>CAIGQZ010032312.1:12794330-12805229 GCA_903798205.1 Danio tinwini
TGTGTGTGTGTGTGTGTGTGTGTGTGTGTGTGTGTGTGTGTGTGTGTAGCATATGTAGTATATGTTGCCTTTTATCCATAAAACATTACAAAATACAAATATAGGTTGTAATTTTCACAGTTGTAAAGCAACTAATTAAAGTCGATAATGGATTTGTATTAGGTAGCAAGACCTGATAAAAAAAAATAATAATTCAGCAGCATGATAGCCTTGCCAACTCCTGCTGAGAAACATGAAGGTGAAAAAAAGTCTGTTCTGATAGCAATTAAAGACAACTGTTTCCACAGAAAATAACTTCATTTATAAATTACTCAAATGATTTATGAAGTGAAATTTAATCTATATGTGTATATAAATATACATGCAGTCCATTAAAATTCTACATTTTTACAAGAATTTACAGAAGATAACTGCCATTTATTAATACTGTATTATATACTCATAACCTTGTTAGACAAATATAGAACAATAATCGTTTGATGACTTAAACTGTAATTAAGGATCACAGAATAAGCCCAACGTGCTCATGTTCCACTACATTAGATTTTGCTCTTTTGTCAGTAAAAAGTTTAATCATTCAAAATAGAATATAGTTTGATCAAACAAACAACCATAAATCATAAATGCAGAGAAACTGAGAAGTGGTCATATTTTTGCCACAGCTGCAGTAAAGCAATTTTGGCTTTTATATTCCTTTAAACTGCTGATGACATTTTTTTCTAAATGTATAACAAATATTTTTGACAAAATATAAAAAAGATGGCATGTTGTCATGTTTATTTTCATTTTTAGACAACACAATATCAATATTTAAAGTCAAAAATAGTTTTAAAAAGGAATATTCAGTGAAATAATGTTTCAGTGACAAAAAATGGAAACAATTACCAATAAGCAATTTTCATTTTCTGCAAAAATAAATACAGTTCTAAATAACAACATTTTAATTAGAAATCTGGAAGGAAATCTTATATATACAGTGCACAGGATATATAAGTACACCCCTCACAAATCTATGTTTTAAATTCATATTTTTAATAGGAAGCTATACAATATTATATTTGTGCATATACAATAGATGAGTCAGTACTAAAGGCCAAATCTGGAGCTTATCTAACAAAATAACTTACGCAAACGGTCCAAAAACTAGTACACCCATATATAAAATTTTAGAAAAATATTAAATACAAATAAAAAAAAAGAGAAGAAAAAAGAGAAGCAAAAAAATGAACAATTTAGTTGAAATTTTGTAGAGTGTAAATTTCTTTGTATTATTTTGCTTGAATTTAATTGTGTTACCTTTTAATTTCTAAATATGTTTGATGACTAAAATATAATTGTATTAAATATATATGTTTAATAAATCTGTTTTGATTAAATGCACCAAAATACATTGCCTATATTCACTGAGAAATAGATAAAAATATTAATTTTTACGCTGAGCACTGTATAATTATATAAAAGATATGTAACAATAGTTTTCTCAATTAAATGGTTACTTAATTTAGCAAAAACATGGCACCTTTTACATGTAGTTATTGAAAATAAATATAAGGGCACGTCATAAAGTTCATTTAAGAATAACAAATATTTAATTAGGATTTTCTTTTATCAGTTACTTAAAATGTCTTCAATAGCTAAATGAAGTTGATTCATGATCTCTAGTGACTAAACTTCTGTGTTGAACTCAAGCACGCAGCTCATCTTCACATGTCTGTGTCGTCATCAAGAAAAATCGCAACCCTCTCTGAATCTCAGCAAGGCTGATTGCTTTGTTTCTGAGCCAAAATGGAGACGGCCTTTGCCACATGTCCTCGTTCATTTGTTATGTGTTAAATGTGGATTGCGCTCTGCGCGGGGAGCCCTCCGGAGCCATGCCGGTTCAGCAGCATGTGTGTGTAATCCCTAAGCAACGCTCACTCAGGAGGAGGCAAAACATTTCCATAAAAATGTACCAAACAGTTAGCCGATTGTTCTCAATAAGCAGGTGTTGCCTTTGCTGAGCATGGAGAGGAATGCTTAAGTGGTTTTAGGTAGAGAACATGTTTTGTCTCTCTAATACTCTCGGTATAGTCAGTCTTTTCGCTCTTTTTCTCTTTTCGTGCAGGCAGGATTGTGCCTTCAACCGTTGTTAGCATATATTACGCGGTGGCAATGCAGATTCAGGCATGAATGTGTTACATTGTACCATCATGCATAACAATATCACCTTATGTCAGATTTTTCATATCATCATCTTCTCTTTGTTCCAGCTGCTTGTATGACAGCAGTGTGAAAAACGGGCCCTCGTGGTGTTTGCTTGTGATTCCTTTGAATAAAATGTTATATCTGAGTTCCACCAGCACAGTGGTGTGTCAGATTATTTTGGTCTTATTGAAAGATTGAAACAATGTTCTGCGGTGATGAGTCTGATATTGTATCTGTCACACGCTGGTATATCAGGTCTGTTTTTTATAAACTGGCCGTGTCGTGATCAAATGATATTTGTCAGTACCGCAGCGACTCACAAATTATATGTGTGCATGACCAAAGATGAGGGACTGGTGAAATCGTCACAGCATATTCATTTTTTATATCATAGGAATCTATTGCATTGTACTTTGGCAAGGTTTAATAATCCGAGGTTGATTATTGATGATGTGTTAGCTCCTTTATTAATAGTTTGAGCCGTAGGTTAAACATGATGACAGACAATATATGTTAATTCTACTGACAGCTTTATAACACGTTTGGTGGAAAACTGTCATGGTTAGCTTTGGTAAATAGTTCATTCTTGTGGTATTCAGTTAATTTGGTCAGTTTCTAACTTACAATATAAATGATGTTTGTATGGACAAAAACTTCCAGCAATTGTTTGAACTGAATTTCACTGTATGAACAAAAATAGTTCTTATTCAGTTCCTATTCGTTTTTTAGGAACCCTATATAGTAACTTCATTGACACTGACTACAATATAATATTTTAAAAGTCACAAAAGTGTTCAAAAGACATGTAAGAAACCCCAGTAACTCTCCTGGGTTTTTCCAGTGAGTATTTCAACTAATGCCCTGTAAAGGGTTAACCTAGGGGGTCTGGGGACCCCAGGGGTCCTAAGGGAGTACTTAAGGGTCAATGGCAATGTTTTGAGAAAAACATTTAAAAAACATAAAAATGTCTGAATTATTTATCAAATTATTTTAAAAAATGTAAATAAATATTAATAATAAGTATTAAGATGAATAAACGCTTATGGTATGATATAAAATAAATAAAACTTAAAAATATTAAATAAGAATCAAATAAAGATCCAAAATATTAATTAAATAAATTAAAATTTGATTAAGACAGAAAAAAGCTAATTAAAACAAAATTAATATTCAATTTGATTAATATAAATATGCATATAATTATAATTTTTCTGGCATGTTGTATGCTAGGTCTTAGATTGGTTTCAATGTATGCGTGTTGCAAACTTTGATTACTTAATTATAATAATAATAATAATAATAATAATAATAATAATAATATATATATATATATATATATATGATGATGTAATGAACTGTGTACATAAATAAATACGCAATTATGCGACTTAAATATTGTTGACCTATTCTAATATCCATTTTACACAAGAAACTATATAAATGTTTTTGACATTTTTTGATCCCTTGTGCAGGGATGATCTTACACGGGGGTCGGTGACATCTAACAGTGACATTTGACATCAAGCCTAGACTATGTCTAACAATTGTACATTGTGTAATTAATTATCTGAAAATCAGCAGAAAACTGTTTCTTCAAAGTAAACAACCTTCTAAATGTAAACATAAAGAGTACAAATACTCACATACCTCTGTTTGGCGCTTACACAGTGGATAATTGTGGCTTTGCCTCATAGGTGTGGTTTCAAAATCGACGGTCTAAAGAACGCAGAATGAAGCAGCTCAGTGCTCTCGGTGCTCGGCGACACGCTTTCTTCAGGGGACCACGAAGAATGAGGCCTCTCGGAGGAAGACTAGAGGACCCCGACATAATGGGCCCTGGAGGATACAGCTACTATGGAGGTACATAAACACAAAGCATATTTTCACAACACATTAATAAACAGTAATGTGTTTAGTCCTTTAAACACAATACTTTGTCTCTTCAGGGCTGTACCCTTACCTTGAAAGCACAAAGCAGTTTCTGTTGCAGTAAGAAGGATGCTTTAGGACCACCCATCATCTCTTCATTGTAGAGCTGTGAAAATTAAAACACATTAGAGGTCTTTAAAGTGTTGGACATTGCATCTCTATCACAAATTCAGAGAAATATGAATTGTATGCCTGTTGTGTGGAATTACAACATGGTCCCTTCCAATAGTTTTTTGAAACATACACCAAATATATCTGATTTAATAACTAATCTGTGGCAGATGCAAGTAGGGCTGCACAATATATCGTCTCAGCATCAATATCGCAATATGTGAACATGCAATAGTCACATTGCAAGATCAGCAATGTCAAGTTGGGTTTATAGTTGATCAGGACCACAGTTTCAGAACATGTGATTTTTGGGGTCATCGCAAAGTTTAACCTTAAGATGAAGTGAAAGATTTTCTTTTGAATGTGTTTTTAGACCTGTGACTGTGTAAGATTTAAGCAAACTTAAATTAAGAGTTTATAATAGTATATAAACCAAAATTAATTGTATTCAATTATTTATAAAATGGAGATTCTACAATATACGGTGTTATTTCGTATATTATTAGTGAATTTCTGTACCTTGGGTTATATTCCACAGAAATTGCATCTGTTCAATTACATTGTATATTATGCAGATACTCCTCTACAAAATAATCCCAATCAATGTAAAATAAAGAATTCATTCCAAATTGAGTTATAAGTCATCTTGTGAAATTATATGCATACCGCAATATATATTGCAGACAAACTAAACATCACAAGGTCAGATTTTGTCCAATATCATGCAGCCCTATATGCAAGCAGCCATGGCCACATCTCTGTAATGAGTAAACATACACTGTAAAAAGCGATTAGTAATTTCATTTGCTTTAAAAAGTGACTGACTTAAAAAATATGAGAAACCCACTGTAACTTGGAACTGTTAAATTAACTTCATTTTTATATTTATGCACATAAATTATTTACTTGATATTTTTAAGGCAATGTCTTTGCTCACTTTAAGTAGTCAACTAATTGCTTTAAAAGCAACAGTTTTATTCAATGTTTTTAAAGTAAAGTCAACTAATCACATTTTAAAGCAACAGTTTTACTACATTTTTTAAGTCAACTAATCACTTTAAAAGCAACAGTTTTACAAATTTTTTCAAAAATTCAACTAATCTCATTTAAAAGCAACAGTTTTACTCAATCTTTTAAAGTCAACTAATCGCTTTAAAAACAACAGTTTTACTATTTCTTTAAATCTACTAATTGCTTTAAGCAACAGTTTCACTCAATTTTTAAAGTAGTCAACTATTCCCATTTAAAAGCTAGTTTTACTCAATTTTTATAGTCAACTATTCACATTTAAAAGCAAGTTTTACTCAATTTTTTAAAGTCAACTAATCACTTTAAAAGCAACAGTTTTACTCATTTTTTTAAAGTAAAGTCAACTAATCACATTTAAAAGCAAGTTTTACTATTTTTTATGTAAACTCAACTAATCACTTTATAAGCAACAGATTTTCTTAATTATTAAAGTCAACTAATCACTTTAAAAGCAACAGTTTTACTCATTTTTTAAAGTCAACTAATCACATTTAAAAGCAACAGTTTCTCAATTTTTTATAGTCAACTAATCACATTTAAAAGCAACAGTTTCACTTAATTTAAGTAGTCAACTAATCACATTTAAAAGCAACAGTTTCACTCATTTTTTTAAGTCAACTAATCACTTTAGAAGCAAAAGTTTTACTCAATTTTCTAAAGTAAAGTCAACTAATCATTTTTATGCAGAAAAATGAATCAGAATAATGCCTAGACTTTGCGCAATGATTGCCATTCAAATCATCCAAATAAAAAAAATTACATCTTACATTTACATCATATCTATTCCGTTTTCAAATTTGCATACTATTCATTCAGTTGGTTATGGTTATGATGTGATGTATCAATCTTCTACTAGTCAAACATCTTCACATGATGTGACTTCCCAGAATAGAGTCCACCAAACTTGAAATTTGGGATGCTAAATAAATGCGAAACAAAATTTGCACAAGCAGGCATAACGGGTTACCTGCATTCACATGTGTGTGAATAGCAGACAGCGAAACCAAAAGTGTAAACACAGATTATACTATAATTAATTAGAAAAATGCATATTTAAATTCCTTCAAAAAGTGTATATATATTATATTTCAAAAGCAAAAGCTTTCCGTATATGGAAATATGGATATACATACTGATCTCTGGAGGTCTGCCATTGATGATTCGACTATCTATCATTCAGCAAGCAAGTGGCGTTTCTTTATGGTAAAATGTCTTTTGATGATTGATTAGCACATTAAAGTATCACAACTGCAGGAAAAAAATAATGGAATTGGGGAGGAATGTTAATGACTTTCTGTAGCACTAATTATATAGGCCATTCGCAAAGGTATGACGAAGATCAAATATGAGTACGCTAGTAAAAATGAACAAACTCTCCTCTGATTTTCACCTTTATTTATTTTACATCCTCTTTCATGAGACCATTTTCATTCATTAAAGCACTGTTACACGCTAATAATACATTTTTTGGTCCTTGCCAGATGAAATTAGGCATCAAATAAAAGTGTTGCTTATTTTGAGTTAATTAAATGTCAGCTCATGTACTTAAAAACGCAATCTTTATTTAGAATATTCCTGACTGAACTCTGATTTTCTCCGCAGAATACCAAGGTGACTATTACGGCCCAGTAGTCAACTACGATTTCTTCCCTCACGGACCCCCTTCCTCACAGGCACAGTCTCCAGCTGAATCCCCTTACCTTCTCAGCTCGGGTTCAGGAGCCCTGGAGGGCGGCCCGGTCTCTGCTCACCACCCCTCAGACGACCAAAGGTTCACGGACATGATATCCCATGCAGACACCCCTAGTCCCGAACCAGGCATGACTGGACCTCTCCATTCCAATCCACAGGGGGAAGGTGGATTCGCAGGGAGTCCACCCTTCCCCCTGGCCAACAATACCAGTTACAGCGGCCCCATGTCCCATCCTGGTCAAGAGATGGGGGAAAACACTGTTTGGTAGGACAGAGACAATAAGACTCTATGGACACAGAGGGGATTCCAACCTAACCAGTCTACCTTAGTGGTCTATCAAGGGAGGGCTTATTGGCTGTTCATGGACCAGAACACACCAATATTTGGACCAGAAACCTAAGAGATGGACTGACATCATGCACTCTATCTTGCAGTTTAGTTTCTGCTATAAAAGGATGTGTATTGTCAGTGGTCACCTTGACCAGTCACATTGGTTTGAGTGCGTTTGCAAAGGTTTATTACGATTACATCACAATCAAGATGTTTGTCTGAGGTTTTTCTAATGCTTTGACTTACTCATTAGCAACCGCATCTGATGGTCAGATGTGAGCTAGTACTTAAAGGCAAATCTATTTCCATCCTTCTGTTGGCTTTAGTTTCTTTCTTTTCCAAGATACCGAGGCTTGGTTTGTTCAGATGTTTTATTTTCTGTCTTACAACTGGTCCATTTGTAACATATTTGGTTCACTCATTAACTGATGAATTGGTTCATTAAACATTTCGATGAACACTCAGCATACCTGCGTGCTGATGAATCTATGGTTGTCATAACACATTTTGGTCTAATCAAATATCTGAGGCGTAATTGGGCTTGGAGGTTCAATGAATCGAATATTACAACCAAACATTTCAGAGTTGAAAGGTATTATCCATACTGCTCTGCTGTGTAGCCTTAAAGAGATACTTCACACATATATGACAATTCTGCCATCATTTACTCACCCTTCACTTGTTCAAAACCTATAGAGTTTCTTCTGTTCAGCACAAAGAAAATATTTTGTAAAATGCTGGTTGCTGGGACTCAATGGCTCCTTTAGTATTTTTTACCCTACTAGGAAGTACTATGGAAGTAGTACCAGCTTCATATTTTTCAAAAAATCTTCTCTTTCGTTCAACAGTAAGAAGAAACTCATAAAATGTTTAAAACCACATTAGGGAGAGTAAAAACTTAGGTAATTTTCTTTTTTGGGTGAACTATAACTTTAACCATGGTTTACAAATCAACCAAGAAAACCTTTAACATAAAAAAGTTGACAACTTAAAATTGTAAGGCAACTTGATACACAGCTTTTTTTTAGTTGACTCAATTTTATGTCAAATACTGCACTTGACTATTTAAGTTGAGTCAACTAAAAAAGCTTTTACAATTTTAAGTTTTTACAGTGTTGTTTTTGTAGTTACAACAAATTAACCATGGTTTTCCTAAACTAACCATAGTTTAACCATGGAATTTGAAGTAAACCTGGGGTTGTTCAAATGTAATCAACATGCTTAACTATAATCAAAACCATGTTTACTTTGTGGAAGGGTAACAAATAAACCCACGAGTTTGCACTTCAACACCTTCCAAAATCCAATAACCAACAAGCCAGTCACTAATTTAAACATATTTTCTAATAAGTTTGTATGTAATGATGATAATATGCAAATGTTTGTAACATCCTGGAACAAAATTACGTCAATATTGAGGACTGACTACATATGGAGACTTTTGTTTACAATAAGTATGGTAGCACCTATTGTTTAAGTAACAATTCTCACTATTAACAAATGGCTTATATAGCACATTAGTAGTTCACTGAGCTAAAAGTCATAGTAAATCGTATGTTAAAGTGAATATTGTACCAAAATACGTGATTATTATTATTATTATTATTATTATTTTTATTATTATTATTATTAACAACTCAGATCCATGAAATTGTCCTTATTGTTTGTGACATCTCACAATCAGAACGACAAAATCAGTAAACACCGGAGGTAATTTATGCATTCTATTATTTACTCTATGTATTTCTAATGGTCTTCACATTAATGCAAGCAAACAAACATGTGAACCTGCAACATACGGAGACATCTGCCTTCTGAAAGTGCTCCCCATCCACCGCCTCTACAGGAGTCAGCTGTAGTCTTCAGGATGGAGGCCTGTGATCTGTCATTGAGAAGCTCGCGGAAACGCCTGACAAGCCTGAGCGTTGTTCAACTTCATTTAACCTTCGCTTTAGTACCTTCCTTTGAAAAAAAATGTTTTAATGGAAATTATTTTCTAAAGAACATTGAAGCCATAATGAAGAATCTCGTTTAACAGCTGAGGTCTCTCTACTCAATGGGGGGAAAACAAAAGGACGGGACAGGCAACATCTGTGACTTACCACTGCACCCCGAACAGCCTCCAGACTGAAAGCAGGCGCCATCTGATGGGCTAGTGAAGAAAAACAATTGTCTAGAGTAGACAAATGCCACCTAGACATATAGAGCATAATAATTTTGTATGGGTTTAATTAACTAGATTTGATACTGGAGAGAAATGTGAGAACTGTGTGTGGGATTGAAGAATTCAGTGTACCCAAAGGGAAGTATAAAATGTCTGCTTGTAATTTATTAAGAACATTACGTTTTCCTTTTAAAATGAAATGGAGGTGTTACCTGGAGAAACATGATATTAATCACAATAACATATATAGTTTTAGAATACAGTCTTCATATAAGCATACATTACATTACATATTTTACTGTAATTATTTCATCGTTATTATTAAACTAAACATTTAATCAGTGATCAGTGAAAATGGGCTTTTTAATTTTTTTAAACTGTTCATATAAAAAAAATATCTTTAAATAATAAGTTCATAAACACAATCAGTAATATAAACACAAACCTAGAAACAATTCTAAATCTTTGAAATAAACTTTCCAATGATTAATTAAAAAAGTGACTAAGTACTAAAAGTCTTTTAAGAGCAGAATTCAGTCGATTCAAAGCAAAAATCAGTAAATGCAACAAACAATTGAAACAATCGAATAGTTCACCAAACAAACTAAATCACAACAAAGAAATCACTGAACAAAAAGTGAAAAAAATTACCTAAACAAAACAAATCACCAGCATTTTAAAACAAAACAAACCAATTAACAAAACAAATCCCCAAAGGAGGCAAAACAATGTACTTAAACAATCAAACAAACAAAAAACATTAGAAAATTAAAAAAACAGCAAAAATAAAACAATCTTAGATCAACACAAAAAACAAATCTAAAAAAATCACCAAAGTTTTAAAACAAAACAAACCACCAAAGTTTTAAAACAAAACAAATCACCAAAGTTTTAAAACAAAACAAACCACCAAACAAAAAAAAATTACCAAAGTTTTAAAACAAATCAAACCACCAAACAAAACAAACCACCAAAGAAGGCACAACACAAAATAAACAATCAAATAAAGTAAAAAAAATCTGAAAATCAAAAACAAAAAAAAAACAATCTTAGATCAACATAAAAAACGAATTTAATCACCAAAGCAAATTCACCACAAAAAATCACTAAAGGGGTCACTAAGCAAAACATAAACAATCTTACAGCTTAACAAACAAATCACTCATCGTAGAACCCAAACAAAACCAAATGTCCAAAGATGCAAAACAAACAATCTCACAGCCTAACAAACAAATCACTAATCGTAGAACCCAAACAAAACCAAATGTCCAAAGATGTCAAACCAACAAAACAAAAACAACAAAGAAAAGATACCAAACAATCAAACAAAAAAATAGAAAAATACTTTCTCAAAGCACTGCACAAAACAAAACTTCTCACCATAGAAGTCACAAATCAAAGTCACCAAAAATAATAAAATAAAATAAAATAAAATAAAATAAAATAAAATAAAATAAAA
>CAIGQZ010032312.1:12818259-12860349 GCA_903798205.1 Danio tinwini
AAGCTGCTTCATCTTCAACTGGAGAAGCTGCTTCATCTTCAACTGGAGAAGCTGCTTCATCTTCAACTGGAGAAGCTGCTTCATCTTCAACTGGAGAAGCTGCTTCATCTTTAACTGGAGAAGCTGCTTCCTTTTTAACTGCAGAAACTGCTTCATCTTCAGCAGCAGAAACTGCTTCCTCTTCCTGCTTCTGCTCAACCTTCCCTTCATCTTTAACTAGAGGAGAGACTTCCATCTCTGCTTCTTGTCTTTTCTCTGTAACAGGTTCTTGGTCCATTTGCTCCACTGCTTCAGATGCTTCCTCAGACTCATCAGGAGTGTTAATAATGTCATCCTTCATAAGACAAACAACATAATAATAAATCGGTTTAGTTTCAGTGTAATTGTAGTCTAGTGACATTGAAAACGCACTTTATCTTTTTCCTTATTCTCCTTTTAAGGAAAGGTTGCTTTAAATTTCCTTAAATACAAAAACACCTTACGACCAGGTTTCATGAACTAATTTTAGTAAATGTAATTACAAAGATAACCTGAATAAACTGAAAATTATGAACAATACTTGCACAGCATTTATTAATGGTAGTTAATGTTAATTTCAACATGTACTATTGCACTATTAAAAACCCAAATTTGCACTTCATAACATTCATCAATGCACTATGAGTTAAATCATACAGGATAATATAATTTTTATATTCTTTATTCTGTGGTAACAACCAGTTGTACATTATCTAAACAAACCTAAACAATTAGAAACAAAATATTGATATGAGTTGCAATAATTTACCAGCTCTTTAACTCTATGCAAAGCTTGCCAAAGGAAAATGTCTTTAATACAAGATAGTGTTTTCTGCATTAGCATTTGTGTTGTCATGATTACCGGTTTCGAGGTAAACCACAGTAAGTTTTCTGACAGTTAGTGTCAGGGTTTCCACTTTTTAGTGAAGTTTTACAAACTAATTTCGAGAGGAGCATGTGATATGATTGATCGCAGCTGGTCTCTCATCTGTAATCAGCAATAATCCAATCAGATTGATTCAAGCTTACAATAAATAGACCAATTTCGCCCTATTGACATATCTTCATTTTGGAAGTATACCTCCTTCCACTCATCTCCTCCTTTTTCTCCCTTTACCAGGCCTCGGACCCCCTTATATGCTTATTGACCAGAAGGGAGCCCTGGGCTGAATTGTCTCAAAGCTCAGGGTTCTCTCCCAGGACAGCATGCCAAACCTGCTAATAGCGTCAAGCAATATCTAAGTGCGAACGAACTCTTAAATTATAATTAAAGTAAATGTCCAACTCATTGAATTTTGAAAAGGCACTATAAATCACAATTAATTACTTTTATCAAATTCACATTTATTCACATTTATTACAATTATTTAATTTTTTGGTTTTATAAGGCAGCTTTATGCACTTTTTGTAAAGAACAAAGTAAACATGGACCCCGTGAGGTAGATTTCTAAGTACAGGTTTAACAAATAATAACTTGAATAATATAATCAAATGCAAATCCAAAATGCAGGGATCCACATTTATGTTGTTTGCCAAAAAATTGCATAAAGCTGCAAATCTTATTTGTTGTTTGTGCATTTTAAGATGCAAAACCATTTTTAACATTTTTTTTTAAATATGTTCAGGTCATTTTAACAAAACCATGATAATACTGATAACTCTGATCATTTTGGTCACTATAATCATGATATGAAATATCTACTTGTATTATTATTCAGTCATAAGAATGCATCAAACTGTCTCTAACTGACAGATAAGCATATTAAGACTGCAAAAAAATGGCATTGCAAAATTTAGTTTTTCTGCGATATGTATTGCGATATGAATATTTTCACAAAATGACTGTTTGGAAAGAATTCAGAATTGTACATTGATTGGGATGATTTGTTGAGAGGGCATCTGAATAAAATGTGCAAAATTATAAAAAGATATATACAAAATAAAATAAATTATAGCACAGATGAAAATTAAATAAATAGTATTTTAGGGTTTTCCGGGGAAGTCAAACAGTATTGGCATACAGAAATAAAATAGTCAAATCGAAAATAAAACAGTATAATCTTCATCGTATACATAATTAAACAATTCATCTTTGGTCATTTTAACAAGACCATGACAATACTGATAAACTGTGATCATTTTGACATCACATCTTTAACTTGTATTATTATTCAGTCATAAGAAGGCATCAAACAGTCATTAACTGCCAGATAAGCATATTAGGGCTGCACAATACTGGAAAGAATTTTGTTTTTCTGTGATATGTATTGCGATATCAATATTTTCACAAAATGACTGTTTGGAAAGAATTCAGAATTTTACATTGATTGAGATCATTTGTTGAGAGGGCATCTGAATAAAATGTGCTAAATTATAAAAATAAAATAAATTAAAGCACAGATGAAAATGAAATCAATAGCACCTTATGGTTTTCAGTGGAGTCTAACAGTATTGACTCTACAGGCATTTAATAATCAAATAAAAGAGAAAATGGTATACTCTTCATCGTGTACATAATTAAACACAATTCATCTTTGTTAAAGTGGCAAACGTAATCATTTCTTGTGTCCGAACAGTTTAAATCAACTTGAAATTGCTTGACATCCTGCGATGTGACTATTGCAGATTCCCACATTGCAATATTGATGCTGAAATTATATATTGTGCAGGCCTAAAGCAAATATCTTTAAAGACAAAAAAAAGTCTTTAAACTGGCGTAATCACTGTATACTGGAGACAGGAATAAACTGTAATTTGAAGTACATTAAAGGAGAAAATGTTCATTTTTAATTATAATAATATTTAACTTTTTTACTGTATTTTGGTCAAATGAATACAGCCTTTTTGAGTGTAAAAACACTGACCCATAAATAGTAATGTGTGCAGCTTAAATCATGCAGCAGTACAGCACTGACCTTAAAACTGAACTAAATTATTTACCTGTGCATCTCTATCTGCCTCCATCTTTTCATCAGCACTATTTTGGATGGCAGCTTCTGCCTCTAGCGGGAGCTCTTGGTTGACCGGTTCATCCTCTTCTGTGTTTGCTGACCTCTCGTTTTCTTCTTCGTGACTCTCACTCATTTCTCCATTGACTTCTGCCACCTTTACAGACAGACAGAGAACTTGATTATCTATGGTCTGACTGTGTGGAAAATTTGTATGCGTGAGTTGGCATAAAATTTGCACCTCTGGCACATGAACATACATGCAGTTTTATGAACTACAGCATAATTTGCATTGGCAACTGTTGTAAGCCAGCTTGTTTGTCCACATTCTCAAATGATGAAATAATGTGCCAGATGCCTCGTCCCTTACCAGAATTTCAGTTTCTGCTACAGGGGCCTCTGAGGTCACAGCCTCCTCCACCTGGACTGAGGTTTTTTCTTCTTCTTGGTCTTGTTCTTCTCCACTTTCACCATCTGTGTGTTCTTTGGTCTCAGGTACTGCATCAGGATCAGTCTCTGCTTCTGGTTCGACCAATCTAAAGTCATGGATTTTTAAAAGACAAGGCAGATGATAAGGCAATATGGTCGAGTAAGCATTTCTGCCCAATAAAGGCCAACACTGGAATTAAACACTTTCTTTTTGCACATTTATGCATACTTATGGACATCTGCACATTCATGCATTTTGCACACTCCCTGGACACTTATGGACATTTATGCACATTTGCACACACACTGGTCATATATTGTGTAGGTTTGAGTGTGCTCCATGCAGGCGAGTGGGGTTGACAAACCACCTGTAGGATACTCTCTTTCCTATGCACCGGCCACTCTATTAGAAACAGAGATTTCTTTATTTTGTTCTATTTTCTATAGCTATATTCTTCATATCTACAGTTTTAAATATTTTTTTTATTGGTTCCTATTTTCTGTAACTATAAATTCTATGTCTATATCTGAAATTGTTTGGGTTTTTACTTATTATACGCCATTTTAATTTAGATTCTTATTGATATATTTTTTAAGGTCATGGGTGGTTGTATAAGCATTTTACTGCATATCGTACTGTGTATATGTGAAAAACAAGCATCATCCTGCCTTATTTTTTTTACATTATATTTCCAGGAAGAAACGTATAAAGAAGTTTTTAACAGCAATAATATAAACCAACTGAGTCTCAAATCAGAATAATAGAAAGATGCCATCACAGGAATAAAAAATTACATTTTAAAATATATCAAAAAAGCATTTTTATTTATAAAAATATTAAATATTAAAAGTTACAATTAGGAACATACTGTTGATCAAATAAATATATTCGTAATGGGAAAATAAAAACAAAACATTACAGACCTCAAACTTTTGAATGGAAGTGTATTATGATCGAACACAATGTGTATTACTCTGTGTTTGTTTTGATCTACATTAACGTTTCAAAAATGCATAATTTAGAATTAGTTAATGCATTATGAACAAATATGAATTTATAATTAATAATATTACATTTGAAACTAGCAATGACATATAATAAATGCTGTAAAAACAGTTAATCCATAATTAATGCTAAATATACAATACCAAGGCAACTGAACTATACTGCAAAGTGCTTCTAGTTGGCTTCAAAGGTGTTTTGGGGTCCATTCTCCGTACGTGTATTACTCAATTGGCTGGATTTGGTTATTGACGATTTGACACGATCCAGGATCATTTTGTTTTTGTCATGGCAACAGGTCTGGTAGCTCAAGCCTTATATTACATAAACAGGATTAGATCGGGTCATTTTAAACAAGGGTAATATACCCTAATATAATATAAAGATATTTACCAAATGATGATTTTTTTTACAATATACAGTATTTTTTTACACTTGGGAAAATAGAAATAGAAAATAGTTTAAAAAAATTATATATATTTTTTTTTTTATTAACGCATACTTTTAATAACGAGGTATGAAGATGGAAAAAAAAATATTTCACTGAAATTTACAAGCAATTTCTCAGTGAAAACTTTTTCCATTACATTTTTTCAGTGTATGTTATTGTGTGGGTCACTCCATCAGTTTATTAAACACTCATATCAAATATAATTTTTTTAGTATATATTATCAACAATTTAGTATAAGACTTGGGGTTTAATGTCATTTTAAGAGCCCATCTTTTACTATAATATGCACAAAGATATTTACTGAGTGGTACATGAGTAAATCCCAGTTAATGTGATTTCAGATTTCCTCTAAAAGCTTTCAGTAATTGTTTTATGTGAGGGCTTTTAGAGACCTGTTGATTTTTTCAGGTCGTTTCTCCCCAGCAATCTCTTCTGGTTCTTCACGTGGCCTTTTCTTGTGTTTGTGTTCGCTGCTCCGTGTGCGTGTGGAAATGGGCATGTCATTGATTTCTACAGCAAAAAAAAAAAAAAGTTTCACACCCACTTAAACTCTGAATAGGCAAGAAAAAAATACACAAAATTCCAAACCTTCTGCTACTTTTCGATGTTTGACAACCACCACATCTTCCTGTAAAATAATTGATGAAACAAAATGAAAACATTTCACTCCAACCAATCAAAGGTTAACAGCTTCTATTAAAATACACACAAATAATCATCTCACATTCAGAAAAAGGTGCAACAATGAAGGCATTTTCTAAATACGCTGGTCTGTGGATTGCCTGAATGTGTAGCTTTATTTACCAGAAATCATTCAAACATTCTCAACAAATAAATACTACATTAAACAGTAGTGGTGTAATGGATCCCAAATCTCACAGTTCGGATCACATAATGGTTTTCACAAACCATTTTTCAGATCAGCCAAAAAGAGGAGGAGACAAATGTCATTTGCTTTCCATTTATTACAAAAACCGTACTGCAAGAAACTTTTAACAAACAAAATTTAGAACCTGTAATTTTATTAAAAATAAAATGAAGAAAAAATCTGCTGAATAAAAATAAATAGTAAAATATTCAGTACTGTGAAAAATGATGCTAAACGTATAAATCTAACAATATAATTTGTACAACATATATTTTTTTGTCTCATTTACAATAAATGATTCAGATATTCACTCATAAAACTTCATGATTCTTTGCAAGATGTAGCATTTTTAAAGAATTATTCAGTGGCATATTTTTGATGGCTGGTTGTCGCCACCCATTGGCTAAATAATGTAATTGCTGCCTACAACTTTCATTTTTGAACCTATGACAGTGATTTTAATCTTTACTTCTGTGTTTTTTGACTGTTTGTAACTACAACTAACTCAAAAGACTAAAGACTGCATCTCTTTCTTGATTTTTGCGTTTTTCAAACACAGATTTGAATGCAGTGATTCAAAGGATTAATAAACATATGCAAATCACCATCATTTATCATTTATGTCACGTGGGTGTTAAGATCTTGAACTTTTAATGATTAATCTGCATTAAAGCAGGCTAAACAAGCAGTGACAGAAAACACCTTTAATAACCTAAGAATCCCACCATATCCCGAATAACCTAGCACAACTTTGTCCGTCATCATCATATTTTACAGAAAAGCCTAAATGCTTTCATTCATGTGATTTGAGTGACGTGAGAGGCGATCTCTCTGTGATCATTACAAATTTTAGATTAACCTACAAAAACAAATATGTATTAATCCACAAGTCACGTGTGTTCGAAACGTAGGTTGTGATCTGTACGAATCATGGATCAACCGTGATTCATCACACCCCTATTAAATAGTGTTTAAAACTAGTATTGAAAAAATTGGAATAGTGTTTTTTTGTATATTAAGTTTGGTCTCAAAGTTAAAGGGATCGTTCATCATTTCCAATCCTGTTTCAGTTTCTCTTATTTTATTGAATACAACAGAAGATGTTTTGAACAATTCCGAAATCCTGTAACACCTGACTTCCATAGTATTTGTTTTCAACTCATAAAGGTTTGGAATCACTTGAAGGTGAGTAAGTAGTGAGTAAATTAAAATTTTTGGGTGAACTATCCCTTTAATCCCCATACTACTGAAGTCTTGCAGCTAAAAATACTTTGTATACTTTGTAGAGAGGATCTTCAGATTTACCGTGATGTCCAGACTCTCCTCGGTCATCTCCACCTCATTAACCTCTCCGTTTTTGCTTTCCTCTGCTGCCCATGAGCTGTGGTTGCCTGTATGGACACCAACACCAACAAAACATCAAATATCGAACCTATAAATCTACTAAACGTTGTCAACTTGCAATGAGATATAGAGATAAATGCTTACATTTTGAGAAGTAAATCAATAGTAACAGTGACCTTTAGCATTTAAGGCGTGAAATCGCTTACACTGCAGTATCATGGAGCCAAGTTTGGTTGCGATTTTGACTTTCTGGTAGGGGCCTCCAACTCCTTCCACCTCCCAGAGCAGGTCTACATCAGCTGGGTATCTCCTCAAGTACTGACTGCACACTGGAGCACAGATATTACTTACTCTTTAGGCTGGCTTTGTACAATAGATTTTTACTTTGTAAGATAACTTTATATCATAAAAGTAAATAATAATAATGCATAAATAGAGAAAAATATTTGCCCTCATTATTAAAGAGCCCCTATTACACATTGAAAAGGGTCATATTTCGGTTTTATGGGTCTCTAACAACATACTGATATGTATGCAAGGTCAAAAAACACGTTCATGGTCTTATAATATGCATTTATTTTTACCAAATTTTCCCAGCGACTCCCATATGAATCGTTCAGCGATTCATTTGCTCCCAAACCCCTGCTTAGCGCGAAGCTAATCTGCGCTGATTTGACCGATGACAGCCTGTTGCCATTGGTCGACAGCATTCAGCGCGAGACAGCAAAATGGCCAGCGTGGTTTATCAAGCCCGCGGCCACGGGTCGCCAACATTGGTATAGGATCCGATTGCAGCGGACGCTCGAAACACGCTTCAAAGTAAACTTACTAACACCACAGTAAACAGTACCCGGTTCTCAACAGTGTTGAGACATCTTTTCAGACATCTCAGCGCCGAAAGTAGTGCAGGTAAACACTAGCATATGTATGACATACATTCAGTTTTAATCCACACAGCAGCAAAAGCTAAACTACTCTGAACCTTGACCGCTGCACGTGTGCAGGATCAGCAAATGGTGGCCATAGCAACGACAAATGGCAGTGGAACGAGCTCATAAAATCATTTAAATCTGTAAACAAAGCAGCACGCGTCGCATTAACAACGTTGCATTAGACGCGATATGAGAATATAAAGTTAACCTGATACAGTACACGCGGTTACTGGTAACAAAACATGTAGATCATTTCTATTTGCAATCATTGCTGTGGCACCTCGTCCGTGAACTGCTATAAGTTCTAAGTGCTTACCTGTACTCTGCTTTTCTAAACGATCACATCCCCAGCCGGGAGGTTGTAGCATCCTCTGTCCTCTGACAAGCTATCTCTGCGGGCTCCCGCTCTCCATTCGCAAGCCTTTTCAGTGCTGCTCACCAGCCCGAAGCTCAGCGTTCAGCAGCCAGCCGGTGTACCTAATATTTTGTCCTTATTTTGCCTGCACCCTTGGTGTCTTGTCTGTCCATTACAAAATAGAGGCAGAAACTAATGCATGAGCTGTGTAGTGATAGATCACCCATTGTAAGCGTGCAGATTTCTGAACGACTCCTTTCCCTCACACTTCCAATAATATCCAGGTAAACACAGCGTCTTCATGAGTGTCTTGCTGCTGTGTTAGTGGGCAGGGCCGCAGGTTTGAATTTTGCCAGGTCTGCGCGTGCAACCATTATGTTTGGTAACGACGTCACGCTGAAACGGCTGAAGATTCAGTATCAAGACGATTCATTTAAACCACTATGAGTCGACTCTTTTATAGATGAATCAATAGTTTTAAAAACTGTCCACTTTCAGATTTAAGCTTTAGCTGGATATTTCACTTCACTTAGAGCTGTGTTACACACTACATGGAAGGTCATTTTCAAAAACCCATAATAGGGGCTCTTTAATACATACTGTAAATAGATTAAGTTACAAGAGTAGAGTTCAATTAGGAAAAATGGCTTTGAAAAGTTGCACAAGGGCTGCATTTACTGAATAAAAAAATATTCAAAGCACTAATATTGTTAAATAGTATTGCAATCTCAAACAACTGTTTTCCCTTTTCAAAAATTACATTTATTAGTGTTTCAAAGCTAAATTACGTCAGTAAATCTAGTAAGCTGGCATTTAAATCTACAAATAAGTGAAGTAGATGTCTTACCCCTTTGCATAGCCGTTGTTAAAGGGTATTTCAAGCCCAGTTCATCATCTTTAAAAGAGTCCACAAAGTCCTCCAGTATCTGCAAGCCATGACCGTTGCTGCGATGACTCTTCCGCACAAATATTGAGTCCATGACAGGAAGTAAGTAGCACTGGCTCACAAAACTATTACACAAGCTACCTGTAGAAGAACAAAAAAATGTGAGGGATGTACTCATACATGCCGAGCACTGTGTACGTATAAGTATGTACAGTATATATATGTGTGTGTGTGTGTGTGTATATGTATGTATGTATATATGTATGTATGTGTATATATGTATGTATGTGTGTATATATATATATATATATATACACATACATACATACATACATACATACATACATACATACATACATACATACATACATACATACATACATACATACATACATACATACATACATACATACATACATACATACATACATATACACATACATATATACACACACACACACACACACACACACACACACACACACACACATACATAAATGCATATATTTCAATTAGTAAAAAAAATCTTTGTAAAGTCTCACAAAGGTTGAAAAAGATGAAAGATCTACAGCAAATCTAGTTTATCTACAATATTAGTGAGAACATGTTTAGAAATTCAGCTTGACCCATGGCAGTTATTGTCACCAGCAGTAATATATTGATGAATATATAATATAATGATGAATTGAGAATTATAGTTGTAACATGTGGCCCATGTCCCCCACATAAAAAAAACATGCTCTGGCAAATTATGATGACATACATCAAAATTATGACATGCTTTTTTATGAAGTCTGAATTATAATACAAAATTAAACCTTTGGATAAAAAAAAAATTACAAATTAAGATTTTATAATTAAGACAAGTTGAAATTGAGAAACTTAAGATAAAAAAATTTAAAGAAAGACAAAAAATGAGATTGTGAATCGATATTTAATTATATTAATACTTAATTTATAGTTGTATATATGCACAAAAGTATATATGTATAAATTGTTCAAAAGTTTCAAATTGTACGAGAATATGATAAGTGAAAATTGAGATACTGATAAAAAGTCCAAATCATGACATTTCGAGCCACAATGAGAAGACAAAAATGTTTTAAATGTTGAGATAATTATAACAATTACTAATTTGTATTTTATCGGAAGTACAAAATAACTGATTGCTTATGATTTTGTTTATATCTCATCTTAATTGTGACTCTATAAAATTATTATATTAAATAATAATAATAATAGTTATAATATTAATAATAATAATTATAATAGATAACTGTTTCATTATAAAAAAATAATTCTGGCTTTGAATCTACAGCCTTTTTGTTCTAGAACTTCTGTATAGCTAGCATTTCTTATGATTCATGAATGGGGTATATGCACACAGACTTAAGATCTGATTTCTTTAAAAACAGTAATCTTCACTGCCTGGCTGAGATACAATATAAAATGGGTATCAGACCAAACAAGAAGCACTGCATTAAATTATATTTTTACGCACCATGTCTCTAAAATATGGAAATTAATTTTATCCCAGTATTTTCAATGGAGTTTCTGCACTAGCCTCTAATGACGGTAACAGTGTTTAAACGGTCTTTTGTCTCTTTTTACGATTTAACAACCAAATGGATGCCAAGTCTGATTAACTGATTACATTACAACATTGATGCTGTAAAAGGAACTGTATGAAATTGAAAATAGTCACATAAAGTTCACCATTGGCTGAAAAACACTAGCTGTGTGTATAGCCCATTGCAACCCTGCAATCTCTCATCTGCAAGTCACTTTCGATAAGAGTCTGCTAATGAATGTGTAATTGTACTAGCCTAGATCTGTATTACTAGGCCACATCTTACAAGCAAGACAAAGCCTAGCTTCATATCTCACTCCTTCTTTAATGAAGACACTGTAGATCGCTTTATAAATAACTCCTAAAGAGGGCAGATTGAGCAATGCCAGACTCTCCTGGAAAAAAAGCTGACCTTTACATTTGACAGAGTAGAAGCCCACTGCCTCTCCATTCTTCCAGAGGATTTTGGCAAAGACGTCTTCTTCATGGCACAGGAACGGCACCTCATTAGAGTCCATTTCCATCGTCCGGTAAATGATGCGGTTTAGCACATATAAGACTATCCTCTCACCCACAGATCGTACCTGCCAAAATATAATCATTCATTCATTCATTTTCTTTTCGGCTTAGTCCCTTTATTAATCCGGGGTCGCCACAGCGGAATGAACCGCCAACTTATCCAGCACATGTTTTACACAAGCACATGTTTTACACAGCTGATGCCCTTCCAGCCGCAACCCATCTCTGGGAAACATACATACACTCTCATTCACACACATACACTATGGACAATTTTAGCATACCCAATTCACCTGTACTGCAAGTCTTTGGACTGTGGGGGAAACCGGAGCACCTGGAGGAAACCCACGCGAACACAGGGAGAACATGCAAACTCCACACAGAAACGCCAACTGACCCAGCCGAGGCTCGAACCAGCGACCTTCCTGCTGTAAGGCGATAGCACTACCTATTGCGTCTCTTTGTCACCAAATATAATCATGAAGAAATAATTGTATTTCAGTAACATTAGTTTGATTGTGATTTGCCAGGGTTTAAGGTCACTATGTAAGAGAAGTAGCACCAGATCTTTTCATGTGAAATACGAAAAGGAAAAAAAGTGCTAATATCGTTCATTTGTTGATTATACGTAAGAAAGGAGTTTAAAGAGATCACCCAAACATGAAAATATGCTCTGGACATCCAATATGAAGAGCACTCAAGATAAATAGCTGGAACTGTGTACTGTGGTGATCCATAAAATGCAACTTAATGGCTGCCGGTACTTTAAGAATCATAAAAACGTACAAAGCTAAAAGCTGTGGCTTCTGAAAATAAGAAGTAACCTCATAAGTGCATATGTCACTATACATCAAGATACTTGCACTCCAGTCATTAAAGGGTTAGAAAAATCTGTGATTAAAGGTGCTATGTGTACATTTTTGACTCTTCTAACGCATAAAAATACCATATGTTTGCAGGTATTTAAAAAACATGCTAAGTGAACATAGTTGTTTTATCTAAAAAACATTGCCAAAGTCAGTTATTCGCCTTCAAATATTTCATTTCAGTCTTAAAGGCTGCATCAATGCATGTGCAGGACCGATAGTCAGGCCAAATAAGTAGAAAAAGTGTTTTTATTTTGAACTGCAATACCTAGTTCAACCACTGGGTGTCAATCTTACATACTACATCTTTAATTCTCATCCTAATGTCATTCCAATCACCTGAGACCTTCAATTGACTTTATACAAAATCTGAGAGCTCTCTCATCCTCCATAGACAGCAACGGTCACCGGACGTTCAAAGTCCAGAAACAAACCAAAAACACTGTCAAAACATTCTATGTGACTTCAGTGGCTCAACTGTAATCATATGAAGCTCCAAGAACACTTTTATGAACCTAAAAAATTGTAAAAACAGCTTTGTTTGTCTGTCTTCTCTTCCGCAAGAGGCCAGTGTGCTCGTTTACTATGGGAAGTATGATGTATTGCCATTAAAGGGTCATGAAACCTCCCTTTTTCAGTTCAAGTCTACCTCAGATTTTTTTTTTTAAATGCTATATGATGGCCGTGGAGGTCTGCGAGCAGAGGGAGGAGTAAACATGGCCGGAAGAGCAGGGTAAAAAAAAAAAATTTTCAAGATAATTAAAAAAATATATTTATTTTTAAATCCAATACAAAACACGAGGAAATGCATGATCTTATATTTTACAAAGTAAAATGTAAAGAAATAAACATCAAGTAATTTAATGCCCTGTTACATATACAATAGATTATTCCTAATATCATATAATACATACACATAACCACAATTTGTTATATCATTATAAAGATAATCAGGTTTATATATACACTATAAATGAGGGCTTCTCTCCTCCTGAATTCCCAGGTCTGAATGCAAACACAGTGGACAGCAGCAGGTCTCTTTTCCTATCTATTCCAACCATTAGCCCTGCTGGTAATTTGGAGCATTTTAAACATGGGTAAATACAGCAGCACGGATATAGGCGATGTGTCTGAATGGTAGCAAACTCAACTGTTAAAAGTCAAAGTCAGTCATTCTTTAATTCTTGTACAGCTCTCCCAACAAAAAATGCTTGCTGCACACAAACAAGTTGACTGTATCAGTGGCCCTGACAGCATCGCAGGGAAAGCCATGCAACAAACTCCGTGGATCATGAAAAACAAATACATACTAGCCTTTGTGAACTGCTAAATACAGCGTGCCGTGCGTCGTCTCACAGCTTGGCGAGTCTGCGGTCTGTCCATATTGGACTGTCATCAGACAGCACGTGCAGTCATGACTAATTAAGAAGCAGAGTCTTCTCATAGGATAAGACAACTCAGTCTATGAATAATAATGAGAAATAATAATAATAATCTCTCGACAGGCAGATAGTGCTACATCACGGATTTTAATCCTGCCCCAATATTGATTTTATACCCAGAAGATAAAGTTAGCTGAAAAAAGGTCAAAATTATCCAGGTTTTCCCCACAATTAAATCTAACTTGTGCACATTCTAAATCTAACATTGTCTCAACTGATGGTCAACACACACAAATCTGGTAAAATCAAAAAAAGTATTCCAGGGTTTCTTGAACCTTTAAAGTCAGAAGCGCAAAACCAAAGTGTAGTACTACCTGTAGTAAATGTGCACCTTTAACTGACATAGACATAGGGCAACCAAGCCATTTAAAAAAAAACTGTGTCAAACAAAAATGGTCTTGGAGATTCATTTGATTATAGTTGGACCACTGAAATCACACAGTGTGTATTGACAATGTTTTTGGTTTCTTTTCGGGACTTTGAATATCTCTGAAATGTGGCTTGTCTATGGGGTATGTGAGTGAGCTCTAGGATTTCATCTAAAATATATTAATTTGTGTTATAAAGATCAACAAAGATCTGTAACACTTTTACACTGTTACACGGTAACACTATTTTGATGGTCCATTTGAGTATTAGTAGACTGTCTGCTTAATATCTGTTGATATGCCCCTTCAACAGACATTTAACTGACTATACGAAACTTTGTAAGTACATGTCAACTTACCCTAACCCCAACCTAACAGTCTACTTATAATTTAATGAAAATTAGTTGCAATGTAACTTAAATTCAACAAACGGACCATCAAAATAAAGTGGGACCTAAAGATCTCAGGAGGTTGGAACAATATATTAATTATTAATCGCAAAATTAAAATTGAGTACTAACTAACCCTTTAAATGTGCTATGGACCATTTGTTGACCATAATGTTATAAATAATATTCAATTTCATGCACACTTCAAAGTGAACTACTAAAATCTATGTTAAGTGGACAAAGAAATGGAAAGTGCATAGAGCTGAAGAAATTAGATTATGAATGACTGGTAAAAAAAAAAAAAAAAAATACAAAAATGTAACGTATGCAGAGATTAACTGAGAATAAAATCGACAACATGCATTGAGGGGAAAAAAAATATTTGAATATCATGCCAACTTTAAACAACAGGTGCAACAGTCAAGTTGACGCTCCTACAGAGGAAATGAAGTCTGTCTCACAGGATATTACAACACATGAAGTGTGTTATGCTACACAGCACACTGGAATAAGCAAGAGAAATTCCAAAGATCTTTTTTCAGCGAGAGAAAAATGACCTACGTGTACATTTACATAAATATTTCAGAACGTTATTCTGCCGAATTGCAAAAGCAGGCCTGTATATGTAAATCACTGAGCCTGCGAGACAAAGACATCTCTTACTGATCAGCCACAAACTCATGTCTGTTTGCAATTATTTGTTTGGCCAAACTGCTACATTTCACTCCTCAATCCCTCCTTGTTGTTTCCTCCTTTCTCACTCTATAATTGCACACTCCCACATACCAAAACACGATTTATATGTAAAAATAAATAAATAAATAAAATAAAAACATGCACAAAACCATTGTAGGAGTGCTTGAAAACATTTTCAAGTACTTAACAAGGCCTCGACAAATAATGCCAAATTCCTGCTTTTTTTTCGCCTAGGCAAAGAAGTGGCATTTTAAAACAAACACTGTTGTTTAAAGTACACAAACACGTACGTGAATAATTTCATTAACACCCAACCTTTCCAAAACAATTCAAAAGATTACCTTCACAAGGCCTTCTCTTGCAGGATTTGACGTTCTGAGTAAATCCTCAACTGTGTACCACTGATCGACCAAGAACAATGCCACAGCTAGGATTGAAAAAGAAAAAAAAAAAAAGATATGAGGAATGAAGGCACTTTAATAAATTCACAACAGACTATCCTATAAATCTATCCAAGACGTTATGGTAATTTGTAAAACAGGCAGGATAGTGGTGGTTTACCTGTGAACTGGTCCTCAGGAGCAAACAAAGCCAGGACTTTGTGTTTGAGGTTGGCTCCATAAAGAGGAACAAACCCAACATTGGCAGGACTGATCCGGATCTAAAATGGTAATGGGTTTTTTAAAGCAGTAATTTAATTAAAATACCAATTGAGCTCTGCGGATAGAACTAGGGGAGTAATTCATATTTGTTGAAGATGGTAATTTTTAAAATAACTATTTTCTACAACAGCAACACAATTCCTAAAGTTTTGTAAAAGCATAAATGTTTTAAAGGGCACCTATGATGAAAATCATCTTTTGTAAGCTGTTTGGACAGTACTGCTTGTGTGTATAGTGTGTTCACAGTCATATTGGAGTGATATAAACCCACAAGACTCTTTTTTTGTAATTTCCTGACATTAAAATAGGACCCAAATCCTAGTGAATCTGAGGCTCACTGCAACGAGACGTAGGAGTGCGGTTTTCCTTGCGCACTGAATTGATTGACAGGCACTATGTTTCTTTTTAAAAAAAGTATACATATATAATAAAATAAAATGTATAAATGTCCAAATGTTTATTTTGCAAATAAACTGGGATTAAAATATT
Source organism: Danio tinwini (assembly GCA_903798205.1). Classification (NCBI taxonomy): domain Eukaryota; kingdom Metazoa; phylum Chordata; class Actinopteri; order Cypriniformes; family Danionidae; genus Danio; species Danio tinwini. Next base: position 12,834,496 of record CAIGQZ010032312.1, read on the forward strand.
TGTTACAACTCAGATTTTTATAAGTTTTATAAGTTTAAAACGTTTTTAAAACAGAGCATGTTTGTAATAAAAATGTTTGTCATTCATTTATTTTATTTTCAGTTTAGTCCCTATATTAATCTGGGGTTGCCACAGCGGAATGAACCTCCAACTTATCCAGCACATGTTTTACGCAGCAGATGCCCTCCTAGCTGCAACCAATCACTGGGAAACACCAATACACTCGCATTCACACACATACACTACGGACAATTTAGCTTACCCAATTCACCTATAGTGCATGTCTTTGACCTTGTGGGGGAAACCGGAGCACCAGGAGGAAACCCAAACTCCACACATAAATTCCAACTGACATGGCCGAGGCTCTAACCAGCAACCTTCTTGCTGTGAGGCGAGAGCAATAGCCACTGCTCCACTGTGCTGCACAATAAAGACAGTAAAATCACTAATTCTTAACCAATGTAATCACCATGGCCGCATGGTGTCAGTAAACGCTGTGTGTGCGTATTGTGTGTGACTTAATGTTTCAGAAAGGCTTGAATAAACTCCACCACAAATACTTAAAATAAACTTAGTTGGTATTTTTGACTTATGAGCTGTATTTCAGCTTCATCCGAGTCTGTTTCTGTCACCGACAGCTGTTTATCTGATGTAATGCATGATGAGAAGCAGACACGCACGCAAGAACGATGGACGGGGAGAAGCAGTTAATTTGCATTTAAAGCCACAGGCTACAAAAACTGCTACAACTGTATTCAGATACCAAAATGGGCCGATTCTGGAAGCTATAATAAATTATCTGATTGGTATTTTGAGCTGAAACTTTACAGACACATTATGGAGATACCAAAGGCTTATCTTACATCTTATTAAAGGGGTAAAATAGGTGCCCTTTAAATACTCAAGCTCTTTAAAAGCAGGTTAAAAAAAAAAGATAACAGTGTTTGCACTTCTTCAACTGAAATATACTTTTAGAGCAATCACATTAGAGTTCATTTTAATCAAGCCTAACATGTGTGAACGCATACTAGCTTTACACATTTTAAAATGATCAGATATTCTCTGTGATGCGTTACCTTTCTTGTGTTGGGAAAGGAAAGGTATTCGGTGTTATCTGGGTTGCTGTAAAGGAGTTTGTTCATGTAGCTTTGGGCTGAACTTTCCAGGTCTTCATGTCTGCCAGACACCAGCACATCTACAGGGAACTCCATCCCTACACAGAGATCAAAGATCACACAAAAATCATCATTTGGTTTCTTAGAATTACTTACTTTAATTTTGATCAGAATTCATCACTGACTACTGTCTTTCAAAATGCTTTGCAAATAAACATCACTGCACATGAAATTCTTGCTATTTCATTCATTCATTCATTCATTTTCTTTTCGGCTTAGTCCCTTTATTGATCTTGGGTCGCCGCAGTGGAATGAACCGCCAACTTATCCAGCATGTTTTATGCAGCGGATGCCCTTGGAATGATAGAAACATCCAAACACACTTATTCACACACATACACTATGGACAATTTAGCTTACCCAATTCACCTATAGCACATGTCTTTGGACTTGTGGGGGAAACCAGAGCACCCGGAGCGTGGAGAGCTCTTGCTATTTTTTTTAAGCAATTTATTGAAAATAAAAGCAACAGAAAATCTGACATTTTGTCATTTTTGCATGATCACACATCTTTTAAAATTATCACCATACAAAAATAAAACATCCTCATGTACTTTGATTTTTTAGGAATTTTATTCCTCATAATACAAAAAACATCTGTATATGATTTTGAATCTGTTTGGAACAGAATAGTTATTTATAATTTCAAACCTTTTATAACACTTTATGTAAGAGGTTAACATTTGTTGTTTACCATATCGTTTCAGCATTTACACCTTTAAGATAGATTCTTAGAAACAATTACATACAACACATTAAACAGAAAATAACCTCCCAGAGTGCAATTGTGTATACACAAACACACACATATATACACACACTACACACATGTCTACGTGTGTGTATACAGAGAGAGATTTTTTTATTAATCATGAGAGATCTTATTTAAATATATCACAGTTTGACAGTTAAAATATGCTGTAAGAATTATCTGTACCAAAGGAATGAATGGATTTAAAATAACTTTCTTTGACTCTTTTTTAACTCATTGCTGGGTTACTTGTGGCTACTTAGAATGTCTTTAATCATTTGATTACTTGCTACAAATTGTGCACTTTTTAAAAATTGTTCATCATGCCTTACAGGTTAAATGCCAATGCATTGTGCAGGACTTTCAAGGTCTTCCAAGTCCTCCTTTGGGTCTATCCCCAGCAAAAAATATGGTGTTTAATAGACGTCTAATAGATATCTAAACGTAGACAGCTTGGCTAAAACAAAGCTAAACTTAGGCTGTCAGGGAAAATCTAATAGACATTTAAGAATAGCCCAAAAATAGACAGATTAGATAGACTTAATATGTGTAGTCATTCATTTCTGTTTATTTGATGACTAGTCTAGTTTTGGACTATATTTAGTTGTCTATTAGACTTTCACTGACAGCCCAAATTTAGCCGTGTTTTAGCCAAGACAACTATGTTTAGATGTCTATTAGACATCTTTTAAAAACAAAAAAATGCTTGCTGGGTCAGTAACACTGCACTGCGATACTATTTGGGCACTGGTTTATGGCCACTTATTTTCTCTATAACCACTAAGCAATCCACAGAAATCTAAATCTTTAACATTATATTGAATGAAAGGAGGTTTATGAAACAAGAAGTTGAAGTCAGAGAGGTTGATGGAAAAAAAATTAAGCTGCAATGAATAATCCATCTGTCAGAAATCCAGAAGTCAACACCGAGCAGCCACTGCAAAAACATTGAAATTAATAATGTCATTAAATCAATGTGAATACAAAAAAAACTTTTTGTGGTCATAATCAGAGATATTTACATGTTTGTATGTGCATGGCTTAAGATATCAAGCTTAAGTAGGGCTGGGTGATATGGCAAAAATGCAATCTCAGTAATTATTTTCCATATTAAACGTTACCAATATAGATCACTATATCAGTTGTTAAAGCTTCCACATTTAAAAGAGTATCCCAACACTGACTGAAGCCACAAAAATTTGAGGGTCTAATAAACGGCATAACATATTTTTGGCCGATAAATTTTCGGTGGCCGAAAATTCAGTGTATCTCTAATATCAACACACTTTTAGATTTCCGTTGTTGCACATTTCTGCTGTATACTTGGCTCTTAGATCAATATAGAATAAAAAATTCCAGAGCTCATCATTGTTATCGAAATCAATTTTATCACGATTCGATACAATATTGTTTATCGGCCCAGCCCTAAGCTAAAGGTTTGCCTTATTAAAACTTAAGACTTTATCTCAAACGAGATACAAAACATTTAAACAAAACAAAGTCTAATTAAAAAAAATATATATATTTAAATTATTTTTCAACAACAATATAAGCGTCACATGTAACCAAACAAAGCTGAGACAAAACACTAATGCATAAATAGGCATTCTCTGTTCCAACAGAGCAGACAGTATCCTGAACAGTTGGCTGCTGTCCATCCTCAGCTGGCCTCAATGAATCCCCCAGCTATCAACAACTATCTGTGTCACTCTGACAAACAGACCGAACAGTAGCACGCATACACACACACATTCACCCATTCACACAAACGCGTCTTTGTGGGGACCTGCCATATACTTCTGTTTTGTTTTTTTTTACCTAAAAAATTTTCATAGACTAAATCTTAACCTGCCCATAACTAGGCCTGTCACGATATCTATTTTTTGTTGTATAATATATTGCAACAAAATATATTGCGATAAACAATATTATTGTCATTTTAAGACACTAATAACTTTAAGACACATTTTATGCCACTCATTATATAATGCCGCAATGACAATAATATCATCAGTCGATATATTATATTGTGACAGGTTAAACCCATAATCCTCAGGGTACTCTTCTGCATTTTTTTACATTTTCACATAAACATAATTTAGTATTTTTTAGCACTAATTTCCACTTTGGCTCTACCCCTGCTGAAAAAAACAGCTTAAACCAGCCTATGCTGGTTGATTGGTTTTACCTGGTCAACCAGCCTGGTTTTAGAGGGGGTTTGGCCATTTCCAGGCTGGTTTCCAGCCATTTCCAGCCTGGTCTTAGTTGGTAAGGCTGGAAATTGACCAGCTTAAACCAGCTAAAACCAGCTTGACCAGCCTGGTTTAAGCTGGACATAGATGGTTTTGGCTGATCAAGTTGGTTTTAGCTGGTCAACTCCTAGCCTGACCAGCTAAGACCAGGCTGAAAATGGCTGGAAACCAGCCTGGAAATGGCCAAAACCCCTCTAAAACCAGGCTGGTCGACCAGCTAAAACCAGCTTAGGCTGGTTTAAGCTGGATTGTTCAGCAGGAACTGCCACAAGAACAGATAAAAAGTACTAAAGCAAATCTAGCACAAAACCAGAGATACACCATGCAAAGATAATCCTACAGAACTAAACAAGAAAGTAACAAACAAAAACAACTAAAACTGTTAAGTGGGGTGTGTGTTAAAGTTAAATCTATTTATGAATGCCACAAACATTAAAACTGCAATGTTCTTCCTTTGTTACCGTGTTCTAGATTCTGCAGCTGTGGCATTCAAGGACACACAACACATACACACACACATACAAAAAAAATCAATATTACATCCATCCATACGAGCACACCCACACAGTCATACACAGCAGCCTTGAGCAACATAAACCCAACCAGCCACCAAACCATCCAATCACATCCGGCATTGTTCCAGTGGAATGCAGGAACTCTTTACATGTGCCAGAGGGGTGCACCGCTGGGCGCTGGCACAAACTTACTAGCCTCATAATCATATCAAGCAAAATTCACAAAAAATATTTGGATACATAGATAGCTTTGACACCAAAGTTTTAGAGCATACATTACCATTTTGCTAGCATGTTTTAGCATGCTGCTAGCATATTTAAGAACATTTTTAATATGTAAATAAACATCAGGAGCCTGTTAGCATGTTTTGGCATATTAATAGTGGCTGCATCCGAAAGCTTAAGCAGCTGACTTGTTGCCATGATGCCCTATTTGGCAGTGTTAGTGAACAAAGACACCTCATAAAACAGACTTCTGAAAAAACATGAGGATTTAATCATGTCCCACTAAATAGAGAGCTTTTGTTTGAACCAAAAATAAGTATTTCCTTAATACAATACTAACTTATCTGTAAATGTCATCAAAATCTAAAAAGGTTGGTCAAAAACATACATTTACACACAGATTGACACCCATGAGCAGCTTTGGGATGCCATGTTCAGTTCCTTAACTGTCAGAAATGGATTGCACAATTGTGGGATATTAGGTGAAAGTATCTCCTAAAACAGGAAGTGAAGGAGAATTTGGATTTAGTGTGCTTTAATGCCTTCCCCTCTTTGAACGCTACCTCAGAAAAAAAAGAGTTTTGGAGCTTTCAGACACAGTTGACATGCTGCTAACATGTTTTAGCATGCTAATACTACATTTTGCAAGCCTATTTTTAAAAGTTGCTATATTTCAGAACATTGCTAGCATCTTTTAACACATTGCTACTAGCGTACTTTAACACACTGCTAGCATACTTTAACATTGCTAGTATGTTAAAAAAAACATTGCTTGTATGTTATAGTGCAGGCTAGTTTTTAGGCATTTTTAAATATATATTGATGTATCCGTCGATAGAAGCAATGAGTGGTCTTGGCCCTTTTTTATATATGTTTTTTATATATATAAATAATGTATTGCATAACAGTTTGTCTTAGTTTTTAGGCTTTGCTCTTACATTGTCTAATCAGATCATAAGATTCAGCAATCTGAGTAAGGACAGATTGAAGGAATGACCCATAGATGTAGCTTTAAAGCTTTAGGTAACGTCACAGTCAAGAAACTTCGCCTCAAAACATATATAGATTTAAAAACAACAGCATATTGGCTCTCAATCCACTACAGTAATTTCTACAATTTAACTTACTTTAAAGGTGCTAAAATGGCACATTCCACATTAATAAAAACATGAACATAACCCTAACCCTTATTTGCACCCAGCTAAAATATCTAACAAAACAAGAATATGTTGCTTATCAAATGTTCTTTTGATTCATATTTGAGTCAAAATGACAGTTCAAGAATGCATGATCTAAAGTAGGGCTGTACAATTAAATCAAAATTCTATTCTGATTTCAGTCTCCAATGATTATGAAAAAACTATCCCGATCAAACAGTTATTGTATCATATCCTGGCCCCTTTCCAGCATTTGTTCCTCTGCAAAGCATGGGAACTTAGAAATCAGTGAAATCATGTAACAAAACTTTTGCAGCATAGGACGTTCTTCATTTATTGAAGTGTATTTGATTCCTATTTATGTTTTTAAATGTGTTTCTGCGCTGAGCCTCACAGAACACGCACCTGTAAAATCATCTTTAGCACACTTTAGCAAGTCGCACACTTAAATAATCACAAAATTGTCAAAAAGATGTGATTTAACATTGTTTGTTATGTAATAAAGAAAAATAAAGAGTTCCGAATAAAAAGGCATGTAAATTAGACCCGCGTGGCTCTTAAAGTGACACTATAGATTATATAGATATAAATACTTGTTTATTTTATTACAATTTAATTTATTTATTGTTATTATTTTTATTATAATTTTTCATGTGGGGGTCAGGATTCAAATTAGATGTATGATGGATATTATCTTATTACTTAATGTAATTTTCTGACACGTTTTTACACTAAAAATGTTTAGGTGATACTATAGTCCTGTGACGGACTGTGTTTATCATTATTAATCAAATAACAAAAGAAAGACAAAAATCTCTCACTGCTTTTGACTGAATCACTTCTGCAGCTTCAATAAGAAACGAATCAAGTTTAATTCTTATAAGAGAAGACTATACTTAAAAGTGCAGTATGTTTAATATGCGTATTTTAATTTTATTGTATTATTTTATACTTTCTGCTTTTTTGTCTTGAAAACTGTGAAATTTCATGATCTTTGAAATGTTTAGGTATAATAGCAACAAGCAATTTTGCAAAGTATCAAAACTAATGTAAAAGGTAAAAACATCAATTGCACATTGTGCAGTGGCATGTTGCATAACAGCGGTCTACAGGAAAAAGCAGGAAAAAAAAACTACTGGGGCCCCCTGCATGTGCACTCAATGACTGTTCTCAGTGCAGAATGTACAGACTGTGCTAGGTAGCAGGGCAAATACTCTCATAAAATGCAAAGACAATTTCATTCACACATGTAGTTATGTACACATACAGTACTTTTAAATAAAGAGTTCATATAATTCAAGGTACAAATCTGTTTAAAGGACTACGATTTAGAGTAGTTTCTCAGAGGTGTAGCAAAACTGTTAAAATATTAAAATATTATAGGTAAAATGGGTTCATTGCTCATTGTAGATTTACAGAATTCACTTTCCACTTAAAGCAGGTTTCTGTTAGCGAAGATCATGAATCCATGCAACCAACCTGTCCTGAACCGGTTGTAAAATATTTAGAAAAATCGTTCACCCTCAAGCAGAATTCCCAACGCATGTGAATTGCAACTGAATAAAAGAAACTTCACTGTACATGTGACCACAAATTTTTGATCGTCATGGCTAAACAATTGGGGTTTTTTTTTATCCTTTAATGTGATTTAAAATGTAATGTATACGATTTTATTACACAATATTTCAGGTAATTTTTGCAATAAAAAAGGGCAAACAAGAAAAGATGCAGCATAAAACGCTAAAAGTATATTTTCATTTGTTTTTCAATGACATTAGACATTTTGAAAAAGAAAAAAATATACATAGATATGTAAAACATCTCGAAGACGTGAAATTGTGAATTGTTTTCCAACAGTTAAAGGCAACTCCTGGTCTCCAAATTTATATGACTTTTCAAAACTCACACTATTTGCTTGCAGCTAAAGACATATGGAGTCCAGCCTTCCGAAATACCAGTGGTCTCCTTCTGGCCAAAAGGCAACCCCCTACTGAGGCGAATGCTAGTGATCTGAAACCCCTTCATATCCTGGATCCACAGCCACAGTTCACTGAGGGCTTGTGAATCTATTCCTGCCACTGTTGTAGTATCACGCAAGCAGAGCAGGTAAAGCCAATTAGCTTAATAAATCCAAGGCCGAAATCAGCAGGGGAGGGTTATTAGTGCATTACAGACACTGCATGTGGAAGTGAAGTCCGGCTCATCTAGAAGTCTTCCTCGTATAAAAAAACAAGCAGCTATGACAGTACAAAGACCTAGTCATCTGACCTAACCACAGAACTGCTGGCTGTAACACACTAAAGTGGACAGTAATGAGCGTGTGTGAACGTGACTGTGGCTATTCTTACCTAAAAAATAAGCTGCTCCTTTCATTTTCACACAATGTCACATAGAATCAGCAGTCAAGCACAAAAAAAGGTTATGAGTACAATGCTTCTTTCTCATGGTTAATCAACACTTATTTTGACTCAGCAAAATCAAGGGTGAAGACTAGACAAAACAAAATGTGTTTTTATAGGGATAGTGAACACAAAAGAGGTTATATTGAATACATTAAAAACCTGTAACCATTGACTACCACAGTAGGAAAAACAAACAGTATGGAAGGCAATGGTAACAGGTTTCTAATGTTTTTTAAAATAACGTTGTGTTCAGCAGAAGAAAGAAACTTATAAATGTTTGAAACCGGTGAGTAAATAGTAGGGGTGTAACTGATCACGGATAATCCGTGATTCGTACGGTTCACAACCCATGATTCGGAACACACGTGACCTGTGGACTAATTCATTTTTTTCACTTGTAGATTAATCCTAAATTGATAACAATCGCAGAGAGATTGCCTTTTGCGTCATTCAAATCACATGTATGAAAGCATTTATGCATTCCTGTAAAATATAATGATGATGGAAGAAGTTGTGGTAGGTATTCGAGACGTGGTGTGTCTCTTAGGTTATTAAAAGTGTTTTCTAAACACTGCTTGTTTAGCCTGCTTTAATGCAGTGTAAGCGGCACGATTAATCATTAAAAGATCTGGATCTCGACACCTACGCAAAATAAATGATAAATGATGGTGATTTGCATATGTTTATTAATCCTTCGAATCACTTCGAATTGATTTTTGCGTTTTTCAAACCCAGATTTGAATATCTGGGTTTGAAAAACGCAACAATCAAGAAAGAGATTTGGTCTTTAGTCTTTTGAGTTAGTTATGAAGTTACAAACAGTCAATTAACACAAAAGTACAGAGATAACATAGTTTAGATAAAACCACTGATGTTTTAAAGATTAAAATCACTGTCATATGCATTTAACGACACACAAAAATTTGAGAAAAATGAAAGTTGTAGGCAGCAATTACATTATTTAACCAATAGGTGGTGACAACTCACCATCAAAAATATGCCACTGAATAATTCTTCAAAATGTATCTATCTAGCAATGAAACATGAAGTTTCGTGAGTGAATATCTAAATCACTTCCTGAAAATGAGACTAAAAATAAATATGTGTTGTACAAATTTTAATGTAATTTATACATTTAGCGTCATCAGCAACAGTAGTAACAGTGAGTTTTTCACAGTACTGAATATTTTACTATTTACTTTTATTCAGCTGATTATTTCTTCATTTTTTTAAATAATTTAAATATTTTTAATAATATTTTTAATAAACTTCATTTTATTTTTAAAAAACTTGCAGGTTTTAAGTTCTGTTTGTTAAAACTAAGTTTCTTACAGTACTGTTTTTGTAAATGGAAAGCAAATGACATTTGTCTCCTCAAAAAAATAGTTCAATCTGTGACTTAAAAAGCCATTATGTGATCCAAACTATGAGATTTGTGATCAATTACACCACTAGAAAATAGTGAGTAAATAGTCATTATTTACTCACTGGTTACTCACTCACTCAAGAGTTTCTTTCTTCTGGTAAACACAAAAACAGTTATTTAGAAAAACATTAGAAACCTGTAATCATTAACTTCCATACTTTTTGTTTACATTTTTGTTTTCAACAGAAGAAAAAAAAACTCAAACCGTTTTGTGACAAATGAATGATTAGCAAAATACTACAGAATTTCAGTGGTGTAAAATAATATTAACGTCTTATGATGTTGTGTGCCTGCTGGACAATAACTAAATGCACTACAGAATCTTACGTTTACACACATCCACAAATTACATGTAAATGCATCACTACTCTTGAATACTTTTAAAAGGTCTACTTTTTACTCATCCTTTGAGAAATATTTACAACAGATACTTTTACTCTACTTGCACTACATTTTTAGGCAAGTAATAGTACTTTAACTTAAGTATGATTTTTTTAAGTACTCTTTCCACTAGCGCAGAACATTCAGTTTTGGGTAAACTTTCTTTTAATTTATAAAAGCAACCTTTATGCATCCTCATATATTAGGTGAATTTATCTGCTTGTGTAATTTCTAACCTTATGCAAATTTCAAAAGATCTCAAATTGTAAGCTGACAAGTCAAACTAGAGTGACGGATAACTACTGAAAGGGGACATCAGAGGCAGTGGAGAGACGCTGTTCCCATAAAAACAAGAGGGTGTGTGTGAAAAATGTGTTTCTGAGGGGAGGCTGACTGGATTGAACTGGTTTGGTCAAAAGGGACATGACCAGAAAGCAAACAAATAACTTGGAAATAAAGTTAAGCAATGCAAAATAAAAAATATACATCTTAACATATTATGGAGACTGTACAATTTTTTTAATGATAACATGAAGATAACATATATGCACTAACAGGTATAACAAATCAAATACAGTAATGTGTGATTTTGATCTCTATTCTAGTGGTACACAAAATATCTTGCATATATAAATACATAAATAAATACACATATTTCCTTATTTTATTCATTTAAGAAAACTAGAATCTGAGTATTTCAACAGAAACTCTCTCTCCTCTTATTCAAAAGTACACTCTGTTCTTTGCCATGGAGGAGGATACGCTATTTGACACGACTACCATCTCAAAACAAGTCCAGTTATTGGAAGCTTGAATGAACAGGGAATCGGTTCTTTTGATCAGCTCGTTTAAAAGAGCCGGTTCAAACACTGTAGAATGTAGGTAATGTGCGTATTGTAAATTTGTGGTTACGGGTTTTACGGGTTTTTTTATCCTGCATCTTGCTTTTGTGATTTAGTCATGCAATGAAGTTGTTAACAACATATTCACTATGCGGTGATAACATGTTAAACTTTAAAGTGGTTATAGCCTATTATTTTGGACCAATTTAGTTAAGTAATGTGGTTGGTTATCGGTTCTCGTGAGAAAGAAACACATTGGTTTAATGGTTAGTAATAGGTGCTGATCTCAATAACTAATTAAACGTGTTGATTCAACCTTCATTTGGGCTGACTCCGAATCTTATAGATTTTTGAACCGGTTCGCAAGAATCATCAAAAAAAGATTCATCTTAAATAACGACGTGTTGACAAAGTGGATTGATAGATTTCAACTGATTTAGTCCACCTACTTGATGGACATAATCGAAATAAACGACACATTGTACAGAAAGCAACTACAATTATAAACGAAGCATCTTTTTCTCACATTTTGCAAAACAGTCTGGGGGTGTCCGAAAATATCCACATCCACGAATAACAAAAGCGTTTTCTAATAGCATTAATAAAACTACTAATTGTTTTTAAATAGGCTAGGATTACTAAAAGCACATAAACATGACGAAAACTGATTAAGACGCTAAACAAAGCGAAAAGTAACATAATACTAAATAACAAGTCTAAATAGTATATAAAATAAAAATCTGAATCACCAATCATATAATGGGATTAGTGACTTTCAATGCTCATATTTCCACTAATGATATAGAAAAATAACGCGCGTGAGTGCGCACGCTCATACTTTACACAATATTTGTGCGCCTCACCTGAAGTCTCATGCACATCCACTTGCTTTCTCATTTTAACAGAATGTCCGCACAAATGTAATGCAACATTTCAGCAAAGCGTCAAAAACAGGACCATCCCCGGTAGACACGCGTGTAAACATCGATTATTACAAAGTATATTTAATATCAAACGTCTAAATAAACTGCTACCCCCAATACTGGGCCGTGCCAGTTTAGTTCGCTTTCACAACACGCGAGAAACTGCATGCACGCGCATGGAGGAAAACTGTCGACTCACCTTAGCCCTGCAGAAGATGTGATTCCGTTTGTTTTATAGTATGCGATAAAAATGTTATTTAGCTTGTAGCCGACATGAGCACAAAACCTCCGCTTGTTTTTAATAGCGTCAGCTCGGGGACGCGGATAGCTCTGCGCGCGCACCCGTAGAGCTGCTTTCTACGGGATGTGCGAGGTCTCAAACATCTCCACATAAAAGTAAAGATATGAGGAGATTTCTTGATTTCTCTTATGTTTATGTGGCATGATGAGCAAAATATACTTCCACCGATCAGAATTTCAAAAAGTGTTAGTCAAAAGAAAGATATTTATTTGGCACATAAATACATTTTTTTTCAAACTGTAGTGCATTAGGTAAGCAAAAAAAAAGTCCGCTGGGTGTCATGTGTAGAATGTGACGTATAGGAGCAACAGGATAAGTTTGTCACTGGAGGTGTAAAAATAGACAGGCTTGGGCTGGTAAATTGGTTATTCCTTGGAATGTATTAGCAGATGATATAACCTGCTTAGAGCGACACGGCGGCTCAGTGGTTAGCACTGTCACCTCACAGCAAGAAGGTTGCTGATTCGAGCCCCGGCTGGGTCAATGGGCATTTCTTCGTGGAGTTTGCATGTTCTCCTCGTGTTGGTGTGGATTTCCTCCGGGTGCTCCAGTTTTCCCCACAGTCCAAATTGTATGTGTGTGTGAATAAATGTGTATGGAAGTTTCCCAGTGCTGGGTTGCAGCTGGAAGAGCATCTGCTTCGTAAAACATATTATAGATAAGTTGGCTGCATTTCTGTGTGGAGTTTGCATGTTCTCCCCGTGTTGGTGTGGGTTTCCTCCGGGTGCTCCAGTTTCCCCCACAGTCCAAAGTGTATGAGTGTGTAGGGAAGTTTTCCAGCACTGGGTTGCAGCTGGAAGAGCATTGTAAAACATATGCTAGATAAGTTGGCGGTTCAATCTGCTGTGGCGACTCCCGATGAATAAAGGGACTAAGCTGAAGGAAAATAAATAAATGAATGAATGAATGAAAAACCTGAGCAATTAAAAGTTGTTAAATGCACTAAATTTGGATGAAATTTGTTTTCTGCAGCTTAAGGTAAATTTAAGAATGAGAAAATAAAGAAACATTTTTTTTATTTCATTGAGCTGTATATAAGCAACACACATTTGAAAATACAAATTTATAGTCATGGTTCATACTTACTATTGTTTTATTTAACAGTTAAGGTCTGAATAACTCTCAGATGGGTGACACGGTGGCTCAGTGGTTAGCACTGTCACCTCACAGCAAGAAGGTCGCTGGCTTGAGTCCTGGTTGGGTCAGTTGGCATTTCTGTGTGGAGTTTGTATGTTCTCCTCGTGTTCGGATGGGTTTCCTCTGGGTGCTCTGGTTTCCCCCACAGTCCAAAGATATGCGCTATAGGTGAACTGGATGAACTAAATTGGCTGTGGTGTATGTGTGTGAATGTGAGAGTGTATGGGTGTTTCCCAGTACTAGGTTGCAGCTGAAAAGTCATCCGCTCCGTAAAAACATATGCTGGAATATTTCATTCCGCTGTGGTGATCCCTGATGAATAAAGGGACTAAGCTAAAGGAAAATAAATGGATGAATGAATGAATAACTCTCAGATACTATAGAATTTGGCTTCCTCTCAGTTTTTAACTTGTTTTCCAGCACAAACAGCACTAAAAATCACAACTGAAATCAAAAGTTAATTAACAAAAAGTTTCTAACTGATCAAAATGAAGTTAATAGTCAAAACAATAAAATAAATCTGACAATAGGCTCCCTATATCCCTGACAGATCATTGTTCTTGTTTTAACTTTAATATATATAAATAAATAATACATATAAGTAAATATATTATAACAAATACAATAAATAACTACAAATCAAATGTTTAAAAAATATAAATTATTGATATCCTCTAATACATGTCACTATGTACATTACTTAAAAACCCCATTTTATTCATTCATTCATTCATTTTCTTTTTGGCTTAGTCCTTTTATTAATCAGGGGTCGCCACAGCGGAATGAACAGCCAACTTATCCAGCTTATTTTTTACACAGCGGAAGCCCTTACAGCTGCAACCCATCTCTGGGAAGCACCCATACACACTCATTCACACACATACACTACTGTACGGACAATTTACACTGTAAAAAAAAGTCTCAACTTAAAATTTTAAGGCAACAAACTTTCAGAACGTTTTTGAGTTGGCTCAACTTTCATCTCAATTACTGCACCTGACTCGATATAAGTTGAGTAAACCCAAAAATGTACTAAAGGCCTTTAAAGCCTTTGTCGCCTTTAAGTTGAGACCATTTTTACAGTGTAGCAGGATATAAACTTTTCATGTAAAGTGCCTCTCTGTTTTTTGTTTTTTTTACAATATGCAAATGATCTACTTGGAATTTTATGTGGGCTGTAAACAAATTAGGTAGCAGAAAATGGCTGCATTTTTATGTTACATGACATACTACATACTATGTTTGTAGTATCACATATACTACTGTTAATTGCATCCATGTGGCCACAAATAATGTTATTTCTTATAAAGGCATTCCTCTTTAAGTTCTGCTGGTTTTGCTTCAGATCATGTTGTGTTTTTAAAATGTAATTTAATTAATTAAATTTTTTATAATTTTATTTGTTTTTATTGGTTGCACCAGATCATGACACTGGTCAAAAAAATTAACTGCTTTATTCTTTTGTAGACAGCAGGGGGCGACAAAGAATCATTTCAACAACCAGTCCATCACCAGGATGAGAAAACATCATTTAGGCTATACTTTTTTATGAAATCTTCGCCGTTTTTCTTCAAGCTTTTCTTCTAAACATTCAATAAGAACAGGATCCACAGTTGGATCCACTTTATTAGCAAACCAGTGGCCATAGTTTAAGAGCCATCTGAGCTCAGCAGCACCATAAATACATATATGTCGCACATGGACTCCAGTGCATCGTGGGTAAAGTCTTCCTTCAAAAGCAGACCACTTCACCAAACGAGTTTTACTGATCAGTTCTGAGATATCAGCCTCAGATCTCGGCACCTCTCCAGGCACTCCAGGCACACGAACCAGTCGCCCAGAAATGTTCATCAGGTGAGTATGTATCCTCACACCAGGCCAGGAAATTCCTGGCTAAGTAACTCCAGTGAACAAAATACACAAACTCCCTTGAGAGAGTAAAGTAAGCGCTGCCTACAAACATCTCTATGTCATAAGGGGGTGGAGGTTTCTTATCTGAAGTGGATACAGGTTTGTTGTAGAACTCATATTTTTCATTTTTCAGCAGATGATGAACTCTCCAGCGATTTTTCTTTCCTCCAGGCCACTTGCTTTCCACCATATTCCTGCCTTTAAGCACCTTCAGATCTGACACCAGCTCAGCGTTTGTCCTCAGTGGGAAATCTTGACCGCACAGGTTGATGACGTACTTCCACTTGACCTCAGAATCAAGGAGGTCAGACAGACAATTGAGATCCGCTCTGAGTCGTGAGATTCCTGCATACTGAACTCTCTCCAGTTTTGAGGCAATGAAGACGTTTGGGATGCAAACTGCCAGACCGTTCATTGCTGACATAAAGTCGGTGGAAGACTTTCGGTCATAATGTATGCAGTAGATGTTATGCGGCGCATAAACGGCCCTCAGGAGTCGTTCCACAAGAGCAGCATTTTGATGGACAACTAAAGAGTAAGCAAGAGGAAATTCACGCTCAGACTCAGTGACCTGAATGGCATCATATCCCAATGAGGAGACAAACTGATCACAATTAGAAGTGGCATTCACAATAGTTTCATCTGTTTGTTCAACGTAGCTTTTTTGCTTGCGGATGACTAAAGTTTTGGCCACTTCCACTGGTTCCATTTCATAAATTCCAGTGCAGTTAATGCCATATTTTACTGTAAGCCGTGGCATCTTAGATATTTCTTTTATTGCTCTTTCTCCTACATTTTGAACTCCCTTTACTTTTAAAAAACTGATTGTGAAACAACAAATCAGCAATGCCAGTGTAAAACCGACAAAAAATATGGCTTTTTTAAATTTAAGATGAAGCCACAATGTTTTCATCCTGTAGGGAGAAATAAAGGCTCACGTTACAAATCATGCAAAAATTCTCAACATACAATGAAATCATATTTCACAACATTATAAAAATACTGGTTGCCTTAAAATTTTAAGATGAATCAAATTAACCTTATTAGTCCTTTAAACTTATATTATGTTAAACTGACTTAAAACAACTTGCATAACTTATAAAATTAAAGTTAGAACATGATTAACTTTTAATCAAGTTAATAAGCAACAATGACCTAAAACATTTGCTGTCATGACTAATTGATCATATTTTTTTACAGTGAAGGAGTTCAAATTTAAACCACACTGAACTGAACTAAACTGAATTTAAACTCTGGAAACTGGACTGAGACAATTTCATTTTACTAGAATTTATATGTTAAGCTGCTTTGACACAATCTACATAGTAAAAGCGCTATAAAAATAACCAGGGCTTTACATTAACTTTTTTGATTACCAGCCACTGTGGCTAGTAGTTTTCCAACATTACTAGCCACTCTCCATTTTCACTAGCCACAATTTTGTTGTTGGAAAAATATATTTTTGACTTTGGCATGCTAAAATTACTTGATTTAGACTTTGAGTAGTCCACATGCCTCATTCATTTCACTTTGTGTGTATGAACTTGGTTAATGTGCATGAGCAAATGGTTTGTGGTTTCATAGTGTCACATTGCAATTCGTTTTTATTTCACAGGACTTTTCAAGACTCAACATTAAGGAAGGATTTACCAAATTTATCTCTGACCACACCAAAAATAAATAAATAATTATTTCTTAGCCACAAATGTTAAATAATATGTAAAAACATGCTAAATATAGCTGTATACATATGCTCTTTTTATTCAACAAAAGCCTTTTTAAAAAACAATTACATTTATAAAATCATTATTGCCATGTATCTAAAACTATGCACAGTAGCCTAGTCTGTACAGGCTAAAGGTCTCTCAGATCACTAGTTAACTACACAAACATGGGGAGTTAATCTCCTGGTGAAGCAACGTTATTGTAAAAATGATAATTAAACCATATTTAAAAAAACGTAAGCAAAACAAGCAGGTGAAAAACATACCGTGTGTGATAATAGAAGGATGATCACGCGCACAAAGGTAACGTTAGGCCCATAATCTGTTTAAAGAATAGCTCAAACAAATCCGGCAACCGCTGCTGTTTACAAAAAGACATATTTTAGAAACATCCGAAGCAGCAGCAGTTGCGTTTCCAGGAACGGTTGCTTCGCTCTAGGAAACGGGAGCGCGCGTGCTTTTTAAACAGTCGCGCGCATCACATCACCTGTGCGCGCGAGTGATTGTCCTCTTTTTCGGATCACCTGCTTTCTTTTGTCTGCACGAACCCTGGCTTTTATCGGTCATGCTGCTTCTCGATTTTAAGATGGCATTTGCACGCATATTGGGCCATCTTTATTGCCGAACCCTGCTTTTAAGCAAACTTTAATTTAAAAATGATTTTTAACCAGCCAAAGTGGCTATGAGAGTGGTTGTCTAACCCGCCTCAGTTGAAATCTATCTTGGCGGGTGTTAATGTAAAGCCCTGGAATGAAAGATGAAAGTTGTACGTATGCTCTTATAAAACACCTTCCTAAAAGTGTTTTAATTAATATGAATGTCTCGGCAAAATAAAACTTTTTGTAAAGACTAAATGTACAGTAGGCCTAGTTACTCATTCAGAAATATTTTTGTTTGATTTAGTGCAAAACATCGACAACAATGTCACAATCTAACAAAATGTAACAAAAATGTACACAAAACAAAACATTAAAGGGATAATACACCAAAAACTGTAAGATCTGTCATCATTCATTCGTATTCAGTCATTTTTAAAAGTCACTGTATTCAATAGAGTAATCTATAATCAAGCTACAGCTGTTATCTGGATTTTTCACAGTCATGTATACTAGTTGAGAAAGTGCATCTTAAATGTAACACAATCCCTGCTTATTCTTAAAGCTAACTTGTATAGTTTCCACACAGCTTTCTCAGCCTTTCTCCACAACATATATCAACAGATTAATTAATACAGGTAAAATATCTTAAAGTTATCAATATAGTTATAGTTTTTTTTTTCCTCGCCACTGCTTGCTCGGACTAAGAATTGTGGAGCTGCGCTTCAGTGGATTTGCTCTACAGTGTTTGAACTTTTAGCAATAAAATTTAAACCACACTGAACTAAACTAAACTGAACTTCAACTCTGAAATCTAGACTTTACTAGAACTATGTTAAGCTGCTTTGACACAATCTATATTGTAAAAAAAAAGCTATATAAATAAACATGAATTGAATTTAATTTAATTATCAACCCGTACAGCCCCACTTGACCGTTTTCTGTGGAATTTCAGTAATGGCATTGTTTGACACATGCCATCTAAAATATATATCTGCCTACATGGTCATCAAATATATATATATATATATATATTTTACATTTCTGTAAAATCTTTAAGTGTGTATGGATGTTTCCCAGAGATAGGTTGCAGCTGGAAGGGCATCCGCTGGTAAAACATGTGCTGGATAAGTTGGCGGTTCATTCCGCTGTGGCGACCCCGGATTAATAAAGGTACTAAGCTGAAAATAAATGAATGAATGAAAAAAATCTTTTAAAGCCAATTTTTGCCACTTAAGCAACTAAAGAATCATACTTTTCTCTAGCCAATCTACAAGCCATTTTGTCTGTATGCTTACACCTCCAACCAATATTAGAAAAACATTTAAGCACAGATTAGAAAAAAATCTATCTCAGACCTCATTCCATATTTTACTTTCAGAATTGTTTCTTTCATTTCAGCTGCAATGTATGGTTTTGTCGAGCCAGTTGAGACTTCCATGAAAAATCTAATACATGCATTTTTTATACAAGTGCATATTTGGATGTCACAAATATAAAATGCATTGCATTATTATTACATTTAATTATGTATAATTATATATATGTTCTTAAATGACCATAAATGATAACATATCTATAATTATAGCTAATATATTTGAACAATATATACAGTGCTCAGTATATATAATTACACCCCTCACAAATCTCTCTTTTAAATTCATATTTTTAATAGGAAGCTATGCAATATTATATTTGTGCATATACATTAGATTAGTCAGTACTGAAGCCAAATATGGAGCTTATCTAACAAAATAACTTACAATAATGGTTTAAAAACTAGTACACCCAAATATGCTATAGAGAAATATTAAATACACATTTAAAAAAGGTAAAATCGAGAGAAGCAAAAAAAAAAAATTAAAATCTAGGTGAAATTTTGTAGTATTTTGCTTGAATTTAATTGTATTATCTTTCAATTTCTAAATATGTTTGGTGACTAAAATATTATTTTAATAAACATGTATGTTAAATAAATCTGCACCAGAATAAATTGCCAATATTCACTGAGAAATAGATAAAAATATAAATTTTCAAAATGGAGTGTACTAAAACACCTGTAAAACACCATTATCAAATAGCATGGATACTTACCTTTTCATTTCTCTTTGCGCAGGTATGCATCAACAATAGTTTGTTGTTGTTTGTTGTTGTTTGCTGTTGTTTGTATTGTTGCCTTCAAAACTGATGCACAATTGAATCCACGTCATTCGATTGAGTTGGAGTAAAATGCTAATTTATCAAAACAAAAATCGAAAACACTAATAATCAATAAAAGAGAACCAACGCTTGCAAAACTAACATTAAAATGTAACATGATGATCCTTATGATGAACTGATATCACAAGTACAATAAATTCATTCAATCGCATTTCAATTAATACGAAAAAAAACGATGAGACTAAAGGTAAACGTTAAAATAAATTCAACTAGATTTAATTAAACAGAGATAACAGCAGCTATACTAAAGGAAGAGTTAAATTAACTTTCAGACGTAGTTAGAGGAGGGGCGCACCAAAAAGGGCAGTTTCAAGAGCAAAGGTGTGAATACACTAGCGTTCTTTTTATATATTTGGTTTCAGACTGTGATGGTAGCATATGAAATCATTTACATATTGTGAAGTGTACCCATTAAACCTTCAGAGAAACAACATGCACATTGTACCATAGAAACGTAAAATATCAAATTATTTGCGTATGTCCCAGTGACATCTCTAAAAGCATGGACAGTGCAAAGTTTAGCTGGACTTTTGATTAATGCAAACATCACATATGAATCAATGCATCAGAATTAAAAAGCCATGTTAATAACATTAATATTGGAAAATGAAAATATTACAAAACCAGTGCATCAATTCATCATAAATGTAACAAAAATAAGTCACAGTTGATCATCTTTGAGCAAACCTTAACATGTTTTGTCCTGTTTCAAATGAAAGTTTTTTTTAGGTGGTTATTATATTTTCATATTATATCATCATTACACAGATACTTACCAGACTGTAATTTCCTCTTTATGGAAATATAGGCAAAAGTGGATGGACATTCATCAATGATCTCACTCTGTGCGTCCTAACAGTCTAGCCTCAGGTACATCTTTTCCAAATAAACACTGATTCATCATAGCAACATTCTCTGTACCTGTTTTACAGGATCCCTTCTTTTTTTTTCAACTGTATTTCCTGTTGCTCCACCCAACACCTCTTACTGCTATATTGTAAAAATGTTGATCAATTACAATTTAAAAAGTAAAATGTTGTAATTACTATATTAGAAAACAGTTAATTGGCATGTAATTATGCCGTGATTGTGGGTTTAATTCCCAGGAAAAGCAAGAATGATCATATGTGTATGAAAAAAAAGATATAAATCACTTCTGTTGATATTTCTATCAATGATTTCAGTCATGATGCACTATATAAAAGATAAACTAGTTAGCTTTTCATTTGGGTGATTGAAATCTGGTTTTGCGTTATGTCAACATTTGAAGTGGATCAAAAAAAGTTTTAAAATATTTGAATGCTGACATTAAACAGCTGAAATGTGTCAATAAAACTGTTTGTATACATCTGAAAACTCATTTATTTATGATTAGTAATATGCATTGCTAAGCATTTCATTAGGACAACTTTAAATATGATTTGCTCCTTATATTTTACATTTTTAAATAGTTGCATCTTGGCTAAATATTGTTCTGTCCTAACAATGTATACATTACTGGAAAGCTTATTTTTTTCAGCTCTTAGGTGGTGTTGAAATTTCTGTTTCAAATTGACTCTTAAGACTGGTTTGTCATATTCATGATGTGCTATAAAATCAAAGTAATATGTTTAAAGTAGTTATTTGCAGAATCAGGAAACATTTGTTATTAGTGACACTGGATGGCTTTAAAGTGCCCAATGGTGTATTTGTGGGTAATACCGATTGTCTACATTTTTCCCTTGTACATATTTTATGGAAAACTGATGATAAAAATAATATACAGAAAAAATAAAAAATTCTGTAGAGAAGAACTTACCTTATTGTAATCCAAAGGCAGTATGATACTGGAAAAATAGACTATATATTATATATTTTATCAGCAATTTAAATAACCAAACATTTAAGACACATGCAGTATACACTCACCGGCCACTTTATTAGGTACACCTTACTAGTACCAGGTTGAACCCCCTTTTGCCTTCAGAACTGCCTTAATCCTTTGTGGCATAGATTCAACAAGGTATACTGGAAATGTTCCTCAGAATTTTTGGTCTGAATTGTCATGACAGCGTCACGCAGTTGCTGCAAATTTGTCGGCTGCACATCCATGATGTGAATCTCCCGTTCCAACACATCCCCAAGGTACTCTGTTGGATTGAATTCTGGTGACTGTGGAGGCCATTTGAGTACAGTGAACTTATTGTCATGTTCAAGAAACCAGTCTGAGATGATTTGTGCTTTTTGCCATAAGAAGATGGGTGTACTGTGGTCATAAAGGGATGGACATGGTCAGCAACCATGCCACGTTCAAAATCACTTAAATAACCTTTCTTCCCCATTCTGATGCTTGGTTTGAACTGCAGAAGATTGCCATGTCTACATGCTGATTAGAAAACGAGTAGATAAAAAGAGTATATATACCCTCCTGTTAAATTTGTATTCTTTTATATTTTTCCCCAATTTCTATTTAACAAAGAAGATTTTTCAACAAATTGCTGAACATAATATTTTTAATAACTAATTTCTAATAAATGCTTTCTTTTATCTTCGCCATGATGATTATCTTTGCCAAAGATATTTTTTAAGATACTAGTATTCAGCTTGTTTCCCAGTCATGGGTTGCAGAAGGAAGGGCATCGGATGCATAAAAAAAATTCCGCTGTGGCAACCCCAGATTAATAAAGGGGAAAAGTGCAATTTAAAGGTTTAACTAGGTACCTGAAACAAGGTTTAAATCTAGAAGTAATTTACAAGCATTCATAATTTTAGGACATAATAGTAAAAGAAGCTCTCATATAACTTTTTAGACAAGACCAGGGTTTAACTTGTGCCGGAACACGCCAGAACTGGATCCGATTCACAAATTAAGCATTGGACAAGACTGTTCATCTCAGACCCATATATTGAACATGAATAAACATTTGTCATCATTGTTGGGTTTTGCAACCGTGACGCCCTGAAACAAACAGGTTGAACAGCTGAGAGGAAGAGTATAGACACATGGTACAATGCTAGGAAGGCAAAACAAAGAAATAAATAGAATAGGCAGAAGAGTTTCTGGTAATGTTTCTCAAAAAATAAGGACCACTATTGTGTGTAATTGTTCTGACTCGTGACCTTACAATGGCTGAGACATGTTGCAATTTCTGATCAAATCAGAGCCTCTATTGCACTTGATGATCATGACCCTGCAATGGATGATGCACATTAAAAAGGATGGAACACAACTACAGTTGAAGTCAGCATTATTAGCCCCCCTGTATATTTTTCCACCATTTTTTCTGTTTACAGAGAGAATAGTTTTTTTCAACACATTTCTAAACATATTAGTTTTAATAACTCATTTCTAATAACTGATTTCTTTTATGTTTGCCGTGATGACAGTACATAATATTTTACTAGATATTTTTCAAGATACTAGTATTCAGCTTAAAGTGAAATTTAGAGGCTTAACTGGTTAATTAGGCAAGTTTGGGTAATTAAGCACATCATTGTATAATGATGGTTTGTTCTGTAGACAATTGAGAAAAATATTGCCTAAGGGGTTTAATAATATTGACCTTAAAATAAGGTTTAAAAAAAATAAATAAAAATAAATAAAAAGACTTTCTCCAGAAAAAAAGTATTATAGGAAATACTGTGAAAAAACCTTTGCTCTGATAAACATCATTTGGGAAATATTTGAAGGAGAAAAAGAAAATTCACAGGAGGGCTAATAAACAGGAATAAAATAGACAAGTATAAGAAAATAAAAACAAATAATAAAAGTGATTAAAAACAGATTAAAGTGTGTTAAAACAGGTTATAAAAGAATGAAAAAGGGAAAAAAACATACTAGTGTGATCTGTGGGATGTAGTACAGTGCTCATTCAGTAAAGGCACAGCTAAACAGATGTGTTTTTAGTCTGGATTTTAATGTGCCTAATGTTGGAGCACATCTGATCATTTCTGGGGGTGGGTCGGGGCGATAATTTACTTGATCCTAAAGATCTGAATGATCTGTTAGGTTTGTATTCAGTGAGCATATCTCTAATGTATTGAGGTCCTATAAGCCATTTAGTGATTTATAGACTAAATCTATTCTGAATGTAACTGGGAGCCAGTGGAAAGACCTGAAGACAGGTGTGATGTGCTTGGATTTTCTGGTTCTGGTCAGGATCCTGGCAGCAGCGTTTTGGATGAGCTGCAACTGTCTGACTGTCTTTTTAGGGATGGCCAGTGAGAAGACCATTACAGTAATCCACCCTGCTAGTCAAAAAAGCATGAACAAGTTTCTTTAAGTCCTCACTGGAAACAAAGCATCTAATTCTTGCAATGTTTTTGAGATGATAGTATGCTGATTTACTTACTGCTTTGACATGACTACTGAAACTCAGATCTGACTCCAGAATAACCCTAACATTCTTGACTTTATTTTTTTGTTGTTTGGCCCCTAGAGCCAAGGTACGCATTTACCTTAAAAACCTCATCTCTGTTCCCAAATGCAATGACTTCAGTTTTCTCTTTGTTTAACTGAAGAAAGTTTTGGCGCATCCAACTGTTCATTTGATCAATGCATTGGCAGAGGGTGTCAATGGGGTTTCAGTCATTAGGCAATAAGGCAGTAAATAAAGTAGATAGTGTCATCAGCATGGCTGTGGTACTCATCAGTCTATGTACTTAAGACTAAATATGTGATCCTGCGGGCCACAAATACATGAGTTAATAATTTTGTTAAAATAAAGATTTATAGATCAATCAAAAAATCTGAATAAATAAGCTTTCCCTTTATGTAGAGTTGTTAGAATAATGCTTAAATGAAGTGCTTAGCAATGCTTTACTAATTACTAGGGCCAGACGGAATCTGCGGATGTTTTTTGCTATTTCTGCTGAGAATTTTGGTAAAAATCTGTGGATTTCTGCTGAATTATTTTGGGAGTATCATAACTAAAACCTTAATTTAAAAAAAATATATATTTTTAACTTGTATTTAATGTTTAAAATGCAAATCCAATTAGATTAACTGTAAATAGTTAACTTTAAGTAAATAAACTGAATTAATGATGGGCTAAAAATCTGCGGAAATCTGTGGAAAATCTGCAGAAAATCTGCGGAATTCTGAGCGTGCAGATTCCGTCTGGGCCTACTAATTACTAACATTACTAATAAAAATGAGTTTTGATATATTTACAATGAGAAAATGTACAAAATATCTTCATGAAACATGATCTTTACTATTGTAATAGTCTTTGGCATAAAAGTAAAATCTACGAATTTGACCTATACAATCCATCTTTGACTATTGCCAAAAATATACATGTTGGGACACATATTTGGTCTATCTTGTTCTTAGAAAATGACACACGCACTGGTCATGCTGATAGGAAAGATATGTTGACACACAATAACCACTAGTTCTTTTAACAGCTGTTCTTCGAAAGGTTCTTTGGGGAATCTAAAACAGTTCTCTTATGGCAGATTTTTTTAGCTTCCTTAAGCTTTTCTTAAACTCAATATTCTTACATATAGTCATATACATTTGATGTTGTTTGGCCACACAATATTTCTACACAAGATGATTTCCAAGCATCATTGCAGTGTAATGGCAGTCAGCACGATATCATTTGATAAACATTTTTCTTTACTTGAGGCTGCCTAAAACATCTTTTTGATGACAAGAGCTAAAATTGTATATTTAAGAAATGGGAACAATCTTCAATAATGACATGTGCTTTCTGTTTAATTCTCATTTAATATGTTTCATTTGGTTGTCTTTGTGCTTGACCTACAATTGCACTGGCAATTTTTACTACTTGACACTCAACTACTGGACCTTTTGCTTTTCCTTAATTGGCAATAGCCCATACCAATCATGTGCTACCTTTTCGGCTTAGGGCTTAGTCCCTTTATTAATCTGGGGTCGCCACAGCGAAATGAACCGCCAACATATCCAGC
>CAIGQZ010032312.1:12860449-12895628 GCA_903798205.1 Danio tinwini
TATATATATATATACAGTTGAAGTCAGAATTATTAGCCCCCCTTTGACTTTTTTTCTTTTTTAAATATTTCTCAAATGATCTTTAATGGAGCAAGGAAATTTTCACAGTACGTCTGATAATATTTTTTCTTCTGGAGAAAGTCTTATTTGTTTTATTTTGGCTAGAATAAATGCAGTTTCAATTTTTTTAAAACCATTTTAAGGTCAAAATTATTAGCTCCTTTAAGCTTTATTTTTTCCGATAATCTACAGAACAAACCATCGCTATACAATAACTTGCTTAATTACCCTAACCTGCCTAGTTACCTAATTTACCTAGTTAAGCCTTTAAATGTCACTTTAAGCTGTATAGAAGTGTCTTGTCATTTACTGTCATCATGGCAAAGATAAAATAAATCAGTTATTAGAGATGGGTTATTAAAACTATTATAAACATCTTCTCTCCGCTAAACAGAAATTGGGAAAAAATAAACAGCGGGTAATAATTCAGAGGGGCTAATAATTCTGACTTCAACTATATATATATAAATTTAGTGTTACAGTTCAACCAAGACTGGAAATTCTGTCATTTACTCAATCTTCACTTATTCCAAACCTGTTTGAGTTTCTTTCTTCTGTTGAACACTAAAAACGTTATTTTGAAAAAAATAAACACTGGAAACCTGTAACCACTTCCACAGTATTTGTTTTCCTACTGGAAGGTCAACGGTTACAGGTTTTCAGCTTTCCTCAAAATAACTTGTGTGTTTAACAGAAGCAAGAAATATAAACAGGTTTGGAACAAGTGAAGAGTAAATGACAGAATTTTAAGTTTTGGGCAAACTATCCCTACTAAAATGCACCCTTAACAGTGGTGGAAAGAGTACTGAAAAATCATACTCAAGTAAAAGCACCATTACTTACCCAAAAATGTAGTGCAAGTATAGAGTTATATTATCTGTTGTACTGTAAATATTACTCAAAGTATGAGTAAAACATAGCCCTTTTAAAAGTACCCAAGAGTAGTGAGTATTAGAAAGTTGATATGTGTAAACGTAACATTCTGTAGTGTATTTAGTTATTGTTTAAGGCCATTTCTGTCATCATACAGTAAACATCCTTCATCTTCTCATCAGTGACATTCAGTCTAAACAGTTTCTGGGTCATTGTGTGTAAAGTATCTTCTTGGGCACCTTTAATGCTTCCAAACAGTTTGCTGCATGTCTTAAGGTATTTCAGTATGATTTACTTAATATGTGTGATTTGATTGGATGGGAATAACAGGACTGATTTTTTTAATCCCCAGCAAAAAAATCCCATGTTAAATATACAGTGTGATTTTTTTTTTAGTGTTGTTCAGTGTTAAAACCGGAGTACATTTTAATCCACAAGTGTGAAAGAGCGTATATTTAAGAGTTTTTTGTTTTCAGTGTTAAACTTTTAACCCAATATGCAGTGTATTTCCCACTAGTGATGGGAAGTCTAGTTTTTTTTACTCAAACCAGTTTTTTCGGACAGTGATCAAACCAGTATGTTTTACTTAAACTTGAAGCATGTCTTGTTGCATTTCAAAATGCAAAGAGTTAAATGTTTTGAAATTATTTCTGAAAAGATTAATGAATTTTAATAAATTAAAACTTTTTTTAACATATTTGATCTCTGTAATCTGTCACACACACACCAGTTGATGATATAGGAAAAAAGGTAATATATTAACACTTTGAAGGGTAGCACACACTCCAGTTCGGTGTAAGAATAAACTCTTACTGTGTTAAAATTAACTCTGAGAGTAATGTACAGATTTCACACTTTAGAAAGTGTTATTTTACCTCCAAAATGAAGGGAGTCATATGTACACCCAAGGAGTGTTAGGTTAAACTCAAATTGAGTTAAATGTACACTGATTTTTTGCTGTGAGGAAATAATAAAGTAGTGACTGCAGGTTGAAGGAAAGTAGTGGAGTAAAAGTACTGATACAGCACTGAAAATATACTCAAGGGTAAGTAAAAGTTCACATTTTTAACTAAAACTACTTTGTAAATTACAATTTCTGAGAAAAACTACTCACAGTAATTTGAGTATTTGTAATTTGTTACTTGACACTACTGCCCCACTGACAGCCTTTATTGAGTGAAAAAAGAAGCTCTACATCCACTCATTCTTGAAGGTTTACACGCTAGGAGACAGTTTTCTATCATCCATGCCAAGCAAAACATTTTGCACAAATTCAAAGGTTTTGCTAAGTTCTTTACTGTATAATATGTGAAGAGCATACATCAACTCAAACAAGACAAGAAAGGCCTAGAAGTGTGCTGTGAGTGGTGTCCAATTCATTCTCCAGGACAACAGAGACGCTCAGTGAATATCCAATGGAGCATCCTCAGTCAGCACTTCAGGATCAGCAACCACCTATAAACTGCCTAGCAACACCTTAGCAACCGCCTAGCAACCACTCAGAACACCTTAGCAACTTCCTAGCAATGCTTTAGCAACCACTCAGAACACCATAGCAACCACCTAGCAATACCTTAGCAACCACTCAGAAGACCCTAGCAACCACTCAGAACACCCTAGCAACCACCTAGCAACACCTTAGCAACTGCCTAGCAACACATTAGCAACCACCTAATAACCAATCAGAACACCTTAGCAACCGCCTAGCAACTCGTTAGCAATCGCTCAGAACACCCTAGCAACACCTTAGCAACCACCTAGAACACCCTAGCAATGCCTTAGCAACCACTCAGAACACCATAGCAACCACCTAGCAACACCTTAGCAACAATCTATCAGAACACCTTAGCAACCACTTAGAGCACCCTAGCAACCACTCAGAATACCTTAGCAACCACCTAGCAATAACTTAGCAACCATCTATCAACAAATCCGAACATCTTAGCAACCGCCTAGCAACCACTGATGCTTGCGTTTCCACTGCTAAAAGGGTACTAATGGTACTCTTTTGGTGGGCGTGGTGTACGACAGAAAGTTGCAGTTGACGTCATTTTAGCTCCGGAAAATGTCTAAAGTAAAGCTGTACGGGTCGCTCACATATCATATGAGAAGCACTTCTCACAAA
Source organism: Danio tinwini (assembly GCA_903798205.1). Classification (NCBI taxonomy): domain Eukaryota; kingdom Metazoa; phylum Chordata; class Actinopteri; order Cypriniformes; family Danionidae; genus Danio; species Danio tinwini. Next base: position 12,863,508 of record CAIGQZ010032312.1, read on the forward strand.
ACAGATGCTTTATACACATAAATACTGGTGTATAAATGTTTATTACTAACTTTTCTATGAACATGAGTTGATTATAACTGCAGATCAATGACAGTGTGAAATAGCCTACTGTAACGTCTGCAATCATATAAAATAAATAAATGCAACATATATAAACACATACAGACCCTTACAGTCTCCGATATGTTACCACTTACAGAAAAACTACACACAGCATACATTTAGTCCCTATTTAGGTTCAAAACAACACAAAATATAGCACACAGTCAGTGCAAACCTCTCATGGTTAAACTTGTCTTTAATCTTCAGCAGCACGTGTGGCCTCTTGTTAAGAATAATTCCATCATTCCGAGTTCATAATAGTCCAAAAGGTGATAATAATAGTTAAACAGGGCAGTTTGTTCACGTTTGCTAAAAAAATAATGTACTCCTTTTTTTCCCGGCTTCTCCTTTTGTTTTTTCGCCCGTCACTCTCGAGTTTGTCAATTTCTGATATGATCAGGTTTTCCATAATCAAGCACACGTTATTATCATCAGCTCAAGAAGTTTGTTATTATATGTATATATAATTACGCTGTAATTTCTCGGCTGTGTATTAAAACATAGTGGCTTCGTTGTTTTCATTCTGGTTTGTTGCATAAGCGAATGACGTATCTCTGTAAACCAATATCGTTTAGCTGCGCGTCTAGCTCCGCATTTTGGTACCCTTTCTTGTGTTTGGTACCCTTTGGTACCCGTTTGGTTCGAAAAAGTGCCAAAAAAGGGGTACGGTACAGTTCGGTACGCCTATTGACACTGGAAACAGCCATAAAAGCGCATCGAACCGTACCACTCAGTGGAAACGGCCTCTAGAGATTGTGTATGTGCCTGAAACGTGCATGGTTCTGCAGGTCTGCAGCTGGATATATCTCAAATCAGTGGGCTGAATGATTTTGAGTTAATAAAACTTTAAAGAGACATTTTGTCTAAATTAATCCAGCAAAAGTGTCCCCTTTACTTGAAAGATACATTTTTACAAACTCAATAACAAGAAAAAGTTCTAAATAGCCTACTCATTAAGGTTAATTTATATCAACTAATTGTAATGATTTAAGTTAACTCAGTTCAGTTATTTAGTTACAGCATTAGGGTTAACAGATGTATTTAATAGCCCAAATTAACTATGTTTGCTATGCTGTGTCTATACATTAAACTTTTATCACATAAACGAATGCATAATGATCATCCATTTCAAGAAGTTTTATTTAACTTTTTATGCATTACTTCATTACATTATTCTTATTACAGTTTCTCAAATGCTAAAACACAAAAGCCAATTCTCTAAACCAAATGACCAGTTGTCTAAACACATTTACTAAATCTAGCCAGCATTTTCCAATATCATAAACACATTTTACATGAAGACACATTTCACAAAACACAATCCACATTCTCATAAATCTAAACACATTTTTCCTTGCCAAAACACAAGTTGCAAAAGATTTCTGCTCACATTCTCAAATGAAAGCTCATGTGATGCAAAATGCTTGCCACCGTCAGCAATATTTGAACACAATGAACACACCTGGCGTCATTCATTACATACAATACCTCAAAATTGAAGACACTTGTTGCTAATGCTGTGACCACATGTATAAAAGCAAGTTCAGAGTGCACAGTTTGCTGATGATTCCAAACAAACACAATGGATAAAGGCAGAATCAGGGGAAGAGGAATTTGAGTCAGAGGATAGGAATCATCGTTTTGTTATCTTGAAGCACTTGTACTATTTTAACTTAAAGAAATTGAGTATTTGTAGTCGTATCCATTTAGGTAAAAATAATAAATGTGCATAAGTATGTATATTTGCAGACAGCAGGGGGAAGCAAATAGTAACCTGAAAAACGAGGCGTCTTCTTTTGGTGTGAATCCTCCTTCACAAAAGTTTTTGACTGCTCGAAACTTTGCTATGTTTTTTAACAAGTACACTAAGTTTAATTAATTATTTTGTTCTGCTATGCTTTCTATTCATAAAATTAAAAATGTAAAGTGGCAAGCGATTTCACACAAAATATTTAGCTTTACAAGAGGGATTTGGGTTCGTTTGTGTCTTTTCCTTTTCTACTCACAAATGTGTCTGCCTCTGCTTGTAATCAGCCAAATACGCGTTATAATACTATTACTAAAATGGCATCTTGGATTCAAAGTGTCTTGTGTTCCTTTGTGCCATCTTTTTATTGTTAACAGGACGTTACAGTACGTTTCAAAATAGACCTTCCTGACAAAATGCTGTACTAACCTATAATAAGGGTGTCATGGTGGCACAGTGGGTAACACGATCGCTGGTTCGAGCCTATGCTGGAAAAATTGGTTCTGCGACCACAGATTAATAAAGGGACTGAGCCAAAAAGAAAATGAACACATGAATGAACCTATAATATCCTCTAGTGTTCAATGTATTAAATTATATTATTTATTGTACGTTTAGTATTTCTTTGCTAATGAATGCTACAACAGACCTATAGGTTTAGCTATACTGACTGTGGGGTACACACTCAGAAAGGTACAAAAAGCTACAAAATACTTTTTAAAAGGTAGGTTAGGTTCACTTTTGTACCTTTAGGTTACTGTGAGGTACACATTTGTACTTTTTAGGTAGTACCAAGGACCTTTTAGGAACAAAAGTTAGCCTACCCCCTTTACCACTGACAGATTTTGTACCTTATTTTATGAGTGTATTGAAGTATGATGAATAAGTAGTAGAAAACTTAGTAGAGCATTGGGTAATTTTAATTTTAACATATTTTATTTCTATAAAGTTTATGCTTTCTATAGCAACTATAGAATTAGCAAAGCTTAATTCAATTGTGGCGTCACAGTGGGTAGCATGAATGCCTCACAGCAAGAATGTAGCTGGTTCGAGCCTCGGCTGGGTCATTTGGAATTTCTGTGTGGAGTTTGCATGTTCTCCCCATGTTCGCGTGGGTTTCCTACGGGTGCTCCGGTTTCCCCCACAGTCCAAAGACATGCTGTAGGTGAATTGGGTAAACTAAATTGTCCATGGTTTATGTGTGTGAATGAGAGTGTATGGATGTTTCCCAGTGATGCGCTGCAGCTGGAAGGGCATCCGCTGTGTAAAACATATGCTGGATAAGTTGGCGGTTCATTCCACTGTGGTGACCCCAGATTAATAAAGGTGAGGATAAACTAAGCTGAAAAGAAAATAAATGAATGAATGAATATTTCAAGTACTTAATGTTCAAAAAAATCTATACTATTTACTAGAATATATGTGGGTATATGCAGTGATAACATAGAACAATTCCTGAAAAGACAGAAAACAGGTTTAATTTAGTTTGATGTGGCACTGCAGTTGAAACAAACAGCACATTGCATGAGCAAAAAAGCAGCACAACCACTTTTTTTTAAGAATGCAGATACAGAGAACAAACCCATGTTATCTTTAAAGACAAATTTTTCAGTTATTTTGTGGTGTGTAGAAAGAGCAATAACCTGTTGAAGTGTCAAACTAATTCCACTATAATTTGTTACATCAGTGTTGTCTCTCAAACAAGAAATAGTTTACACAAAAATTTAAATTCTGCTTACTCTTTTACTTGCTAAAAAGACAAAAGAAGATATTTTGGTCGGCGCCAGTGGTGTAGTGGTTAGTGCGTCAACACGTGCACTCTGGTGCTCATGGCAACACGAGTTCAATTCCAGCCTTGGGGTTCCATTGCCGATCCTTCCCCTCTCTCTGCTCCCCATGCTTTCCAGTCAATACTCTATACTGTCCTGTCCAATAAAGGTGGAAACCCCGAAATAAATTATTATAAAAAATATATATTTTGAAGAATACCAGAAACCTGTAACCACTTCTGTAGTATTTGTTTTTTTTTCTGCTATGGAAGTCAATGATTACAGGAAGAAACTATTGAGGGTGAGTAAACATTGAGCAATTTATCATTTTTTTGGGTGAACTATCCCTTTAAGGTCCCCATGAACTGGAAGCTGCCAACTTTTTTTTATTGTTATGCAGTTCCTAGTAAAACTGAATATTAAATGACACAACAGTGGGCGTGGCTTGTTGTTTCTACTAAGAGCTGATTAGATGTAGCAATGTAGGCATAAACTGACAGTTGGAGTAGCATGGTTAAATATGTTAGCTATGCCCAATTCCTAAGATATACTTAATCTGACAATTTAACTAAGAAGGAAGTGCATTTTCAGATTTCAATTAAAGATTAAAAGGGCACACTATTTTTTTTTTCTTTTTAATGACGCACAGATTAATTATACATAAATATACATAAATGTAAATATACGTTTTAAAAAAGCGAATTTTTTTTTTTAAACAAGAATTGGAACTGTACTTAAAAACCATCACAGAGTCTTATGTCAAGAAAGCAATTAAAACTTATAAAACATGTGCTTTATTAAATTTTTTGCATTCATTTGTATTATTTGTTCATGCGTCTTCTCTTATTGATTTATTTATTTATTTATTGTTTCTTCTTTTTTGTTTGCTTTACCTTTAATATTTTTCTTTAAAATTGTCACATTTCTCTTGTTGCAAAAAAGTAATAATTGTATTGTTTGTACTATACTTCTACCCATTAGTATTTCTATCTGTTGTAAGTGCCTGATGTTATTTAAAAAAAAATAAAATAACTGGCAATGTGAGCTAACAAAATCATATGGTTAGTCTTGATTTCTTGGGGACGTTAAGTTACCACCAAAGCTATTTGAAAGGATTTGGATAACAATGCATAATGAATGTAATGATAAAGTCACCCTGAGTGTCATAATGGCTCATTTTAATATTTGACAAGTAAAAATAAAAATATTATAATCTTATTCATCTGTCATATTCCAGTATTACCTTCCAGTTTAAAGGGCACCTATTTAACCCTATTTTTCAAGATTTAAGATAAGTCTTTTGTGTCTCCAGAGTGTGTCTGTAAAGTTCCAGCTCAAAACACCCATCAGATTATTTATTATAACTTTCAGAATATGGGGATTTTCAACTCTGAGAATGCTGTAGCTGTTTTTGTTGCCTGTGCAAATGAGCTAGTTCTCCCCCACCGTTTCTATGTCAGAGCCACAGAGATGGCTCTTTATTGCTCTGAAACATGTCTCCATTTCCTGCTGCGTCTCATGTCAGATAAACAGCACAGTGAGATAAGAATGAGAAATACCACAATAAGAACTTAGTTATTTAATGTATTTGTTGGGGAGTTAATTAAAGCCTTTCTGGAACGATGAGTCGCACGCAATGACATTACAAAGTTCATGCAAACACACACACGTTTAACTTTACACTGTTTTTGCATGACACATGTGACAGGACACATGTAATATCCACTGCTGTATGGACATCTGTTATGTAATGTACAAAATAAACCTGATTTAACCGGGATTGAAGCATCTTCTTCATTAATTGCACTGACATGCAGCAGTGGTGATGAATTACCTTTTACTGACTTTATTACAAACATGCACTTTTAAAAAAAAAACATTTTAAAACTTGCAGATGATCACAGAGAGCTGAACAGATCTTTTAATCCCAGTTGCTTTGCGCAAGTCCTCTCTTGTAAATATGTTTATACGTGTGGAGACATGTTAATATGTGGCTGTCAATTAATTCGGTGGACGGGGAAAATCAAACTCCTACATCAAGTTGCTGTGGGCCTCATAATTGCAGGGATTTGGATCCTATTTTAACGTCAGGAAATTTAAAAAGAGACTTATTGTGTTTCTATCACTCCAATATGACACACTATATTTGCACACAGGTCTGTCCAAACAGCTTCCAAAAGTTAATTTTCATCATAGGAGCCCTTTAAATCTGGTTGTATGTCAGCCATACTATCAAAGATATGTTCGTGCTAAGGGAGGACATCATACAAAATGTACAGGTGAATATTTTGCAAAACATTGGAGCGTGCATGAAAAGTGAAGTGCATATTGTTTGCTCATTTTATTCATCTGGACGTATCCACATCCTGCTGAGATCTTTCTGTATTAATATACTAATATGTTGTAATATACAGTAAGTAGAGATTACCTTCAGTTATATAAGCAAATTCAGTTTTAGTTGAATTCTTAGCTCTTTCAAAACAGTTGTAAAAAAATTAGTAAACTACTTTCGTTTTTTGCTATTCATGGGGATGTTCATTATTATTGGGTATCTCTACAATATAAAACACAACAGACATGTTGATCTTATGAAATAAATGAAGCTAAACTTGAGCAAACATAGCTTGTAAACTTTGGTTTCAACTCACAATTCGACAGCAACTTTTTGAATAGTTGCTGCCGTCATAAAAATGTTTGACAACTTATTTAATATATGTTTTGTTCTTGAATTAACTGGTTTGATACTGTACAGGCCATGTTGATTTTGATTGCCTTTAGACCAAGAACAACTCAAGTGTTTGACAGATACTCTCCTGGTAACTGAAATGCGTTAATATTAGTGGGGGGCCATAACGTGCTGTGTTAACGCAAGACTCTTATCGGGCGTTAAAAAGTAATATTGCTGCTAATCTATTCTCAAAGTTGGGTTGGGAGCTGGGATTATTTTTTGCAAGCTATGATGACTTTAACCTTGATATTTTAGCGTGGATGTATACCTGTCCGAATTGCACTGTAGGTGGCGAGAACGAGTCTTCGAAGCTGTATGTATTCCTACTGTGAAATTACATCAAACGTGACGCACTAACATGGATGCAGTCACTAGAATGAATCTGATTAATGTTAGCTCCACATCTAACTATCAGGCATCTGTAGAGTTATTCATTCGAGTAAAACATACAAATAAAATAGACTGGGTACATTTTAAAATGAACGACGGTGAATGAAAGTCAAACCGGTGAGCCGTCTGACAATCTGACAAAAAAGTGCCCTTCTGAATCAAACCGGCAGGATGCCCTTCTGGATCTTTCACTTCTAAAAAACTACTGACTATGCTTACATGGACATATGTAATCTAGTTATTGGCCTTAATAGACAATAAAATAATTAAGGTGTTTACATAAAGTGCTTTTATGTAAGAGTTTCCTGTAACTTTGGGTGACTTTAACTGCAGTTCGGCAGTTTCACATTCAATCATGAACATTTCATTCATGCCCTCGTGACAAACTGAGGTATTAGACGCAAATAGGGAGTAAGGACTGGTGAGAGTGTTATGGAATTTGATAAGGTCCTTTACTGACAGCCGTGTGTGTGGATCTTGTCGGAAAATATGACGAAAAGTCCTACATAATGGTAATAGTTCGATTGTGGTGTTTACTTCAATAATGCCACTAATATATGCATACTCCACGTCTTAATTCCATTTCTGTTTAGTTCAGTTATGACTTTAGTCGGATTAAGGTAATCAAAAATTGCAGTTTCGAGTTTATGTAGGCCCACAGTTCAAAATTGATGTTTAACTGAATAAACAGTTAGTAAACACAAGTACATCTTATTGAACATCATTTATTTTCATCACCAATTATCATAGTAGAACAGTTTCTCAAGCAGTTTGTGATCATTTTGGAAACAGGAGATGAACCCCTGGTCTAATGCATTATTTGGGTAGCACACATATTCTGAATGTCTTCGGCAGAATTCAAATGAGTAATTTTAATCTAGATTAATTCCAAGATTACAGTGAAATTAATCTAGATTTAAAAATAATCTATGCCCATCTACATTTAATATTGAGTTGTATATGTTAATATTGGTATCTGTGACCTAGTTTCTTTTTTGTTTACAATACAAACACACATGGCTCAAAACCTGAGTAAAAGGTGTCCATTTGATATCCATTTATAATTAGAAGAACCACTATTAATACTGAAAACAAACTCAGAAATGTGCTTTAAAGTGCAAAGTGAATTGTAATATGTACAAAAGGGTGTGCTACCACTTTTTTATCTCCAGCACTATGTTGTAAAAGTGTGAGGCACAGCCCTTCTCATCAGAAGCTCTGAATTGTTTTCAAGCTCACCCCAGTGCAATTTGAGAGTGAAATACAGGAAATACGTTATGGAAACAGACAAGCCACAGGGTGAGTGCTGAGACACACGCAATAACAGAACCTCTAGTTACACGGCAGCTTTCTTGTCTTACAAAACAACTTGTGTTACAAAAAAAACTACTTGAGAACTACATAAATTTATAGTGCACCTCCAAAACAAAAACACAACTAATACATCTGACACATTTACCCATTTAGCAGATCATTTAATACATTTAAAAAAAGATTTTTGCTGCTTCTTCAAACTTACATATTTTAAATTGAGCTGAATCAACACAATTCTTGAGTCTTTTAAAGGACAATTTAATTGTTTTATGTACACTCAAAAAATGCTGTGGAACTCAGCATTTTTTGCAGCTTACAAAGCAACACAAAAAAAATAGTTTAAACTACACTACTGAGAAAAGTCTTGTCGTCGATTCCAATTATAAGAGCAACAAATAATAACTTGACTTCTAGTTGATCATTTGGAAAAGTGTCAGAAGGTCGATTTTTCTGATGAATCATTTGTTGAACTGCATCCCAATCATCACAAATACTGCAGAAGACCTATTGGAACCCACATGGGCCCAAGATTCCAACATCAACAGCCTGAGGTATCAAGACATTTGTGCTGCCCATTACATTACAAACCACAAGAGAGGGCAAATTATTCAGCAGGATAGCGCTCCTTCTCATATTTCAGCCTCAACATCAAAGTTCTTGAAAGCAAAGGTCAAAGTGCTCCAGGATTGGCCAGCTCAGTCACCAGACATGAACATTATTGAGCATGTCTGGGGTAAGATGAAGGAAGAGGCATTGAAGATGAATCCAAAGAATTTTGTTGAACTCAGTGTCCTGCAAGAATGCTTTCTTTGCCATTTCAGATGACTTTATTAATAAGTTATTTGAGTCATTGCAGAGATGGGTGCAATCGTCCAAGATCATAGGAGTCATACACAACATCAATTCTTTTTCCACTGCACTATGACTGCATATTCTTTACTGTATATTATTTCTGTTAAGTGACAAGACTTTTGTCTAAGCAACATCAGACCTTAATGCCCTTATTAAATAATTAAAAACAAAGGCATGATCAGATTTTATTTTGGTAAAATAAGCGGAATCTAGAGGCACTTTTGATATTAAATCATCAAGTAGAAGTCAAGTTATTATTTGAATAAAACTTGGATAGGCGACAAGACTTTTGGTAGTGTACTTACTTAGAATGAGCTTAAACAACACAATTCTTGAGCTTTTTTAGGACAACTCAGTTGTTTTATTTTATTTATTTATTTATTTTTACATACATGTATATAAACTACACACACATACATTCAGATGCTTTTTTTGTGAATGCAGTTTAAAACGTGCTTTAACTAGGTCACACACACACACAAACACGATTTGCACATCTGCTCTTTGGGTTCATGGAAAGCAGGCAAAACTATCTCATCCACAAATAATAAAATGTAACTAAACTCAGCGTAGCAAAATAAATAGGTTTTTTTGGACATTTAAAAAGGAACTGAATTTGCATATCATCTGATGTCACCAAAGGCTGTGCGTCTAACAAAACACTATACTTTGGCCTTTATCTGGCACTTAAAAGTCAAGTTAAGCCGGTGCCTGGACAAGAATGTTCATTTGACTATATGTGAAGCATATGCAAATTTTTTAGATAGTTTTTAAAATTGATTTTACATATAAGTGGTTATACAGAATCTTCAGACATTCTTTACAACAAATGAAATAGATTTACCCTTTGACCGTATCATGCCCCCAGCCACTCAACGCCCCCCTACCAACACCCCACACAAATATGCAAATTATTCAAATAATGATATTACTTGAAACACTACTGTGAAAGCATTCTTGTCATCTTTTCCTAACCTGTTCTCCTCTGCGAGTCTTCTTTCAGAAACTCATCACATGCATATGAATCTCATTGAATTGATGCCAGATGACAACAAACAAGCTGCTTTTTCCCTGGGTGTCATCAGGATCTAGAATACAGACCCCAACCAGCTGAATCCAAACACGAGTCTCAAATGGAGGGACAAACTCTGAAAGAATTAGAAATGTTAAAGAGATTTTTCACACAACAATTTTTATTTGGTGCTAGTTTACTCACCGTCGGGTCATAGAGGATATAGATATACTTTTTTTTTTTTACTTCAGTAGAGCATTTAAGATTTTTAGCTGTAAGATGTGGTAATTAATGATTCAGAAAATGCAAGTCAACAGCTTCCAACACTTTCACAGCAAAAAAAAAAAAAACATATGCAAAACAAAAATGGTTTCTGGTGACACTAAGGGGTAGGCAATTAAATAGGGCTGAGCAATTAATCAAAAAGTAATCAAAATTACTTTATTCGACATTCAGAACCTATAATCAATCAAATTTTTTAAATTACTTTCCCTACCACGTGTGGAGTCCCGTGACCTCGCTCCATTAATTCTTCTGCAGCCACATCTGATCTCTGGTCAAGTAGGACTGTCACAATCACCAGCCATCTAATCCTTACAGATTGCTGGTAATCTCACAGATCGCATAGAACTACAAATCCGCCAGTATATGGACTACAAGATCCAGTCATGCACTACACACTCACACCTGTTCCGGTTTCCCACTGATTGCTAACACAGCTGAAGCTGTTTAGAATTGATTACATGGAAAGCAGCACAGACACACACACACACACCAGTTGCTGAGCCTTGTTATACTGTCACTGTAAACATTACGACGCGGTTCCCTTCCCTTGCCTTGTACCAATCTTTGCTTTGCTTTGTTTTGTTTGTTTTACATTGTCTGCTGCCTGCCTTTGACCATCCGCCTGTTTATGTCCACATCTCTGGATTTGCCTATATACATCTGTTTGCTCCTGTGTTGACTGTTGCTTGCCTGACCATTCTCTGCATAATAAACCCTGCATTTGGATCCGACGATGATTGGAAGCTGCGCCAGAGATGCTTATTTTCCATTACATTAAAATTATTATTTACATGAAAATATTTGTTTACAGAAAATGCAATAAATGAATGAATTATGATATGAATACAATTTCACCAGATGACTTGTATATCTATTTGGAAAGAATCTATAATGTGTATTATAATGTAATAATGTTTAGTATAATGTAATTGTTGGGATTGGGATGATTCTGTGGCTGTGTGCATATGCATACAATCTAATTCATAAATTAAAAGCACAGACAAAAACAATAAAGCGTTGAAATAAACAGTGTTTTTAAAGTTATTTTATTTAGATGAGATGCTGCTTATTTTCCACTTTTAATATGAAAAAAAATGAAAGTCATTTATTTTGCTCCCAAAAGTGCAAGTTATTTATTTTCGCTTTTTTATAAGAAAAAAAAATGACTGTTGGTTTTAGGCAACATGTGTTTTAATTTCAGCTGTTAGCATAGATAGTGTGCGTTTCCTTCAATTATTTAAAAATTTAGTAATGCACCCTTAATTCAAAAACCTCTCACTTGTAATATGTGAGCATATTTACTGTACAAAACTTATCAGTGAACTATGAGAGTAATAAATAAATAAATAAAACATTTATTAAATAGCAATCGAGTCAAAATGTTAATCAAGATTTCGATTTTATGCCGAATCGCTCTGCTCTACATGTAAACGGTTGAAAACAATTAGTCAGTACAAGAAAGGTTAGGACCTTTGTGTTTCACTATATATTGAAAACACTACTACAATATACCTTTTTAAAGATAATTTATTACATTTAGTAAGTAAAATTAAAAAATGTGCACACAATGATTTTATCAATAAACAATTAAAACCAAGATATATAATGTTAAATTAATGCACTGAGTGATTAACAGCAGGAAATAGTTCAAACAATATATCAAATAAAAATCTTTTTTTTATTACATGAATCATTATATCAAAAAAGCACAAATGATTATTAAAAGGATTATAAACCCAAACCTTTACTTTTTTGTGCAAGACATTATTTCGAAATATGAAAAACATGCAGGAAAAAAATATGTAGTGAAAATATAGAGCATCCTTTTTTATTCTCGTCCAAAGAGAAATGCTTAAAAAAATCACAAAAACTTCACGTAGTATGAATTCATTCATGTATGAACCAATGGTTCATTTAGTATAACAGCACAAAAAAAACTTTCAAAATACAATACAGTTTGGCCAAATGCAAAAAAATTATTTTCTATTGAACATGGCAGTAGTTATTTATCAAATGCTAAATAAGCACAGTGCAGAAATGCTGTAGAGTACAGAATGACAGATCACAGAAAATCATTCACAAGCCTTTAAAACCAAAACCAGTGAAATGAGAAATTGCAACATGCAAATTTTGTCTAGTTCTACATTTTTTGTGGGTTTGTGTTTAATTCATTTGCATTTTCCTGCTCAGTCAGGTGCAAAACATGCAAATTTCTCTCTGACAATTAACACTCAATTTGCTCTGAGTCGTTGTTCTGAGTCAAACTATAGCTGCTATCTATCTATCTATCTGTCTGTCTGTCTGTCTGTCTGTCTGTCTGTCTGTCTGTCTGTCTGTCTGTCTGTCAGTCTGTCTGTTAGTCAGTCTGTCTGTCAGTCAGTCAGTCTGTCTGTCTGTCTGTCTGTCTGTCTATCTATCTATCTATCTGTCTGATCTATTGTGATCATAAACTTGTGATCAAACATTTTGAGAGACTAAAATGAATCCTGAAGATGTTTTAAACAAATGTATGAGTAATCACAGACTGCCGTCCAACATGATATTTAGAAGATCTGCAAACAGCAATACAGAGACCAAAAAACAAAAGCATCACAGAGCATTAGCAGTTACAGTGCAAGTGACTTGTTACTAATCCAGTTTGTTTGAGCTAACTCATTAGCTGTGCATAGTTGGTTGCCGGTAACAGACCTGAGAGTGGAGAGAGTTCAGTTTCCTTTGGCTTAGTCTTTATTTCACAGGTCGTCACAGCGGAATGAACCACCAACTATTCCAGTGTATGTTTTACACAGTGGATGCCCTTCCAGCTGCAACCCAGCACTGGGAAACATCTATACACACTCATTTACATACATTATGGACAATTTAGTTTATTCAATTCACCTATACCATATGTCTTTGGATTTTGGGGGAAACCGAAGAACCCGGAGGAAACCCACACGAGCACGGATGACCCAATTTAAGATTTTCTAACCGGAGATAAAATGTGGTTTTGTAACATGATGAGAATCCCAAATAAAGTGTACAATATGAAATTGTGATAGTAATTTAACATATATATCTTCTGACACACGTGCCCTGTAGTCCAGCATTGTTGTTAAGGTGGTCAAAATCTCACACTCACATGCTTGTAGACTAAACACACTTGTTTATGAATTTGCTTTTGTGTGCATGGATGTTTATGCATCATGTTTTAAACCTTGTGCTTTTTAAAAAGTGTGCATTCTCATGTCCCCCAAAATAAAATAACAGCCCAAACTCATATATAGTTTTTCATTATTCTTTTTAGCTGTAAACGGTGTGTGTAAATGTAAACCCACATAATAAAATTCACATTTGGTCTCGCATCAAATCCTAAAATGTTTTGTGACTAGAGAATTGCACATGATGTTGGTTAAATCACATTTTTAGAAACACTTTCATAACAACATAAAGTGCATTTTCAAACTATTTAAAACTTCATTTTAAATTGCAAAACAATTCCACCATGATAAGAACGAGGTCAAATTACTGCAAGTCTCTGCCGTTTTTCCGCAAGCTTTTCTTCTAAACATTCAATAAGAACAGGATCCACAGTTGGATCCACTTTATTAGCAAACCAGTGGCCATAGTTTAAGAGCCATCTGAGCTCAGCAGCACCATAAATACAGACAGAACGTACACTGGTTCCAGTGCATTGTGGGTAAAGATCATCTTCTAAATATGACCACTTCACCAGACGAGTTTTACTGATCAGTTCGGAGATTTCCGGATCAGATCTCGGCACCTCACCGGGCACTCCAGGCACACGAACCAGAGTCGCCCAGAAGTGTTCATCAGGCGAGTATGTATCCTCACACCAGGCCAGGAAATCTTTGGCAAGGGAACTCCAGCGGACAAAATACACAAATTCTCTTGAGAGAGTAAAGTAAGCGCTGCCTACAAACATCTCTATGTTGTGAGGTGGTGGAGGTTTCTCCTCTGAAGAGCTGATTGGATAATCATAGTACTCTGAATCATTCTTTTTCAGCAGATGATGAACACTCCAGCGATTTTTCTTTCCTCCAGGCCACTTGCTTTCCACCATATTCCTGCCTTTAAGCACCTTCAGATCTGACACCAGCTCAGCGTTTGTCCTCAGTGGGAAATCTTGACCGCACAGGTTGATGACGTACTTCCACTTGACCTCAGAATCAAGGAGGTCTGACAGACAATTGAGATCCGCTCTGAGTCGTGAGATTCCTGCATACTGAACTCTCTCCAGTTTTGAGGCAATGAAGACATTTGGGATGCAAACTGCCAGACCGTTCATTGCTGACATAAAGTCAGTGGAAGACTTTCGGTCATAATGTATGCAGTAGATGTTATGCGGCGCATAAACGGCCCTCAGGAGTCTTTCCACAAGAGCTGCATCTTGATGAACAACTAAAGAATAAGCAAGAGGAAATTCACGCTCAGACTCAGTGACCTGAATAGCATTGTAGCGTTGTGATGATACAAACCAACCACAATCGATGGTGGCATTTGCGATAGCTGCATCAGTTACTCCTTTGTAGACTTTTTGCTTGCGGATGACTAAGGATTTGCCCACTTCCACTGGTTCCATTTCATAGATTTTAGTGCAGTTAATGCCATATTTTACTGTCAGCTGTTGCCTTAAGGACAGTCCAGCTTTTTGTCTTTCCCCATTTCCTCTTAAAAATATGACGGTGATGCATATAAGTCCCAGTGTTCCAAATGCAAAAAAGACATTCCTCAGTTTCAGGTGAAGCTTCAATATTTTCATTCTGTAAAGTAAAATTAAAGCTCATTTTCTGTTCATGTATCATTAACACATTGACTAATCTGGTGTGATTATACCATACCTTTGCAAAACTTTGAGGCATTAAGAATCCTTTTCTAGCACTGGCACGATTCTCTGAACAAACATGAGCGTAAGTTTGTGGTGTATGAACGTTGCCGCCTGTTGTCATAAAAACAGACAAAAATGTTAATACCCTGGTCTAAATTCAACCTTAAAGTCCTATTACAGAATGCTTGACGAATGCCGTACAATAAATATGGCTTATTTTGATCTCCACTATTTTACTTTAATCTATTTCTGAAAAAGGCATGCAGTTATCTTCCAGGAAATGTTCCAGGCAGGTCATAACCATATCGGTTTCATATCACTTCACCAAATGATTTAGGTTACTCTCAGCAGTGTCACAGAAGATCAGTTTTACACTCCACAAAGAAGCCTTCCATGAAAAGATCTTAAAAGAGACATTGTCTTCTTAGAACAGAGGTGGGCAAACTACGGCCCGCTAAGCTCTTTCATCCGGCCCGCAAGGGAGTTTTTAAAATGCTGCTTCTAAGTAACGGTTTGGTTTCAGAATTAGTAAAATAATGATGCAATACAAGTGAACGCCATTTGATGACAGTGTTGCACGCGGTACAGTTAGCGCAATCAGTAAAATTAGAACTCTCGGATTTTAAAATGCACTCGACTGAAAATGAGTCAGGCAAAAAAAAAAAATTGACTCTGAATGTCGTGTGTTTAAGGAAGAATGGACAACAAAATACTTCTTCACCAATATCGGACAGAAAGCGGTATGTCTAATATGCCAAGAAAGTGTTGCTGTTTTTAAAGACTACAACCTAAATCGGCATTTTTCACGCAAACATTCAAATAATTTTTAATGTGTTAATATGAGATTTTTTCTATCAGACAATATCTTTTCTATTCTCCACTGTAAAAATTATTACATTATTATTATTATTATTATATTTTATAAGAGATTATTTTATTGTTTTATGATGATTGATAAGTAAATATAAATAGCAGTGCAAATTAATTTGACTTGTAAATATGACTCAATAATAACAAAAAAAAATGTGTTAATGTGACACGTTTCTGTCTGATATTACATGTTCCATGCATACTGCCGCTATAAATAAAAGTTATTTTTCGAAGGATTTGACATGTGGCCCTTTACTTGGTTTGCAAAACTTGATGTGGCCCTCGGCTCTAAAAAGTTTGCCCCCCACTGTCTTAGAGTAAAGACGTTTTTTAATAATCTAAAAAAAAAAAACATTATAAAACTTTTTTGTACACTTAAAAGGTCCTCAGTATGTGGGTTGTATAAAATCAAGAAAATGCAATTCCCATCCCCTTGTTTATTTATTTCAGATAATTTCACATATATTTTGATACTCTGTTGAATGTAAAATATCACTTACAACTCTTTTGAGCAGTTTATTTCTGTTTTGAAGAAATGCATTATATTGTATAGGGAGAAACTGTTTTTAGGTCCCCATAAACCGGAAGCTGCGACCGTTGCTTTTTTGTATTGTGATTGTAGATCCTACAGAAATGGAATATTGAATGACACAACAGTGGACGCGGCTTGCTTTTCTACTGCGAGCTGAATGGATGTAGAAAAGTAGGTATTTCATTCAGAAAGATGGGGAAAGGGGTTTGGGGAGAGTTATTACAACCTAATGGCCTGTTTCCACTGACTGGTACAGATCAGTACAGGTCACCTTTATAAGGCTTGCTTTTCCACTGACAAAAGGGTAGCAATGGTACCCTTTTGGTGGGCGTGTTGTACGTCAGAAAGTTTCAGTCAACGTCATTTTCGCTTGAGGAAATTTTGCTCAAAGTAAAGCTGTACGGATCGTTCACATATCATATGAGAAGCACTTCTTACAAAACAGATGCTTTATATGTTCATTACTAACTATGAACATCATTTGATTATTACTGCAGATCAATGACAGTGCGAAATAGCCTACTTATGTCTGCAATTTTTTTAAATAAATAAATAAATGCAACATATATGAACACATACAGTCTCAGATATGTTACCAATTACAGAAAAACTACACACATCATACATTTAGTGCTTATTTGGGTTCAAAATCAATACACAACATACAGCCCACGGTAACCTCTCATCTGCATCTTTAATCTTCACTAGCACATGTAACTTCTTGTTAGAAAGTAATTCTGCCATTCCGAGTTCATAATAGTCCAAAAGGTGATGATAATAGTTAAACATGGCAGCTTGTTCATGTTTTAGGTTGCTGAAAGAATCATTTGCTCCTTTGTTTTTTCCGGCTCCTCCTTAGTTTTTTTGCATTTCATTCTCACGTTTGTCCATTTCTGAAAGGATGTCAGAAGCACTTCAATAATCATGCGCATGTTATTATCATCAGCTCAAAAAGGTTGTTATTTCAAATATAGACGTGTGGCGAGCTCTCTGGAGAAAGTGAAACCACTCGCACTTTTAGACGACCTTGTAAAACAAAAAACAGAACACGGCAGATTTTGTTCTTCTTGGCTTTGTGGCTGTTCATCAAGATAACGACAAGGTTTGTTTAAGCTCGGGTCGACCATGGCTCATTATTATATGTATCTATAGTATTACGATTTAATGTCTCGGCTGTGTAGTGAAAAATGGTGCTTCTTTTGTTTTCATACTCCTGCTTGTACATGCGCTAGTGAAAAATCTCTGTAAACTAATATCGTTCAGTTGCGCGTCTTGCTCCACCTTTTGGTGCCCTTCCGAAAGGGTACCCAAAAAGTCGTACGGTCGCTTTTTGGTACATTTTGACAGTGGAAACGGCTATATCACCATATTATCACCACTTGGTGAAAATGGGCCATAACACTAAGGTTACTAAGGTTCCCAAACTTTTCAGCCTGCAACCCCTAAAATAACAATGCCAGTGACTAGTGACCCCCAAATTCCTCAGATGTGGTATTAAATATATAAACATTGCGCACACAACAATAGGCCTACTGTAGATAACATGAGCAAATTGACAACACAAAAAAAAGTGCAACCGTCTAAGAACCATATAATTTTATAGTCATTTATTAATTTGTTTAATTTAATATTAACCTCACCTAACAGGACTGGTGGACACAATGTTTTTAGCACAAGTCTATTAGTTTTTAGTCACAGCCAATTTAGCTTATTCAATTCACCTATAACGCATGTCTTTGGACTGTGGGGGACACCGGAGCACCCAGAGGAAACCCACACAAACACAGGGAGAACATGCAAACTCTACAAAGAAATGCCAACTGACCCAGCCAGAGCTCGAACCAGCACTGATTACAAACACCATCTAATTTATAGTGTTTAGGCAAGACTCCAATACACAGGCTGATGAACAAACATATTTTATATATGAAAGGAATATCCCAAAAGTGATGCTTTAAGGCAATACAAAGCAAAAAGACTGATGGCTGTTTTTAATGATCAAGGACTGCCCATGATGCAATATGACTGACAGGTTAACCAACCAATTATGTTTTGTTTTGCACCGCCTCATGTTTAGGGGTGTGGAAATATCCACATAATAACAGTCTGATATGCAACTAGGTTATCGTTAGTTCATGAATGTCTTTTTTTTTACGACAGTTTTTTTACGAAGTTTACGACAAGGGCACATCAACATCCTAAATGACCTGTCAGCAAAACACAGATTTTTTTTTGGTCTGAGTTTCAGTTCTTATTTCAGCGATGCATTTCTACATAATGATCACACTGACTGAGATGAAAGTAGCCATAGGTTTTCTTTGCTTTATAAAAGCTAATGGTTTTGCTGTATTTGTGTGTAAAAAGTAAATAGAAAAAACACTTTACTGTTTTCAATGATGTCCCAATATTGTCTGTATGCCATCATAAAAAAATACTAAAATAAGCGATAGGCATGGGCCGGTATAAGATTCTGACAGTATGATAACCTTGGATAAAAAAAATAAAAAATCACGGTTTCAGGGCACCACGGTATTGTGATTACTGCCCTAAAATAAGTTCTTTTAAAATGTCTGAATTAAAAACAACAATTTTTTCCATATTGAACACAATATATTTTATTTTGAGAAACATTACAAATATTTTCAAGCAGTAAGCCTGTCAGGCTAAATAATTTTTTAGAAATCATTGACTTCTGCTATCTTTATTAGTTCCAAAAACAAAACTGATTTCTTTATATAACTTTAGATTTATTTGGATATCTTTCTTTTCCTGTGGATATAAAGTAAGCAACTGCACTGTTCAGGTCCAGCAAGTGATTTGTTTTTAAAATGTTTCCTGAACTGTGGGCTGACCAGTAGCTTTTGATGTTGGAATTCTGTTGGCCTAAAAAAATATAATTCACAACTTACATACATGGTAGGAACAATATAACAGAAAATTTAAGCGGTTTTAAAACTTTGGCTTTTTCAAACCGCAGGAAAACTTGAAACCAGCTATCGTCCTATGCCTAATAAGCACAAGCCTGATTAAAACTCATAGACTTTTATTAGTCCAGCCTTTAGTCGAATTGAAAAATGCTCATCAAAGTTATCTTCAAAACAACAGGTGGATTTTCAGGGAGTGAATCGTTGATTCATGAATGTTTCAAGATATTTTTAATAAAACATACAGAAATTTAACCAAGAATACTATTGCTCACCCTTGTACAATGGTGTGCACTTTACCGACAACCACACTATACCAATAATTTGTATCTGTTTTGAGGATAGTTTGCCACAGTTTTGGAGAACGGGACATGGGACTAAATGTCTAACCAATGTATCTGGTCTGTTCTTTAACTTTTGCCTGCAGACATGATGATGTGAGGGGGCAAATGTCAAAATTTGATCTTTAAAGAAACCTTAAAATTTATGACAAAATGGTCAGCTAGATATTTTGCCATATTAATCAGCAAACAAGTAAAATAAATTTACTTACCACTTCAAACACACTCTTGGACACCTTAAAACCTTGCGTTGTGATGAGTTTAAAGAATTCTGCTTTTAATCTATTAATGAGCATTGTCATCAATGTAAACATTACAGGGTTTTTATATTGACCAAACTTGTTTTCATGTGGACTAGTTAAAATTGCAGCACATTCGACTCCTACTGCATATTTTAACCAATTCAAATCTGCTGAATTGTTTCCACAAAAGTGTGCCAAATGCATCAGAAATTAGCCACAGAACTGTGACCAGTGCTTGACTCACCAGCACAGACTGTGCAACTGGGTGGGGCGGTGGGAGCAGCTGATCATTATCATTTAAAGAGACAGCGAAATGGGTAAAAAGCAATATCCACTATAAAGAAATGTAACAGGGTTTCTGCAGGTTTCAAATTTAAGACTATTATGAATAAAATTTCAGACTTATACAGTACTACACACTAAGGATTTTTTCTAATTTTCCAGTTGGTCTTGTGGAAAAGAGGTTTACTTGCCCCATCCAAAAAAATCTAATTGCAAACCATTGTATACATACACATTTTTAACACAACTTTTCTTCAAAAAAAAGTTTTGTTGAAGGTTTTTTAAGATTGTTGGGATATTTGCTGATTGGATTGGGTAGCTTTACATGGACAGAGGAAAAGTAAGACTTGTTTAAACACCTAAAAGACAATAATTCAGTGATTTCAAGACTTTAAGGCCTAAAATTTAGTTTTTGAAATTTAAGACTTTTTAAGACCCCACGGAAACCGTGTAACCTAGGTAAGTTATACTTTTTTTTATTCATAAAGAATCATGTAAACTTGTGTAGAATGGGCATCTGACATTAAAGCCATTGAGAGAAGACTAATGCAGTTATTAATGAAGTTTCTTAAAAAAAGAGAGTATTAATATTATTGTAGTATAAGCTGTTGAGTCATTTAAAATGACTGACATCATTTGCCATAGTGCCATGGAGCTTAAATTGGTCAAGACCTGTCAGGAATTGCATTTCGTTTTCCTGAAAATACTTACACACCTTAAAATGTTCCTCAGCATTTAAAAACCCAGTGCTATAATCAGGTTAAAGGTGTTAAGATCAAAGTCCCAGTGATAAACACTGTAGCTACCTATCTTAAAGTAGACTATATTCATCTCCATGCCGAAAGAAAACGCTTAACCAGTACGCCATAAAAGATTTTGGTAAGTCATGGTGGTCTGCTATTTATAGCCTTGTCTAGTCTTCCGCCAGATTACACTGGTGTAACATGTTAATCAGCAGTATTCGCATGTTTGACGCGAGTCCGTTTAATTTAACTCCGCGCAACGCATGCAGATCTTGGGTGAACTAAACTTGACATCCCTTATGAAAATGAATTATGGTTCTACTAATAAAAACGCAGTAATCGTGTTTTTGACCGCAATTTGTATAACCACACTTATAATCACACCACTTACACTTTTTTACAACAAATTTTGTTGAACTATAGTCAGTGAAGCAAAAACAACGTTAATTTGTAGTGCAACCTTTTTTGTATCATAAGCATATATGTAGTTTAATAAAAGAAAGTAAAGAAGACATGCGGTCTAGTGTAGCCTACGTCTAACTTCAGCAGCTTCATGCGGTTTTAATTATACTCCTGTAGCTATGTACACTATTATTGCTCCCTTTCAGATCACTAGATGTTAAGTGGACGAAACCACTAATTAAATAGCAGGATAACAACAATGTTACGTTTGATTTATTTTTTAAATAAGTCTAATTGTAATAGACCTGAATGGAGAATTGGCGCTTCTTTCACAGAATTACAAGGGTAGCAAAGCATATACACAATTTAGAACGAAGTCTAAGTAAATTACCTGCCGTTACATCGACGTCAGCTGGTAAGATGAAACGCAAAGTTCTGAAATTTCTCTGGTAACCAAACTACTGACAGTCCAGCCAGGGAGTGGAGTCCAGAGAAAAGCTCAGAGCTACAGAACTTGTTGCCAAATCCGCTCGTTTTGCTGACTTCTCACACCCTTCTTCCCCTTTGAAAATGTCAAACATTGCCGAAAGCAGCAACGAATTCTCGAACAATGACATACACAGTTCAGGAAAAAAAAGCTTTGGCACATGTACATATATAGGCACATATGACAACTGTACCTAAAGCATTTTAAACTACTTTCTAAAACGAACACTTCTAGTAAATAGAAAATACGTGAAAGTATCTGGCCATGAAAGTAACTCACCTCTGCAAAGCAAGCACTCGCGCCATCAAGTAGATTCAGCATCTGCTTTCGCTTATACGGTGCTAATGTCACACTTGTGATGCTAAAAAAGAATCTGAGCCAAGCCACGCTGTGATGTTTGCTCATGTCCCTCCTACTGACTGTAATCTACTTGATTAAAAGCATCTGATATAAAGTGTGGAAATACACACAATGCTGCCATTTAAACTGTAATTGATCTTGTATCGGGACAAAACTTGCTTGTTTACATTCTAACAAATTATTTGCACATGCCAAACGCACCATTGTGCTAGAAGCACTGACAAATAATATTGAATATCAGGTTAAAAATAACTTCTGAAGATGTCATTGAACATTTAACTAGCAAAAGTAAATGTCCTGCTGAAGTATTTTTTCATCTTAGCTTTAATGTTTATGTAAAATGAGATAAATCTGCTATTATTTATATCTCCAGATCTTATTTAGCAATATCTACTGTCACAGAGAGGATTTTTTTCAGGTCTCAAACCTTCAAAAAAAAAAAAAAAAAAGGCGAAGTCAAACTAACAGGTGCAAAGTGTCTTTATTTACAGTGCATAGTGAAAGTGTATTTTTTTTTGCAATATTTTGCTTGAATTTAATTGTATTATCAATTTCTAAATATGTTTGGTGACTAAAATATTATTATATACCTTTTTATAAATCTGTTTTGTTCAAATGCACCAAAATACATTGCCTATATTCACTGAGACATGGATAAAAATGTTCATTTTCAAAATAGGGTGTACTCAATTATGCTGAGCACTCTCTCTCTCTCTCTCTCTCTCTCTATATATATATATATATATATATATATATATAAATTTACACTTTACATCATGATAGATATGGGACTGATTACTTGGATTGGATTTATTGAACTGTTAAATTAAAAGTTTGCATATAAAAACAAACATTTAAAAATTATATATAAATATGAACTAATTTCAATCATTAAATTTCTTTTCGATGATGCAGTGGCGCAGTAGGTAGTGCTTTCGCCTCACAGCAAGAAGGTCGCTGGTTCGAGCCTCGGTTGGGTCAGTTGGCATTTCTGTGTGGAGTTTGCATGTTGTCCCTGCGTTAGCGTGGGTTTCCTTCAGGTGCTCCGGTTTCCCCCACAGTCCAAAAGACATGCGGTACAGGTGAATTGAGTAGGCTAAATTGTCTGTAGTGTATGAGTGTGTGTGGATGTTTCCCAGAGATGGGTTGCAGCTGGAAGGGCATCCGCTGCGTAAAATCGTGATGGATCGAGTTGGCGGTTCATTCTCCTGTGGTGACCCCGGATTAATGGTTTGGGTTTGGCATGGTTCGGGATCTGTAGAGCTGCGCATCGATGGAATTGCTCCTCAGTGTTTGGACTCTCAGTAGTGATTATTAAACCACACTGTACTGAACTGAGCTAAACTGAACTTAAACACTAAAAACTGAACTGACACTGTTTCAATTCACTATAAACTTCCATGTGAAGCTGCTTTGACACAATCTACATTGTATAAGCGCTATACAAATAAAGATGAATTGAATTGAATTGAATTAATAAAGGGACTAAGCCGAAAAGAAAATGAATGAATGAATGAAATTTCTTTTCGGCTTAGTCCCTTTATTAATTAGGGGGCCCACAGCGGAATAAATCGCCAACTTATCCAGCATATGTTTAATGCAGCGGATGCCTTTCCAGCTGCAGCCCATCATTTGAAAACATCCACACACTTTACCCAATTCACCCATGTCTAATTTATTATGTTTAATACATTTACACACTGTAAAAAAATTTTTTAGTTTTAGTTGCATTATATTAAGTGTACGAGTAGTTTCATTTAACGTTACATTAATCTGACTTACAGTTTTTCTCAGTGGCTTTGGTGCATTTCTCACAACTCAATTTACATTTGCACAACAGTTAATGCATTTCTCAAAACAATTAGTACAAACTGCAGTCGATACAAAGCATGTCACTTGCTCAAAATGGATAGCTCATTCCTCAAAAGCAAGTATTCATGGCAATTAAAGTGTCTGTGTCATCAAGATGCAAAGTCCTGACACCATTGTTTATGAACAAGATAGTCAAATGGCTTTGTCAAGTTTTCATTATGACAATTTAGTCTGTACATTTTTTCCAATGCAAAAAAAAATAGATTTTGGTGAAAATGTACCTGAAAATTCCTGAAAATGCTCAAGACAGCACTATATACTATTTGCACAGCCATTTGAAAACTACAGTAAAGTTAGACATCACTCCATTAAGTGAAGTATCTGAGTACAAGACACTGAATATGTATGTTTCACATTTGTACTGCAGATGCTTTTTTAAAATTCTAATTTATTCACAGCATTGTGCAAAAGAATAAATACACCCTTATTTACAACAAACAAACTTCCATTGCTGTGCACAACTGTAAACAATATTGCACATGTTTAATTGGAACTGAACCTACAACATACACAGGTCTGTAAATCATTCATGAAATTGTTCAATTTAGAAGACATTTTCAGGAAAAAAATTTATAAAAAATGTTTATTAAAATGAGCTTGACAGATTTTGACAACTAGTTCAACTGTTTTGTATGTAATGACTCAAGTGATAAAATGAGGACTATTAGTTTTATATGGAATGACTATTCAGCATCCACAAGTTTAGTTAATTTCGACCGACATGACATTAGCAAATGATAATGTTACAAACAGCAGAGAGTCGTATGAAAGCAATTGATGCATGTCCAAAAGCATTTGCAATTTGTTTGAAGGAATGAGAAACTGCTACTATGATGTGCACAAATCACTAATTGTTTTGAGAAATGCATTAACTGTTGTGCAAATGTAACTAAGTGTTGTGAGAAATGCACCAAAGTGACTGAGAAAAACTGTAATAGCCTACATCAAGTATAATTTTGTAAATATACACAAAAATGTATATTGTCATCCCAATTTAAAGAATAGCAGCGTATCTATTAATGTATATTTTTATTTCAAGAAAGAAAATTAAATCAATGAATAAAGGAAATTACATGATCTTAATTCCACAAACTATTTTAATTTCAGTAATCGTTCCAGCAGGTGACGAATATATACTGCTTTCATTTTCAAGGTCTCTGACTGCAGTAGCAGAAACGAAACTTGAAGGTTTGCCATCTTTAAAGTGACTTCTTCCTGTGTTGCATTGTTCTTTCTGTCACATACTGTATAGAGTTCAATTTGCTCTACGAAAATAATTCTCGATAATCCCTAAAGCCTACAATTATTTGATGTCTGTTTGCAATATGATCTTTATTAATAGGAGGTGACATCAGCTACTGGAATAGCCTTGTATGTCTCAAACCACCGTGTCAGCTGTATAAAAAAAAATAAATAAATAAAAAAAAGATATGATGGTGGAATAAGTTTCAGTGTGCTTGCTCAGAATAACCCTGAAAGTAACACTGTCTGAATTAGTGGATGCTTATTTCTTTCATTTTTATTAAATTTTAAATATCTCTCTAAATACTAAACAGTCTGAGGTGTCAGATAAAATAAAACAAGATCATAGACTGTTAAAAAAAAAACATTGTTGCTGCCTAAAATTGTAAGCTAAGTCATCAATTTTAAAAGTAATTTCAACGTTCATTAAACACATCAAGTTTAAAAGTGTACAGCTGTATTCACTTGCAAGTTGTAATCTGAGTAACACTAAAACATGTTATTATTTTTGATCATATATTTAAACGCATCAAGTTTAAAAGTGTACAGCTTACATATAAAGTTGTAACCTGAGTAACACTAAAACATGTGTTATTATTTTCATATTTTTTAACAGTGTAATGAAAAGAAATGGACTGTTACAATGAACATTAATCCTGGAATATTCATTTGACAGCAGGTGGTTTGTTATTTAAATACATTTAGTGTTCAAATGTTTTGCAGGTCTTGTGTGAAAGTGAATTACTTTTGATAAGAATGTCAATATATCATGTTTGAACAATTAATATTGATAAGTATATCTGTTTGCGCCATCTGGTGGCTAACAGCAATACTGCATGAATGTATTGATGTTAATCGGAATAAATATTTGGTCAAGTAAACAAGTTTAATACATTATAATATTAACAATAATAATAATTTAGAAAAAATATATTTTAGTTTTTAAGATTTACATTATTTTTTTTCTAAAATAATACATATAGTAATAAAACAATTATAAGATAAGAATATGGGTTAATATGGTACAATAAGATGTGCATTTTAGGTGATGCATCCAATAATAAATAAAATAAAAAATAAATGTTCCACCATTATACGTCTTAACAGCTGTATAAATTAAGCATATTGATTCTGACCTGTTCCTATTAATTTATTGTTATAATTAATGAATTAGTCATTATTTTTATAATTAAAAACATTATATTTGATCTATGGATAAGTATACTTGATTGTGGGTTTACATATAGCAGCAATATAGAATATGTCCAATTATTAATTAGTATTTTGATGATTTAAGAAATGATTCTTTTTAAAAACACGCAAAGGATTTTTTAAAATATAAAACCATTTTAAATCAAGGTAAAAATCTATGGTCATTATTTTTCATTCATTCATTCATTTTCTTTTCAGCTTAGTCCCTTTATTAATCAGGGGTTGCCACAGTGGAATGAACCGCAAACTTATCCAGCATATGTTTTACGCAGCGGATGCCCTTCCAGCTGCAACCCATCACTGGGAAACACCCATACACTTTCATTCACACACATACACTACGACAAATTTAGTTTACCCAATTCACTTACAGTACATGACTTAGGACTTGAGAGGGGAAAACCAGAGCACCCGGAGGAAACCCACACAAACAAGAGGAGAACATGCAAAATCCACACACAAATGCCAACTGACCCAGCCGAGGCTCGAACCAACGACCTTCTTCCTGTGAGGCGATTGTGCTACCCACTGCCCCATTATTAGTTTTCACATAAAGATATTTCAAAAGGACACACTCTACTTTATGTAGGAAAAAAATAGTCTAAAAAAAGTTGCATAAAACGACAAAACGAAAACAATATCTTCCAGACGCAAAATCTGTGAACATGCTCAGAATTAAAGAACACACCGAACAATTAAAACAAAATACCAAAATAAAGCCTTTATTGTAGGAACTGCTGCGAATGGTTACACAGTGCCGGCAGTAGATTTACTCACAACGAATATGAGCACAAACATACAAAATAAGAGAAAGAAAGTCACAGAAATAACAAAATATATACAGTTTGGACGAAAACACAGGGCTAATGTGTGTGCTGGAAAAGATGTTTCTTTGGACACAGGCTGAAGCATCATCTTGGTGTCACTTTCTCTTTTGGAAATCACGAATGAGGGCATCCAGCTGATAAAACCAATGGAAAACAAGTCAGAAGGGAGAAACTCATAAAACCCAGTATTCACTAGCTTATGTAACTGTTTGTTTGAGCACCCACCAGTATTGTCTTGAGGATGTTTCTTCCCTGCGGTCTCAGGTAACTGCATTTTCCTGCCTCACAGAGCTTCACTTCCTCTGAAACCTGATGTTAAAGTAAAACCGTAGGCAATGTGATCATGTTCGTAATAAAAATATACATATGTATATAAATAAACATAGGTATAAAATGCAGCGCTTCAAACGCAAATAGTTTATAAGACACGTGACACTATAATAATGCAATTGATGTAAGCATATGTATTAATAAGAAATAAAAATGTTCAAATTAGGGCTTCACAATATAGTGTTTCAGCATTGATATTGCATTGTGTGTGCGCAATAGTCACATTGCATTGATGTGCAATGTTGAGTTGGGATTATAGTTGAGCAAGGCTCACATTAAAGTACATGAGATTTGTGGAGTCACTGCAGCGTTTATCTACAATTTTATAGTTTGCATGTTTTTGAGGCCTGAGAGAGATTAAAGTATTCAGGCACAATACATTTTTACCAATTGTGAGTTTAATAGAGAATAATTATATTGAATTATTTATACAGTAAAGACTTTGCAGTGTAATTTTTACATTTACAGAACCATAAAGCATGCACTGTTAATTTTAACTTTTATCTTCGCTTTATTGTATTTATTCATGATTGTAGTTTGTTTCTTACATTTTTTTTATGTATTTCTTGTGATTTTTAATTTAAGAAAGAATGCATTCATTTACTTATTGAATTAAAGAAACCTGTCATGTGTGTTTTTCTACTAAATATATATAGAAAACCATTACTTTCAATTAGGGCTGCATGATATTGGAAAAATGACACGTTGGTATAATTTTTATTCTGCGTTATATATTGTGACAGATACTCTGAAGCAGGTCAAATACACAACCAGTCAGGTCTAACCAGAGTACTGATTTCAGGAGACGTTTTACATTAATGGCGTTAAACATACTGACATGTTTGATCAGTGGTCAATCCGAATGTTTTTAATGACCTATCGCAACTGAACAAATTAAAACACTGTTGGAAAAACCAGTTCAGACTAAGAACAATAACTAGCCTATTTTAGTTTATGAGCCTCAGGAGAATCTTTGGTGACGGTTTCGAAATATTTGGTGAATTGGTTTGGTTTAATTTAAAACATCCTAATTAGACTAAGTTTCCTTAAAACCAACCTTTTCCTAAGGTGAGAGAGACAAGCGGATGTATGGGTGTGATGGATTGTAAGCAGTGTTGTGCAAGTTACTTCCAAACTGTAAGACATTACAGATTACTTGTTACTGTTATTTAAAAGTAATCGCTTACATTACATTATTACTGTCTCAAAATTGTAATTATTTTTTTTTGTATTACTCACTTCCCTACCGAATCATCCCATGAATACATTTGGTAACACTTTAGAAACCAATTCTCACCATTAACTAGTTGCTAATTAGCATGCATGTCAGTGAGATATTGGTTGCTTATTAGTACTTATAATCTACATATTCTGTATGATCTTATTCTACATCTCTCGTCCTATCAAATACCTAAATTACCTTAAAAACTATTAATAAAGAGCAAATTTGGAGCTAACTGAGGCAGTCATATATTGAATCTTAAAATAAAATGTGACCATAAATTGTTTCCAAATTCAGTTGCAATCAGAATTATTTAACCCCCTGATTTATTAGCCCCCCTGTTTATTTTTTCCCCAATTTCTGTTTAACGGAGAGAAGATTTTTTTCAACACATTTCTAAACATAATAGTTTTAATAACTCATCTCTAATAACTGATTTATTTTATCTTTGACATGATGACAGCAAATAATATTTGACTAGATATTTTTCAAGACACTTCTATACAGCATGAAGTGACATTTAAAGGCTTAACTAGGTTAATTAGGTTAACTAGGCAGGTTAGGGTAATTAGGCAAGTTATTGTATAATGATGGTTTGTTCTGTAGACTATGGAAAAAACAATTATCTTAAAGGGGTTAATAATTTTGACCTTAAAATGGTCAAAAAAATTAAAACTGCTTTTATTCTAGCCAAAATAAAACAAATAAGACTTTCTCCAGAAGAAAAAAATATTATCAGACATGCTGTGAAAATTTCCTTGTTCAGTTAAACATCATTTGGGAAATATTTAAAAAAGCAAAAAAAATTCAAAGGGGGTTCAATAATTCTGATTGCAACTGCAGATATATAAATATATATATATTTTTTATCTACAAGCATAGATAAATCAGTCATTTGGTGAAATAGTATAGATACAGTATATCACAATATATATCGCAAAAAAACTAAATATAGTTTAAATGTATTCTTTTGATTTTTAATTTATGAAAGAATGCATTCATTTACTTATTGAATTACAGAAACATGTAATGTGTGGTTTTCTACAAAATATATATAGAAAACCATTACTTTCAATTAGGGCTGCAGAATATTGGAAAAATGAAACGTTGGTAATCTATAATTTTAGATTGATTGGGATGATTCTGTATATGAGTGCATAAAATATAATAAACAATCTACAAGCATAGTTAAATTCAATAAAGAAAAAAAATGTTAATTAAATCAACAGCGTTTATTGTTTTCCGAAGACTCCAAATGTATTCACTTGCAAAATAATAAATTATAAACCAGACTCAAGTCTGCATATGTGACTATTGCAATAGATTACATTACAATATTGATGCTGAAACAATATATTGTGCAGCCCTACTTTCAATAGTAATAATATTTAGAAAATCTGTTTTACTGTAATCTCAATGTAATAATTGCAGCCCTGGTGAACAGAAAAGCCTGCTTTCACAAGCATTTTAAAAACCTCCAGATTTCTCCAAATGTGATTATTTAAATCACATGAACTTAAATTTGCCACTAAAAAATAATAAAAATATAAATAAATATAAATAAATCATATTTAAATCACCCAAACAAAAAGTCACCTTGAATAAAACTGAATTATTTGTGTTCATTATATGATAAATTATACTTCTACTTTAAAACTAGTTATACACTCTTAATCTAATAATTCCCCAAAGAAAATGAAAATTCAAATTACCACACAATCAGCTAATACATTTTTAGTACAATTTGTTAAAAATTATGAAGATTGTACATTGTGTGCGCCACATTGTTAAAAAATCACATTGCCTTCAGCATAATGACATTTTCACAAAGATATATATATACTTGATGTCAGAATTATTAGCCCCCCTTTTAATTTTTTTTCTTTTTTAAATATTTCACAAATGATCTTTAACAGAGCAAAGACATTTTCACAGTATGTCTAAAAAAAATTTCTTCTGAAGAAAGTCTTATTTGTTTTATTTCCTCTAGAACAAAAGCAGTTTAAAAAATTTTAAACACCATTTTAAGGTTAATATTATTAGCCCCTTTAAGCTATTTAAACAACTTTAACAAACCATCGCTATACAATGACTTGCCTAATTACCCTAACCTGCCTAGTTAACCTAATTAACCTAGTTAAGCCTTTAAATGTCACTTCACGCTGTATAGAAGTGTCTTGAAAAATATCTAGTCAAATATTATTTTCTGTCATCATGTCAAAGATAAAATAAATCAGTTATTAGAAATGAGTTATTAAAACTATTATGTTTAAAAATGTGTTGAATAAAAAAATCTCTCCATTAAAAAAATATTGGGGAAAAAATAAACAGGGGGCTAATATATATATATATATATAGCTAGTAGATGAAATACCTCACTAATGTAAAGTTTTAAAATAAAGTCTATGTTGTTGATGAATATTGTCTCACCTCTGAGGTGTCGTAGAGGTCTATCTCTCTCTTTCCTCCAGGGTACCAGCCGTGAGACCAGTGCTGAGCGCTGCTCAACTGAGCACTCAGACACAGCATCAGCCCCATGACCAGCAGCAGCCTGCAGACCAGCACCATCACTGAGGAACCACACAAACACACACTGAGTGAGTACAGATACTCTGTAGCAGGTCAAATACACAACCAGTCAGGTCTAACTAGAGTACTGATTACAGGAGACGTTTTAAACTAATGGCATTAAACATAATGACATGTGTAATCAGTCGTTAAGAAACTGGACTATTTACTTCAAAATAACTTTTTTTTGGCTTAAATATTTATTTTGTTGTACTTTGAATGAATGGCCTATAAGTCACCCAGGGCAATTATATTGTAAATACAGTCATGACTGAAGAGAATTCGCCTTCAGTACATTGTTGCTTAAGACAGACATACTTCAATTAGCAAATAAACAAAATAAATTAAGTCTACCTTTAGTCTAATCTTTGGCACGTCTTCTCTTGAAGTATCTTCTGCCGTAGCTCCTCTACTGAAGTCCTGGTGTTGGTAATCCTGAAATTGTCTCCTTTTCCTCAAGTGAACGGTTGAGTGAAATCACAGAGCTTCTGAAGATACTTCTGCCACTCATTCTCTGAAATCTTTGTACGCCTCTTCCTCACAATTTATTTCCCACCGCACATCTCCCCTCCCCGTCTGAACACACACACACACACACACACACACACACACACACACACACACACACACACGGACTC
>CAIGQZ010032312.1:12896028-12907601 GCA_903798205.1 Danio tinwini
GAACACACACACACACACACACACACACACACACACACACACACACACATACATACATACATACATACATACATACATACATACATACATATATATATATATATATATTCTGGAAATTAATACATTTCAGATAAATCCAAGAGCAAAAAAGGAAATATTTTACAGAATTACTGATGACTTTTATTTCATAATAATAAATTAAATTACATAACATTTTAAGATGAGTAAAATCAAGTATTCATTCACTTATTCAATTCAATTTATTCATTCTGTATTGTACATGTATACAATACTCTGTAAATGTTCAATAGTTAAGATATGGCAGCATCTCCAGTGACCTCAATATCACACATTCTAGATGAGCATGTTTTATTTAAAAAGTCAATGTCTTGCTAATTTCCTCTAAGCTGTAAAAAGTGGCCACAGTGACCTCACATCCGTGATCTGTGTCCCCTTGACCCACACAAGATACAAACTGGCCCAATGGGAGAAAGCCTTTGCAAACACACCACCCGGACTTCGCTCTTAATTACAGAGAAGGTCTCCCATGGGTGATGAGAGCAGAGAATGTGACGGACGGCGTATCACTGACTCATCGCAGATTTTCAACTTCTGATTGAGTTCCTGTCAAACACAGTTTAAACACGCGCAGGGGTCTGCAAGGATAATCCATCCACATCCCCACACTGACACCAGGTCTAAGAGGCCAGGAAGGATGCGAGACAAGGTGACACAAGGTGACATGACTCACTACACGAATTTCCCCTCAGGGATCAAGTGTTTTCCACGCTCTGTGTCTTACAAACAGCAAGGGATTTTCAGAGATGCATATATGCCAGTTTAAAGATAAAGATTTACTGACGCATTCAGGGAAGTAAAGTTTGCTAAATTGATATGATATCTAATAGATTTTGTGCATACACACTATCATAAAGTCATTTGGAGTCGGTAGATTCCTTATTGTTTCTGAAAAGAGTTTCTTAAGCTCAAAGTACACTCAGGTTTGTACGGTTGAATGTTTATGTATATGTTGAATGTATATACTTTCAAAGTATATCCCATTTGATAGCATGGACAAACGCAGGCACTCAACACGTACGCACTAGAAAGATTCATTCTTGTCCCGGGTTGCCATTTTTCTATCAAGATGATGTACTCATTGAAAATAGAGTTGAGGATATCTTAAAATCCCTTCCCAAATGAAATTGGTAATGCTGCTGCCTGCCGCTGCCATCTTGAGCAGTTTGTTTTTGTTTCTTCTCCTCAAAGTTGAAGGGTTTGTTTTGGTGTTATGACCCGATGGAGGATAGGTGTAGGCAGAAAGTGTAGTAGGGGCGCTATGCTGATCTATGCAAGTAAACCGCACACCTTTGGTCCCAAGAAGCGTGCTAACATCCTTGTTTGCATGCCTACCTTTCATGCTGGAAACCCCTTTCATACAGAACATGAAGAATCTGAAGGGTTACCATTGGTGCAATGAACTGGATGGCAGTGAGGTTTAGAGCTGCAAGTGTAATTAGCCTTGCAAGTAGGAGCCGTACAGGCAAACAACATTTCCCTGGTCTTAAGAGGTGTGCTAGAGACTGTGGCCTTTAGCATCCTTGCTAGTGAATCCACCTACCATGCCAGAGACTCAGTTTCCAATATTACTCCAAATGGGGTGAGTAGAACCAGGGCGGTTAAGCCAAAGACACACAAAGCAAATGGCAAAGAACTAGCTCTAATAGTAATCTGACTATGTTGCCTTGCATAGGCTGCATTTGGTCCAGTCTGGACCAAAAAGCTAGATGTGAAAACACCAAAAGGATGCCAGCTGACTGAAATGCTGAAATGAGAATGTGCGTTCCACGATTGCAGAAGAGGACATCTTTCCATACCCATAGGGGGCAGTAGTCTGAACCAGAACTAGACCTGCACAGAACTAGTCCTGTTTCTCTCAAGGTTTTTTCCTTCACTTTCTTTAGTTGGTGAAGTTTGTTCCTCGCCACTTGGTTTGTGACTTGTGGAGCTGTGCATCGCCAGTGTTTGGACTTTCAGGAGTGAAATTAAAACCACACTGAACTGAACTTTAACTTTGAAAACTGGACTGACACAGTTTCAATCTACTAGAACTTCCATGTTAAGCTGCTTTGATGCAATCCACATTGTAAAAGTGCTGTAGAAATAAAGATGAATTGAAAAAATGGAGATTATAAACAAGAAAGTGTGGGGAGCAGAGAGAGGGAAAGGACCTCGAGGCGGCAAGAGAAGGGGTTTTGTCACTTTAGTTTTTGTTCTTGAATTCAAAGCTGAACAGCCAATCAGAGTGCTCTCTTTTACCAATGCCTATACGCCAATGCTACATGCTAAATCCTGCAACGTTTACCAGACAAGAGGCAAGACACCAAACAAACTAGCCGGACAGATGGTAAATGATGCGCTGTTACTGCCCAACAGCCAACTGTTTCATGGTGTGTCACTTACATCATTTCCATAATAAGAGTGAGGTGTAGGAGTGAGTTTTTCAACTACGCTGCAAAAAAATTATTCATTGGATTTACATATAAAGACCATTAAACAAGCAAAAAAATACCTAATGCACAAGTTAGTTGTCACACATTAAGCAAGCACGATTGAGTCTCCGTGACCTAATTTAAATGTGTAAACATTTAAAATGTCCATAAAAGCATAAATTAAATATGGAAAAAAAATTCTACGGGCTGAATTTAAACAAACAAATAATATTTAGAAATGTTCAACTGTTTAAATTCAGCCCATATACATTTTTCTTCAGTGTTTTTTTTTCAATTATTACAGAAAGAAAAACGACAGCAGATAAAATCTCAAGCACTTTTATTAGGTTTGAACAGTATCTTGTTTACAAAGGCCATTTGGCATTATATAATTATATATAATTTGCATCATATATATAATTATATATACATATATATTCAAATTTGAATAACAAAACACTAGAAAAAAAACAGATGCAAATGAAAAATAAGATTAAGACAATACCGAATTAAAAACAAGGGAAAAAAATAATAAAACATTGAATACATTTCAAAATGGTCCCAGTACAGTTTAATATACAAGAAGTATCTTATAAAAGCGAGGGAAAGATAAAAATAAAAGCAAGGCAACAGACAAGAATAAAATATAAATAAACTTACATTATGTACAGAAGGGTGCACAAAGAGGAAAGAATAAAAACAGAAAAAGGAACGTTTTAGTATTAATGGAACAGTCTAAAATTTAGGAACGATCCAATCAGATCTCAGACGAAATCCTCAAAATGTGATTGTTGGAGAGCACAACCCTTTACTTTCAGTCTTTCTCCTCATTCCTCCAGACACATGGCTTCCCTTTTGGTTTACATTGCTCTCCATACACTAAGAGCTTGTGTTTTGAGGGCTTTGACCTGAAGTCCGGTTCTTCCTCCAGGATGGTTTTATATGGTATGTAAAGGGAATAACAATAATAATACAAAAAGCTTAAAATGCTTGACACACCAGGGAGCAACTAACCAGTAAACGCTTGGATTCCATTACAGATTATCATACGGGCCACGATGTCCAGTTGTTGGATTGGGACACGTGGGCTACAAAAGAGCAGGGGGGAATATGCTCGAAGCTACAGGAACATGATGAGGCACTTTCCCACCTCTGAAGAAGGATCCGGCCCCTGAGAGGCTGCTATTGGCACAGTGTCTCATATGGAAAAGGTTAGTGTGACGAAGCAAATCACAACAGTCGCACATCCGGCAGCATTTCATGGAATATCTTAAGATGAAGCTGTATATAAGAGATCCTGTAATTCATGGACTAAAACATCATGGATCTGAAATAATATAAGAAAGGTTTCCATCGAGATCCCTGTTAATATGGAATGACTGATGGGCGAGTGAATTTGAGCGACACCCATTAAGTTTTACATACATTTAGGAGCTAAAACATTTCATAAAACGTACATTTCTGACCACAAGGCAATGTGGAATGAGGGCTTAAATGGTTTGTTCACAACAAAATGAATCCCGTCATTATTGATTCACCGTCATGTTGCTCCATTGAAAGTCACACAAACTTCAAATAAACTGAAGAGACAAAAAAAAGCTTTATATTGCATTTTAGCCTTTGTTTAAATATAAAGACTAATCAACCAGAATAAACAGAAGCACAAAAATACCCAATGGAGAATAGTGTGGTCACCATACTGGAATTCAATACCAATCAATATGGAAAAAAAAAAAAAGTCCATTTCCCGCTAACATTTGAGTGCTGTTGAGCACATTCTTAAACACGCTCAACAGAAATGACTGTGATTGGCCGTGAAGGTTATCAGTTCACCAAATTCACCTCTGTTTACTGAGTGTAACAAGAGATACAGGGACACTGGAGCGTTTAAAGGCTGCTATTCATTAGCTGATCGCTCATATGTCAGCTTATAGACAAACCAGCTGATCGCCGTGACTTTGAAAGGGCTCTGAAATCTGAAATTTTAAAAACGTACATTTCCTGTGAACATTTAAGCGCTGTTGAGCACGTTCGTAAACACAGCTGATTTGCTATTGTGTTAACAAACGTGCTGAACAATCCTCAAATGTTCACGGGAAATGGATGTTATTCAAATTTCAGTATCGGTTTGTACCGAATTCCAGTATCGTGACAACCCTAATGCACAACAACAAATGTCATTGGTGTCACAAATGTCTTTGGTGATGTCACACATCAAGCAAGCACGATTGAGTCTCAGTGGCCAAATTTAAAAGTGTAAACATTTAAAATGGTGTCATGTGAATAAAAGCCTAAATTAAGTAAACATAAATATCTTATAAAGTCTTCATGTCTCTTATAAAGAGTGGATAAAACCACTGGAGTTATTCGTTTTAAAAACTCAATGACTTTTACTGGAACCGAAATCAATCAGATTGAATTAAAATCCTTTTCATTCATGTTTTGAAAATGAACAATTATAATGTTTGGAATGACACGAGGGCGAGTGCAAGACGTTGAATTTTAACTTTGGGATGAACCAACCATTTAACCTACAGAAAACATTCACCAAAAATCCAATGACAATCAGCATTACATGTTTAGCTTTCATCAAATAACGTCATCAATGAAAAATGTGTGGCAAAACTATGTGTGGCACTTTCACGAGTTAAACCGATGATGAACATTCTCATTTATACTATCTGTTCTTTTAGAAAGGGGAAATTGAAAGCACTCATTGCCACTACGAGCTTAATATCTATTGTTTATGCATCGAACTGGCTCAGTGGAGCTGGAAAGGGCTCACTGACTTCAGCACAAAGGCTGAAGTCTTTCAAATGGGCAGGAACAGATGATCAGATGATCATGTGTCAATTTCAATAGAACTTTCTGGATCTATTATGCACCAGTAGTCAGCCGGGCGGGACCATTAATCTTGGAAGGAAGCAAAAATAACTGCATGTACATAATAAAAGCTTAGTGTACAGTTGTTAAGGCCAATCAAACAGACATCCAGGCGAGTAAACACATCACTTCCTTGGTTATAATCACAAACACAGAAGGTGCTTTTAGAGTAATCTAAAAAAGAAGTTAGGATGAAAAGAGTTCACCCTTGTGAGGGGACAAAATGATAGAAAAGAAATAACATGAACAGCCTGAAGCTGTATTTCCTTTTATCTAAACCAGGGGTGTCTAATCTCGGTCCTGTAGGTGCCGGTGCCGCATAGTTTTGCTCCAACTTCCTTCAACACACCTGCCAGGAAGTTTCTAGTATACCTAGAAAGAGCTTGATTAGCTGGTTCAGGTGTGTTTAATTGGGGTTGGAACTAAAATATGCAGGACACCGGCTCTCCAGGACCGAGTTTGGACAAAACTGATCTAAACGCTCAGGGAAATCCTCTTCTCTTGTCTTTTGAAGTCTTACTCTAACATTTTCTAGTTTGGACTAAAGCGGATAACAAATCGGTTGTGACCCATTAAAACAGAACTGACAGCACAAAGACACATTTGACCGTTTTAACATCTTCAATTTTGAGTCATACCCCCCAAAGAAGTAAAAAATAAAAATGCACACAACAAGAGTGTCAAAATACACAAAATGTTATCTGTCACTCCAGTGAACGCAATCGGAAAGCACAGTGAATTTTTTTTTATGGTGAACACGCTCGATTACTGTGCCTAATGCACCGCGATTGGTTCAAATTTGTCACTTTGTGCGCTACGTAGCTACAGGCAACAGCAAAGAGGGATTAAGCTGCCATTTAAATAGTTTTCAGTTACTCAACTGCAGAAAAATAAGGAATTTTCTTGTAAAAACACCCAGTGAAAAGCACCCTCGACTTGCTACTGCTCTTTTAACGTCTGTCTCCATAGCGCCCTTTTAAAATATTCATGTATGCATTTATATACCAGTAAACTATATTAAGGTCACTCTAAAAGCCGCAACAGAGCAGCTTCTAAAACCAAAAAGAAACAAACAAAATTACAAGAGCATATTTACACTAAGAAAAATGGGAAAGGGTCGTATTAACAAGAGCAATATTACAAAATATTCAAGAAGGCATCTCTAATGGTGTTTTCTTTGTTTTCATTCCACTTTCGGCATCATGTTCTTGTGGTTGCTGGCCAAAGGATTTTTGCGTTCCCTTTTGCTTTTCGCTGGCAGTCCGTCTTGTTTAGCTGTGTTTACGTGAAAGTGTGGACGTGAGTGCAAGACTGGTAAAGTCTGGTGAGCGTGGCTTTACTTGAAGTTGGCGTAGTCAGAGAAGGCATCGATGTATTCCTGGACCACTTTGTAGCAGAACTCGTACTGCTCCTGTGGGCAAAAGCAGGACAACGTGAGCTGAACAGTGCTTGAGATTTTAGTGTTAGAAACAAAACAAGACAAAAAACTTAAAAGCCTGGTTCATGAATATTAATTAACTGGCGTACAGTAATAGTAGGCCAATAATCTGACTGCACTCTGATATTGAGACAAACTTTTGATTTAGTCTTTGGCTTGTCTTTAAGGTTGGTGCTTTATAAATCTGGCACCATGGACAAACAAAATGACTATTGCTCAAAAAGTACAGATTTAAATTTCTAAAAGTGACAGGAATGAAATGCAATGACCTAGCTCAATGATCAAATTAAAATGGCTGCAATTTACATAAATGAAAGCGGTTCTTATGCCTCGTTTCCACTGACTGGTACAGTACGGTACGGTACGCTTTTTTGTATAGCCGTTTCCACTATCAAAAGGTGTACCGAACTGAACCGTACCACTTTTTCGGCACCCTTTCGAAAGGGTACTAAACACGAAAAAGGGTACCAAAAGGTGGAGCTATGCACAGCTGAACGCTGATTGGTTACAGAGATATGTCACGATCTCGTGGAGCTAGTCAGAATGAAAACAATGGAACCGCTATGTTTTTAAATACACAGCCGAGACAACTACATCTATATAATAACGCTGGTAGTGCTGGTGAAGATTGCAGACACAGATGAGAGGTTTGCTCTGACTGTGGGCTATATTGCAGGTTGTTTTGGAACTCAAATAAGGACTAAATGTATGGTGTGTGTAGTTTATCTGTAATTAATAACATATCGGAGAGTGTAAGGGTCTGTATGTGTTTATATATGTTGCATTTATTTATTTATTTTATATAATTGCAGAAGTTACAGTAGGCTATTTCATCATTGATCTGCAGTTATAATCAAATCATGTTCATAGAAAGGTTAGTAATAAACATTTATACACAAATATTTATGTTTAAAGCATCTGTTTTGTGAGACGTGCTTCTCATATGATATGTGAACCACCTGTAAGGTTTTACTGTAGACATTTATTCTAACGAGAATGACGTCGACCCAAACTCTGAAACTTTCTGTCGTACACCACGCCCACCAAAAGGGTACACTTTGGAGTGGAAACGCAAGCCTGATAAAGGTGACCCGTACCGACCCGTACCATACTGTACCAGTCAGTGGAAACGAGTTATTAAAGAGCCCCTTTTATGGGTTTTTAAAACTGACCTTCCATGCACTGTGCAGCACAGCTCTAAGTGAATGAACACATCCAGCTGAGGTTTAAATCAGAAAGTGCACCATGTTTAAAAATATCTATGTTTTAATAAAAGATCTGTTTAACTGATTTGTCATTCATCTGGACCTTTTGCCTGTTCGCATCGACGTTGACATGAAACAATACCAAATATGTATGTTCTGTGTCGGACCTGGTAAAACGTAAATGCACCTTTCCCTTCAAACACTAGCAGAGTACAGGTGTGTGTCGGACTGATCATGACTGAAGATGTGTGAACATTAATGAGTGAACGTTCTGGTGATTAATACAATAATCTACCCTGCAACGTGGGATTCGTCAGCCGTTTGTTAAAGGAAGGATCGGAAAAGACTATTAAAGTATGGGACTTTGTCAGAGCTTGACAGGAACTTTACAGTACACAGTTCATAGATCAGTTTCTTCCCCTATTTCACAAGTGTAAGTAAGTGCGACTAAAATGGTTGCCTCCCCGTTTTCTCTATCTTGCAAAATATGCATTTAGTTGTGTTTTGTTACGTGCAGAATTATTTTGGGAGTATTGTTACTAAAAACTTAAATCTTTTTTTACTTTTATTTAATGCTTACAATGCAAATCCAATTAGAGCCACTTTATTTGGTAAACAAAGCAAGTCCCTCATATAACACATCCACTAAAAGACAGAAAATATTACTTTACAAACTGTATTGTAAATACATGATAGGAATATTTTCATTTTAGTCTATATTATTACTGAAATTAATTTAAAAACTGATTTAACACAAGTAAATAAACAGAATCAATGATGGGCTAAAAATCTGTGGAATTCTGCAATCGGTCCAATAAGCGCAGATTAGCATAGCGCTAAGGAGGGGTTTGGGAACAAATGAATCACTGAACGAATCATATGGGTGTCGTGGGGAGAATTAGGTAAAAATAAATGCATATTAAAAGACAATGAAAGTGTTTTTTGACCTTGCATGCATATCAGCCTGTTGTTGGAAACCCCTAAAACTTAAATATGACATTTTAAAATGCAAAATAGAGGCTCTTTAATTATAAGCATGTACAAATGATGTGAGCAGCTCTCACAAGCCTGTGTTTTCAATGTCTCCTAGCAACTCAATTCAATGTAAACGTCACTCCACGAGAGGTATATAATCTGTATTTATGAACTCAAAACATAGACAACAATCTTTTAAAACTAGCTGTTTTTATTTGTTTCCTGGGGTTTTGGGCCAATATAAAATATTGGTGCTTTTAACATTTTATAGTATAAAATGTCAAAAATGAAGACATAATAAGATAAGATACCTATTTTGATTTTTAGAGCTACCTTCTAATAAAAAATATGTAGTTAGTAGCACCACCTAGATAGTAAGCATCAGATTTATGTTAGCTTATAAAATGTGGTCACACACACAAAGACCACATTAATACTTTTAATCAATTAATCAAAATTAATAGTAATGGTTTCATAATGGTTTCATAATGGTCTAATGGCCTAATGGTTTCATAAAGTAATAAGAAAACATTTTTATGATTTTTTTTCTTATTATTTTTATAATTTTCTTCAAATCTCATTTTTTATGCCTGTAATAAAAAATTTAATTCATTCAAACAATTTAGCTGCATTTTGTGGTTCTAGTTCAGTGGGTCAGTGGAGCATTAGTGATGTATTTTCTCACCAGTGTCTGCACCATGTGCGGTCTCTGTAGTCTTAGACTCTTCACTGTCTGGAAAACGTCCAGAATGCCCTCTGCCTTCACCCGCTCCAGGACTGTGCTTAGAGCACAGAATGTCCCCGTGCGTCCTGCACCAGCACTGTTCACACAAAAACATCAATTACCCACTGCTCTGTGGATATTAATAAGACAAGTTCCTACTTTTCCTTCCCCTAATTGGCTGACCCTGAAATCCCACTGGGCACAGGAGCTCCATCTGTGTTTCATCATTGTCGAACGCTTTGGATATGTAATTACGGATAGGTTTGGGTTAAGTCATAGGATACCAAGCACACAAGGACTCCATCCAGCATTATAAAAACCACAAAACCTAGCTTGAGCTGCCAAACCAGTAAGACAGTGTTAAAGTTGGCTTTCCTGTCTAACTAAAACATCCTGTATATGCGCACTACAAGATTTATGGCTGGGCTCAATAACTACTTATGTAATAAGCGTAGTAGTTTAACAAACACAATAATTCATTAAATAACTTGTTATTTCCCGCTTTTGTTTTATCAGTTCTCTTTGGAAGACAGCGAGAATCAAGTTAAACATATGATATAGCTAATAAGGGAATTTTCATTATTATTATTTTTAGCAAATATACAATACATTTATCAAAAGTAACAGGAAAGACATTTACAACGTAATTTATTTCTTCAAATTAAGCTTTTTTTAAACTTCCTATTAATGAATGAATCTTGAAACAAAAAGTATGATCATGAGTTATTTTAAAATGCAAAAAAAATTTACAAACAATGTCTATAAAATACACACACAGTATACAGTTACTGGCTTTATTAGGCACACCTTACTAGTACTGGGTTGAACCCTCTTTTGCCTTTAAAACTGATTTAATTCTTCGTGGCATAGATTCAACAAGGTACTGGGAAAAATTCCTCAGAGATTTTGGTCTATATTGGCATGATAGAGATGTGTCAGCTGCACATCCATGATGCCAATCTCCCGTTCCACCACATCTTAAAGGTGCTCTATTGGTTTGAAATCTGGTGACTGTGGAGGCCATTTAAGGCCAGTAAACTCAATGTCATATTCAAGAAACCATTCTGTGATGATTCGCGCTTTAAGACATGGTGCGTTATTCTGCTCGAAGTAGCCATCAGAAGATGGGTACATCATGTTCAGGAATGGACATGGCCCGCAACAAAACTCAGGTAGGCTGTGGCGTTGACTCAATGCTCAATAGTACTAATGGGCATGAAGTGTGCCAAGAAAATATCCCGCACACCATTACGCTGTCATCCGAATGAAGCAGAAACCGAGACTCATCAGACCAGGCAACATTTTTTCAATCTTCTATTGTCCAATTTTGGTGAGCCTGTGTAAATTGTAGTCTCAGTTTCCTGTTCTTAGCTGACAGGAATGGCACCTGGTGTGGTCTTCTGCTGCTGTAACCCATTTGCCTTAAGTTTGACATGTTGTGCATTCAAAGATGCTCTTCTGCACTCCTTGGTAGTAACAAGTGGTTATTTGAGTTACTAATGCCTTTCTATCAACTTGAATGTGAAAATCCCAGTATATCAGCAGTTTCTGAAATACTCAGACCAGCCCGTCTGGCACTAACAACCGTGCCACCTTCAAGGTCCCTTAAATCACCTTTCTTCACCATGTTGATGCTCTGTTTGAACTGCAGCAGATCGTCTTGACCATGTCTATATTATGCCTAAATGCACTGAATTGCTGCCATGTAATTGGCTAATAAGAAATGTGTGTTGTTGGATGAGCAGATAGACAGGTGTATCTAGTGAGTATATGTATGCATGTATGTGTGTGTATATATATATACACACATACATACACACATACATACACACATACATACACACATACATACACAC
>CAIGQZ010032312.1:12907611-12933153 GCA_903798205.1 Danio tinwini
TACATACACACATACATACACACATACATACACACATACATACACACGCACACACACAGACATACAAAACACATAAATATTTATATATACATACACACATACACGCATATGCTTAAAGTCTTAGCGTGGAAGATCATATTGTCATAATGATAAAATCATATAAGAATGTATTAAAGTGTTTCAAGTTTGATGCTCCTGATTGGCTAGAATGTGAGGCATAGCTTACCTGCAGTGCACAGTGATTGGGTGATTTCCAGACTGTTGCTGCTGCTTCTGAACCGCAGCAATGATGTTGATCATGCCCTTCCCATCAGACGGGATGCCCACCTCAGGCCAGCCGTGGAAATGAAACTGCCTCACAGCGCGAGACTTGTTCTCCTGCAGAGAAAAAGAATGCCAATTACACTAATAGAAAGACAAGAGAAAAGTTTAAGTTTTCCTCTAACTTAAACTCACTCTGTTATTGGTTACGAGAAGGTCCCTAACAGTGTAGCTCTCACTTTCCTCCTCCCTCTTCAGCTCAATGGACATGTCTCCACAAACCATCACACCGTCAGTAGGCCAATACTGAGCACACTTCTCCTGCAAATAATAGGAAAACAGATGAGTTATGTAATTAAGTTGTGGTATATGGAATATTTCCATGTTAAACTCATCTGAACTGAGAAAATCAATCTCAATAGTCATTTATTACCACAGTTTAGTCATATCACACAGTAAAGTGAATATTTTACAATATCACAGTATACACTACAACCTGGACTTGCTGCATTCCAGAAAACTTTTCAATGATTGTTTTTTTTTAATTATTATTACTGCTATAGCTTTTTGTTTCTAGCCCAGATTTTTAACCAGCACGGCAATGACATGATCACAGATTCCAAAAACAGAAAGACAGAAATGGGTTGACTTTACCTGTCCTCTCTCCTCCAGCTCGGTCAGCATAACGATAGAGCAGCTCCTCCACTCCCAGATCATCCTCCAGTAGTCCTCGATGGTGTGCTGGAGCGGCCC
This sequence comes from Danio tinwini, assembly GCA_903798205.1. Taxonomy (NCBI): domain Eukaryota; kingdom Metazoa; phylum Chordata; class Actinopteri; order Cypriniformes; family Danionidae; genus Danio; species Danio tinwini. The sequence continues at coordinate 12,908,626 of CAIGQZ010032312.1, forward strand.
CTGACATGCCATGTACGAGTCCTTCTGCCTGTAGCCCTGTAGACACGTAGCGAAAAAAAGTATATTTCACACATTTGGATACAGTGGACATTTTGTCTATATTATGTAATTGCAGTAGGCATGTGACAGTATAATCTTTTCATTGCATAATAATTCCTTAATCTTTTATTATGATATACCATATTATTACTTTCCATTATATTCATTCATTCATTTTCCTTCGACTTAGTCCCTTTATTAATCTGGGGTCGCCACAGCGGAATGAACCACCAACTTATCCAACATATGTTTTACTCAGCGCATGCCCTTCCAGCCACAACTCATCACTGGGAAACACCTATACACTCTCATTCACAAACATACACTACGGCAAATTTAGTTTACCCAATTCACTTACAGTGCATGTCTTAGAACTTGAGGGGGAACCGAAGCACCCGGAGCAAACCCACGCGAACACGGGGAGAACATGCAAACTCCACACAGAAATGCTAACTGACCCAGCCAAAGCTTGAACCAGTGACCTTCTTGCCGTGAGGCGATTGTGCAACCCACTGCGCCACCATGTAGCCCTCCATCATATTCAAAATATTTAATAATAATGCCCATAAATATTATACATATGACATAAATATCCCCATTTATTCACAACAAGCATTTTTACACTAGCTTAATGTGGTTTTAGACTGAGAAAATAGGGTAAATGCAAAAATTAGGATATGGAAACACATTTGCCACACAAACCCTGACGTAGCAAACATTACACACATGTAAACATCAGCTGACTCTATTATGCTTGCCTTGTTTATTGTTAGTTACTAGGTTACCAATACTATAGTCAGCTGCTTTAACAATGTAATGAAAACACACTTTATTGACATTTGGGATTTCTTCCTTTTTTTGCGAACTTTAAAAAGATTTGCTTCATGTTTAGATGGAAACCTAACAACTCTTATCACTCTTATTGAATTTCATATTTAATTGAATTTATTCTAAATATCATATACTCACTAATATAGATTTATAACAACATTCAGTGCTTGGCAAATGTTAATTTAAGGCCTTTTCTCTTAATAAACTGATCCTTAACCATAACCAACCTCAATAGCAGAAAAAGTTTTTTTAATACAATCCATAAAGTACACAGTACCTAACAATTATTAGTTTAATTGCATTTGTGGAACGTAAAGCAATTAGACCAGACTGATGTATTTGCTACTCCTTCAGTGGCACCGAGTGGATTTCTTCATGCCCCAGTCCGCATGTACAGTAAAAAAGCTCAACTATTATGACAAAACAGGTTTTTATTCATTAGTATAATTATCTTCCAGACTGCAAAATGACTCTGGTTACTCTTATTGAAAGCTGCTATTGCTCTGTTGATGAACTCTTGATAAAGTGCTTCAGTCACACAAAAGAAAGAGAAAGTAAAAAGACTTGTAGGCAAAACAAACTGCTGAAATCTCACTGGTAATCTGTGATGGGCACATGAGGTGAATGACTGCCTATTAAAGAAGTAGATCACCCCTCACCCTTTAGCGAGGTTCAGTGTTTCTGGCTTTCTTCTTTCAGACAAACACAGTAGTAGTTTTAAACATTATCTTGGCACTTCTAAGCTCTATAATAGTGTTGGGTAGTGGTCTTTTTTGAAGCTTCCAAAAGCTTCAGAAATCCATAATAAAACTAGGCCATATGCCAACAGGGGGTTAACGCATGTCTTAGGAAGTGGATTGATGGGTTTTTGTAACAAATATATCACAAATTTTTAAATGATAAACTCAAATCACAGACTTCCAGTGGCTGATCTGTTAAAATCTACATTAATTCATATAGATTGAAATGGAATGTTAATGATAATCAATCAACCTTTCTTTCTAGAATCACTATATTCTGAAATAATTACCATCCCAGGCTGCAAATCTCAATATGGGCCTCCATTTAACTTGATGACTGCAAAATGTGTGTTTAAACCACTCCTAAAAGAAAGTGCAGCACACTGTGTGGTCTCTCAATGGAGCGTGGAACATTGCAGCATTACTGTTCAGGTTCAGTGAGCGGTATTTCGGTTAGTTGGAAATAAATGTTGGCTGAGGTTTTACTCACATCTATAAAAGAGGCGTTGATGTAATCTGTGTTCTCCTCCCCTCGTTTCACAGGGATGATCACTCTGTTAAACTCATCTGAAAATAAAAAACAGGGAAAGTTTAGAGAGAACTTAGGAATGCACATGCAGATAAAATGTACACCTTAAATTGACTGGATTGTTTTGGATTTGAATATATATATATATATATTTATATCTATATATATATATATATATAGGAAGAAGAAGAGAAGAAAAAATAAGGATAAAAATTATTTAATGCAACTATAATTTATAAAGCATAAACTGCACTGAAGATTTCAATTTTACTTTTATGATTTAAAAACATTGTTCATTCAAATACAACTGTAGGTATTTTTGACATTTAAAATAAATAAATACGTATACAAAAAAACTTTGAATGTATTTTAAACTATATAATTTATTCCTCTGACGTCAAAGAAAAAAATTCAGCACCAGATTTCACTGTCACGTGACCCTTTAGACATTATTTTAATGTTCTGATTTAGTGCTTTAAAAAAAATTTTGTTGTTACGGGCCTATGCATGTGTCTGTGTTGTTTTACATGTGCACGCTCTCTTTCTCTGTCAAAAGTCATCCGTGATTATGTCAATCTTCATTACTCCCTGTGGCGTATTCGCCTTTGCTGCCAATCAGGAAGTAAGCCCAAAGTTTAAAGGGATGTGAGTGGGGAAGCTTGTTCTCTTGCTTGGCTTTTTGCTCTGTGTGTGTGTTTTGGCTTGTGTTGTGTGCTATTACGTTGATGTGACTTTAGAGTTTGAATTGTGTTCTTGCTTCAATTTTGGTATGCTGTTACCGTCTTACTATGTATGTACTTATTTCACGATCTCTTATCATTGGTTCTGAATTCCACTGGCAATCGAGGAGTTTAGACATCACGTGACACCTCGCAACATGCAGAAAACTCCAGTGTCTAAACACACCAGGTTAGAAGTGAGCGCCACTCGCTGTACGATTTCTACATATTTTTGGCCAGAAGTGTAGTTTAGATATGGGTGCTGCAAACGCTGAAGATGTTTTGCTGGTTTATTTTCTATTATTAGGTAGATTAGAGGGTAATTTTTAGCTAGTTTGTTTTTTTGTTATATTGCTTTCTTTTATTTGGCACCACTTGAAATCCTCTTTTTCCTTAATGATACACATTAATTGGTTTATTTTGTTTTGTGAGATTCCAACTTGTACATAATGTTTTGCTGTTTGACTTCTTTTGACTTTTGTAAATAAATTCACTTATTTTTTTATCATTTGGTTGTCGTTTTGCTATTTTGGTCACATCAAAATGTTACCTCTTTAACCCCTAGCGCTAAACTTTAAAGGTTTAACAATTGTGAATGTTGAAAAATTTATGGATTTTTTTTCAGGATTCTAATTAAATACAAAAATTCTATTATAATGTAAATGTCTTCACTGTCACTTCAGATCAATTTAACGCACATCAGTTAAATAAAACTAAAATTTCCTTTAAAATCTCTAAACATTATTGACCCTAAACATATTTAACCTCATGAAATCCTCCACATCATCTTGTTATTAAACATGGATTGACAGCTCACATGGAATGATTTGCAAAACACGATTCTTCTTCATGTTGGCAGGCAGGTTTCCTGTTCTCATCTTGTCATTCTGGATTTTAATAGAGGTAAGTTTCTAAAAACAGATCAAAAATACAATAAATAAAATGTAACATTTGAACATGGGAATAATGAACCATCCAGAAACCAAATAAAGGTTTACCTTAAACTCAGCCTCCAGGCCTCCACAGCCAGCTCCTGGTAAAGGAGCGTAGAGTTTATTCATGTGAGTCTCCAGAGACGTCACTTCCAGTTCCGTGTCCCCGTACAGGTAGTGCTCCAGCAACGCTTGGAAAATAAACACATACTGCATCTGTGGGGACATAAGAAAGATTGGAGATTAGGATTTGAACCCCCAAAAAGTGTATTAAGACTTCTGGTTTTGTTTGAGCTCACATCGGTCTGGACCATCTGACAGCGCTGGGCTCTGATCCGTGTCACAAATCCGAAAACGTCCACCTTTCTCTCTGCACCCATCATGTCCAGCATTGCGTCTATCACGATAAAGGTGCCCGTCCTGCCAACACCCGCACTGAGAACAACAGATGACAATCGGTTATTGCATCTATGATAGACCTTCAAAAGCATTAGTATCAGATACTATCATTCAAAAGTCTGGGGTCAATGAGTTTTATACTGGAATATAATATATGACCATGGACCATAACACTAGTTTTGGAAATTGAGATTTATACACCATCTGAAAGTTCTAGTTAAAGAGAATAAATAGGCTTTCCGTTGATGTATGGTTTGTTAGGATAGGGCAATATTTGGCCAAGATAAAACTATATGAAAATCTATAATAATAATAATAAAAATCTTAATGTTGAAAAAAATCACCTTTAAAGTCATCCAAATAAAGTTCTTAGCAATGCAATGCATATTACTAAACCTAATTTTGATTTGATATATTTATGGTAGGAAATTTACAAACGTCTTCATGGATTCTAAATCCAACAAAAATGCTTAGAAGTAGCTTAAATAATGTGTTGATTCTCATCGGGTAAGGGATTCATCAGAATAAACAGCAAAAATCAGTTAATATAGAAACAGCCATGTCACTTAAGGCTTTTTTCCCACATTTTCCAGTGCCTTGGACTGACTTTTGCTGTCTTCATGGATTCTTTCAACATAGATCTTTACTTAATATTCTAATACTTTTTGACAAAGTATAATATTGACTTATACAATGTATATTTGGGTACAACATAAAACTGGTTCTGTGGTCCAGGGTCACATATTATCATTTAAAATATCAGTTTTCTAGGGCGACGCGGTGGTGCAGTGGGTAGCAATGTCGCCTCACAGCAAAAAGGTTGCTGGTTCGAGCCTCAGCTGGCTCAGTTGGCATTTCTGTGTGGAGTTTGCATGTTCTCCCCATGTTAGTGTGGGTTTCCTTCAGGTGCTCCGGTTTCCCCCACAGTCCAAAGACATGTGGTATAAGTGAAATGGACAAGCTAAATAATAGTCCATAGTGTGTGTGTGTGTGTGTGTGTGTGTGTGTGTGTGTGTGTGTGTGTGTGTGTGTGTGTAAATGAGGTGTTTCCCAGTGATGGGTTGCGGCTAGAAGGGCATCCACTGTGTAAAACAAATGCTGGATAAGTTGGCATTCATTCTGTTGGATAAGTTATTCATTCCGCTGTGGCGACCCGACCCCTGATTAATAAAGGGACTAAGCCAAAAAAAGAAAATGAATGAATATCTGTTTTCTAACTTAATGTTTTTTTTTATGTAACTTATTTCTGTGATGGCAAAATGAATCCTTCATAACCATAATCTGTGAGAGTCAAAATGTATGAGAAATCATTCTAATTTAGTGCTTTAAAAAGCTTTCTTATTAGCAGGGGTGGGCAGTATTTATATACATATATATACAAGTATTTCAAATACCTATTTTAAATACAAAATTGTATTTTGTCATTTGTATTTGATAGGGTTCATGAAAATGGCTTAATTTTTTGTATCAAAATACTTTAGTGTCTTGTATTTTTAAAATACAGTAAAATACTTTGTAAGAAGTCTAAATGATGACATCATAAAAATGTGGCCTTTAATAGTGGTGTTTTCTCAGTTATTTGCCAAGACTAGACTAGAAAATTGATTAATATTGAAGAAGTTAATCAATGCTTGGAGTATGGATGGAAATTATGCAACATGTATAAAGAATATAACAGACAAATAGCAGGGGTAGATTCAGGAGCAAGTCAAAATAAGAAAGAAAAATAAGACAAACAACAAAATAAGTCCTATTGATATGGACTTCAGAGAACAGAAAAGCTTTTTTACCTGCAGTGAACCACTATGGGTCCAGCATACTGTGGGTTGCAGTTCTTGACCTTTTTTAGGAACTTCAGCATGCCGATCGGAGTGAAAGGAACCCCGAAATCAGGCCAGCTGGTAAAATGAAACTGTGTGACCAGCCTCTGAGGCTTCTTACCGGACACATCCCCCACCTGAACACACAAAACAGCTCACGATCATACATACAGTAGTTCAACGATAACCCACAGCTTATTAGAACAGTCATTACACACTTTCTCATTATAATTCAGGAGAGGCCTACTTTGACACAAGAGGGAGCTACTACGTCTTACTATTTTCATTGAGCCCGTTCACATTCACTCTAACATGCTGAAAAAAAAATCAGCTCATTGAAATAACCTGTTGTTTTGGTTTATGTGAAAACCAGTAACTCAGCAATGCAGTGAAACAGTGTTTACAATAACTTAATAATGAATTAGTTTATTTCCTGATATTGATAATAATTTGCATATCTAACTTAATTTGTTGTTTTATGTCAGCTGCAATGCTAAAAAAATTTTTTTATATAACCTATTAACAGCATTTCTTTTTCCAAATATTATGCAGTATTTTGATGGGCTTGCTTCTCTCCACAAATCACATGATAATTTTCAGATTCTTGGGGTTCATCTGAATTTGCTGTATATCTCTGACTCATCTGAATGAGCTTTAATGAGCAGAAAGATCTGTTACATATACCACAGATGAACCTCAACAAACTGACAGAATGCAGGTTCATGATTTTTATGTGCCTAAACATCTGCTTAAATTTTAGATCATATAAAGAAAATAGAAATAAATATAAATGATATTAAAAAGCAACTTTAGGTATGAAAAAGTTTACCTAAGAAAATTAAAGTATATTAAACATTAATAGAAAACTAAGGTTTAAGCAGCTAAATAGGACATCTATAAAAACAAACATTCAACAATCTTAAAAATACATGCTTCTTCAAAATATATCAAGTATGAGGGTTTCTACAGGTTTCAGAGAGTCAAATTTAACACTTTAAGACGTTTTAAAGATCATTATGAATGCAATTTTAGGTTTATCTAGGCCTAAAGGCTAAGGATTTTTTTTAATGGCCTGTTTGGCCAATGGATTTTTTTTTTACTTGTTCTATCAAAAAGAAACATAATAAGATGCTTCTTAGCAAAGGGCATTGCTGTGTAAAACATTCCCGGAATATTTGGCTGTTCACTCTGCTGTGGCGACCTCTGATAATGAAGGATTTCTTGGCAACATATTTTAAACTATGTGTCAAACAAGCTTACTCTAGTTGTGTACATACACATTTATTAAAAATGATTAAAAAAAGAAACTAAACGTATGCACAACAGTCTGTCCAGGTCAGTGTCTTCACCACCCAGCATATCGTCTATAAATACATGGAGAACATTTAAACAAATAGATTCTAAGGAAGACAATTAAACCATATTGGTAAACAGACTTATAAATAGAGTTTTGTAAAAAGGTTTATTGAGATGGTGATTGGATGGATGTTGGCTTGATTAGGTAGCTTTGCATGGGACATGGGACATTTAAGATCTGTTAACATTTATTTATGACCTACAAGACATTTTAAGAACCCTCGGACACCCTGTGTATATAAATAACACTAAAACACACAGCCCAAATTCACTATAATATCATCAATACACAATATCATATCATTAATAATTTATGTATTATATTCTATTACATATATTTGATTATTAAAAGCTTACATTCAGGCTGAAAAGAGAGTAAACTGCAAAAAGCTATGTAGGATGATTAGTTTATGCTTAAACTCTTAACATTTAACATGGCGTAATGCATAATAATAATATAATGATAATGCATAATCGAGTTAAGCATGTAAATGCAACTCGCATGATGATTTTAGGAAGTATTACCTGCTGAATGCAGAACTTCCGGATGGTGTAGTCAACCAGGATCATCGTGTCCTCTACCGACACGCGGATGTTTCCGTAAGTCCAGCATCCCTGGTCTGGCCAGTACTGAGCACATTTACACTGCGGATATGAAGCACAGTCTATCACAATCATCATACATCTTTATTAATGGCCATCCTTCTGGAAGTTGCACTCTAAATCCATTATGTGAGACCGCGATAAGAGCCGAGGCTGTAAAAATCACAGGATCAGCTTACGCTTATTTAACACTAGAGTACATCAATTACATTGGTTGCGGCGTTCACCTCTTTCCGTTCCTTCAGATTGGTGACCATGACGATAGTGGCAGTGTTTTGCTCCCAGATCATCCTCCAGTAGTCATTGACTGTCTCTTCTTTTGGTCCTGCAATCACAAATCTTCAGTTAGCTATTATTAAAATAATAATAATAATAATAATAATAATAAATGTTTGTGAAGTTTAACGGAACAGATTTTGGTATGACTTTATTTTGATGGTCCCTTTAACGCATTTTGGTCAATTTAAGTTACATAACATCTACATGCCAACTAATTTTCCAAAGATTATATGTAGACTGCTAGGTTGGGGTCAGGCTTAGTGTAAGTTGACATGCACTTGCAAAGTTTCGTATAGTCAGTTAAATGTCTGTTGAAGGAGCATATCAACAGATATTAAGCAGACAGCTTACTAATACTCAAATGAGAAATAATTGGCTTGTAGTTGCAATGCAACGTTTAGTCAAAAAAATGTGCAATAGGAACCAAAATAAAGTGTTACCCTGATTTTTAATAAAGTGATATTTTTTACTGTACCTTGTGCAGCAATGAATTTGTTTTTCTCCTGGTATCCCTGATGATAAAGAAAAAGCATGAAAGGGTGACTTCCAACTTATATACTTCCAAGATTATAATTTAACAATTATTAAGTATTTAAGCATGCATGATCAGCATTAACAGGCATGGAAATATTTCCAGTTATTTTTAGTTGATTTTGTTAAACTGAATGAAATTAATAATAATAAAAACTAAATAGTAGTGCTGGGCAAAGATTAATCACATAATATATGTGTGTATTATATACACTTGCCACTTTATTAGGTACACCTTACTACTACAAGGTTGGACTCCCTTTTGCCTTCAGAACTGCCTTAATCCTTCATGTCATAGATTCAACAAGGTACTGGAAATACTCTTCAGAGATTTTGGTTCATGTTGACATGATAGCATCACGCAGTTGCTTCAGATTTGTCGGCTGCACATCCTTAATGCAAATCATTTTTTCAATTTCTGTTGTCCAATTTTGGTTAGCCTGTGCGAATTGTAGCCTCAGTTTTCTGTTCTTATCTGACAGGAGTGGCACCAGATGTGGTCTTCTGCTGCTGTAGCCCATCCCCAACAAGGTTGGATGTGTTGTGCATTCAGAGATGCTCTTCTGCATACCTGGGTTGTAACGAGTGGTTATTTAAGTTACTGTTGCCTTTCTTTCAGCTCGAACCAGTCTGGTCATTCTTCCCTGACCTCTGGCATCAACAAGGCATTTGCACCCACAGAACTGCTGCTCACTAGATATTTTCTCTTTTTCTGACCATTCTCTGTAAACCCTAGAGATGGTTGTGCGTGAAAATCCCAGTAGATCAGCAGTTTCTGAAACACTCCACCAGCCAATCTGGCACAAACCACCATGCCACATTCAAAGTCACTTAAATCACCTTTCTTCCCCAGTCTGATGCTCGGTGTGAACTGCTGCAGATCGTCTTGACCATGTCTACATGCCTAAATGCATTGCGTTGCTGCCATGTGATTGGCTGATTTGAGATTTGCGTTAACAAGCAGTTGGACAGGTGTACCTAATAAAGTGTGTATATATATTATGTATATGTTACAAACACACACTCACACTTACACTCACACACACTTACACACACACAGAAACAAAACTTTACAAAAAAAAATTGTAACATAGATCTTTCTAAAAGTATAATTTATATATACTTTCTATCATATGCATATATATTTTATAGCTAAATAATAATAATCATTCGCTCAATTATATGCATGCATGTTTGTATTTTTATAAACTCACTCCACCCTCTTATATAAGAGGGTGGAGTGAGAAGATTGTCACGCACCGAAGGAGGCATTGTGCCGAAACGTCTGTGTTTTGTATCTCATAAGAATGTAAATAAAGCTATTTAAAGTAATAATTTGTGAATCGACGAGTGGGAATCGTGACCTTCTGAATGATATTATTAACAAAATGAATGCCCCAATTTTTTGAAAAATGTGAGTGTGCAGTGCAGACTTCATTACTGTATTTATAGTGATAAAATAAATATTCACAGCACACACACATATATTATATTATGTCTTTTATTTTGGATGTGATAAATTTGTCCAGCACTACTACTGTATATAGACATTTGCCAAAAATAATAATAATAATAATAATAATAATAATTAAAAATGAAAAAAACTAAATTAAGATTTAACATAAAACATCAATATAAAAAATATTTCAAAAAATAAAAATATACTATTATTAAGAAACTTAAAAGTATGTCAGCACTGTCCTACATTTATGTAGGAAGCGTTGATGTAGTCTGAGTCAGGAACGCCCTCCAAAGAGGTCAAATGAACTCTAGAATGATCATCTAAGGGGAAAAACAGCAAAGGACAGAAGAGAAAAGAGAAAAATGACCCACAGCATTAATAGTGTATTTATTACAGTTAATTTCACACAGTGATGTTTCTTTGTAGTCCTTGTACTTCGAACCAAAGCTGACAAAGCACACTTTTAGTAGGAGATAAATGTGGGAAAGTCTTACAGGGCAGGATGTTGACATATCTGTTCTTCTCCTTATTCTCCTCCTTGGAGGCGGCATCACATGAGGCTTGAATGGGACACACCGGCAGCGCCTGCAGAGAACAGACAAATCCTCAAAGATCATGAGAGCATAACAGAGAGATTCACACTAACAAAAGTGCACTTTTTTGGAGGTATTTTACTCCTAAAGTGAACTTTTGTGCAGTTTGTTCTTAAAGAGAGACATAGAGAGAGAGTGGGGCATATGAGTAGCTCCTCCTCTTTAAAAAACAACCAATAGCATTTGGTCTATGCTAGTCAGAGTCACTGAGAGTGTAGCAATAGTTCTTTCTGGTCTAATGTGGGTAACTGGATAAAACAATACATTTCGATGCTTTCATCTACATGTTGGAACATTGTGAAATTTGAACAACAAAATGACTACTTAACTGCAAATTGTTTACTTGTTTTACTTAAATTCTTCATTCATGAATGCAGAAGTTGGAAAATAGGACCTCAATTGACTGACTTTAAAAAGGTGTTAAAAACAATGAAGGGTGAGAAGGCAAAAAATATGTTTAAAGAAAATGATTTTATTTAGACCTATACAAAGTTACTGTCTGATATGTTTGCACTGTATGTTGATTTATTTGTGTTGTTATTTTATGCATTGCTATTGTTTTGTTTGTATAATTTTATGGCTAAGCATTTCGTTATTTGTATTATGGTAATTTCTCAGTAAATTTGTGAAAGATTTCAATGGAATTAAAGGCTGTTTTATACTTCTGGAGTGATCGGCGTGATCCATGGCGCCTGCCTTGAGTGTAGCCGTGCATTTATACTTCTACATGCTGTATGTGTTGCTCTGCAATAACACTTCCCAAACGCTAGCTGGTGGTAGATTTTTGTGTTTCTTTGTGTCGTGTTTGTTTGTGTGTATTTTTATTTTTCTGAACGCTACAAGAAGCTCAAACTCGCTCATTCAGAGGCGGGAATCAGTGGACATGCAACAACAATAATCATAAGGTCATCACAAAATAACAGTTTCCAACTGGAGATCCTTCACGGGACTTGACATTTGTAAACACTCGCTCTAAGGGGTTCATGCAGTTCTTGGACCCAATCACACTGGTCACAGCTACCAAGCCGACCAATCACAGGGCTTGTGCCACGTGTCGTTGCGACCTGTAGTTACATTTTTTGAGAGGAGCACGTCAGCCACGGTGAGTGCTATGCGACCGTGCGAAGGCTGTGGTGGAGCATATACATGCGTTTGATGCAGAAGTATAAATCAGCCTTAAGCTTGGCCTAAATTACTATGATTTCTAAGGCAAAAAAAAGTGTAGCAACAGTCTACAGTATTCAAAAGTCAAAGTTAATCAAAAATGTTTTTCAAAATCGTTCGATAGTTTAAGGACAGCTGAGATGAAAGGTTAATATTGTTAGTTATATAATAAGATAATGTTAAAACAATCTTATTTTTTAAAACTTTGTAACTTTTAAAAGTGCAAAACCAACCATCTTCAGCTGTAACTCGGCTGTAAATACTAACTTCTGAGAACTATTGAGAGGCTTTATGAGCAGTCATTGATGATGAAAAAACAATCCATTGGAATTAATGGAGTTGTCGCAACTCTCTTTTTCTCCCTCTATGGTTCTGTGAAGACTACATGAACTCCCTCCGAGCTAGCCCAGAAGAGAAGCAAAGTGTGGAAACCGCCAAACATAATAGCTTGACAGATGGCCACGAGGGTCTTCCCAATAGCCGACTGTCGGCTTGATGTGTCTCGGCTTCAAAAACATGGAGAATTTCAGATCAACACTGTCAGATATTGGTTATTATTTTCTTATATGAAAGTATGTAGGTCTCAGTTATATGTGAACAAGTGGCACATTATAGCTGCATCTTATTGGGGGCAGGACGCTTCAGAAAATTTGATTGAAATTTGAGTTTTGTAGTGAGTATATATATATATATATATGATAGTTATATAGTTATATATGATAGTTTTATCATATCTTCTTAATGTGAATTTTGTGTTTGTTTTAGAGTATAATAGATTATAATAGATAACCTTAAGATATTGACAAAAAAACAACAACTTTAATTTTGATTTCAGGGGGATTTTAAATGGCATAATTAATAGATGGTTAAATCAAGACAATAAACCAGGGGTCACCAATCTCGGTACTGGAGGGCCGGTGTTTCTGCAGGGTTTAGCTCCAACTAGCCTCAACACACCTGCCTGGGTGTTTCAAGTATACCCAGTAAAACCTTGATTAGTTTGTTCAGGTGTGTTTGATTAGGGTTGGAGCTAAAATCTGCAGGACGCAGCCCTCCAGGAACAAGTTTGGTAACCGCTGCAATAAACCATCAATTCCTGAAGGTTTAGTGTTGGTTTGTGCACCTACATTGAATTCTTCCCGGAAGAGTTTATTGTCATCAGCCATTCGGCGGTTCATTTCCTCCTCCAGCTTGTCGACAGGAAGAGGCGGGTACTTCCTGTTGGTGCTTGGTGAGCGAGCCAATAACGGTACACTCTGGAGTTCTGTTAGATGGTGCAGGAAAAAAGAAACACGGGGTGGAGAAAAAAATATATAAACACATCCATTAATGACAAAAGCAAAAAGGATTTTTTTTATGAAATATTTTAAGAATGACTTGCAGTTTATCACTGTTGAGTAGCAGATAACCAGCAGAGGGCAACAAAGTACAATTCAAGGAGAAAAGCTCTCCTGCATTACAAATCACTGAATCATGATGCAAAAGAAAATTTGCGGCTAGTAGTAAATCTGACTTATTAATCATATGGATTTTAATGTTAACTTTATTATATTTGTTAAAAAAAGGATAAAAAAATGCCAAGAACAATCACAGATATACAGTATAATGTTACAGTTAACTAAAATGAAATTTTGTTGCTCTAAATTTGTTTTATTATTGTTGTTGTTGTTGTTGTTAAAATAAATATTAAATTAAATGAAATAAATTATTAATAGTTTAGAATCCAGAGTATTTGAAATACAAGTAAAATAATAAATATATTATGAAACAAGTTTACAATTAATAAATCATTAATTAATCATTTAATATTACAAAAACTGGAGTTTTTTTTTACTTAAACAGAGAACTAAATAGATATTACATTACATTACATTATATTATATCATCTCAACATGGCAAGAAAATACATTTTATTTTCATTCATTTAAAATCTTAATCAATTCTATAAAATTATAGTATCACAGTAGTTTATACATAATATATTTTAAATATTGACTTTTTCTTGTGCAAAATATTATTTAATATAGTTTATTATATATCTTTTTATTATTTTTAGCATAAGAAAATAAACGAAAAAAAATATATAGACTATATACACACACACACGCACACGCACACGCACACGCACACGCACACGCACACGCACACACACACACACTTTTTTATGGTACTAAGGCCATATCACAATACACAGACAGTCGGACACAACATAATACAGTATCATCCAGAAAGAATAAAAGAGAGAGAGAAAAAAAATGTTCAATTAAATATAAAAAAGAGATTTAGATTTTACCTGACTACATGAGCTAAAAAAAAAATTACGAAGAAATAAATAAATTGAACAGAATTAACAACACTTTGTTTTATTATTATGTTTTTAACGTAAAATAAAATGAAACCAATAATTGTAAAATGTACAGTGGTTTGAAGGAAAATGACTCAGTTTTTAACCATTCTTCTGGATAAAAATCAACATGCTTGGTCAACAAGTCGGGATCTTTCTTGGTTTGTGCTTCCTGCATTTAAAAAAAAATACTCTTTTTGAGTTGCAAAATGCAATTAAATTAAATTTCCACTCGGAAAATACAACCCGTTTAGTTCACTCCGCAAGCTTACGAGCTGAGTGAGCGTGCACAGCCAAGAACTGTGAAGGCTTTTATACTTGACGCGTTCACTGGAAACACAAGCATTTCTCATGTGAGATTGCCAAATGTGCAGACGAATATCAAATATCGCAAATTAGAAAAGGTTGGTCATTTAATTTATGCTACTATAAGTAATGTTTATTCAGTAATAATTCTCCAGTACCGATAGCAGAACAGTTAAATTCAGAGCTTATCGATACTTCGGTCTTTTATAATGTAGCACCGATACCTATAAAGTTCCGAGTTTCGGTACCCATCCCTACTTATATGTACTAATCCTTTTTCTTTCCAATGTGAAAATGTTTGGTCTTGAGTTCCAGGAATAAAAGCATGATTTGGACTTATTGGGCAGTCCAAATAAGTATTTGGGAGACCGAAAAATAAGTTAATATGTTTCCATATCTTAAGTGAGTTATTTATCACAAAATTAAAGAGTTTTTTTTATTATTATTACTTTATATTATATAATATTACATTATAAGATTAAATAACAGCTTCATGGAAAGGAGAGAATTCCCATTTTCATTTAGTTTTACTTGATGCACTAACAAAAGCAAATATTTAACAATATATACATTTCCGTTTTATGTATGTACATGTTTTCATAAAATTTAAATAAACAATTGAAGCAAAATTAAAAAGAAACCAAAAACTGATGTAAACTCTTACTAAATCTCCAGCAGTGCATCAGTGATGGTGAAATAACTCACCTGTGTCATCAGCTCTGCCGTTGGTCAGGCGGAAGGAGTTGGAGTGGCTCCCTGCCTGCTTGTACTTCTTAAACCTGCCACAACAGAGCCCAACAAAAAGCCAATCATTACCATGGCAACTGGACAATTGATGCCCGCGGCCCCCGCTGGCGATGAGGCTTTCCTGATGAATGGAGCTTTCTCAACACTTTCACTACGACTGCACTGGTTCTCTTGTGCTCTGAGTGCTTCTTACTCATGACTTGGTCTTTATGTTTTGCTCAATGCTGTGAGCAGTTTTTGTATTACATGGAGAGTTTGTGAATAGTGAATCTTACCTGAGCATGTAGAGGATGATGATGATAAAGACAATGACCAGCAGAGAAGATAAGGCAACCATCACTGCCATGATCGCCTTGTCGTCTGTGTGTAGAAGATAAAATGAGTAGTTGCAAATATTAGGCACCTTCTAATAGGTTGCAAAATATTTGTTTGCCAGCAGGGTGTGAATTATTCATTGACAATTGGGGGGGATTTTTGAACCAAATTTATATATTTAATTCAATTACATCTAATTTATTCATCAAACTTGTTATGTTTTCAGTGTTTTGAGAGATATTGAAAGGTCAACGACATTTGTGATATTAAATAAACATATTAAGGGATGACCATGAAAGACTGCACATTTTTTATTTTACTGTTTAACTTGCATGTGCAAGCAAGTATATAATAAAATACAAACTACACATCTAGTTTTATGGACACCTACAGTGCATCCGGAAAGTATTTATAGTGCTTCACAATACTGCATATTGACAATGTGAACAATTTTTTTTTTTAGAAATTGTTGCAAATTTACAAAAAAAAAAAAAAACTTGAAAAATCACGTCAATAAGTATTCACAGCCTTTGCTCAATACTTTGTTGAAGCACCTTTGGCAGTATTTACAGCCTCAAGTCTTTTTAAATATGATGCCACAAGCTTGGCACAGCTGTCTTTGGGAATTTTTGCTCATTCCTATTTGCAGTAACTCTCAAGCTCTATCAGGTTTGATGGGAAGCGACGGTGTACAGCCATTTTCAAAGATTTTAGTTTCTTATGGTCTGAGAGTCCTTCAGATGCCTTTTGGCAAATTCCAGCCAGGAAGTGGCTTCCGTCTGGCCACTCTACCATACAGGCCTGATTGGTGGATTGTTGCACAGATGGTTGTCCTTCTGTAAGGTTCTCCTCTCTCAACAAAAGAACGCTGGAGCTCAGACAGTGACCATTGGGTTATTGATCACCTCCCTGACTAAGGCCCTTCTCCCCTGATCACTCAGCTTATTGACTGGCCAGTCCTGGTGGTTTCAAACATCTTCCACTTACAGATGATGGAGGCTACTGTGCGCATTGGAACTTTCAGAAAAGCAGAAATTTTTCTGTAACCTTCCCCAGCCTTGTGCCTTGAGACCATCCTGTCACGGAGGTCTACAGACAATTTCTTTGTCTTCATGCTTGGTTTGTGCTTTGACATGCACCGTCAACCCTGGGAACTTATATACTGTAGACAGGTGTATGCCTTTTCAAATCATGTCCAATCAACTGAATTTACCACAGATGAACTCCAGTTAAGCTGCTGAAACATCTCAAGAATGATCAGTGGAAACAGAATATACCTGAGCTCAATTTAGAGCTTCACGGCAAAGGCTGTGAATACTTATGTACATGTGATTTTTTAGGTTTTTTATTTTCAATAAATTTGCAACAATTTAAAAAAAATCTTTTTTCACATTGTCATTATGGGCAGACCCCCCATACATCTTGTTTTGATGTCCTTTAGGGGGATCAAGCATTAATTGGGGGGGTCTGACCCCCCCAAACCCCTCTGTAATTCGCACCCCGGTTACCAGTAAACTACATTAAATAAATAAGTAGTTAACTTAAACTTACCTTGCTCTTCACCTTTATGGAACGAGTAAGGGGGAAAACAACAATAGATTAGATAATGAAAACTCAGTGAAAACTGTAAACACAATTCCTCACAAATAGGCCATTTTTCCACCTGGCATTAGTGTTTTTTTAGTAATCAATTCACAAATTGTCAGCTAAGACGTTACCTTTCCACCAGTTTTTTAATGTAATTTTTCTTGTGACCAATTGCTCTTGTGGATTTTTGAAAGTATTCAAGCACATTCAAAATATTCAAAATATGAAGGCAATCCAATCAAATGTGTTTTCAGGTACCTCTGAAAGTGCCTGGAGCCTGTTTCAGACCCTGTATTTAGCATTTAGTCAATACGCAAGGTAGGTAAAAATCTGTGAAATGGGCTAATAAATAAATGTCACATTTAACACCTCATAGACATTATTGAGTAAACCATTTTTAACACATTTTTGCATTCTCCAAATTTTCTTGACAAGCAAAATAGGTCTGCGGAATAGATCAGAACAATCACAAATAAATAAATGAACAAATAAATTTGTATAACGATATACATAAACCAAACTTCTAACTATAAATGAGCAATTTAAATTTGTGTCTGCCATGAACACAACCTCTGGGCTGTGCGATTTGGGGCAAATATCTAATTGCAAATTTTTTTGACAGATATTGCGATTTCGATTTGATTTAATTTTGTAGTCAAGCTTTAGCTCAATAATCTGTATCGTAGCTTCTTACTGCTAAAATGCAGTGAGTGTTAGTTAAAAAAAGAAACTGAAAAGATATCACTTAAAGATTTATTCAAATAATTTTTTTAATATTCAGAAATGAAACACTATTTTTTCTCTTGAGCAAACAGTAAACACAAATAAAGCTACTCTTCCTCTCTGTAAACAAGTTGAACTCAAATTAGGGAGATAGTGTAGCTTATTATAAAAACAAAAAAATAATACTAATTATAAAAATACAGAACACTCAGCAAACTAACATGGCTAAAACAACTCTAAAACTGTACTCTGCTGTTGCTTGCTACTAGACTGAGTGTCACCGGAAATACTTTCAGTTGACTTTTTAGCAAGACACTCATCACTCAATTGTGCCCTCTCAATTCCTAGTAAGACTATCACACACAGACGGCAGTCACGCATTTGCTCTGGGCAGCGAAAGTTAAATAATCCAATTATATTTCATATCGCAGCCCCTTGCAATTAGCTAATCGCAACCTTTCAAATTGCGATTAATCGCAGAGCCCCAGTGGTTACATGTCAAAATGCATCCTTGAAACCAAGAAGAGTGGACATGCGGTTATTTTTATTTTATTCTTAATATTTTGATATTGTGATATTTCTTTTTTATTTGTGTTTGTTTACTTTGTTAAAATGTCTGGTTTGTTTTATGCAACAACAAAACATGTCTGTTTACTTTCCAAAGTTGTAGCATTGCTTTAATTAGTTTTTATTTAGCTTTTTTTTTCATACCAAACAGCAGATAATATAATATTGCATCTAATACAAAATATCCGATGCACTTTTAGTACCAAAAACTATGTGCTCACATGCTCAGATTTCCTCACACATTTGCCAGTGTCACTGACACGTTGTTCATTAGCTATTACATTTATTCTAAGGCTACACAATATAGCGTTTCAGCATTGATATCGTAATGTGTGGATCTGCAACATCACATCGCAGTAACCTCAATTTCAAGTTGAGATTATAACGAACCAGAAACCACAGCTCAGAACACATGATTTGTGGAATTGTTGTTTAACTCTAATCAAATATGAAAGATTTTTTATGTGGATGTGTTTAAGGCCTGCGACATAATTAAAAACCATTTGAGCACAAGAAATTATAATGTTAGCCGCTTTAATGAAGATTATGTTTAATTATTTAATAAAATAAAGACTATGCAGTGTTACTTTACATTTGATTATTGCATTTCTATACTTCGATACAGTTAGACTCCACCAAAAACCATAAAGACTTGTTTGTTTAATTTTTATCCTTCTTTTTTTCATCTGTGCTTTTATTTATTTTATTTAGTATAATTGTGTATATTTTATGCAGATGCACTCCTGTACAAATCATTCCAATCAATACAGAATTCTCAATTCTTTTCAAATATGGTTTTGTGAAAGTACATTCGTATCGCAAAATATAATCGCAGAAAAAACTAAATTGCAATGTCAGTTTTTTCCAATATTGTGCACCCCCAATTTAATCATTAAATTATTCAGTGTTTCTCAACCACATTCCTGAAGGACCGCCAGCTCTGCACATTTTCCATGCCTCCTTAACCAAACACACCTGATTCAGACCATCAGCTCATTATCAGAGACTGAAAGACTTTTGATGGGTGTGACAGACAAAGGAGACATGAAAAACATGCAGTGTTGGTGGTCCTCAAGGAATGTGGTTGAGAATCACTGTACTGAATTACACTTTTTAATCCTACTAGCCTTTTAATTACACTAAAAAAAGTATTTTCTTTTGAGTGAGGATGCTTGTGTTTTGTATGTCACTTTGTGGCAGTGTCAACGAGCCACTAAAGTAGACAACACTAAGCTTAACTGATTAATTTATTGTTAATTTAAATGACGATCGATCACTGAAATGTGTGTGAATGGACATCACTAGTTCACACTGCTGGAAATGCATCTTAAAAGTAAGTGTAAAAAAATGAAGAGATGAATGGTACCTTCTGGCTTGTTGACGTCAGCAGTGGTGGCATCGGCTGGGGTATACGGGGTCTTCGTCTCGGGCTCTGAAGAGGACTGGGTGGATGTGGGATCAGGCGTTGGCATCTCTGCTGTAGTCAAAACGATGGTCTGGTGATCTCCAGTTTTGTTGGTGGTGAGAGACGGGGATGTGGCAGATGGGGTTGGCGGTACAGGTGGCGCCTCGGTGGGGACGGGCACAGTTGGAGGGGGGGCGGCTGGAGGAGCAGTGGAAGCCTCTGGGGCCACAGTGCCCTCAGAGTCATTGAAGGCTTTTGTTGCAATAAGTTGTGGGGACGGTGTGGAAGATGGAGCGGCAGTTGGGGACGCATTGGTGACTATGATTAGGGGTATCGTGGGAGGATGGGGTGTAGGTTTGGTGGTCTGGACCGCACCTGAGATGGAGATTTTAAAGCTTTAGAATATATACATGTAATACAACACATTCATGAAGTAAACAGGCTTCATTTTCAACAGCCACTTAAAAAAATAGCAATATCAAGAACGATTTATTCTTTACTATCAATTGCTTGCTTGAAACTTAAGACTTTCAAGACAACTAACGATAAAATGCACAAGACAAAAAAACAACATATTTAAAACTGAAATGTTTCAAAAAATTACAGTAATTTACAAATGTTTAAACAGATTTTCATTTCAAGTAAATGCTGATTATTTAAAATTTATAGCAAACCTCCAAAAATGTAGCATAATGTCTACAAAATTTTTAAGCTTTCTTGAGGATCAAATCTGCATATTAGAAAGATTTCTGAAATATCTTTAGACACTGGGGTAACGCCTGCTGAAAATTTAATGTAATTTTTTTTTTATCACTGGAACAAATGATATTTTCCAATATGAAAAAACGAGCAATACATTTTAAAGTGGTAATAATAATTCACATTATTACTTATTCATACCATATTTTGTCTAAAAATGTATTTTTCGGTGCCAGTAGCCTAATGGTAAAGTGCACAGACATATAGCATTATGGTGCTCACGACGACTCGAGTTCGATTCCCGGCTCGAGGTCTTTGGCCGACCCTTCCTCTCTCTCTGCTCCCCAATACTTTCCAGTCTGTAAGCTTTACTGTCCTATCCAAATTAAAGGATAGGGCTTTCAAGGATAGGATCCCCTTACCCCTACCCCTCGTTTTGCACGTTCACCTGAAGAGGTAGAGGTGTCCCAATTCTATTTAGCTTGAAGGCGTAGTGCTAAGGGGAAGGGCTAGATACCCCTTCAAAAGGATATTTTTCAGGACCACACTCAAAACCAAGGGGTAAAAATTTCCCAGAATACACGACAGCACAGCTGCACACGGAAGTAAGGAAATGCACAAATTAGTAATTTTTTGTCATTATTTTTACAAAAATAAAATTGGGATTGGGTCTTGGTGTGCACTATCACATTGGTGCCCTTTGTTTAATCACGAGGCATTAAACATCAAAAAGTATGAGCAAAACACTTCCTGGTGTGAATGGACCTTAATACACATCAAATTTTTTAAATGGCACCTCGGGTTTAACAAAAGTTTCAACGCAAATAAAGGTGGACACTGGGTATCTCACAAAACAAAATTAGGTGTATGAGGAAATGTTGTGTCCTCCAGGCAATTCCTAACTAATTTCCTGGGCCTCAAAATATTTGACATTTTTCGATAGAGTTGACGGATTGGAATGTTTTTTTTCAACACGTCCTTAACTACCTTCATCAATGATATAAGAATAGTTCAGATTAAATGCAACTATCCTTAATTTTATCAGCTGTCATAAATCACAGAGGGTTTTTACTTACAGAGCAAGACAAACCTGTGGCATAAGCGACTCTAGACAAAATAGATCATATAAAAAATAACTAGACCTTCCCAGGGTGTGTTCACACTTTATGGATTTTGTTTGACAAAAAACAAACTCTGGTGCAATTGCTCTATTAATGAGGTTCACTGAACGCTGCCACATGTACCAAACAAATGGACTGAGACTGTTAAAATTACGCATCTCAGGAGATTTCCAGGAGGACTCTGGTGTAGTATGACTAAAATAAAAACACAACACAGACCAATGACATTTAAATAAACCAAAAACAGGATATGATGTCATAAGATGAGACCATAAACAGACAAAATGCTTAAGCACACCAGGCTCAGTACAGAAGATCTTCAATTCTGCCACTCTTGTAAAAATGCTAAATGTTTGACCATTCAAGAAGGCAGTTCAGTTTAACAAAAATGAGTGTGAATCCCATCATTTTTCTTTCTGTAACGAACAAAAGAACCAAACTACAAGTGTGAACACACCCTAAGGGCAGTGAGTTTGCTTTTGTAATGAGGAAGGGCCTAAACCAAAGCAACAGTGTCTTACCTGAAAGGTCAGGGAGAGTCTGGGCCGTGCTGAGGGCCACAAAGGCCACATGCAGGAGCAGGAGCAGGGGACACACACCCATACTGCCCTGAAAAACACACAAACCAGCAGCAAACTATGACTTCAGTCTTAAAAATTAGCACCATTTCAAACCAAGTCAAAAAATTGCTTAATGAAAATGTTTTAACTATAGATTTAAAATGAAATATTGCTGTATGAATTATGCATGTTAAACATACTGTATTTATGAGCCACATTTCAATTACATTTTATGGCATGAAGCAAGCCAACAAGAAAATTATAACAATCCAATAGTTCAATCAACTATGGATGGACAAATTCAAGTCCTGCCTGAGATTTAAAGTATTAACGGTGTTGATGTTTAGTTAATAAACACCTCTGGAACAACACAATAGTTATTCTTCCCTATTTTGACATATCAGAGGAAAATGCTTCTCAAACAAAAGTAAATACATGTAAGGGGACCAAACCATACTATCAACCCCCACTTGCAATATACAGCATGTGATGCATGGGATAATAATGTGATATTTCTTTGTTTATGCCTTAAAGCCTAACGCTGTGTACTGCCATTAGTGTGACTAGTGTAAGCAAGACATTTTTTAAACATTTATTTTGTGGTCCAAAATAGGGCTGTGTGAATAATCGCAATCACAATATAAAACGTTGCGATTAGTTAATCGCAAGAGGCTAGGGTTGGGCGATGTTGACCAATTTGGCATCGTACGAGGTCTAACGCAGTGCTCAGGAACAGATTAAAACAGTTTTGTGAATGCAAATAGATTGGTTAATATCAGCTGCCAATCACTCAGTCAATGCCTTCTGCCTTCAGATGACAGGAGCTAATGTGAAGCGCTGAAGTTGAGAGAATGGAAATAACACTGGCAGATTTTGTTTTAGAAACCACCTAAAGTTACTAATAATGGCACATCTTATTAGTAATCATGTGATGAATGGTAATCCACCATTTACACTTGAAAGAGTGGATAAAAGACTTCCAGTGGCTTCAAGTCCGCTATGAAAATAACTAAAGCCATTCACTGTAAAGTCTGTGGGACGGGGTTTGCAGGTAACAGCGTTTGCCACTGAATCTACACATTTTAAGTGCAAGAGGTACTGTATAATTCTTTATTCAATCCTCACGATGCTGTCAGCTGTGCAAGCGGCAGCTATATGTAAAATTTAACACAGCTCATGAACAGACCATTATTGCTACTAAGATGACATGCAAATAAGAAGTTATATATATATATCAATGTAAATGTGGGGCGGGGCAATGGATCGCGATGCTGGCTCAGCATCGTCAAGTTTATCGGCCATCAGCGATGGCATCGTCTATCGGCCCAACCCTACAAGAGGCATATATGTACAAAAATACAAATAACATCTAAGGTAAAGCGCTTCAAAACCAGTCCACTATGCTTCAGAAAATTAAACATGCTAGACCTTCTGCGATGGTGTCGTGAGGCATCACAGACATGGTTTTGGTTGTCGTGAACTGTGCCATTACACAAGAAGAAACAATTGAATCTTGTGTCACAGAGTCCATTTGTCGTTTACGACTCCCCACAGTACCCTACATCAAGGAAATCGCAGCGAAATCATGTGACCTGACCGGGGCTTTATAAATAGCCAATTGAGTGAGCACACTTTTGGCCTCCTAAGTCCTCCTGTGCTAAACTCATCATCTCTGTATACATAGGTTGGTTCAAATACCATACTACAGGAAAATCATGCTGTAGGGCGATTTAAAAATCTCGCATATCCAAATCGCAATTTTTAACGATTTCAATTAATCACACAGCCCTACTTTTGATTGAACATTGACTAGCTATTGAATTTCCATATTTGGGTTATTGTTATAACTAAGTACACATAGTTTTGATGCAAGAGAAAAAGAGACTGACCTGGAGAAACGAAACCTGCATCACTCACTCATTCGCACAATGATCCCCTGTAGATGGAAAACAGAGTTTATTATTAAAACTACGCAACAACATTCACATTATATTGTTCACACAGGAATGTAAGTTTGTTAAAAATCGATTATTTTTACTACCAACGATGCAACAGCTTAATTAAAATAGAAATGTCTACTATTACACTACTAATTTAATTAGAAAAATACTGTGTGTGTGTGTGTGTGTGTGTGTGTGTGTGTGTGTGTGTGTGTGT
>CAIGQZ010032312.1:12933163-12980074 GCA_903798205.1 Danio tinwini
TGTGTGTGTGTGTGTGTGTGTGTGTGTGTGTGTGTGTGTGTGTGTGTGTTATCAAAACTGTGAAACCCTACTGCCACTTTAATTACAGGCCACTCATAAATGTGTGCGCAGCCTCTATATTGAGGGAGGAAATGAGTCACTGCTCTCAGATTCGCACATCAAGCAGAGATTTGAAGCTCAGGTCATTAATGTGACACATTCTGATAAGCTTATTACATTCACAAAACAAACACTCTTTCTTGAAACAAAAAATAATTACATTTTGAACAACAGATTCCTATGAATATATCCAACACCCTCAATCTATCCAGCCAAGCACAGCTCACATGACCACATACCCAGACAAGCGCAACAGATACTAGACAGACAACATCCAAGTGTCTTTATTCATCTGGCAGATTGTCTGTGGATTTGGTTGGAGGGAATTAAGCTCTTAGTTGCAAGATGGTTTAATGCAAGGAGTGAAAATATAATCACAGCACCTGAAGCCAAGAGCCAGAGAGTATAGCAGGCTGACCGCTAACATGTGCTGTAATCTCAATAGTGTCTCACGGACTAAACCGTCATAATCCTGGTGCCGATCTGAAAGGTCAGACCCTAAAATAATCCAGGCCTTCTGCCACTCAAGCATGAGCATCCATGATACTGCTGCTCTTCCATTCGGCAAATCAGCTTCTGCTGGCCCTTAACTACGTCTGACATCCAAACATCAGCAAGCCACGCCCAGTAATCCTCAAAGAGCTTTCGGTGGATCTTTGCAACTCACATTGCGCTGCTTTCATAATTACAACACAATTCAGATGGCAAAACTGACATTTCGTCAGTGCCTTTGCCATACAGTTTTGCATACATGTTTCCTATAGGAGTAGCCCACAAAAACAAAACAAAAAAAGAAATAGGGTTTTTTGCTCACTCATGTTAGGTAAACCCTTACAAGAGCTCAACAATAAGGGATTTGTCTGCTGGTCCAGAGGGGTCAGTAGGGCAGGTTGGTATTTTCCCTGCCAACGTTGCCAAAATAATTATGCAATAGCCAATTTTTTTTACATATCACAGAAAAATGTATGTGAACAATATAAAAATTGCAATAATAACTGGGGTTATTTGAAATCGTAATCTCAAATTAATACAACTCACTTATTTTCTGAATGTTTCACTTCTGATCTGACAAACTGACCATTTTATTTGATCCACCTGCACTCTGCTTATTTGTCTCTTAGGTTTTGTTTTGTAATTCCAGTTTGTTATATTTGACTTCCTGTATGTTTGTGTACCTAATGTTGTCTCTACTTATGTCTGCTTGTACTATCTCTTTTTGTTACATTCCTTGTTAAGTGTCCTTGAGCTCTGGAAAGGCGCTATATAAATAAAATAAATTATTATTATAACCTCAGTATAATTATCAATTCAAAATCAGTTCTCAAAAGATGAGAATCAGTGTTTCCTCTAGGATTTTTTCCAGCTGTGGTGGCAGGGCTTTTACACAGATCTTCCAACTAACTATGGCATTTCCCAGTGCTTCTTACACATAGACTTTACTTGGATGGGCCGCCCAGGTATACTTCGTGACCCTCTTTTTTTGTACTATTATTACCATCCTTTAACACTTTTTTGTATCCCCTCAATAGAACCAAAAATCCAGATTAAAGCTGGATTTATACTTTCGCCTGGCGCTGCATCGCGCATCTCCGCTGACTGCGCGCACACCTCGCAAAACGGACGAGGCTTTTATACTTGCCGCGTTCGCCGTAGACAGAGGGCAGTCAAAAGAAACTGACAGTAAAGTCAGACGGATAAACAGAAAAGTAAAAAGTTTCCGGAACTACGTCATATCATTAATATCATTTAAGATTTTTAAACAAATTATTTTTATTGTTTTTATATATTATTTTAATGATTATAAGGATCTTTATAACCATTCAAGATTTTTAAAATCAAATTTGATGCATCCCTTGCTTTTGTTCATATCTAGGACAGTTACCTATTGAAGTTTAAAATATTAATGACAACAGAACATGGGTATCTCTACAAATATATTTTTATTATGGCAAGAATAAAAGCAAAAAAAAAAAGCACACTACATTTAGCCCACTCCACAGTTCACACATTACTGTCTGGCTAGTTTCTGTCCAATACTTATGCTAAAAGGGCAATAATGGTCTAACATTATAACCAATAAAGCCTAGAAAAACAGGCATCAGTATGTTGTAAACCGATTGGTTCAAATATTCCTTTCCAGTTATCAAAGATATAACTTGTTCCTTAATTATCGTTTTGTAGCTATTAAATTGTTTTCAATTCAAAATTGTAATGTATACATCAGTGTAAAACCTATGAGTGGTGGAAAAACATATTTCTGTAATTGAGTACCTGGGTCTCCACTTTTGCCATGGCCTCTTTTGGCTTTAACAAACCCCAAAATTTTAACAAAAACTTTCCTCCTTTCCCACTGCTGTTGCAATTTCTAGGCAAGAATTCTTGATCATCAGGTTATCTCTATAATCACGGATCATAAAGATGTCTGTATAGTCGTACTGTTTCAGACCAAATCTCTTCATATTCAACTTAAATTAAATGCGGCGCCGTGTGCTGTCCGCCCGAGTCTCAAAAAATGTTGTGCGCACCGCCAGCTGAAATGATGTTGTGTGCACCCAAATCGAACTTCCGCTAACACTGTGATGATGTCACATTCGCCGTGCGCACTCAAGCAAACTAGCAGACGCGTCGAGTATAAACCAGGCTTAAGTACTGGAAAATCTTCTCTAGTTTACCTGTTACGTTCTGTGAGAGCAAGAGCTGTCAGCACTCCAAAGACACTCCCAAAGCTTTGCAGACCCACAGGGAAACGCCTTTTTGGGACTTAAAAAGTTAATCCGGCCTGGGTTTCTCCTAAAATGTCCGGGATTGAATTTTTGCTTTCGCTTTCAAAAACTCTTTTATTATTTCTCTTTTATGAAAGATCACTTTCCGCTTGGCTTCACAGCTGACAGCTGCGAGAGCGAGAGAAAAAGTAAATAATAGATTCTTTAATCTAAACAATTCTGAAAAAAAAAATTACTATATGCTCGGAGAGGATGAAATGGTGTAAACTGGCTGCAAAATATATGTACACCATTAGTGGTTATTCAATGCATTTGCCTTATTTAAATAATCTAAGAGTTTTTATCTTGTAGTTATTATAATTATTTTAGAGTCATTTCATTTATCTCTCTTTTTCTAATTATTTTATTACTTTTGACAATGTTAATATATTACATAGGCTATTATATACACATATCTAAAATGCTTTTGGCCTTCGAATTTGCTTTGAACTCAAATAAGAGAGAGAGAAGCAGATTTTACCCTGTCAGTATGTGCACATGGCTCTTTAACTATTTATGTGATGTGGGTAAATGGTGTGTTGCAATCCGGCTACCACCGCAAGTATATTTCTAACAAATGTCGTAAGCGCAGTATTACAAGTCAAGATCGCATTCATGTAATACGAGCATGTAAATTTCCTCTTTTTGTGCACAAAACTTCTTGAACGCTCTCAAATAAATGCTGCTAAAGTGTGATTATAACCCGCTACACAAAAAAAACAGCAACAACTAAAGGTGTTGATTGAGAAACTGTAATGTAGCCATGAATTTTGGTGTGGCACCCCGCCATGGAAGAATGAATGTAGCGGAAAGAATTTATTTAAAATATAAATAGGTAGGTTCTGTTTTAATGTAGCCATGTTAGCTGAAATAAAGAGAAAAAAATTATAATAATAACAAATGTTTAATGTACAGGTCCATGCTTCTTCAATTATTTTCATCAATTCTCTATTTGTATACTGTCATTCACTGGTTCATGTACATTCTTAGAAATAAAAATATCATATAAAAAAAGAATCTATCAAATAATCGATAATCCAATCAAAACGAGCTCTTGCAAAACAGAATTGAATTAAGCCACTTACAATGATGAACAGCCATAGATTAACTAATAGCTTTACATGGCTCTCTGGAATACTTGATTTGAATAGTCAGTCGCAACATTTCAAGATATGTTATTCCCAGATAACAACCATTGAAACTAATAGCACAGGCTCATCCGGGTACTCCTAATTATCTTGACCATTAGTGAATCTGTTTACATTCATATTTATATGATTGTCTGTCACACGGCAGTTGTTGACGATTTGGCACCATCTTGTGACCAAACAATACCATGGCATAATATATGCTGAATGAAACAGTTTTTGCTTCTGTCAGCTTTGCATTTAATTAAAATTTATTAAACAATTGTGCCTTAGAACAATGTTTTGTGTCTAATTTTAATGTTTTGTGGCAAGTAGCAGTGTAATAAATGGGGTAAAAACATCAAGGCATTTGTTATTTCAAACTTTAAAGTAATACTGACAATCAAAAAATGTTATATTTTCTATAATCTCATTTGTTAAACAAATTAATGCAATGAAACCATTAATTTCTTCCCCATAAAAGAAACCACAGCCAGTAGAAAATCTCTCAAGCAGCCACCCATAATGTGATAAAATCATGTCAGCAAGATTTTTTTTCCCCAAACAGTGTCTTTGTTTATCAGATATCATTTCAGTTCATCATGCTGCCTTAGTCCATTTTGAGCCATGAATGGCTACATGTAAATCTGTGCTCCTCCTTAATTCAGTGGAAATTCACAGTTAGGGAATGCAAACAGCTGACCATTTCCATAGAAAGAAGATCCACTCAGTCAGTCTCATCTATCTCAGGAAATTTAATCAAATCAGACTGGCCACAGAGCCCGTTTACAGGCCTGTTATACCACTGCCAACCGCACCAATTCTAGATGGTCATTGTCAGGTATAATTTGTTTAAAGCAGGTCTGCACAATATATGGTTTCAGCATTGACATCGCAATGTGTGCATCCCCAAAAGCCACATTGCATAATTATGTGCAATGCTGAGTCAGGGTTAAAGACAAAACGGTCCAGTGATTTATTCATGTGACTTTGCTTATTTGAAGTTATTTGCATAATAGAGTAATAGTTTATTACCTGCGTGTGTTTGAAAAGGCCTGTCAATGTGTAAGCATTTAAAGAATGTACCAGAAATTACTTATCAATGTATGTAGCTTTAACTAATTATTTATATTTAATTATTTATACAATGAAGACTGGTGTATGGCCCACTGATAATCATTTTAAATAACAGTGATTAAATGGTCTTCATTGTATAACTAATTAAATACAATTAATACATAAACACATACATACAGTACATGTGTATATATACACGTTTTTGCCCTGTATATAAGGTATTACACCTATACATGTCTAATATCGTGATGTTTCACAATTCTCAAAACCACAGCAGAATGAGACAACGTAAAAAAAAAATTAAATACAAATAACAAAAGGGTGAACACTGGGGTGAGAAAATTGAAATCCAAATAGAATTTTGATCACATCTTTACTATAGTGTTATTTTTTAAAATAAAAATTTAATTAATTTCTGTCTCTGTATATCATTAAACTCATCAGAAAACTATATAGCTCTGTTTACTTCATTTGTATATTTAATTCCTTACATTTATATAGCGCTTTTCTGGACACTCAAAGTGCTTTACACATTTTTTGGGGGGAAATCTCTTTTTCCACCACCAGTGTGCAGCATCCACCTGAGACAGTAGCCATATTGTGCCAGACTACACACCACACACCAGCTGATTAGTGAAGAGGAGTGATGAAGCCTATTATGATATGGGGGTGGTTAGGAGGTCATGATTGACAGAGGCCAGAGGGAAAATTTGGCCAGGATGCTGGGGTTAAACCTGCATTCTTTTCTTGAAGGACATCCTGGGATATTTAATGATCAAAGTCAGGACCTCGGTTTAACAACTTGTTTGAAAGACCGCTCACTGAGCAGTATAGAGTCCCCATCAATATATTGGGGCGTTAGGACCCACACAGATCACAGATTGAGTGTCCCCTGCTAGTCTCACTAACACCACTTTCAACAGTAACCTAGCTTTCCCATGTGGTCTCCCATTCAGGGACTGACCAGGCACAGCCCTGCTTAGCTTTAGTGGGCGACCATGTGAGAGTTGCAGTGAGCTAGCTGCCGGAAGTATTTGTATTTTGTTAGCTAGATGGGATACAGCTGACGATACTCACATCAATATAGCATCATTTTTTATGATGCTGTACAACAAATTATATTCTTACATTACCGTGAGGCTTGGGTTTAGGGTTAAGGTAGGGATAGATGGTAATAAAATACAACTAATGCATAATTACATAAATAATATTAATACTTCTCGTTAACTTCTGATCGCAGCTGTATCCCTTCTATCAACAACCACAGGAGAGATCCGAGCTGCTGGATTTATGTCATGTTTATTCATAATTTTCTGCTGAAATCCATGAGTGTAAGCAACTGTTTATCTAGGAGAGGAGTAGAGAAAATATTCTAGTAACATAAACAGTGTGTATCTCACCTGAAGAAAGGACATCGTACAGTTATATAAAATATTATTATAGTATTAGTATTATTATTGCCATCTCTATAGACATCCAAGTGTATCTTACAAACCTTAAATGGTATGTTTTGCTTGTAGTTATGTGTAATTGAATGTCTGAAACCTAAAATAAATGTTATTTGTTTGAAAGCACGAATAAATTGTGATTTATGGCCAGTGCTGCAACTAGAGATGCGCGGATAAGCTGAAATGTTACCCGAATCCACTCCTTCATACTAATCATCCACCCGCCACCCGCCTGCACATATTATTTTATCTGATATATATATATATATATATCCGCACCCGAACCGCACCTGATTAACACTTTAATAATTCTAATTCTAATTCTTAGTTTTATCCATGATGATAGGTCACCGTATCGTTCGTTATTAACAGCAGATTCAGCTTTTACATATAGGCTACATGAAAAAGATAACAACAAAAAAAACGGTGTCACTTCAACCTAAACGGCAGCTATGTTATGTTTACTTTGCTTTTTTCTTTGCACTGTGCAAAAACAGAATAGCATCTGCTGTGCCTGGATTCGGGCGATTCCAGCTGCACTAAATGAGCGTTCGCTCGCACCGCTTGTTGCAGGAATGCACAAGCTTCTCCTTGCAAGGCGGTGCAGTTGTGCAATTAAGCGATCTTGTTTCTTCCAGAACGATAGCAGATTTTCCCCTGATGACTCCTCTAACTAAAAGTTTGCATAGTACTCTTGCACTTCATCCTTTATTTTGGATTTATCCATCACATTCTGCGAAGTCCACTTCTGCTTTTTTGCTGGTCAACTGCTATGTCCTGCTACATCCACCCTCGTCCCACCCGCAATTAATCATAATGTATTTTTTTATTACCTGACCCGGCCGACCCACTGATTATACGCAGCGCCAACGGATATAACCACCATCCGCGCATCACTACTGCACACCCCTCTTTTTTCTTTTCACTTTCTCTAACGTTATAATCACACAGGTGTGATCGTACACTATAGGGACCAGCCAAGACTGATGACACCAATATGATTGTAAGCGTGAAAGGTTAAACTTATCCAAGCTTGTAATTAGTTTATATTATTTTATGCAGATTCACACCTGAAGAAAACCACCCCAATTCATATTTTAAAAATTATTAGCTCTCCTGTGAATTTTTTTTCTTTTTCAAATATATTAAAAAGTATGTTTAATAGAGCAAGGAGTTTTTCACAGTATGTCCTATACTATTTTTTCTTCTAGAGAAAAACTTATTTGTTTTATTTTGGCTAGAAGAAATGTTTATTTTTAAAACCATTTTAAAGTCAATATTATTAGCCCTCTAAGCAATAACTGTATATGTATATAAACAAAAACAAAAGAGACAGCCAAGTATATCAGTGTGTGTTTTATTTAAAACAAAATTTCAAAATACTGCAGTCCTAGATTAAAAGCTGAGCATTCTTCAGGTGGAGGGCAAATCGGAGCCTATTTTGGCTGAGCCTGCAGAAATCCTTCAGATGAGACAGACAGATGGTCCTGTCTCCCCTCTATACATTACTCGTCAGTCTCTCTATCTGTTACCATCTCCCTTTCTGGACTTGGCAGGAAAGCCGTAAACCCGAGAGAGCACATTGCTTCCTTCCTTCCTTCGCCGTCTGTCTGATTGCCTGCCAGATCCGTCATTCAGCCCAAAAGGCACCACACCCTCACCTAACTAACCCATCACAGAAAAGCAAAACATTATTTAGGATTAGAGCCAAGCTATTGCATAATGATACTTTCTGTTAAACTAGTCAAGCGCGAGTTGTCCGTCTGCTAGCTTCAGGACTGATGAGTCAGGCCTGGATATTATCTTGGAGGAAATGGCACACCTCTAATAGATGACACCCATAATAGGGATTTTCCTCGGAGATCTGACATCATTTATTTTTAAGTGCACAAATGGCCTCTCTCCAGCTCCACCGAGAGGCTCGTTCCTAAAGGACAAGCCTGCAGAGGTCTCACGTTCTCCAGGCAAATCAAAACAGCGACTTGGGTGTGTGCAAAATATCTGCATCCTATAGGGAGAGTTACGTCTCCGCTGCATTAGATTGCACCGCAGAGTAAAAGAAGGTTTTCATAACACCAAAACAGCACTACCGCAGAGGTTGCATGTTCGTCTGTTGTACAGATTGTTCCTTTTGGAGGTTGCAGAAGATTTGAGTCAAGATAAATTTGCTTGAGTTTTACAGTTTTTGTTGTCATTATTAAAGAAATAGTACACTGAAATGACTTCTTTCAAATACTTGTGATGTTTAAGAGAGCAAATGTTCACACCAATTCCGATTATATTTTTCTTCTTAAGAAAGTCTCATTTGGTAACACTTTAGAATAATGGTCCATAGGTTAATGTTAGTTAATGTATTTACTAACATGAACAAACAACCAGTGACACATTTATCATGGTTTACATTAATCTTTGCTAATGTTAACATTCAGTTCAATTTATTTGAGCTCACTGTGCATTAGCTAATGTTTACAAACACAAATGTGGTTTATGCGTAAATAAATGTTGAACTATGATTAAAATAAACCTTTAAAGGATTATTCATAATTAGTTAATGTTACAGTAAATGTAATGTCAGTGTAAATACTGTTATTACAATGTAATAACTAAAAGACCATTATTCTAAAGTGTTAAACCTCTTATTTTTTTTAGTGTAAATAAATATTGATAAGATGCGTATGATAAGCCCTCGTTTGTTTACCTTCAAGCTCTGCTTCCGTCAGTTGCTTAACGCGTTGCATGTGCATGTGAAGTAGCCGGTGAGTGCAAGCACACGCACATATTATGTACAACATGCGAAAGTGTTTCTCTATATGTTTTCATCGAAGTGGTTCACAATACTTTTCCATCCATACAGTTTTTAATGTAGTCAAATATTTACAAATACAAGCGCAACCGTTTATAGGTAATTTCAGGTTAATTGGTGAATGGTCTTTTCCGGAAAATTTTCGTAAAATGTGTCTGTGTGAACAGTGATTTTTTTAATTTACCAGTAAAGTCGTTCCAGAAATTTTCCAGATATTTACCAGTATCACTGAGTGAAAGGGGCTAACTTCTCTTTCTGGAAATAGCCAGAACAAATTTACCGGTATTTTCAAAAAGGGCCTGTTCACACATACAGACCTTTCCAGAAAATTGTCGGTAATGTATGTGTGAAAGGGGCTAATGTAGCCGTGGCGGGATGAATTTTGGTGTGGCGCCCCGCCATGGAAGAATGAATGTAGCGGAAACCATGAACTGTACTGTGCATTTACACAGTGGCCATATTCATCTATGTAAACACATGAAAACAACATTAACATAACACCAGACACTGTAAAAAGCTGATTCCCAGCCACTAGATTTTTCTGACAGGGCATTTGAGTGTCATGGAGTGACAGTATGTTGTGGGGCTGCAATACATAAGTTATTATTAGAGATTATAGGTAGCAAAATTTAGTGTTTTTTATTTTAGCGTTTTTTTCGGGGGGGGGGGGGGGGGGGGGGTTAAGCATGAAGGTAAAACACAAATGCCATTATGAATGTATTAAAACATGTGCTTGTTTGTTGTAAAAACTTGTAATGATTAACAAAAAATAATAATTTGTGCAGCTCCATGTGCAGCTATGCTGTTGTAGATGGTGTATTCTGGTCAATTTTCTTACCCCTTAGTTTCGAGTGTGGTAATAAAAAAAATCTCCTTTCGAAACGGGTTTCTAGCCCTTCCCCTTAGCCCTACTCCTTCAAGCTAAAGAGAATTGGGGGTAAGGGGAAGGGCTAAGGGGTAGAATTGGGATTGGGCCTTAATATTTAGAAGCCTGACAGATCACAAATACACTTCAATAAACATGGACACATAGACATCACTTATATGCAATAAAATTGCAGATTGCACTGTATATAATAACTTATATCTGATTGTAATGCAATAATGTGCACCTTTTGTAAAGCTTCTTTGAATTAATATTTATTTTTAAAAAACATTGAATTAAATTCAATTATTAGTACCAAGTTATTTGTATTTCTTTATTGAGCTAGTACATGTCAAGCATCACTCACTTTCTTTCAGTTTATTCACTAAGTTATAAGGAGTAGCTTTAGGACTGCCAGCATAAATAATGAACTTCTATCATTACAAAAAAAAAAAAAAATGAAAATATGTAGTTCATTATTTTGTTCAAACTTTACTTTTGCTTGCAAGAGATGCTGGTTATTTCCCACTTCTGACAATGAAATATTCAATTATTTCATTAATGCAAAACTGTACAAATGATAACTATGAACTATGAGAGAAAAAAAAAAAAATTACATTTAAAAAAAAAATAATCGTTCTCGACACATTAGCTCTGTTAGACTTTAATAATTGATTACTTGTATAATAATTGTTAGCTTTGTTAGTCTTTTGTTGTTGTTGATGTTGTTGTTACTTTCTCTTATTTTATTTTATTGTTTTAATGCAATGTTTTATCACATTTTCACTCAATCACATAAAACATTTATAACATAATTTATTTGTGCATTATTTCTGGACATTATTGTTTTTATTTATTATTACAATCAACATCAAAATATGTGACTATACCATGTAGGGATGTGGGGGTGGGTTGCATTTTTTTAATTATTATTGTTATTATTAGAAAAATGTCCTGACACTCTTTATATTCTTACATTATGTAGAATGTTATGTATATTTTCAGTAAACATACTTATTTTTCAAAAAAATTATTGTTCAATAATCAATCAATAATCATAGAAGGGCTAATAATTGTCTTCAACTGTGCACCACCTTTTAAAGATGAATTTTATTAGCTCAATCAAAAGTGGACAAGAATAAATGCAAGTTACCTGGAAACATTTTAAACTTGCCCACTTTTGGCCACTTTCAAAGGTAGTCAAAAAAGGCATTTTAATCAGATTATTTTTATAGTGCAAACAAACACTCATATGTGGTTGAACGTTGAATGCACAAATAGTAATTTTGACGGTTTTCTAATATTCTGATTTCAGGACGCATTACTTAATATCAATGTTGAAAACAACTGTTTACATTTTTGTGACAGATAGCAAATAGAATAAATAAACAACAAAAAAAATAGATAGATAGTAAAAATGTATTTGCAATAAATATCTTTTATTTTGCAAGCATTAAATCAATAAAAAAGTATTATCGTTTTAAATATTAACAACCTCAAACTTTAATCTTTGATCACTGATGCACTCAAATCCATGACCTTAGCAATGCCGGTGCTGTTGTCTATTGTTAAAGCCACAAGAACCCTATGGTTAAAATCAGGAAGGAAGTCATTTTAGCTATATTAAATTTGAATGCAGATGAACAATGGTGTGCAAGTTTGTTCAAATCCCTCTGCTACACTTCTTATCATTCCCATATCATTTGTGCTGCAAACACCAGCCAAACCTCAAATGGTTCCACTCGATTATATCTTACTTTTCTAACCAATCAGAAATATGAATACATGTAGAATTAAAACCCACAAAGTTGATTAAACAGTACAGCCATAGACAAGACTCTTCTTTCATAGACTAGTATCAACCATTTGAGCTACCACCCGAAAACCCCTTGGTAACCACACAAACACAACAACAACAACACATTATTGCATCTTAAAATGGCTCAAACCTAATGACTGTGATTAATTTGTAACTCTTAACACATACCAGAAAGGTCATGCTTAAAATACAGCTACACTAAGACGTATTTCTGCTCTCTTTATGAGTGGAATTCTTGAGCCTGAGGCCATCTCCAAAGAAAAGGCACCAGTGATAAGACATCTTCCAGATTTTGACTCTATTTACAATACAGCAAAACTATCACAATGAACACTACAGTCTTTTTATGAATGGCCAACCTGTTAGGCAGTGAACAGGTGGAGAATACTACATGCCTTTAGAAACCACAGGTCAGTAAAATAACAAAGTACACTCTTTATACACCGCAATTCAGTTCAGATAAGTGAAGCTGGTTCTACATTGGTTAGAGCCCGGGGATATCCATTGCACTTTTTCCCAGATTCTGTTTAATGTTTTATCAAATTCCACTTGGAATTTCTAGAGCATTTAATGGGTTATTAAATTCTCAACATCATGTCTAATCAACTGAATTATTAAAACTTTAACAAGTTAATCATTTATTACAGTTTTCCATCCTATAAAAATACTAGAAATACTGTTTTATTTAGGGTTTTTTTCCTTCTGGATTTACAATTTTCAAAAAATATATATACATATAGTTTCCCAGAGATGGGTTGCGGCTGGAAGGGCATCCGCTGCATAAAACAAATACTGGATAAGTTGGCGGTTCATTCCGCTGCGGCGACTGTAGATTAATAAAGGGACTAAGCCGAAAAAAAATGAATGAATGAATGAATATATACATCAATGATAGTCATAATCAATTGGATGCATAAAATTGGCCCAAACAATATGCAGCCCAACATAGATTTACAGATAGAATTGAAACAGATTTTTTTTAATTGTTATTGTTATTATTATTATTATTAAAATAATTAGATTATTACTACTTAAATTAAGATGTACATATGATGATACTTTTTAAAAATCTAATTAATTAGTGAAATACAGAATATGAAACATTACAAATAATACTTGATAGCAATTTGATTTTTAATGAATGATTAATTGAATCATTTATTCAAACGATTCTTCTAAATCTGAAGAAACAAGCTGTCACTGGGGTGGTAAATTTGTACCTAAAAGGTCCATATTAATACCTCAAGGGTACATATTAGTATCTAAAAGGTACAAAAGTGTTCCTCTTAAAATATTAGGGTACTAATATATACTTTTGAGGTACCAATATGAATCCTTCAAGTACAAATGTGTACCTTTTCAAAAGGTACCACCCCAGTGACAGCTTGCGTACCTTTATTTCTGAGAGTGTATCTTGATGGCAATTCACAATCACACAATAAATGACTTCACTAAATATGCTTTTATGTTTGCATATATCATTGCATGTTATGCTTTTCAATATCTGCTAATCCGCTAATTTTACATAAATATTATACCCCTAAATACATGTGAATTTTTTCACTTTATGTTAAAGGTCAGGCACAATAAATAAGTTAATACAACAATAAAAATATCTAAGTCCACACAGACAAATAATACAAATCTGTTTATCTTTAGCTTCTGCAATTCATTTGCCATTTCTCCCTAGTAATAGGCATGCCTGAGTGTCCTCAGTGTGCTGCGCATCTGACCAGTGAATCTTTATTTAAAAACGTGTTCATCTACTCAAACGCATTTAGCAATCTTAGTCAGTGTAGTAAAATAAAAACAACAAACTATTTTCCCCACATTTTTAAAGAGTGCAACACAAAGTCGCTGAACCTAGCACTGTATACCTGAGGTAATTTTATTTCTATACATCAATTTGCTAGCCTGGCTTGTATTTGTTTTCCCTGTGCTATAACTAATATTATTCTAGTCATTATCTTTAAATAATCTTTAAAAAATAGGGCTCAACATCAAGCAAAGCTTCTTCAAAATGTTGTCTGTAGCTTTAAATTGCAACTGATTGTGACTGGCTATCAGTGTTTTATCGTTTATTAAAGGAGAAAAAAAAAAAGAATAATTTTGAAAGTGATCCCAATGATATCGTTTATCGTTATAATTGTGTTCTGAAATGTTTTTTTACATACAAACCAATAGGGGTGTCAAAATTAATTGTTCCTTGGTGCACCACGATGCAGACGCGAACAATTCTGTATCAGTTCAGTAATAATCATAACCGGTTATTATGTACTGAGGTAACTGATCTCATAAGCGCTGATGCCGTAGCTTACTATGGCGAGGGAGGCGAGCCGCTAGCGCGAGTATTTACAACGCTCTAACTACTTAAAAGTGCAGAAACTGTGCAAAATTTCACTGCGTGTGTGTTTGCTAGACAGTCTTTCACTGACACTTACAGCAGAAGCCCCTATTTCACTGAGATTGAGAGAATGAAAGTAAACTCTCTCTCTCTCTCTCTGTGGCACAGTGTCACTCATCTGTGAAGAGCACAACGCGCAAGAGCTAATCGCAGCCCTTTCTGTTGAGCGTGTGACCAATCATAGGGGTGTAAGAGAACTTGGTAGACAAGGATTAGAAAGTGAGCAGGATATTCATATTTGTTTATATTATTTGCTATAAATGCTCGTGTTGTTTAAAGGTACAGTTTATATATCTGACTGTTTGTATTAAAGGACAAAATTGTATTACAAATTGTATATAAATATAAATACATTTTAATACAAGAATTGCTGCTGTGAAGAAAATATAAAACTGTGTATGGAAAGTATCGTCAATGCACCGTGATGCACAGAGATAGAATTGAACCGAATCAATGGCATGATAATCGTAACCGAACCAAACCGTAAGACCAGTGTAGGTTCACAGTTCTACAAACCAATGTTTATCGTTAGCTTTATAGCTATCATGCTTCATGCGAATAGGCCTTAAATTCTGTGTAAACAGAAAATTGCTAAGATATATTTTTTCAGTATGTTGATGTACCTCCAACAGAAACAGAAAATTGAGTAGGAGGCGGGGCTTTCTTTTTGCACACCATTCCACTGTAGCAAACTAACGGTAATGGGGCGTAGTTACGAATATTTTGGCTGAAGTCGTCAAACTGACTGAAGCAAATGGCCACACCTTGATTGACAATTTCCAATGCAAACAATTTTTTTTTCAATGAATAACCTTTAATTCATT
This sequence comes from Danio tinwini, assembly GCA_903798205.1. Lineage (NCBI taxonomy): Eukaryota > Metazoa > Chordata > Actinopteri > Cypriniformes > Danionidae > Danio > Danio tinwini. Next base: position 12,948,392 of record CAIGQZ010032312.1, read on the forward strand.
CATTATTCTTTGTCTCTTTATTTATCAGGGGTTGCCACAGTGGAATGAACCGCCTACATTCACACACATACACCACGACCAATTTAGTTCATTAAATTCACCTAAAGCGCATGTCTTTGGACTGTGAGGTAAACTGGAACACCTGGAGGAAATCCATGCGAACACGGGGAGAACATGCAAACTCCACACAGAAATGCCAACTGACCCAGCCGGGACTCGAACCAGCGACCTTCTTGCTGTAAGGCGACAGTGCTAACCACTAAGCCACCGTGTTGCCCATGGATTAATTTACATGGATTAATTATTCACTGAAAGAATTCCAATGTGCGTTAGCAAAAGTAACAGTGTACATTTTTATTATTACAGACTTTAGAACCACTAGTCCACTTCGTAATTTGAATAACGGTACTTGTGCTTTATTACTTAAAAATCTTAATCTTAAAATTCTGTGACAATCTGTGCTATATTGAAAACAGTTTTTTTTTCCAGACTAGCCTCTGTCTATGTTTTCAGCGTCCTGGAAATCATACTGCCCCAATCAATGCGATGTCCACTGAGGTATAGCAGAGACTCCGGCAACGGCAGTCCTTTCTGCAGCCGGAGAGCATTTCCTAAGGAGATAATGGCTATCTGTCTGTCCCCATTCACAGTTTATTAATACGCTGCTCTGCACCCCGGAGGAGCGTGCAGTGTGACAAGAATAATCTCAATGGCCCTCTTCATCTCCCTCAAACTGGGACGAGCTGGCGGATCGGCAGGATGACACTGCATACGCCGTCATCACAACAACAATCCTGATGCTGTTTCACTACACAACACAACACATCCAGCACCTCATTCAGAACAGCCACCCAATGCCTACTCAAGTTACCTGATCACAGAACAGCTAAGGGCCAATTTTCATTCTTTGGAAAGAACATCTCCAAAACAAATGTGGACTTCATTAAAGACAAAACAGACCCTTAGTTCCAAAGAACACGTATTTTCTTCCAAAAATCAGCATAGAAGGTCCAGAATGTAAGAAGGTTTAGCGTTCTTTTGGTGACTAGTTAACTCAAATTTGACTTGCGTGCGCTTCTGTCTTGGTTTGGCATGATGTTGTTTGTACAATTGTTTCCAAGTAGGCCTAATTTAAGTCTTTGTCATTGTTTTAAACATAATATAATAATTATATCTGACATATAAAAGTAATTATAGTCAGAACTGCTCATTCAAAGATGCTAGTGTACAAAAAAAACTTGCATTAAATTGACAAAGTGACAGTAACAAAACATTACTGTTTAGCATAAATGCTGCTCTTTGGAGCTAGATTTACCAAAGAATGACAAAAAAGTACACATGTATAACACTACCAACACACTTGACGGATCATGCAACATAAAAAAAAAAAGGCCAGAAAAGTCAAATCAAAGGCCAAAGGCCAAATCAGTTTAAACTCCTACATCTTAAAACAACAATAAGGAGACAATGAATTTCTCCAATGCACTCCTTGCTGTCATCTTTGTATGTTCAAATATGGATAATCATCTTTTATATGCAACAAACGCTTGGCACATAAATTAATTTAATTTATTGCACCTCTCTGTGCAATGGACGCACCAAAATCACTCAAAAAATGTAACTACATGTCGCAACAAAGTGTAGCGCAAGCTCTGTGATTGGTCGGTTTGGTGGTGCTAATGAGTGTGGGCGGAGGTGAGAGCCAGATGAGCCGTATGCAGCGAATGTTTACAAGTGGTGAGTGCTGTGAAGGAGCTCCGGATGGAGACTGTTGTTTTGTGTTTACCTTATGATTAAAGTTGTTGCACGTCCGCTGATTCCAGCCTCAAAATGAGCGAGTTTGTACATTAAGGTAGAGTAAAAAAAAATAAAATAAACACCAGCGAACAAACTTGACACAGGAACATAAATGCCTACTGCCAGCTAGCGTTTCGGAAGTGTCACAACGAGCAGAAGTATAAATGCCCAGCTATGCGCATTGCATGCGCCGTGGGTCACGCAGATCACTCGAAGTATAAACCAGGCTTAAGAGGGAATGAGGGCTTGTTTGATTTGTCTCAAGGCTTTTAAATAATTTGTGTACAAGAAATTATAACTATAAAAAATGTATTGCATTCAACTTTTATACATGAAGACTATGCAGTTTGATTTGCTTGCATTTGATTATAGGGATGCAACGATTAACCAATTTTACTATAACCCACCCTTTAATTAGTCATGGTTAATAAATCGTAAAGGCTTCAACACTGCGTTTCTGCACGAAACAAAACTGCTGCAAATAAACAAAGCATGCGCTAGTTTAAAGTTCCGCTTGTACATCGAGGCTAATATGCATGCACACTGAATTAACTATGGCTGAGGCTATTAACTAAGACGTTCACATGTCACGTCTTTTGTGGGTGTTATTTCTTTTCTTTCAATTTCAATTGTTTATTGTCATGTGCACAGTAAGGAAACACGTTTCCCTGTACAATGAAATTCTTACTTTGCCGTCCACAGTGAAGTCATACACATAACATACACATATATACACAAAAGTGAAAGAAGCATAATTATGAAATGTGTATATATATATATATATATATATATATATATATATATATATATATATATATATGAATGTAAATAATATATAATACTGATTGTGGAATAATGTAAACATGTAAACAATGTGTAGTAGTTCTTAAGTTTGTGCTTATTGTGCAATAAGCACAATTAGCACAATTTAAAAAAAAAAAAAAGTGCCTAGTGCAATTGGCTTATGTGCAAACAACAGTATAATGGCCGGAGCAGATTGAGTGCAATCGTATGCGTTGATAGTGCAAATTGGGATGGATTTAATTATTCTTTTGTGCTGTATTATTTGTTTACTGTGCAGCAATAACTTAGAGCAACACTTAACTGAGCAGCAACATTTTAAAACATAAGGAGTTTTCATGTGATTTTCTAAACTGGTAGTGTTTTGAAATAAAATTAGTGCATAATAATAGTGAAACCGTGATTATTCCTCCCTCAGACAATAATCATACAACCAAAATCTATAATCTTTGCATCCCTATTTGGTTATACAGTTAGACTCACCAAAAAAAATGCAACTAAAGCTATGCGGATTATCTGGCCAAGAAATCATCCCAATCAATATAAAATCATGAGATCTTTCCAAATTGAGCTATTCAAGTCATCTGGTGAAGTGATTTTATTCATATCACAATAAATTTAGCAGAAAAACAAAACATTGCAATGTTCGACTTTTCCAACATCATGCTGCCCTAGCATTCACACTGTACCTGGAGTTTTGGAAAATCTTCACCCTGGTCTGAGTTTTCAGAAAGTTTCAGTCTTAGTGACCTGACACTGCGATTTCATGTGGACAAACGGCAAATAAAAAAACGAAAAAAAACCATTGTTTATCTACAATCATTCTCTTAATTCATATACTTTATCACTTCCATAATATGACAAGAAAGTATAGTTAAATCAGTATAAAGGGAGAACTCTGGGCGTCTATGGGGAAGTCTCTCAGTCTTGTGTCAGGGTTTCCCAGAGAGCCACATCACAGGCAGAGGGCAGGAAGTGGTATAAAAATGAGGTCAGTATTTAACACACTGTCAGACGGAGCCACACAGTTAGTCCACACATACAGTGGACATCCTAAAAACAGCGCTTTCCCACAGCCAGTCAGATTCTCTCTCGGTGCTGACAAGCAATCTGAGGAAAAACAGCATATGCGGTGAAAAAGATCTGTTGTTATTTACTCATCTGATGTTATATTCAATTCAGGATGACATTCTTCCATTTTTTGGATTTTTAATATAGTAAAGAAGGTGAATGAGAACTGGAGATGACAAGTCATAAAGATTTACCATGGTTTTACTAGGAATGCAACCCCATTATATTACACAAATTCAACATGGTTTTGTTACACTAACCATATTTTCATCATGGTATTTGTAGTAAAACATAGGTCGTAAAATGGTAATCATAAGCAGCAATGGTAAGCAGCAAAACTTACAAAGTAACATCGAAATTGTTGTTTCAGGAATAAGCAACCTCACATTATTTAGTTGAACATGCTAAGGGTGTCATGATACTGGAATTCGGTACCAATCGATACTGAACATTTGAAAACATCCATTAACTGCTAACATTTGAGTGCTGTTGAGCATGTTCCTAAACACCTCTCAACAGAAATAACTGTGATTGTAAAGGCAGTGATTCATCAGCGGATCACTTGTATGTCAGCTTATAGACAAACTAGCTGATCGACGTGACTTTAAAACACTCCAGTGGCCCTGTATCAGTGGTTACACTTGGTAAACAGCAGTGAGTGTGGTGAACTGATGACCTTCACAGCCAATCATAGTCATTTTCTGTTGAGTGTTTAAGAACGCGCTCAACAGCACTCAAGTGTTAGCGGGAAATGGACGATTTAAAAATTTCTGTACTGATTGGCATCGAATTTCAGTATCGTGACAACCCTAGAACATCCATATAAATTAGGGGTGTCAAAATTAATTGTTTCTTCGGTGCACCGCGATGCAGACGCGAACAATTCGGTATCGGTTCAGTAATAATCATAACCGGTTATTATGAACTGACGTCACTGATCTCATGCGCTGACGCCGTAGCTTACTATGGCAAGGGAGGTGAGCCGCGAGTACTTACAACGCTCTAACTACTTAAAAACGCAGAAACTGTGCACAATTTCACTGCGTGTGTGTTTGCTGGACAGTCTTTCATTGAAACTAACAGCAGAAGCCCCTATTTCACTGAGATTGAGGCCCCGTTTACACTAATACATTTTAGTTTTAAAATGCACAAGTTTTGCTACGGTTACGCTATCCGTCCACACTACGCCGGAGTTTTCGAGCCCCGAAAACGGAGCGTTTTGAAAACGCTGGAGTGGCTGTTTTCATTCTAAAACGCTGCTGCTCCGTCTCAGTGTAGATGGGGAAAACGGAGACATCTGAAAACGGAGGTGGAGACATTCGCTGCAGACATTCGCCTCTCTGATTGGGGCTTTTCCCTCAATATTAAGTAGCCTTCACACAGTTCAGTCTTCATCCTCTCCTTGTAAGTTCAGACTTCGCAAATTGATAAGAAAAACTAATTCCCGAGTGTGTACTTTATAAAGTCATTCACATCACCCTGGCTACGCTGTTTCACTTTCATAACAATAAAATGAAAACATGATGTGAGGAACCACCTATTTTCATTTTGATATTATTAGCAAATTAATGTTGAGGCGTCAGGTGGCTTCATAATATGACCGTCATCTTCATGCATATTTAAAACAAAACGGAGCCTATAACATTACTGCCTCCTTTCATTTTCATTGAAAATACGAAACATACCCTCTCTTACAATGAATATCAGTTTTAATAATTAATAATGACCATTATAAAAAGTATAACGCACAATAAGTTTATACAATAAAGAAAAGCAAGTGATCAGTCAATGTTTCAGAATCGGTGTCCGTGGTTACATTAATTAGAATATTAACCTAACTTATCTTTGCGCTCAGCCAAAGCACGTTACCTGAGAACAAGTAATAGAATTAAAAGACTAAAGTCAGGGAGTATGTAGTTAGATATAGACAACAAGATAAATTAAATATCACGTTTAACAAATATAGTGAGATTAGATCCAGCGAGAGATCCGTGATGAACAGTCCAACGAGGACAGCTCTCATATGGATATGCACTTAAAGCATGCTGCAGTGCATGCCAGAGAGTGTGTGTGTGATCACGTGATGTGCGTTTTCACCATTTTAGTGTAGACAGAGAGCTGTCCAGAAACGCTGGGTGAAATGCTAGTGGACGCGGATCGTTTTCATTCTAAAACGCCGTTTTAAAACTAAAACGTACTAGTATAAACGGGGCCTGAGAGAATGAAAGTAAACTCTCTCTCTCTCTCTCTCTCTCTCTCTCTCTCACTGTGGCACAGTGTCATTCATCTGTGAAGAGCACAGCGCACAGGAGCCAATCGCAGCGCTTTCTGTTGTGCGTGTGACCAATCATAGGGGTGTAAGAGAACTTGGTAGACAAGGATCAGAAAGCGAGCAGGATATTCATATTTGTTTATATTATTTGCTATAAATGCTCGTGTTGTTTAAAGGTACAGTTTATATATCTGACTGTTTGTATTAAAGGACAAAATTGTATTACAAATTGTATATAAATATAAATACATTTTAATACAAGAATTGCTGCTGTGAAGAAAATATAAAACTGTGTATGGAAAGCATTGTCAATGCACCGTGATGCACTGAGATATCGAATTGAACCGAATCGATGGCATGATAATCGTAACCGAACCGTGAGACCAGTGTAGGTTCACAGCTCTAATATAAATGCAAAAGTATTATTGATTCAACACAGTCTGACAAAAGATTAACATTTTAGAAACAATATAGTCTCAAACAAAGGCAGAGCTGAACATGTGTGCATCTCACAGAAACACTATGGTGAATGATGGTGTTTATGAATAAATCATGTAAGCCAATAAATCAATCGCCCATTCATAACGAAGTCCGAAATCCTACTCTCTTGAAAATGTACTTTTTGTGATTAAATAATTATTTTAAGATCACAAAAAAAGTGTGTTCTATAGTATATACTGTAGTACTAATTGATTACGCAATAACCATGATGTCTACTAGGTCATCTATTCATTATGTGGTCTTGCTGCCATTCACAAATCCTCTCCTGTGGCCAGACAGTACAATAAAGTGCCCATTTCATGCACACTTCAGAATCTCACTAGAAGTATTTTTCCTTGTCGCTGTCACCACTGGCTTGCATGGTTCGGGATCTGTAGAGCTGCGCATCGATGGAATTGCTCCACAGTGTTTGGACTCTCAGTAGTGATTATTAACCACACTACACTGAGCTAAACTGAACTGAACTGACACTGTTTCAATTTACTATAATTTTCTATGTGAAGCTGCTTTGACACAATCTACATTGTATAAGCGCTATACAAATGAACGTGAATTGAATTTTCCAGGTGACTTTTGCTAAATTTTTGCACACTTCTTTTGTCAAATAAAGTTCAGAGGAATTATGCGAATCCAGATGCAGCTTGTGACTTGCTTCATTTATAAATGTGAACTGCCAAACATTTTGCCTGGGCCCTCCTCTTTACTGAAAGTAAGAAGGAAAACAACGCCCAAGACGCCACCCTCTACACTGATCCAATGGCTTATCCTCTCTGACATCTGTAATTGGCTAAACCGCTTCTTCCGAGGACAGGACTTCAGAAGTCAATCTGTGGATGAAAAATGACTAAATCACAGAAACGAGCAGAAGTTCAAGTCAAACAGAACCTTTTGACTGTTAGAAGACAGCATAACTAGTTTCGTAGTTGACTGAAAAAGGTTTTGTTTTAATACATTTGTCTTAAATTACCTCACTTCTGCTTTACACGTTAGTTTTTGCTTTATCCTCAAATCTGTTTGTGTTCAGGTAATAGAACTAATTAAGTTCAAAACAGCTGTGGCAAACCTTTAAGTTGACTAACTTTATTCATTTGAGTTCAGCCAACTTAAACCATTTACCACAACCTGTTTCCTCAAACCATTTGAGTAGCTAATAGAACTGTATAAATTTAAAAAAAATCTGACACTGCAATATTTCGTTTTACTGCAATACATATTGTGATATGAATACAATTTCACCAGAAGATTTGAATAGCTCTATTTGAAATGATTTCATTAATTTAGATTGGGATGATCAAGTCTTTTTCTATGCAGTACACCTGCATACATACAAGCTAAACTAAATAAACAGTGTTTTATGGTTGTCTGGGGAGTCTAAAGGCTGGTTTATATGTCTTGCATGTATTCGGGAATTTATACTTCTGCATGCTGTTTGTGTTGCTCTGCAATAACACTTTTGAAACACTAGTGGCAGTAGATTTTTATGTTCCTCTGTGTCGTGTTTCTTTACGGGTGCTTTGTTTTTTCTGAATGCTACATTAATGTACAAATAGCTAAAACTCACTCATTCAGAGGCAGGAACCGGCGGACATGCAACAACCTTAATCATAAGGTAAACACAAAACATCTGGAGTTATTTACGGAACTCCACATTTGTAAACACTTGCACCATCGGGCTTGCGGCTCTCAGCACAGTCCACACTCGTCACCACGATCAAGTTGACCAATCACAGAGCTTGCGCTACTTGTCATTGCGACGTGTAGTTAAATTTTTGAAAGATGTGCATCAGCATCGGCGTCAGCCACAATGAGGGATATGCAACCATGCAAACCATATGCATGCGCTTGACGCAGAATATAAATCAGTCTTAACAGTACAGAAGTTGAACAATCAAATTTAAAATAACATGGTCATCATTGTATAAATAACAAAAAATATACATTAAGTAATATCTTTATCTTTTAATTTTTAATAATAATCTAATCCTGCGATGCTCAAACGATATATATTGTTCAGCCCTAGCAGCTATATAGTTGTTTGTAGTGAACTCGTTCTATTACCTGAAGTCATTAATTTTTTATTAGTGTATACCATGAAACGTAAATAAGTGGGTGTGGCCAACCCACATGCAGCATGCAAGAGGCTGAGAAAGACGCTCCATGGGAGACTGACAGTGTTGCCGACTGATTTATATTTTCAACAAGTGACCACTTATTTGTATTATTTAAATGAATTGTATTTGTTTATATTTTGTATTTTAAAGGAAAAAAGTATATTTACATATTTATATGTTTACGTTTTTTGTACCGTTACTGATATATTTCTCTGAGAACATGTTACTAGGTCTGTCCACATAAAACTGTGAAATGTGACACAGTAGAATTTGCTGTTCATCTAAAGTCTTTTTTTTTTTTTTACTAAATTTATATGGTTAAAAATAAAATTATCATTTTCCTTTTGTCCTTTTTTTCTTAGACATTCAAGCTTATTTATTATATAAAGAGTTTTCACTTTTTCTGGAATAGCTACATTTATACAAAAAACAACTATATCATGAAAGATATTACCACCATGAAATAAAGTTTATGATACTGTGAAATAAACTTTTGATCATACCACCCAGCCCTAGTATATATGACTCAATATATAAAAGTTTAAAGTACTCAAACCATTTGGTTTCAAAACTTAAATGCTTTGCCGCAATAGATATCCTTAAATATTGCTATATCCCTAATTATCTGTTTTTTCAATATACGCTCTCAGAAATAAAATGTGTACCTAAAAGGTCCATATTAATACCTCAAGGGTACATATTAGTACCTAAAAAGTACAAAAGTGATCCTCTTAAATTTTTTTAGGTACTAATAAATACTTTTGAGGTACCAATATTGACCCTTCAAGTACATATGTGTACCTTTTGAAAAGGTACCACCCCAGTGACAGCTTGCGTACCTTTATTTTTCAAAGTGTATTATTAACCTCTGTAAATGCATTTATTTTGATAAAAAAAACATTCTTCTTATAGAGACTCTGTAAGTGGGTTATTGCAGGATATAAATCTTTGCAATCAAGGCATTTAGCTAATAATGCACGTGCATTCATGTCTACTTAGTTTTTTCTTTGCTACTTGATGGTGCATGTTATATAGACACATTATGATTGGAAGACAAATGATGACATACCAAAAACTGACATGTTCATGCAATCCCAAAATAACATCTGTGGATCTTGTGCAAAAATGTCACGCTTTTCTAAATAACCCGTTTTCAATTATTTTAAAATGCCCTTGACGATTTCATAAATGCAATTTGTTGGAATTGTCTCTCAATGCATGCAAAATATCATCTAATGCCTGTAAAAATTACACTACAAAATCCCACTTGGCTGTAAATCCAGTTAGACATCTAGTAAGTTAACCTCTCAGAGAACTACGTCTTAGCAAGTTCCTAAAAGTGCAGGGCTATTTCATAACCAAATGGCTTGCAGGAAGAAGTAATAACAGGTCCACACAGGACGAGTCGATAAAGAAACCCAAGCAGGGTGAGACTAGACCTATGACATCAAATGTACGATAACACCAGCTGAATTGTTAGGAGTGCAGAGAACAAAATGTACAGATATCTGCTCTCCCAATTCTAAGAGAGCTGGTCAAGAATGCTGCAGATGAGCTTTTTCTCATCTGCATGTCCATAAAAGCCAGAGTGGATGTATAATTATAATGGAGTTTTAAGTTTATTGTAACTGTCTCTATTGGTTTGCTCAGTTGGGGATTAAAAAGACAATTAATATTAATAGAATACTATTGATCTGACTTTCCTGACACTATTGAATGAGTCTTAAACTGAGCAGCATAATGGTGTGATTGTCACTAGTTTCATAATTGAACTCTACAGCATTGAAACTGTAATTGAATGGAATTAAATCTAAACAGAGCTGAATGACACTATTGTCCTCCACAGAGCTGCATTACAGCTCAAATTCAAGTCATTTATAATTGATAACTTTAAATGCTGATATTGAATAGAAAGTCACTACTAAAATTTAAATGATAAGTCCACAATAAAATTATAGAGACAGACTATTTTGTTGGTAAATATCCTTATATGATCCAGTATAAAAGCCTGCAATTAAATGGGTTCAATCTGACAGTCCATTAGGAACTAGGCCTGTCACAATATCTATTTTTGTTGTATGATATATTGCACCAAAATATATTGAGAAAAATTATTATTATTATTATTATTATTATATAAAATTATTGTCATTTTAAGGCCACCTTTATGCCACCCATTATATATTGCCAGAATGACAATATATCATCATAGTGCAAGTACACTCTTCCAAAGAACACAAAATATTTCATAGATTTAATTATAATAATTTTAAATATTTAATAATTAATTATTAGAATCAGAATGTGAAAACGCATATCCTAAATAAATATTAAATGTTAACAAAAAAAGGCTGCAATATCTGCTACCAGATCTATTTTCAGTTGTAGGGATGGGTACCAAAACTCTGTACTTTATCAGTATCGGTGCTACATTATAAAAGACTGAAGTATCGATAAGCTCTGACGTTAACAGTTCTGCTATCGGTACTGCTGTACTGAAGAATTATTGCTGAATAAACACTACTTATGGTAGCATAATTTAATTGACCAACCTCTTCTAATTTGCGATATTTGATATTTATCTGCACATTTGGCAATTTCACATGAGAAATACTCATGTTTCCGGTGAGCACGTGAAGTATAAAAAAAGCCTACATAGTTCTTGGCTGTCAGCTTGCGGAGTGAACTAAATGGGTTGTATTTCCAAAGTGGACAGCGACAATGTCCGTTGCAACAAACGCAACAAGTTGTTTTCTTGTATAAGCGGAAACACCAAGAATCTGCCTAAATGAAAGCATCTTTCAAAATTGCATTAACTGCAATGAGAAGTAATGACAAGTTTTTGACTGCCTAGCTACTAAGGGTTACGTTACATCATCCACATCATTATACCAACAGTCACTCACCTAAATTAGTATAATATTAATAGTTAAATAAACACACACACATTCTGTTACAATGAACCAGTATTTTTTTCTGTAGTAGCCTAAATAAATCCTAAACATTAAAAATGCTTTTACATTACTGTATTTACAAATATAGCCTATAAAAAGCCTAATAATAAACTGCTTATTATTACTAAAACTGCTTATTAAGAAATTATAAAAAAACTGATTATTTTTACATTGCAAGATGCTCCAAAACTGTACTAAAAACACAGTTAACTCCCAAAACACTGTTATTAATGAAAAATCATAAACATTATCTCATTTAACTGCATTTTGCAACTCAAAGAGGATATTTTCTAACTGCAGGGAGCACAATAAAGCCAAAAAGATCCCCACTTCTGCCAAAAGAGGCAAACATGAAGAATGGTTAAAAACTGAGAATCATTTTCCTTCAAATCATTGTACATTCATTTAAAGGAACATTTTTATTTATTTGTTTTATAATTATTGTTTTTCTTTTATTTTATAATAAAAATATAATAATAAAGTGTTGTTAATTCTGTTCAATTGTTTTTTTTCATAAAAAAAACCCCACTACAATAAGTACCGATAAGAGAATCGTTAAAGTACCGAACCAATAAGTGGTATCGATAACTAGTAGTAATAACATTAAAACCTTACATGAAAATATACTAAAGTAATTTATAGTAAGAACTATAGTGTTTTTTAACCATACGGACACTGACACCTCTGCTAGAGATAGTGATGGATAGTGATGTAGCAAAATCAGCTAAAATGTTACTAGAATTGTTTGTACTAGAATGTTACCAAAAATGATTGAGGTCATGTCTATGTGTTGTGTGATAAGTCGATATATTGATAATTGTGACAGACCGGTCAAGAATATTACATGATCGCATGGCAAAAAACTTTTAATGTTTGCTGACCCTGACCAGTAGGGCACACAGAAACGGTTACATTCACACTGAAAAAAATTTTATGACAAAAACCCAAGACAATTATTTTTATGCTGCTTTAACTTATTTGGATAAGTAATCAGATTTCAACATTTTTAAAGTCATACAAAGTTTAACTTCATATTTTTTGTCAGTTTAATTGATGTAAGTTGAGATGACTAGAAAAGTTCATTTGATTCAACTCAAAAATTGAAGGCAGGCAGCAATATTTTTACTGTGCAGATTTCAGATGTGGTGAAAATCATTTTAAAAATCTTAAAAGTCAAAAACACCTTGGACCCTGAACCAGACATTTTTACAACAGAAATTCAAGTTGTTTCAAAATTGGAACAATTTTTATTTTCTGCTTATTACCACTGTAAAGTAGTAATGCGAAATGTCAACTTTACAGTTCTACATTACAATGGGTTTAAGTCAACTTGACGCTTTTAAGGCAACATGTTTACTCACTTTATTAAAGTAAAGTCTTAAACTAGTCGGCAGAGATGGAAAGTAACTAGGCATGGGACGATAACCGTTTTCGAAGGTATACCGTGGTTTGGAAAAGTCAAGGTTTTAAAACCACCAAAATATCTGCAATACCGTTCCTAAGGTATATGTAAGATTTTTTCATTTTTCACATTTTTTTTTTTTAGGACAACAGTATCTCCAGCAGAAAAGATATTCAAAGCTGCCATTTAAAACTGTAATGAAATCTGTGCTTTTGAAACTAATGAAGACAGCAGAAGTCAATGATCCATTTAAATTATTTAGCCTGACATGTTTACCGCTCCAAAATACTTTAAATGTTTCTCAAAATAAAATGTATTCTGTTCAAAGGGGAAAAAAGCTAGTGTTTTACCCAGACATTTAAAAAGAATATATTTTAGAGCAGTGAGCACAATACCGTAAAACCGATATATTTTATCTAAGGTTATCATACCGTCAGAATCTTATACCGGCCCATGCCTAAAAGTAACAAAGTACAAACATTGTTACTGTACTTTCTAGTATTGTACTTTACTTCACTATTTATTTTCCTGACATCAGTACCTGTACTTTCTACTCCTTACATTTTGAAGCCAGGCTCTTTACTTTGGTTTTAATGTTTTGTGGCACAATTTACTTTATTTCTTGTCATCGCAATTTCAATGCCTTTTTAAATCAATCAATGGCAGCTGTGGTTCTTGACCTAGCAATCTTAAAACTACACCCTGAATGCAGTGAGTCTGTGACAAGGTGATGATACACCGGCAACTCTTTGAGCAGTGTTATTGGGCAATATTGCAGTGTGATCTTGCTTGGCTACATTCCTGCAAAGAATGGACAACAACGTTTTTACAACAAAATGAAAAGTTCTTTTGTATAAATGTATCCAAACGATAAGAGGTCTAGTTGTCAACATGAAACTAAAACCGGTAATTGATCATTTTTACTTAAGTACGTGTTTTAGGCCATACTTTTTTACTTTTACTTGAGCACAGGTGTGTACTTCAACTTTTACCACCATTGTTTTAAACATGAGCATGTGTATTTGCACTTGAGTAAATGATGTGCGTGCTCTTGCCATCTCTGCTTGCTATGAAATGCTTTGCAATTAAAAGTGACTCCAGTAAAGTCTCAGTAATAATGTGCCAATGTTTTTCTTTTTAAAGTTTATTATTTCATGTGGAAGGTCAAATACGCTCTCCAAAAATACAACGATTAGTATCAGCATGATTGAATGTGGACATGGGAGACCTAAATAAAATCATTTGTCCTCACTATATGGGCGATATGGAATTATATCCGTTTATATAATTTTATAGACTTTTCAATTTATTGCGATAACAATATTAATGACAAGAATTCATAAGTTTTAACAGAGAGACAAAAAGTCTAAGTGAAAAGTATTAATTTTCATATGTCTTCAACCCTGCTCCTGGATGCCCACTTTAAGCTCAGTGAAGCAGTTGATAATTTTTTTTTTTTGCATTTAGGCATGTAGACATGGCCAAGATGATCTGCTGCAGTTCAAACTGATCATCAGAATGGGGAAGAAAGGTGATTTAAGTGAACATGAAGGTAGCATAGTTGTTGGTGCCAGACTGGTTGGTCTGAGTATTACAGAAACTGCTTATCTACTGGGATTTTCACACACAACCATCTCTATGGTTTACAGAGAATGGTCTGAAAAAGGGAAAAAATCCAATGAGCAGCAGTTCTGTGTGCACAAATGCCTTGTTGATGCCAGAGGTCAGAGGAGAATGGCCAGACTGGTTCGAGCTGGCAAAAGTAACTCAAATAACCACTCATTACAACCGAGGTATGAAGAAGAGCATCTCAGAATGCACAACACATCAAACTTTGAGGCGGAGGGGCTACAGCAGCGGAAGAGCACATCTGGTGCCCCTCTTGTCAGCTAAGAACAGGAAACTGAGACTACAATTCACACAGGCTCACCTAAATTGGACAATAGAAGATTGGAAAAATGTTGCCTGGTCTAAAGGAGTCTCGATTTCTGCTGCGACATTCAGATGGTAGGGTCAGAATTTGGCATCAACAACATGAAAGCATGGATCCATCCTTGTATCAATAGTTCAGGCTGCTGCTGGTGGTGTACTAATGTGGGGGATATTTTCTTGGCACATTTTGGGCTCATTAGTACCATATTGAGCGTTGTGTCAACGCCACAGCCTACCCGAGTATTGTTGTTGACCATGTCCATCCCTTTATGACCGCAGTGTACCATCTCGCGCCATGCCATACAGCATGAATCAACACAGACTGGTTTCTTGAACATGACTAAGAGTTCACTGTACTCAAATGGCCTCCACAGACACCAGATCTTAATCTAATAGAGCACCTTTGGAATGTGCAGGAATGGGAAATTCGCATCATGGATGTGCAGCTGACAAATCTGCAGAAACTGCGTGATGCTATCATGTCAATATGGACCAAAATCTCTGAGGAATATTTCCAGTTTCTTGTTGAATCTATGTCATCTGAAGGCAAAAAGGGGTCCAACTCGATACTAGTAAGGTATACCTAATAAAGTGGCCGGTGAGTGTAGATTATTTGTGTTCAAGTCATTCGAGGTATTTAAGCATAAGGTATATTTATAATACAATGCTAACTGACCTAGCCTTTATCAAATATTGAATATATAATAGCATATATATTGAAAGCTATAAATTACTTTCAAGCTATAAATTACTTAAAACTACTTCTCTGGTCTGAAAAATGAGTGATTTTAAACACTCAACTGGTTTTATAAAGTGAATTTAGACCAAAATTAGTAGATCTCTTTTGGTAAACAGGCTCAAACACACAAAAATATGACATTTATAATAATTTTATGAAACCAAATACAGGTTTTTTTATTATTATTATTCATTCATTCATTTTCTTTTTGGCTTATTCCCTTTATTAATCTGGGGTCGCCACAGCAGAGTGAACCACCAACTTATCCAGCATAAGTTTTACGCAGCGGATGCCCTTCCAGTTGCAACCCATCACTGGGAAACATCCATACACATACACTACAGACAATTTAGCTTACCCAATTCACCTATACCACAGTGGGGGAAACTGGAGCACCTGGAGGAAACCCACACCAACACGGGGAGAACATGCAAACTCCACACAGAAATGCCAACTGACCCAGCCAGGGCAGGAACCAGTGACCTTCTTGTTGTGAGGTGATTGTGCTACCCACTGCACCACTGTGCTGCCCCCATTATTATGATAAGTAATTTTCTTTTTTCATGGGGAGAATTTTTACCAACAAGCTACCTACAAACTACAAGCTATCGCCCATCCTCTGTCCTCACATCTTCCAAATGTAACTAAAAACATAGAAATAAACATATACTGCTCCCATGTTCATTTATGGCAAATACCCAGTTAAAGAGATTAACGCTAGTGTGTAGTGACAACACTTATCTCAGTGTTCTCAATAGGCATGCTACCACTGCAAGTTTCGTGAAAACTAAACATGAAGAAAAACAAAATGCCCATTTATTAAAAAGAAAATGGGCAAATTAGCATGCCAACTTTCAGCTGAGTGCAGACAATGGATAGCGCACTTGACGGAATGTCTGAGCTACATAAATCCTGTGTTTTTAAACTCCCTCGTGAACCCCCTCCTCTCTCTCTCCACACACACACACACACGCACGCACGCACGCACGCATAGCAGACCTTTTAAAAACATGTAGCGACAAAGCGCTGATCAATATGTTCACTTTCAGCATGCCCACAGCGCGTGACGCGAACGCACTGGACTCCCATTGTCTTCCCATCCATTATTGTTACAATGTTCAGAATGCATCCAGTCTGGGATGATTAATATTGCCACAAGGTATTCAGTCAGAGAGCATATAGATAGAAACTTTTACTTTATTATCCACTTTGTCCATTCAGAAATCCTACATAATGATAAAATGTGACAAATTATTTACAACTCTACAATATAGTCTAATTATTTTATTAAAAAGGAAACCTAATAAATTATTCATATTACAAAAATGTATCTAGTTAAGGACAATTCAAGCTGCCATTCATAGCCAAAATTACACATATTGGTAAAGTCATTCATACATTATTTACATTGAAACAACATATCTAGGAGAAAAAAAACAACAGCATCCAGATAGGATAACTGCTACATTTTAAATAATCTGAGATAATTTATATTACATCCATAAGAACTACTGATATGTACAATGTATTCAGTCAGAAAATATTTAGATAGCTACAACAAATTTGACCTGGACCAATTAATTGTTACAATGCATCCAGCCCGAAGTCATTCTAACAGTTAAATAGTATCCAGTCAGAATTTATTTGATTATTTATTTAAGTTTTCTACAAACTTATCCAGTCAGAGATCAACTTATGCAGTCAGAGATTACATGTCTGGTCTGATATAATTAATTAAAATAAATAGGCTCCTGGTATAATGTCCTGTACGGAAGTACTAATGATGTTAAATGTAACCATTCTAGAACTACCAATATTTTTACCATCTGAAAAGTCCAACATCTCTTATATACACTCTTACAATGAATCATATTGCACACTATCCATACATCCCCATTCTAAAAGTATTTACTTATTTTACAAATCTGACTCCGCTTCACGCGCACCACACAGCACCTGCAGTTAAAGTTTTTAAACTCACAGCGGTTTATCATAAACCTTTCATCGATCATTTTTCCCGCATCTGACAGCAAGAACGATCATAAAAGTGCTGTCTGGTTGACAAGAAGCACCTACACGTGTTCAAAACAATCTAAAACACCAAATGGGACAAACTTATGCCACTTTTTCTAAAGTAATACCATCTGTATTAAGCTTTTCGCTTGTACGGTGGCTCTGAACTGTCAAAACACCTCTTAAAATGCTATTTTCGACCATTACATATTTGTACATAATATGTACATTACTGTAACACGTTTTACTCAAGAACATTTGAACTGATTTCAATACTTCATATTCATTTTACGTAAAACATATTTAACATATTAAAAATATTTCATATATTTAACCTATTATTTATATGCAACAGTCAAGTTGCATGTTAATTTGCTATGCGATTAAAACTAAATCACTTACTTTTGGCATAATAATTCATGTAAAATCCTGAATATAGGTCTACATAATCACCTTGCAATATTGAAATTATTGTTTTGTTTTGCTTTGAGTACACTGTTCAGTTCATAATATCAGATCAAACTTTCATGAAGTTTTTAAAATAAAAGCAGTTGTTTATTGTATAAAAATATAAACAAATTTAAATATTTATTGGCTAATATATCAGATATCGGCCTTCAAATCTTAAGAGTTAACGTTTATCGATGTCAGCCCCCAAAAAAAAAAAAACATATCGGTGCATCCCTAACTGACATGATGCATCAAGTAAGTATTGAGTCAGAAATATTTAATGTGGTACAACAAATATATCTGTGCTATCCAGTCTAGAACATTTACACTGTAACTATATAGTATCTATTCCAGAATCATTAGCTACAACATATTAAATCAGCAATCATACAGACTGTTACAACATATCAAAACAAGAAGCATTAACAGTAACAACGTAACCACTTATCAGCTATCCAGTACAAGACTGTCAACAATAAAGAATATTTCACAATGTTCCACTGCTTACAGGCAAAAATGATTAATCTGGTAAAGAGCAATTCTGTGCATATGTCAACCTTGTCATTACATTTTCACCAAAATACGAAAACCGTTTCTGGGTTTTGGTTAGGCAAGTATTTTACAGTACATTAGAAATACTCAAAAATGCATTTGTTAATGTTTTCAAATTATTCTATTTGATTTTTCCAGTCACACAAGTGGCAATTTTACATCTTCCAGGTCCATAACGTAAAAGTGTCACATCCATAACGACACTTTTTCCTCAAATGTGAAAATATTCATATATATCAATCATTTTTGTTCTATAGTAAGCCAACTCTTATCCTTTTGATTAAAATAGTTTCTTTTGGGTTGTGCAGTTTAATTCACAGAATTTCTACGAAGTAGGTTGTATACTGTAAACCCGCAGACTTTTTTTTGTCACATCCATTACGCATGTTTTTTTTTTCCTCATTAAAAGTACAAAACATGTTTACAGATTAATATTTTTCTGGTCTCATAACCCTGTGGTCAGTTGTTCTGGAAAACATAAACAAAAGTTTCAATATGATGTTAGCGTATACTTTCTATGCAAATTTATGTTTTGAGTTTTTACTGCAAATGTTACATCCATAACGCTGGAATTGCTCTAAAACATCCATAGATTTGTACTGTGTATCCAGTCTAAAGCCATCTATTGCAGAACCACCAACAATTGCAACAAATGAACAAGTCAGTAAATATACAGACTGTTAAAATTGACCCAGTCTAGGACCGTTAATTGTAACAACCTGACCACTTATCACTAGGCTGGACACAATCCATCAAGTGAGGAATCTTTCATAATGTTACACACTCCATGATGTTTTGTACTTTTGGTACAACGTCCACATATGTGTAGCCTGCTATATTCAGTTCAAAACCATAATGATGACACAGCAGGCTATATCTTTTCCAAAACTTTCAGGTTACTAATGTATCAATTTAAAAATCAGAAAGACTTTTAAACTTTACCTAGTCTCTTATATTTTCACACCATGTCCAGTATGCGACTGAATTCTGAAGAATACTTGACAATTGCAATAGATTTGCACTATGTATGAATCTGAAGCCATTCACATCTATTACAGAACCATTCATGTTGCTACAATGCATCAAGTCAAAAATCATACAGTTACAATTCACACAGCCTGGGGTCGTCAAATGTAACATCTCCACCACATATCAAAGCTATTATTTTCGCAACGTGTCCAGAAAAGGACCGCTAACACTAACACGACGCATCAAGTGAAGAACCCCTTCATAATGTTTCATTGTATCCAGTCAGAAATCACGCCTGCGTTCTGGCGCACAATCAGCCCGACTTCCACCAAAAAGCTCTGCGTGTCTCTCTTCCTCTTCCCCCTCCCTGTTCTCGGCAGACCCCCCTCGCCCCCACCCCCTCATTTTTCCCTCCTTGCCTCCCAGCTACTTCGGCAAATGTTAAGCGTTGCTTCCAACATTATTGCGTGAACATCCCTGCGCGGCGCGTTCACGTTACATAAATCCGCGGTGGGATTTCGGATGTGCCACAAAGCGCGTTGCTTTCTTTGACTAGTGGACTCACTAACGTGTCAAAAACCAGGGTGACACAAGGGGCAGATATCACACTAAACAGAAGTTTGAGCTGTTAATATGTTGAGAGAAGCAGCGATGTTACTCACCCTGCCAGCCCTGTCCCGCAGCACGGAGCCTGATGTTCCAGATAAAAGTGCGCTTGTTTTCCACTTCCCCTGCCCCTGTCTCCACACCCCAAGAACCGAGAGTGTGTTCGGGGTGGGGGGCCTGGGTGATAGGAATGATCTCGGACAGACAGCCAATTGAGGCACAGCAACGCGCACTGTTATCCAAAACGCATGTCTCGTGGAGTCTTGAAGGAGCGCGTTAGCCGTCCGAAAAGCCTGTATTCCTGGCGTCTCCACGGAAAGGGGAAACGGTATCCCAGTATTTGTTCGTTGTATCCGGGCGCGTCGGTCGCCTCCTAATCCGCCATGTTGTGCCCCTGCGCCTGGAATGGGAAGCAGCGGATTCCCAGGCCCCTCCTCTCACCTCTTCCCACGCAGAGACGCCGCGACATCTGGCGGACGACGCGCTTCCAGAAGAGGGGAATGTAGAGGCGCTGAGGGGCAGTGCGCCGACCCGCGGTCAGTTGTGCTAATGAAGGTTTTTTTTATTTGCTGAACATTTCCAGTCAAATGCATAATAAATATTACAATATGATATTCACATTTTAGCATAAAACATGTAAGTAAAATAACAAAAGAAAGAAAAGACACAAACAAAGAACAAGAGCGGGTATACTGTACATAATTACCATAAAGAAGAGGAATTTAGTTTTTGGAGTATATTTACAGTTCTGATTGCTTTAAAAATTGAAAGTCCTTTAAGAGTTTCAAAATACTTTTTTTAAAATCAGCCTTGAAATATTAGGCTTCCTCTCCGACCATTTACACTCTCAGAAATAAAGATGTAAGAGCTGTCACTGGGGTGGTACCTTTCCAAAAGATACGCATTTGTACTTAAGGTACTTATGTTGGTACTTAAAAAATTTAGAGGTACACTTTTTGTAGTTTTTAGGTATAAATATGTACCCTTGAGGTAATAATTAGGACCCTTTAGGTACAAGTGTGTAGCTTTTAAAAAGGTACCACCCCAGTGACAGCTCTCGTACCTGTTTTTCTGAGAGTGTAATAATGTCAAAAGGTTTACCACAAACAGGAGATTCTTATCTATATCTCTTTTCATCTCCATAAAATATGGCATCTCTTCTCTTCATATTAATTCTATGACCACTCAGTATATTAAATAGACATAATGATAATATTTTTTCTTCCAGAGAAAGTTTTATTTGTTTTATTTTGGCAAGAATAAAAGCAGTTTTTAGTTTTTAAACACAATTTTAAGGTCAAAATTATTACTCCTTTTAAGCAATATTTTTGCGATAGTCTACAGAACAAACCATCGTTATACAATAACTTGCCTAATTACCCTAACTTTCCTAGTTAACCTAATTAACCTAGTAAAGCCTTTAAATGTCCCTTTAAGCTGTATAGAAGTGTCTTGAAAAATATCTAGTAAAATATTATTTACTGTCATCATGGCAAAGATCAAATAAATCACTTATTAGAAATGAGTTATTAAAACTATTACGTTTAGAAATGTGTTGAAAAAAATCTTCTCTGTTAAGCAAAAATTGAAGAAAACAAACAAACAGGGGGCCTAATAATTCAGGGGGAGCTAATAATTCTGACTTCAACTGTACATACAATCAAATCATTTGATGTTAGCATGATGTTGGTTTAAGATGTTTGCTCGACGTTGGATTTTGGTCACTTTCTAACAACCTAAAATCAACCAAATATCAACATCATTTGACGTCATTATTTGAGATCAAAATAACGTTGTCCTTAGACGCTGGCTAGACATTGAATTTTGGTCACCTGACATCACAACCTAAATCTAACCTTATATTAATGTTCTATGACATTGTGTGCCTGCTGGGCAATGACTATATACTGAAAAATCATATTTAAGTAAAAGTACCATTACTTGCCTAAAAATGTAGTGCGAGTAAAAGAATCTGTTGTAAATATTACTCAAAAGTATAAGTAAAAAGTAGACCTTTCAAAAGTAATCGAGAGGAGTAATCCGCTGTAAAAAGCTGATGTGTTTACATGTAATTTGTTTATGTGTGTGTAAACGTAACATTCTGTAGTGCATTTAGTTATTGCGCAGCAGGCACACAACATCATAAGACGTTAATATTAGGTTAGATTTAGGTTGTGATGTCAGGTGACCAAATTTCATGATCTAGCCAGCGTCTAAGGACAACGTCATTTTGATGTCTAATAATGATGTCCAATGATGTTGATATTTGGTTGATTTTAGGTTCTTAGAAAGTGACCAAAATCCAACGTCGAGCCAACATCTTAAACCAACATCATACTGACATCAAATACTGACATTTATTCATCAGGTATGAAGAATAAAATCTAACGTCTGATAGACACACAACGTTAAACATTGACGGTGGCCTGACATTAAGGTCTGATGTCAACCTGATTTTCATTTCAAAAGAAAAAATGCAATGTCCATGACGCTGGGGTACCAAGTCAATCTGATGTCATGTTGACGTCTTGTGCCTGCTGGGCCATTTTGGTCATCATAGAGTAAACATCCGTAATCATCTCAGTGACATGCATCTAAACAGTCTCTTGGTCATTACGTGTAAAGATTTTGGACATCTTCTTGGACACTTTTAATGCTTCCAAACAGTTTTCTGCATTTATAAAGTGTGATGATGCGATTTACCTTCTATGTGTGATTTGATTGGAATCACAGGACAGATTTTTCTAATCCCCATAGACAAGAAAAAAAAGCAGTGACTGCAGGTTTAAGGAAAGTAGTGGAGTAAAAGTAGATACAGCTCTAAAAATTATACTCAAGGGAAATTAAAAGTACACATTTTTAAAACTACTTAGTAAATTACAATTCCTGAGAAAAACTACTGTAATTACAGTAATTTGAGTATTTGTAATTAGTTACTTTACACCACTGTATAACTATATTATCAACTTTCACTGACTACTTTACTAGCAGCAGCAACCCTGATGACATATGTCTAAAAATAATTTGAACAAGTTTTAACCCTTTAAACCAAGGGGTTCAAAATCCCTTCAACACTTCCTTCAACACACTTGCCTGGAAGTTTTAGTATACCTAGAAAGAGCTTGATTAGTTGGTTCAGGTGTGTTTAATTAGGGTTGAAACTAAAATATGCAAGACACCGGCTCTGCACCCCTGCTTTAAACTGTAGTTTGTTTATGGGTCTCAAATTCAGCTCTCAGCTCTGCACATTTTTGCTCCAACCCTGATCAAACACAGCTGATCCAAATAATCAAGTTGTTCAAAAGAGTCATGAACACCTTGATTAGTTAGATCAGCTGTGTTTGATTAGGGTTGGAGCAAAACTATGCAGAGTTGCGTCCCTCCAGGAATTGAGTTTGAGACCCATGGTTTAAAGCGTACCCACTTTTTTGAAAGAAATAGCATTAAAATCCATTATTTTCAATGTTTACTAAAGGGTAAGCAGATAATGTATTATTGTACAATCTTGGATAAGTCAGTGGTCAAAAATGATATTACATTATCACTGATTAGTAATCTTTTTGTGTAGTGTCACATTAAAAAGTACCACTTAGGTTTGCACAAATGTCAGTTCCACATAAAAACGCACATAATTACTCTCTCTTTCCTTCAGCTAGTCCTTGCTTTATCAAGGGTTGGCCCTACATAATTATAAAGTATTAATAATAATTTCATTGAAGTTACAATGATCACAAAAAAACAAAAACGTCTACATTACACAAGTGTTGAAATTCACCCGATTGAAAGAACTGTTAATTTACCTTTAGACCATGACCACACACCCAACACATCTGTAAACTACTGTGAGTTCATGCCAATTTTTACATGAAAAAATTATCTTAAAATTTACTACTTTGAAATAACAAAATATGTCAATATAACTTTTCAGACAACACAACACTAATGAAAATACATCAGAAAAGTCAAGAAATCATTACTTGGCAGAATAACTGTAGTTTTCATTCACAACAAATGAAAACGACAGTATCTTTATTTGAAATTCAGATGAAATGTTATTCGACCTTAAAGAGAGAAAGAAAAAATAAACACTTTACTCAAACCTACACTTAATAAAACCAGAAGAAACTTGAAGTGGACTCCTAAAGTTCTTAATTAGTGTACCATCACTAAAAATGACAACATATTTGTCCACACATGACATAACATTTTATTAATGTTAGTGACTGAACCCGTAGCAAGGTGATTAAGTCATAAATAGCTGAATAAATACATTTTTTAATAAGCAGCATTATAAAGCAATTATAAAGCCAGAGATGACATATGAATCTTACAACACTTGTGCTTTGTTGTAGACCATGTTAGAGTCCACTGGTTAGGCCAGTAGAAAGGCTTGAGCAAGGAAAATGAGAAATGTTTGATTTACTGGTCAGTCTGTTGATTGTGCTTAAGATGAGGATATCAGTGGAATGCTGGGATTGATTTAGACAGCCAGATTGGTGATGACAGCCCTGGTGAACTCGTCGTTTGTTGCATATCCGCCCAGATCTGAGGTGCGAACCTACACCAAAGAGAGCAATAACATGTTTTTATGTCTTCATGGATATGAAGTTCACACAGGATGCATTCATGCTGAAGTGTTTCTCACACAAACACACACTTCTCAAAGATATCCAGCATATAGTTCAACATTTTCATTTTGTGATCTTACACCTTCAAACAGAGCACGCAGATTATAAAGTGACATTTTTATTTCTCAATTCTTTTATTTATTGGCACAAAAATGCACAGTTGACAAAGAATCATTCAGTTCATCTAAGAAATAGATACTTTGTGAAATTGAAATGCGTGGTTTCCACCTTCCCAAACACACTACACTGTTAAACCCCACCGTAAATTAACCGTTTTCCATGTATTGTGATTCATGTTTTATTTTCTTTAATTATTTATGCTTTTTGTGGGACCGTGATCTTTCCTTCAACAACTTTCGATGCTGAAAAGTTTGAAAAAGTGATGTTTATTGACAATTTGAAGTGTTGTTTGGGCATGGTTTCTACAGGTTTCACCAAGTTAAATTAAAACTTTAGGACATTAAGACCATCATAAATGAAATTTTTGCAATATCCCAGTTAGAAAAGAGTTTCACTTGCCCTATCAAAAAGTGATTAACATTTAACAATTTTTATTAATAATACAATAATAATAATAATTTAGTTTGAATATTTTTTTTATTAATTTTCAAATATATCCATTCACAAACCCTATAACGCTTACCAAGAATAAATCAAAACATAACGGTCAAGTGCTAATAATAATAAATTAATAATTAAAAATATAGGTCAGGTCAGTGTCCTCAGGAGTAAATAAATGGAGAACTTTTAAACACGTTACTGTAAGGAAAGTAACTAAATGTTATTAGTAAATATTGAAAGATTGGGATTGTTGGTGATTGTATTGGTGTTAATGGCCATATTGGGTAGCTATAAGAGAAACCTCCAACACAAAACAAAGATACCTACAACACAATATATTTAAGTAGATTTAAGACTTTAAGGCCTAAAATTTTGCTTGGAGAATTTAAGACATTTTAAGACTCTGTGGACACCCTGCTGGGTTGTTGTAAATTATGGTACAAAAAAAACAGAAGTACTTTTTATGTTATTTTACAGATTTAATTGTTGTTATATTATATATATTACACAATATATTGCTTAAAAACTACTGAAATATTAACAAAAGTCACTTGGTTAAACTGCAGTTGAATCTTCAACATCAAAAGATGACAATTTGTGCAATTCATATTCATAAATAAACAGAAAAATCGAATCACACAATATGGAAGCGGTTAATTGACAGATATTTTTACAGTGCAAGACTAAAAATGTTAATACTGCTAGTGCAGAGTTAGAAAAATATGAAGACAACATGTTAGATCAGTATAACAGTGACTTGAGGTAAGTTTAAAATGCCTGAGAGACCGTGATATCAGTCAGTCATTGTGTTCACTTTTTAGATTGAGGTAAAGTTGGTTTTATATTCACACATTCAAATTTTCTCCCTAATAATTTTCTAAATAGTGAAATCATATTAGCAGTCAATGACAGTACAACACAGTCAAACAGTGTTAATGTTGTTTTGAAGGCATACATGTGATTTCAGGCCAAATATTCAAAGTACCATGGTAAACAATATAGGAAGCATGTCACAAGATATCATTGAATGAATGTGCGAATATAAAACTATCTTTACCTTAATCCACAGTTAAGTCAGTAATGGCACAGAACATCAGCATCATAAAATAAAAACAATAACTGCTCATCTGACTTATGACAGCAGATTTCCATAGTGAGGTTTACTATAGTACCATTGAAGTGGAAAATCATCAGTATTACATCTCTGCATTCCTGCTTCAGTGTCAAATCACTTTTGAAAACTTAAAAAAAGAAGGTCCAGCTCCAAAGCAGAGATGACAGACGCAGCAATAAGACAGAGGCATACAGAAACTAAATAAAATGCAAAACTGGGGCGAGCAAAGTACTGGAGTAAAACAATGCCAGACATACACTATTGCTGTTCTAACAAAAACATTCAGACAATTTTTTAATATTGATCCTTAGAAATGTTTCTTGACGCACAAATCAGCTTATTACAATGATTATTACAAGATTGTGAGACAGTAAAGACTGGAGTTGTGATGCTGGAAAATTCATCTTTGGCCTCCAAGGCATAAATTACTTATCAAAATGTATTAAAGTCACTAAATATGTAAAAATTATATTGAATGACTATATTTTATTCTCAAGTGTGAACATTTGTAGGCCATCTATGAAAGCCTGGAGACTTTTATACGAAAACCTCCGAAAATCTAAAGGATGTAACGTTAACATGCACATCCAAGAGCCTATTTTTTTAAAAATAATGCTTTTAATGTTGGAGATAATCCCAAAACAGTACATTTTGCACCATAATGTCAATGTGTCATGCAACAAAAATGGTCAGATTTATATAGCGTATGGTCCCAAATATACTTTAAAGGGCACCTATTTTACCCCTTTTTCAAAATTTAATATAAGCCTTTTGTGTCTGTAAAAATTTCAACTCAAACACCCATCAGATTATTTATTATACCTTTCAGAATATTGGATTTTCTGCTTTGAACACTAGTTAGCTGTTTTTGTTGCCTGTGCCTTTAATGCTAGTTCTCCCCACCCACCGTTCCCACGTGCCTGTCAGAGTATGCCTCAATCTCTGGCTGTGTGTCAGATAAACAGCACAGTGACAGACATGAAGGAAGCAGATCTCGCGTAACGTTTGTGAGAAGTACTACAGAAAAACTTTTCCAATGTTTATTTTATGTATTTGTTGTAGAGTTAATTCAATTCTTTCTGCAACGAGTCACACACAATGTTGTTACAAAGATCAAGCACACAGCACACGCATTTAACTTTGCAATGTTTTTGCATGGAAAATGTGACAAGGATTCACGTTAATATCCACTGCTGGATATCTGTTATGTTAATGTACAAAATGAACCTGATTAACCTCCACAAACCGGGATTGAATCGTCGTCTTTTGTAATTGTACTGACACGCGGCTGTGGTGATGAAAACAATAAAATCGCTGTAATTCATTACAAACATGCACTGTTTTAAAAACTATTTAAACCTGTAAAACTCATTCTTGATCACATTTAATTAAGATAGATGATCACAGAGAACTAAACAGATCTTTTAATCCCAGTTGCTTTGCGCACATCCCGTCTTGTGGATATGATTATACGCATTAATACAGAGACATGTTAAAACATGGCTGTCAATCAAATTGGTGGTCGGGTAAACTGCACTCCTACATCACATTTCAGTGGGCCTCAAAATGTGAGGGATTTAGATCTTATTTTAACGTCAGGAAATTTAAAAAGGGGCTTATTGGCTTTATATCACCCCAATTAGACTGTGGACACACTATACTTACTGACAGTTCTGTCCAAACAGCTTACAAAAGATGATTTTCATCATAGGTGCCCTTTAAGTAGACTGACATAAGGGAATATTTTAAATGACATTATCTGTCGACATGATACAAGTGAAATGCAGAGCTTATGCAATTAACAAGCATTTCTGAATTTTACATATGGCCCCTTTAAGCATTTATCGAGTGCAGAACCATATACAGTAATTTTATTGACATTGATTACAATATTATTTTGCAATAACTCATAAAAGTTCAAAGGTATTGCAACAACCCCCAGTAAGACTCGTTTTTTTTCCAATGAGCACCTTAAATACTTACTGTATTATTATTATTATTACTTTTAATAAATGCAGCCCTGCTCTATGTAATAAATCTTACAACCCTTAACTTTTAAACAGAAGTGCAATTCTTGTAGACATATTGTAGGCTGGTGTAACAAATAAACTTGCAAAAAAGGAACATACAATTGATGCAGTGAAAAAAATTTAAACATCAGCCAGAAAAGATGGAAAAGAAATGAAAGCGAGAGACAGAAAAAGCAGAGGACAAACGCAGGATGTGGCAGGACTGCTTTAAACTCCTCTCTGAACATATTGCGATCAGAAGCGGCATGTACAGTGCGATCTTCAATCAGTCCGTTGGCGTAGACTGGCCACAATGGCACGGACAAAGTCACCAGTTGTGCTGTAACCCCCTAGATCTTGTGTTCTCACCTGGGACACAGACAAACACACACACACGGTCACATACACCCAGATCGGGCCGTGATGGCAGAGGAGGGAAGGGAAGGTGAAGACCACGTCAGCAATTTAAGGACAAGCAGCAATACTTGAAGACTAGAGTTTGACTGAATGAAGAGTGGAAAAAGGAAGAAACTGAAAGCTAAAAGTGAGTGTACGCATCAAAGGAAAAGAAATCTAATTGAATAAATAATGATACTGGTTAAAAAAAACCCTGAACTGGAATTTGGAACTTTTACACCCCATTCACACGGGGCGTTTGCTTCAACAATTCTCATTCACTTTGAATGAGTGCCCTCAAGCATTGCCAAACTGAATTGTGGGTTCATCGGCGCTGCTTTAGCTGCATTGCTCACTGCAAAAGTTGGAAATTTCTTAACTAATCAATGACCACAGAAGCATCAGCCGATTAGATTGCTTTATGCAAATACCCAAGCCCAGACAGTAGGCGGTTGCAGACTTGTTTCATTGGCTGATGCTGCAATGACAATCGAGTCAGCCCCAACTTCAGACACATCCTCCGTCAAGCGTTGACGCTAAAGCCCCGTGTGTATCGGCCTTTTAGGGTACATTTGTGAGATAATGATGTACTAAATATGTTTTGCTTACAGTTTACAAAGACACATGAAAACAAAAACACTTTTTATGCATGCCAGGCCAGTATTAAAAACAAATAAAATCAGTTTTTTAATAGTTTACACGGATAAATAATTATAATTTTCAAAACTTGCACATTAAAGCCTGTTTCTAAACATTTGAATGTTTCAGGCTAACAAAAATCATAAAAAGTTGTCAGTTTTTGTTAAAAATGCTAAAATGTAAATGCCCTCCTAGTCCTAACAGCAATTAAATTACAGTAAGTTACTACTGAAATAAATAAACTATCAATAGAGCTACAATAAAATGACA
Source organism: Danio tinwini (assembly GCA_903798205.1). Classification (NCBI taxonomy): domain Eukaryota; kingdom Metazoa; phylum Chordata; class Actinopteri; order Cypriniformes; family Danionidae; genus Danio; species Danio tinwini. The sequence goes on from CAIGQZ010032312.1 coordinate 12,978,179, forward strand.
TTTTTAATTAAATTGTTTACTAAATCACAAATATCTCAACAAGAAATCAAGACTATGTTCATTTGTGCCAATGCTTGAACATCATATTTAACATTAGCTAATGCATTTTCCAGCATGAACGGACCCTTTACACAAGACTGTTATGATGCGTTTAATGGTCATCAGCATCTTAAACCCTTAAAAGTTTTTAATATTTTGATTTAAAAAAAAATGTAGGAATATTTATATGTATTTATGAATGTATTGTATTATCTTTGTGTCAAGTTACAAAAAAAATGAATTACTGCTTGTGCAAGGTGTTTCTAATGCAGAGTCTATAGGGCTGAGAGTAAATTTGACGTTAATCTCTCTTCTGGCTGCAGTCATCACAATTTTTTCCTTTTTCTGAAAGTATTGAAAACACCGTTGTGGAGCTTTTCTTTTATTATTTCAGCAAATATGGTTGTAAAAAAATTGCTTCCCATTTACTGTGCTATGACTTTACCCAACTAGTTTACAGCATATCTGTACATACAATTCAACATCCAGATCTTTTTGACTAACTGCATCTCTGTTTAATGTTTAATGTTTATTGCCTTTTCTTATTAAATTTTGTGTTGTCACTCGTCACTTTATGTACACTGAAAGCTTCTGTTACCAAAACAAATTCCTTGTGTGTGTGAAGCACACTTGGCAATAAAACTGATTCTGATTCTATGACGACTTCTGCTGCTGAGAAACCCGGAAATGTGAAAAGGGTCTACTAAATATATTTAACATTTCTTGCTTTCATAGCTTGTTAATTTTATTCATGTGTCAGCAAAAATCTGACTGCACAACAAATTACAGACTGATGGGTATAACAAAACAAGAGCTCTTTTATATGTTCTACCTGAATCTCCTCATTCATTAGGAAATGTCAGTTTTAAAAAGGCAATTGTGAGAATATTTCACGAGGTCTTCAAGATGACAGCTAAAATAAGAAAATGACCCAACAAATAATTTATATATCCTTTTTTAAAATAGATTTTATTTATTTAATAAAAGTAGTGCTGTGTTGTAAAAGTCTCCATCCCTTACAAAGGGAAACCCACCACTTAGGATGAAAACCTATGATGGCTTGCATAATAGCTATAATTCTGTAACCCACACAAACACATCTCTCTCTGTAACCCACACAAACACATCTCTCTCTCTCATTCACACATAAAACCAAACACATACACACAATTAATTCTTACCTTGCCCTGTTTAATGACTTTCTTGACTGCCTCAGACACCATGTTTGAATGATACTCAAGGCTGAAAAAATAAAAAAGAACCCACTGACATCTATACAATTAAGACCACATACACTATACAACAATCAATACACAGAAAACAAAAATGCTAAGACAAACAGACTTGAGAAAGCCTGGCCAATAAATCCTAAATAGTTTTATAAGCTTGAGGTTTGCAGAAGAAAAAAAAACCCCAGTGCTATCAGAAAAACAGTTAAATAGGCAGACATACATTCTAGCTATCTATCAGTAAACATTTCAGCATCTTAGAGCATCTCTAATTTATTTACACAAATTGTTGTCCTGTATCGTAAATTTTTAAACTTAACTCTGCATTTAGGTTGCTAACATGTTGAACAGTTGAAAAATATTTTAATACTGCAAATAATGTATATTTTTGTTTTGGATTTATTGTGATAGGACAGTATAGTGACAGTAAACAAGGTTGAAGAGAAAGAGAAGCGGGATCAAGTTCCACAAGTAGAAAGTTCCGAAAAACTTGGAAGCCTGAAGCACAATGGCACTACATGCCATGGCACTGCATATATGTTGCACCAACATACATCACTAATAGGGAAGTCCAGATCCCATCACGTGATTGGAAATCTGGCCCGATCACATATATATATATATATAT
>CAIGQZ010032312.1:12997080-13007148 GCA_903798205.1 Danio tinwini
TATATATATATATATATATATATATATATATATATATATAATTTCCATTACAACTGATACCAAACATATGTGATTGCTTCTGTGAATCATTTATTCAATCAATCATTAATTCATTTTCCTTTAACTTAATCCTTTATTTCATCAGGGGTCGCCACAGCAGTATGAACCAACAGCTTATCCAGCATATGTTTTGCACAGCGGATGCCCTTCCAGCTGCAACCCAGTACTGAGTTCACTCATACACTACTGCCAATTTAGCTTATGCAATTCACCTTTACCGCATGTGTTTGGACTGGGGTGGAGGAACCGGAGCACCCAGAGGAAATACACACCAACACGGGGAGAACATTCAAACTCGAACCAGCGACCTTCTTACTGTCGCCTAGGGGGCCTCAGTTATTTGTTATTTATTTTAAATATAGTAAATAAAATACAAAATATATTTGATATACTTATTTAATTGTTGCTGAGTTTAATTGGTTTGAACATTTGGACTAATGATAATCTATTCAACGTTCCACTAGAGTTAATGAGAAAACTAAAAAAGCCAAACTCGACAACAATTAGATTAAAAAAAAAAAAAAAAAAAAAGCATGTGCATAGTGTATGACATGGTAAACAAGCCTCCAGTTGAGATTTCTGTGTGTGCTTTAGATTTTTGAAAACTAAATAAATACACAAATATTACAACATGCTAATGGTTTCCACTCTAAATTAAAAGCATAGTTTATGTAATAGCATAGTTTAAGTAATTTTTAATGGTTTCTCATGTGTCAGGGTATATTCTAATAAGATTCATTAGTTTTAACAGGTCACCAATAACATATTATCAAGAGACCCACAAGGCCAATGTGGTTTCCATTAAAACCAATGTAACTTCCATTATAACCATTAAAGCCATTACAAAATGTATGTGATTGATTCTAATGTTTTTTGTACAGCAAATATGTTTTTGTCTTTAGAGAGATTCACGTTTCCTTTAAAAAAGTACTTTCTCCACATTTTGCAATCTGTTTGGAAGAATTGAAATAAGATCTACATGAAGTAAATCACACTGACAATTTCATCCAAATATATTTTTAATTAATTTAACTGGTCCTCCATTTGTAACTGGATTTTTAAATCCTGACAATTACATACAATTTATGATGAAATTAGCATAGAATACAGGTTGAATCTGTAGCCTGAAGATCTTCTATTTGTCTTCGTTGTGTAACTAGTTGAAAAAATATATTTCTTATTAGTTTTTTTTTTGCACCAAAAACATTTTCGAGACACAAAAGCTCATTTCAATAAGCAATTGTAGAAGGTTAAAATGATAGTTTTAAAAATAGAAAAAAGAAAATTTCCTCATCATTTTATTACATTCAAGTGTTTTGTAAACATTTCTGAATTCCCTTCATCTGCTGAACTCAAAACAAGCTATTCTGAACAATGTTGAGCCATTGACATCCATAGTAGAAACAAAAAAATACTATGGAAGTCAATGGCTGTTTTTTTTAGCATTCTACAGTATATCTTCCTTGATGTTCAACAGAAGCAACTCAAACAGGTTAGAAACGAGTGGAGGGTGAGTAAATGATGAGAGAATTTTCCTTTTTGGGTGAACCATCCCTTTAACTAAGATATTACATTTGGATGTTCAGTGAAGCCAGAAATACTCACAAGTCCGAAGTCATCAACATATGAATACTTTTGCTCTTTGTAATGTTGCTTCCTTTTCATAAATGTCAGCACAATCCAGTCACAGATGACATTCACCTTACACCAGCCATATAAAGTATAATTTGTAATCATTAAAAATACAAAACTGAAATACAACGGTCTTGATTGTGTTTTCAAAAGTTTCTCATATGTGCTCAAATTTGTTCAGACATGCTTACCAGGCCTAGAAGTGCCAAGCCTGCACCGATATTCAGAAGTGTTGGGATGATGTTGAACTTGCCAGCCTGTGTTGCAAATAAATATTCTAATAAATGTGTAAACAGCTGTTAAAACACTGAACATTCTGTCATTATTTACTCACCCTGCATCCCTTTTTGAGATTTCTTCTATTGAACTCTAAACAAGATATTCTGAAGAATGTATTTCTTTCTACAGTGGCGGTCAATGGCTAACACTTACCAACAATCTTCAAAATATCTTATTTTTTAGTTTAACAGAACAAATAAACTCATAAAGGTTTGGAACCACTTGAGAGTGAATAAATGGTGAGTAAACATTCATATTTGGGTGAACTATACCTTTAAGGCTTAGATATACTAAGAGTGAAGTCGAAGAACAAACTTATGTGATAACATCATCATATCATATTATTTTCTTTTTGGCTTAGTCCCTTTATTAATCTGGGGGTCGCCACAGCGGAATGAACTGCCAACTTATCCAGCGTATGTTTTTATGCAGCGGATGCCCTTCCAGCTGCAACCTATCACTGGGAAACATCCATACACACTCATTCACACACATACACTATGGACAATTTAGCTTACCCAATTTACCTATAGCGCATGTCTTTGGACTTGTGGGGGAAACCAGAGCACCCGGAGGAACCCCATGCGAACACGGGGAGAACATGCAAACTCCACACAGAAATGCCAACTGACCCACCCGAGGCTCGAACCAGCAACCTTCTTAATGTGATAACATTCAGAATTAAAACAGATCAAAACAAAGTTTGATTATTTAGTCCTATCTTAACACACTTATTGTGTTTAAAAGATGTCTAATAGACATCCAACCATAGATGTCTTGCTTAAAAGGTTCTGAATCTGGTTCGTAAGCAAGTTGTGTGTGTTTGTTTTAGGATAGAAGTGAATAGAAAATGACATTAAGGCAAACCACTACAGGTTAGGCAAAAAAATTAAACAAAAAAACAAGGCTAAATTTGGGTTTTCAGCAGAAATCTAATAGATGTCTATCAGTAGTCCAAAAATACACTACTCATGAATGATTAGACATGTGAAGTCGGTTAATAATGACTAGTATATTTTTTGTGCTATTATTATACATCTTTTTCATTTTCACTCCCTTGTTTTAGCCACAAGTCAAATTTCAATTGTCTATTAGATGTCTTTAAAACACAAAACTGCTTGGTGGAAAGCCAGCTTCTCTGTACTTCTTATTAAAAAAACAAAAAATAAACTTCACTGTGAGTATATCAGGCCTTTCAGAAATACCAAAGGTGTCTCACCTGGCCAAATACCATGACATCAAAGCGAATACCATAACCCTTGATAAGTGTTCTGGTCTCAGTGCCTTCGCTGTTCTTATAATATTTAGCAAATCTGTAGAGCAAACCATGCCTATTTAATGCAACCTCATTTTCTCAGAGGAACCACTTTTACTACTGCAGTTATTTCATACCTAAAGTTGTACCCTGGAGCCACATTATTATCTGGGTCTTTGTTGTCTAGTCTGCGGAAAGTGTAGCGCGGCACGCACCAGCTCTGTGGCATATCAAGATCACAATCCCACCGGATCTGAACTCCCATCACTCCACCCTAAACAGAAGGGAAATAGTGCATAAAAGAAAACCTGGAGATGCCATTAAAGGATTAGTTCACCCCCAACCCCCCAAAAAAAATCTGTTATTAATGAATTCCCTCTTCCTATTGCCTGAGACCTTTGTTCATCCTGTGAACACAAATTAAGATATTTTAGATGAAATCTTAGAGCTCTCTCATCCTCCATAGACAGCAAGGGTCCAGAGATAATCCATAAAAGTCAAACGTTGTTAAAACATTCAATAAGACTTCAGTGGATAAAGTGTTATCATATGAATCAAGAACACCAAAAAAACTGCAAAAATGACACATTTTGTCTTCAAACTTTGAACATCTCATGATTATTGCTGTCTATGTACGGTCAGAGTGCTCTCGGATGTAAAATATCGTAATTTGTGGGGTCTCAGGGAATTGGAACGACATCAGAGTAAATAATTTACAGCAACATTTACATTTTTGGGTGAACTAACCCCTTAAAAGCCTTTCATAATAAGAGTACTAGGCCTCTTTTGTTCTTGCATGTCAGATACGCACTTACATGGACAGCCATGATCTGAAAATCCTCTTCAGCTTCTCCAACAATGTCTCCAAGTCTGAAGATTGGACAGTCGGGGTCTGTTTTACGGCTGAACACACAATGTGTCAAGTAGGAGCTGTTTATATTTGGTAAGATGTTCCTTCTGTAAGGATGCAAGGAGAATATTGCATTAAGGTAATATGCTGGCGTATAATTCATAAATAAATAAATAAAGCATTTAAAAAGCTTACTTGTTGAAGTTAAATTTGGGATAACGAATATTATTCTTTATGAGCACAGTGAAGTTTTCAGCATCTGCCAGAAGTGGTGGACTGAGGTGTTAAGAAGAAAAAAAAAGAACATAAAAATCAAGATACATATAGGTTAAATAATTAGAGAGATTTTCAGTTAAATTTGTAATGTTATTTTATTTACATAGAAAGGGTATTGAAGGTATAGTTCACTCAAAACAAAACACAATACCTGTTGTCCAACTTCACTTTTTTAAAACTAGTTTGATTAACTTTCTTCAATCAAGAAGATATTCTGAAGAAAGCGGGAAACCTGTGACCATTGACTTCCACAGTATTTGTTTTTCCTACTATTGATGTCAATGTTACCAGTTGGTTATCCTCTTTCATCCAAATATCATCTTCTGTGCTCAACAGAATAAAGAAACTCTTTTTCTAAAGAAAACTACTTGCTTCATTATTGGGTAAACTATCACTTTAAACACAATTAAAGTGTTTATATTAATGGTTTTAATACATTTTGTAGGAAAAAAGTAAAGTTGTAAACTGTTACACTGATAAAGGCAATTCTTTGCTGAAATGCGTAGGTTTTTTAAGGATTAGCCATGTGAATAAAAGCTTTTTAACATTTTTCCCACATTTTTCGAGTGCCTTGGACTGATTTTTGCTGCTTATTCTGATGAATCCCTTATCCAAAGAGCACCGGCACATTATTTAAGCTACCCCTGAGTACTTTTTGTTTGATTTTGTATTTTTAAAAATGTAAACTGTTCAAATTCAGCATAACAGACATATTTTATAAATCAAAAACAGCATACTTTTAAAATTTGTATATATTTTTATATTATTATCTTATTTCATTATATTAAGTTTAAGCATTTCATCATTAAAAATGTATAACCGACAAAACCTATTGAAATGGTAGTAGAAAAGGTAAAAGAAAGAAACTTAGTTTATTACAAGCAATTAGTGTCCCTGTTATCCTTAAATCAAGTCATTGTCATCAAATTACTTTTATTCTAAATAGGCCTGAAAAGTTTAAATGAGAAATAAACTGTTGTTACACTGATTGATGATGAAAATAAAGAGAACATATTTCAATGTACAGAAGTTAAAAAACTGGATTAGGGTTTTACTTTGGGGGATCGACAATCTTTTCTAAAGGACACCAGGACAGCACCTCACAAGTCTTGACAGAGGCAGAGTAACGGACACATCTGCCCGTCCGAACACCTGAACAAAATCAAAAGCATTATGTTATGTCTCTAAAATGATCTACTTGCTGTTCAACAGATTTAAAAGGACAAGCTGAGCCATACCATCTCCACGAGCATCATTGAAGCCTCTCTTGCAGTCCCTGTGAGAAGTGCATGTGGATGCCGGAGTTGGATTCTAATAGTCAAAATTAAAAAAAAAAAAAAAAAATGTAAGAAGCATGACACAAAATTACATTATTTTAAAATATGAGAAAAATAAATCAAGTAACATTTATTGTTTTATAAATCAATTTTATTTTACATTTTTGTACATAATCAAATCTCACTTTTTCAGTTGTAGAAATTTAGAACCAAAATCAACCATTTGTTAAATCACTTTTTTTATATTAGGTGAAAACAAAAACACTATGCTTCCCTTAAAGACTCACTTCTGCACATTTGGACTGTGTTTGGTTTGTTGTGATGATCATGTTGGTCAGCACAAAGAATGATCCGTCCTCCTAAAACATTCAAAACCACATGATTTTTAGTAATAAAGTCCCTCATAACTTAAAAGGTATAGTTCACCTCAAGTATGAAAAAACCCAACAACACTTGTTCCTAACCTGTTTGAGTTTCTTTCTTCTGTTGAACACAAAGGATGATATACCAAAAAACGTTGGAAAAAACAACAGCCATTGACTTCCATAGCATATAAATGGCTGTTTATACCGAAGAATGTTAGGGAAAAACAACCATTGACCTCCACTGCATTTTATTTGATCCTACTATAGATATAAATGGCTGCTTTTACCTTAACATTTTTCTGAATGTCTTGTTTTGTGTTCAACAGAAAAAAGAAATTAATAAACGTTTTGAACCACATTTTTTATTGAATTATCCCTTGAACACTTAATCTCCCTTTAACCCTTTAAAGTGCACTCCTTAAATATACTTTTTTGGATCACATCTTGGATTGAATAATATACTGACACAACTCTGATAAATAGTAATAAGCAATTAAAATAATAATGATAACCAATGGATAAAGGGTCAACCAGGTGGTTATGATGCCTGTTTAAAGGTTATACCACTAAATCACAGTTAATTGCTATTACACAATACAGTGACATGTTTGTAGTTTAGATTAAAAAAAGAAAAAAAAAGTAAAAAAAAAAGTAAGACACTTCCCAAACAAATGTTTTAACATTATATCAAATAAATTACAGTACATTTAATAAAAAAAAATACTCAATTTCAATTTAAATATCAGGTAACATTTGGAAAAAATTCAGTACTACTTAGTCTCACCTGACTTTGTTTACTAGAGCGTGCAACTGCTGGCAAATGAATTTGTTTAGGGAAATGTTATGGTTTTGCGCTAGTCAAAAAAATATGCGGTTAAAAATTTGGTAAGAAGTATAACCACAGACATACAGTCTACCTTTAAATTTCTTTTGTAATATACATAATTATTTTTAAACTTAAAAGAAGCAATATGAAATGTGACTATTAATCATGTTTAAATCAGGTTTAATTATCTAAATCTATAGACAGTCCTTTCTATGACTCAATCAAATAGCTTAAAATAAAACATTTGCTTTATCTCAGCATGAAAGGCAAAAATCATTGTGTGCACCTTGAAATACACTGAAAAAAATTATTCAATGATGATTCCTTGGATTAATTTTTTTTTAAGTTAAGTGGTTGTAAACAATTTAATTGGGCTGAATTTAAACAAATAAATTAAGTTGAACATTACTAAATTAATTTGCTTGTATAAATTCAACACATAAATAGTTTGCAACAATTTAGCAGAAATCATTTTTTTGTGTATATTGCAAATTAGAGAGTCAAAAGTCTTTATAAATAAAGATTTTTAGCTGTTTTGCAGTGATGACATAAAAAACTATTTTAGTTCACCAAAGAACCTTTCCTTAATCAGATTTTAAAACAATCATTTTTCTTAGTGTGAAAATTTTAGCAATCTAAAGAATCTTTATTCACTAAAAAAATCTAAACTCACTATTTACTCACCCTGAAACAGTTCTTAATTCTGGTGAACACAAAAAGAAAATTTTTTGAAGAAAGCTGAAAACCTGAAACTTGTCCATGGTAGGAAAACCTAATACTATAAATATAGGTTTCCTGCTTTCTTCAAAAAAACTTATTTGTGTTCAACAGAAACTAATTTTGATTTGTAACAAGTGAAAGGAGAGTAAATTAAATTTGAGAAATACAATTTGAATTTGAAATGACAGAATTTTGGGGTGAACTACTCCTTTAATCAAACATTATGTCTTAGTAAACTCTTGAAAGTAAATCTTTATTGGATAGAGGCTTCCTTTAGCATCAATAGAATCTCTTCATTACAGTGAATAGGGGAGCGCGGGGCACAAAGTAACGCGGAGAAAAATGTATCACAGAGTTTTAAGGCATTTGCTCAGGGTTAACCACAGCATGCTTCCGAGAATTTCACCACAGTGTCGGCAGATGTCTTCCTGCCAACTATTGAAAAAGTTTGGCGAAATTTGGATGAGAAACACAGGGGAAATAATTTTTGCAGCATAAAAATAATTTTTATTATACCTGATATATATATTTTTAATCTGTGAAAGTATGTAAGTAAAATATTAAATTGTTGTGATTACCGTCTTCTAGGCTAAAAGATGAAACCATTTTGAAAGATGTAAACACACTGTGACTGCTAGCCAGTTTTTGGGAAAACACGACACAGCAGGGTTAGTTGTAACAGGGTGCTACAAATAAGCCACACAATGTTGGACACCAATTAAATGAACAAAATAATGTTTGAATTTTGAGTGTAAAGTTGATAGCTTTTTAAATTAAAATCTTTTTTAATAGAAAATATTTTTTATCGATTTCTTTATTGCTAATAATGCAAATTAATGCATTGTATAATAATGGACAATAATGCAAATAAATCCAAATGTATTTATCCAATAGATAAATAAATAAACATGCTGTGTTATGTAGAATTAAAAATGAGTTAAGTACTGAGGAAATATGCAATATACAAGTATACTATAAACTTTATATATATATATATGCAACTTTTACAACTTGCCCCGCAGGTGGGGTAATAAGTAACATACTCCTTGCACCTTTGGCAACATTACTCCTTGCACCTTTGGCAATACTGCACAGTTTCTGTTGGTTAAAAGTCATTCTTCTGGTCTGTCTGGTTCTTGTGCTGGTGTGTTTGCTTAATTTTGCCCTCTCGTAGCAAACCTGGTGATCTGGCCTGTTACTGTGTATTTTATCCATTATACTAATACTGTACACAGAGAAATATCATATCCATTGCACCCTAAGTGCTTACCAGCTACACATAGGTCTGACAATCATACTTTCAGTGCTCATTTTTAGGAGAGGCATGTTTGCTGTTGGTAAAAATATATGGCTTGTCTAACCCCATTACTTTGTTTATTATTTGGCCAAAACCAGAAAGTGTTACTTTGTGCCCTGCTTTCCTGTTTTTTACTGGCACCTTTGTTCTGAAGAATGTATGAAGAATATTAGAATAATAATTACAAACAACAATTTAAATTGAAAGTTTAAACGTTCATCATGAAACCATTAATGCCAATACATATCTAACCTTTATTTTGATAGTGTAAGCTAAAGAGATAAAAGGTTAAAATCCACTGGTTTCAACCAGGTTTCAAGCTTCAGCCACACCTTTACTACCCAGGAGACACTGTTCAAATTGACCACAATGGAAATAAGCTTGTGTATTAACAAATACTACACACAGAACTGAAGAAAGCAAAGTGAACATAAAGGTGTAGCAGCATGCAGGTGCAAATTATCCATACGCCATTAAACATTTATAGTGGCACCAGTGAGTCGTCTTTGATCATTTAAATAGTCTATCCTGTACCTCCTCTTCATCTAATCGGCGAACTACCTGAGGTGGAATAATGTAATCAGCCACATCCCAGATCCTTTCGCCCAGTTCACTCGTGTTTGTTAAAGCAATTCCTTTCACTTTGGTCGTGACTGAGCTGAGGACGGTGTCTGTGTCTTGGTAGCCTTTGTTGTAAACACACACATACCTGTATGCAAATAAGGAAGTTACAATACACGAGTAAACTGTGCTCTTTATGTATTTATAAAAACTTACCCAATGACGTAGGCTATGACTAAAGCTTGGGTGAACCGATTCAGAGTTCCCACTTTCTTACTCCTGATGATCAGTATTTTAGACGTGTAGTAGTCGAAAAAGCACTGACTGACTGAATCACAGCAACCAACACTTTCGCTCATTGTGAACGGCCGAATTAAACACCTAAATCAGTCCCCGTTTTCCGCCGGTTTATTTCCTTTTCTGTTCACTCATAGTCACAAGTTCGGTAGGTTATTAACTCACAGCAACGCCACACTGCGGTTCAAGCTAACACACTTCCCGCTCAACGGTGTTTTACTTTCTCAAGTGGAGATCTACGATCATGTCTACTACTGATAAACAAACTTATGAAGAACTGGATGATCCGGGAATAAGGGTTGTCACTGATTTCTGTATTTATTAGGGTCAATATATATATACAGACATACACAATGAGCGAAAGTGTTGGTTG
>CAIGQZ010032312.1:13012148-13042080 GCA_903798205.1 Danio tinwini
TATAAGTTGTTATTCACATCAAGTGATTAAAAACATGAAATTATAAATAAATTCTACAAATAAATACTAAAATACAAATAAATTTACAATTCCTCACATGTTTTGGTCAGTCCTGTCACAATTTAATTAAATTTAACATAAAATGCGTGCATACACCTTTAAGGCTATGGCTCATTTGATGGAGAAGCTGACAGTGATCAAAGATGCGTTCTATCATTGAATTGTATGATTTTTTTTTTTTTTTTAGAAGGACAAGCTTAAGTCAGACCCTGTCACATTTTTTATAAGTTAAAATGTACATTTCTTGTATAATGTCTTATAGTTTTCTGCATATTAAAAGTGTGACCAAAGCAATAATTCAATAGACCACTAGAACCACTAGATAACTCCATAAAATTTAATAAAAGGTGAGCATAATTGGCTGTAAATATAACAATTATTTCAGATTCGTTAGATTATACATTAGGCTACAGTTTGCTCATAATTAAAAATAGAATTGCCTTGGAGAATTATGATTGCAAATTATGCATAACTTTATCCACTCATTCTCTCTGAAAAATCCCTGTAATATTTAATTTCAGAATAAATCTATTGTCCACCATAAAGTTGTCAATATCCACAATATATGGCCATGTAAATTCATTGGGATCCTGTGTAATTCTGAATTTGCAAGCAAAATCTCCTCTTTCCATAAATCACCTGAGGCAACTAATTACGAAAGTTATACGATTCTGAGGATGACTTTTTGATTTAATGCTCTAATATAATAAATCATAATTCGTTAAATTTGTAATCACACACTCTAAACCACAGGTCTCAAACTAGATTCCTGGAGGGCCATATCTCTGAACAGTTTTGCTCCAACCCAAATAAAACAAAGCTGATGCAACTAATTAAGGTGTTCAAGACTACTAGAGACTATTAAGCAGGTGTGAGTTGGAGCTAAACTGTGCAAAGCTGCGGTCCTCCAGGAATTGAGTTTGAGACCATTGCTCTAAATGGTTCTTCAGTTCATAAGAGAACCAATTTAGCTTCAATACAGAACCTATATTGCAACCTATAGAATTTTGTTTACTAAACTTCCCTAAAGTTCCCCTGATTAAAAGCCAAGAACCCCTTTAGATGAATCTGTCTACCATCTTTTTTGGGAATGTGCCCATGTTAAGATTGTTTGGAAAGAATTTAGGTTATTTATATGTCTCTCTTTTAGATATTTTTTCTTTGTCATACAATGATGTTTTATTTTTTTTTATCATGTTGATAAAGTAAAAGATAAATATTTTAGAATAAATCTATTTATTTTACTAACAAATTTTTTATACACAAATGCAAATTTTTGTCTGTAAAGCCCGTTTTTCTTATTTTTTGTAAAGATTTGAAATGTTATTTGAATACAATCTCTACCTCCAGCATGTTAAAGCTTTAAAATCAATAACACTATGTGAATATTACAGTATTGTCTCTGTTCTATAATGCCCAGCATATTTGTCACCTTTTATACCTAACTGTGATCTTGCTTTAAGATAGATTTAAAGTGATCTTTGTGATTCATATTACCCCTGGCTTAATCTTGTTTCTTTTTATTTTGTTCTGTTGTGTATTTTTGTTGTTATAGGATTTATACCTTTTCTGTATACTTCTGTATTCTTGTCGAACGTTCCAATTAAAAAAAAAAAAAAGTTTGGTTAAGTTATATTCATTTTCCTTCAGCTTAGTCCCTTTATTCATCAGGGATGAATTTCACAGTGGAATGAACCGTTAACTTATTCAGCATATGTTTTACACAGCGGATGCCCTTTCAGCTGCAACCCTGTACTGGGAAACATTTAAACTCTCATTCACACACATACACATACGGCAAATTAATTTTATTCAATTCACCTATAGCGCATGTGGGGACAGCTGTATGAAATCCAAAAGTATCCTCCGCCCCATTTGCTACGCCCCTGCGCATGTCTTTGAACTGTGCTGGAAACCAGAGCACTCGGAGGAAACCCACACCAACACGGGGAGAACATGCAAACTCCACACAGAAATGCCACTTGACCCAGCCGGGACTCGAATCAGCAACCTTCTTGTTGTGAGGCGACATTGCTAACCACTGAACCATCGTGTCGCCTCACTTTAAGTCATATATTGCACCTATAAAGCGCTATACCGAATCTTAACCACCCCAAACAGCTGAAGAACCATTAGGTTTTAATAGGAACTAGAAATTAACCCAGTGATAAAAGTGGTTTTATTAAGCGCCATGTTTTCTAGAGTGCACCCAACATCTTAAGACTTAAAATAAAAAGAAATCCAGCTAATACAAGAAGTACAATTTTACAACAGTTATATACAATATTATTGCTTGACATTACAGTATTCTGTTCCCCTTAACACAGATCATTCAACAAGTCATTTGTAATTTTGAATATAAAGATTATTAAAACATAATGAGCATAAGAGAAAATAAACACAATTATTCATTTTCCCTCGGCTTAGTTCCTTTATTCATCAGGAGTCAACATAGCGGAATGAACCGGCAACTTATCCAGCATATATTTTACACAGCAAATGCCCTTCCAGCTGCAACCCAGTGTTGGGAAACATCCATACACACTCATACACTATGGCTAATTTAGCTTATTCAATTCACCTATAGCTCATGTCTTTGGACTGTGGGGGAAAGTGACCTTCTTGCTGTGAGGCGACAGTGCTTTTTTTTTTTAAACAGCAGGTCAAATAAACAATCGACTGATGACCAAAGAATTTATTAACATTATTAGAGATTATTATCGGGGAAATATCTGACAAAGTATCATATCTCTACATAAAATGAACGAAAAAGTGCCATTCGTGCAAAGGTTTCTGCAGGAAACCGTATAATATCTGATTACATTCTATAAACACAGGAGGAGGAAACATTCCTCCCTGCTCCTTCCCATGGGTGTTAAGTGATTTTCTGGAACAATGCTGTTTTGAGTATCTCTGTGTTTTTGCATGTTTTTTTAAAGGTCACAGTGAGTGCAGCGATTAAGAATTTGAGAGTGAACACAGCTGGAATCATGACATTTCACAGTTTGCTTCTTTTTATTGCTCCACACAAAAACATTAATGATTCTTGCATTTATCTGCCAAAGCATGACAATGCCTGTATATATCATATAAAAACAAATCATTTCATTATCTGTGTTTACAGACAATGGAAATCTCACAGAATTATTGAGAAAGCATAAACCTTCATGAATAGGCATGGGCCAGTATAAGATTCTGATGGTATAATAACCTTGGATAAAAATATCACGGTTTCACGGTATTGTGCTCACTGCTCTAAATTATATTCTTTTAAATGTCTGTGTAAAAAACTAAAAGTTTTTTCCCCTTTGAACACAATATATTTTATTTTGAGAAACATTTATAAAATTTTAGAGCAGTAAACATGCCAGGCCAAATAATGAAAATGAATCATTGACATCTGCTGTCTTCATTAGTTTCAATAATACAGATTTATTTACAATTTAAAATGGCATCTTTGGATATCTTTTCTGCTGGAGATGTTGTTGTAAAAAAAGTAAATTAAAAATCTTACACATACCTTAGGAACGGTATTAGAGAAAATTTTGGCGGTATGAAAACCTTGACTTTTCCAAACCGCAGTATACCTTGAAAACGGTTATCGTCCCATGCCTATTCATGAATAATTGTTATTCAGTTAACTAATGCTGTTTATGAAAGGAAATACTTCAAAATCCTGTCTTTCAATGGATTTAACCCTTTGGGATCAATGGTTTTGACATTGTCCCGAATGGACATGGTTGCCTGATGAGCCTCATCGAACAGCTCAGCCCCGATCGCTTCTCTGACTCTGTCTTTCCATGCCTTGAGCTTGGGTCTGTTCTCAAACACATCCATACCAGCAGCAAACGGCTGAAACAAAGCAAAAACGACAAAACCATCATCAATCAGTTGTTAGCTACTATTACTAACCCCCAAACTTTATGTTCATCTCAATCAACAGCTTAACCAAAATAAGTTCTGTCATCATTGACTCGCTGTCCTGCCTTTTCAAATACACTGTAAAAAATTATAGCGCCAATTAGTTATCACAACTTAATAATTTGTGTTAAGTTAACTTATCTGGATTGTATGTGTTTAAAAAAAAAAAAAAAAAGAGTCAGCTGAACTCATATATATTAGTCAACATAACTTCTTAAAACATATGGGGCCCTATCATACACCCAGCATAATAAGGCGCAAGACGCATTTGACGCAATTTGTAGCTATTCTCAGACCAGCGCAACTCTAATTTTCACGTTTTGCACCACGTTGTTTAAATAGCAAATAGAGGTGTGTTAAGGCACATTGTTGGCGTGTTGCTATTTTGAAAAAGTTAAATAGACCGCACCATTGACCATCTAAAAGCAGGTCTAAAGTTAACACATTTTAATCTGTTTTTATCACTGTTAGTAATTGTTTTTTTTTTTTTTATACTTATCTCTTTTATTCCTGTTTATGTAAAGCACTTTGAATTGCCATGGTGTATAAAATGTGCTATATGTATAAACTTGCCTTGCCTAAAGTCCAGCGCAGAGTGCATTTGTTAAGCTCCTATGTGGGTTCAAAAGCTTACACATTGCTTAATACACACAGGATGTAAACAATACACAAATATCTTTACATATGAAAAAGATTACAGGATTAAAATGTTACAAAAATTATTATTTTCTACGCAAATATAAAAAAACACTACCTCAATGCCTTTTTCATCTCAGGGGGCTTTTCAGTTTATTCATCACAATTTGCAGTTGCATAATGTTATTTTTATTATTATTATTAGCAGTATTATTTATTATATGCATATTTATATTACTTTTAATAAAAACTAATTTAGATTTGTCCGCCTGTTGGGTTTTGGAGACGTTTGCATTACCATATGGGGCATATAACTCACACTTTGTTGTTATTGTTCATTTATTTGTTTGCTGGAAATTAGAACAGAATTTAAAAAGAGTTTTGAAACAAATCTTTGCACTTAAACTAAATTAAATATGTACAGTTGATGTCAAAATTATTAGCCCCCCTGAATTATTAGCCCCGTTTATTTTTTCCCCAATTTCTGTTTAAAGGAGAGAAGATTTTTTTCAACACATTTCTAAACATAATAGTTTTAATAACTCATTTTTAATAACTGATTTTTTTATCTTTGCCATGATGACAGTAAATAATATTTTACTAGATATTTATCAAGACACTTCTATACAGCTTAAAGTGACATTTAAAGGCTTAACTAGGTTAATTAAGTTAACTAGGCAGGTTAGGGTAGTTAGGCAAGGTGTTGTATAATGATTCCTATATAAAAAAAAATCAATATAGGCTAAAGGGGCTAATAGTTTTAACCTTAAAATGTTTTTTTTAAAAACTGCTTTTATTCTAGCCAAAATAAAACAAATGAGACTTTCTCCAGAAGAAAAAAAATTGTATCAGACATACCGTGAAAAATTCCTTGCTCCGTTAAACATCATTTGGAAAAAAAAAAGAAAAAAAATTCAAAGGGGGCTAATAATTCTGACTTTAACTGTATTTTTTTCAGATGGCACTGTGACTGAGTTTTAAAGGCTTTCAACATGGACACTTTTGTTCAAAAGTTCCTAAATATATTTGTACATTACTTTTTTAATCTTTGTGTAAAATAATAGATGGAAACAAGGGTTACAATTTCAATACAAATACACATTTTTGACTACATTTATGCTATTTGCATGAACATAGCCAAAATTCTTTGAATAAACTGATATAAAACATATCTGCAAGGAACGCAATGATTAGTTCATGTGAATTTTATGTTGTTTATATCTTTTAAAATGTTTTGAAGCATCAGCATTTTGCATGAACAGACTCATATTAGAGAGACAAGACTCTCTTAGATTCAAATAATTTTTTTCTTATTTTTTTTAAGATGACCACATGCGAGTTTGTAACACCCCGGGAGTTAGTAAATACTGATGGAATTTCCATTTTGCTTTGAACAGGCCCTTTAAGCAAATCTAGAGATTTAAATCTAAACTATTTACATGCATACCTGCATGATTTCCACAATAGCAACCAAATCAGCCAATGAGATCTGATCACCAACAATGAACGGTTTGTCTTGCAGAAACTTATCCTGAAAGAGCTGCAATGCCCAGTTCAGATTCTCTACTGCGTTCTCCATCTTTTCTTTAGGGACCTCAGCTCCCAGCATTTCTGGAATCAAGATCTACAAAAACATAAGAAAACAAATCAAAATCCACTTATAAATAAGTGTAAAAATTAAAAAGTTCAGGTTTCATGCTCAAGCAACTGGAGCAAACCATCAAATAGGGAGCTGCAGAAATCTAGGCGTATTTGCACTTCATTCACCTTTAACCAGATAATCTTGGCTCCATGCATCCGTATGGAAGTGTGCTGCCATGACAGATATTCATTTACTCTAGCTCGCTTCTGCAAGTCCGCTGGAAACCAATGGTCTGGAGTGTGAAACTTGTCAGCCAGGTAGATCATAATTGCGACACTAGAAAGAGGAAGTAATAGCTAATTTACATAAACTGTTTGATAAGATGCGCAAAACAAACAACAGGTTTCTATGAAATCGAAATACACATGGTGCTGGCAATAATAAAATAAAGCATGGTATTGAACATGCACATTACTGTTACGGTAGTCAAAATAAAGACTCTGATTTGTTAGATGGACTAGTTTGTTGTGGTCCACAGCTTACAGCCTTTTATTAACAGAAATGTTCTCAGGATTACTTTTGGGGAATAATAACAATCCTGCACATTTCTGTTGTGCTTATAAACACAATGGCCAATAAAAGGTATTTAGTCAGCACTGAAAATGCTCATTTTGATACATGCATGCTTTCAATTAATGGCTTCTGAGCAATTCTATGCAAATGTCAAACTTGCCATGAAAAAAATTCAGTCAATGTTTTCGAACTATTATATTTAATTTACCAAAGTCACACATATGGCAATTTCACATCAGTCACATCCATAACAGAGAGATGTCAAATCTATAACAAAATTTTTTCCTTATAAATGCAAAAATATAAAATAAAATAAAATCAATCATGTTTGATCTATAGTGAGTCAACTCTTACCCTTTTTGATTAGCATTATTTCTTTTGGGTTGTGCAGTTTAATTCAGAGATTTCCTCCAAAGTATGTTGTATACTGTAAACTCGCATACTTTTTTGGTCACATCCATAACGCACGTTTACTTTCCCCATTTAAATTACAAAACATGTTTGCAGATTGATATTTTTCTGATCCCATAACTCTGTGGTTAGTTGTTTTGAAAACATAAGCAGATGTTTCAATATAATGCTAACAAAGACTTTCTCTGTGAATTTATGTTTGGAGTTTTTACTGAAAATGTCACATCCATAACTCTGGAATTGTTCTTCTGCATTCTCTACGTGCATATACAATGCAAGTATATTAATTTCAAAGCTTCAGTAAATATCACAAGCTTTTGTGAAAAGTTAAAAACACTAAAATAAATGTTTGTATAAAAAAATGTGTATGTGTATGAAGGCTGGTCAAAGTCCTCAGTTCTGGAACTGGAATTACTGACTGTTTAGGAAACATTAACTTTTATTTTTGACCTTTGATTTTCATAACTCCACAGTAGCTTTACATTTTTTTTAATTAAAGATACTTAAGTTCAATGGTTTGGTTAAGTTTAAAACAACTTAATTTATGATTAAAGCCAGGAATAAATTACTTCCGAAATGCATGCAAAAGTTTTTTTAAAGAAAGACAAGGGGGATATATTCTGAGAGAAATACAAAATCTTAGTAGGTTGAAAACAAGGACAATTTAAAAAACAATTGTGCATATATGTATGTGGTGTGACATTATGGAACAGTCTGGAATAGATTCTCAAACAATGTCGGGATATTAATCAATTTACAAAGTTGTATAAATATATATATATATATATATATATATATATATATATATATATATTAATAAAGGAATAGAATGATTAATAGAGGTGATTGGAAAAGAACAAAATGAAAAAGGTATGATGAAATTTCAATTAATGGCTATTTGCAACACTACACTGTAAAACCCAATAAATTAAGCTTTCTCAAACCATTTGAGGAAACCAATTACATCAAACCATTTACATTCAAAAATCAATCTTAATGAGTTCTGTGAACTTAATCCATTTAAGTAAACGAGGCAATTTGAGCACTCAATGAAGAGAACTCAAACCAATTGAGTACTGTAAAACCCAATAAGTTAAGGCAACTCAAACCATTTGAGTTAAAAAAAAACCTAATCTATATGAGTACTGTGAACTTACTCCATTTTATGTTGAATGAGGTTTTTAATTAACTAATTATCTTCAACACTGAGTTCAAAACTCTTTTCAAATGAGTAAAATTAACTTTCAGTAAATTGAGTTAACTGCTCTCATTTCATCTGATAAAGTTGACTGTTGGGTTTTACAGTGTATGTATTTTTTGCATCTATATTATAAAATGTAAATGTACAAATAGAATCGAACATATAATGTCAAAGATGCCAAAAGCTCTATTTGTCTCATGTAAAAAAGAAGAGATAAGTAAATAAGGGAAATAAGTTGAAGTAATAGACGAATGATGTGTGTGGTAATGGGGTGCATGGGGAAAATAAGTTTGTGCTTCATCCTGCTCCATTTTGACCATGTAGAAATGTATTCTGTTTAAAGAATTGTTTTGTGTATGATTTTTCAGTTCGAAATTAATAAATCAAACCAAAACATTTACAAACAGCTACATTATACACAGCATTTAAAAAAGGAGAATAGAGGCAGTTTAAAGACTTTAGGGTTGCACGATATTGGGGAAAAGCTGACATTACAATATTAGATTTTTCTGCGATATACATTGCGATATTGTGTATAATTTCAGCAAATGACATGAATGGAATAATTGGGGAAAAAATTATTATTTTACAGTAATTGGGATCAGCATTCGTAGAAACTAATAAACTAATAACAAGCATTGATAAATACAGTAAAGCAAAGATACAAATAAAAAGGCAATTTATTTTATCACAAGTCTTAAATTGGAGAGTAAACTTGCTTGGAAAGTCACTTACCTTTCAGCCAAGCAAAAGTCTCCATCTTTGATTGTTGGGAATTTCCTCAGTGGGTTGATTTTCCCAAATTCTTCACCATATTGATGACCTGAAGGACATATGTTTAAGCAAAACACTGTTATGATATAAGGGAGTTACATATAAATATCATTCACTCATTTTCCTTCGGCTTAGTCCCTTTATTATTCTGGGGTCACCACAGAGGAATGAACTGCCAACTTATCAGCATATGTTTTACACAGCGGATGCCCTTCCAGCTGCAACCCAGTACTGAGAAACATCCATACACACTCATTCACACACATACACTATGGCCAATTTAGTTTATTCAATTCACTTATACTGTATGTCTTTGGACTGTGGGGGAGGAAACCCAAGCCAACAAGGGCAGAACATGCAAACTCCACACAGAAATGCCAACTGACCCAGCTGGGACATGAACAAGCGACCTACTTGCTGTGAGGCGAAAGTGCTAACCACTGAGCCACCGTGTTACCTATAAGTATATATATTTTCAATAAATTATATATAACAATTATTGCATCCACAATGAACTGCTTTTACTACAGAGAGAAGATTAAGTGTTCTGAAAAAATAAAGACAGCAATTAATAAAAGAAACAAAAAAAGAAAGAAAAACCCATATTAGGGTTGTTGGGCCCCATAGCTGGAATTGCTTGGGACCCCCACATCACTAAATTCGCCTGTTATACAATCAGACACAATGTAAAACGGCACAATCTGTCAGATAAGTGTTGTCTCACATAATCAAATCTCTAAATACCTCTTGAGCACTTTCAATCAATGAAGGATTACTTGCATAAGTCTAACCACAACGTTCCCTGACACAATTAAATATGACAAAAAGGGGGAGCGTATACGTTAGCATTGAATATAAATTCAAGAACCAACATAATGTCTGCAAGCTCTTCCCCTGGAGACGTTTTGATGACGAATGCTGTAAAGTAACTTACAGGCAAACACGGTTTTGCAGAAAACATACCTTCGAACAGACAAACCTTCTTGTGGTCGAACTGGATGTTGTTTTTCTTAGCAAATATGTACACGGAGCGACAGGGCTGCGAAAACAGGTCCAAGTAAATTTCCAAAGTCATGTTTTAAAAGCTTTGAGCTCTGTAGATGAACACAACTCGCTGCAAACTGCCAAACGACTGCTTGTACTTTAAGTATCGTCTATTACCATCCCGCCCCTCTGAACTCTGTTCATAAAGAATCCGTGCCAACTGGAGGAAAACTAGTCCATCTCACGATGAGTGTGAAATTTTATTTAAAAAGCACGCAAAATGACCTTATGCTGTTCATATTTAGAGTTAATAATTGAAACTGAAATAATAAAATCGCAAGATAAGTGCTTTAACTTTGGGTTAATTTTTTTCCAGTCGTTCTTCCTTATACAATTGGCGCCATCTGTCGGAAATCGAGAGGTATTTCGACAGTGAAAGTAGAACAATTACCTCAGCAAAATATGGTAAAGGTCAAATCATAAATATCATATATAAATTAATGTGTTTGAGTAATAAACAAATTTTCTGACTTGAGGAAGTCTTTAGAAATCTCACCTGGCAGTAAATAAATATGAATTCTCAAAACCAGAATGACATCTCAGGCCCCTCAGGCCCTTAGCCAGCCTATTGAAAGGAATTCTTTTGTCTAAAAAAGTGGACCTTTTTTGCATTTATTTGCCTCATTTATCTATTCAATTATGCATCTTAGTGACATTTTAAGAAGCAATCTTTGCTGGATCAGCTTGGTGAAAAAATATTTTTCTACAATTCCTACAAAGTGCTCACCATACTATTCTTCTACAAAGTATTTATTTACAAGTTTGGATTTAAACTAAGTTAATCCAGCTTTATAAATATTGTTATGAGGTTAGCGTTTTAAATAGAAAAAAAAATAAGAAATATGAAAAAATATATATTTTAAATACAAATGTATTATCATTTTAAAAATAGGAATCTGGTAAATCTTGTTTTAAAATAAAAACTTGCCAGATCATTCAACTTTCCTCAGTAAGAATTTGGACACTTGAATAATTAACAATGTAATTAGTGTTAAAGCCTTCTTCTATCTATAATTTTCACAATATATGATGGCATAGCAGTCAAAAATTGAATAAATGAGCTCATTTTAGGGGTCAAATTCTGGACCTTGTCAGTGGTAATGTGTGTCTTTCGAACCACTCGAAGCCCCTGGCTAAGGACCTGTGTCTCTATCTATAGAAAATATTTGTTTCTTCCCAAACATATAACACAGAGGACTAGAAGATATTGCCTGAGGTAACAGTTGAGCATTGACCTGTATAACCTTCAATAAGAGGCACAAAAACACTTACTAGGATCTTCTCGTTTACTATTCCTTGTCAGTTGAATCTTTCCAACCACATTCAGAATGCAGAATCTCTGGGAATATTCAAGAAACTCATCTCTTCCATGAGCACTTGTAAACTGACCTGTGTATGCAAATGCTGCTAACATCATCCCCCAAAAAACTACACATTTAAGAGGATTTTTTAAATTTTCTATAAACTCATTTGAAAGGCTGTATCAATGTAGTTGATCAAATACATTGTGTTATTGTGCACTTTCATTCTGCTACATCAGAGCAAATGTGTTTAAAAGTAATATATTTCACTGAAGATAATGTGCAAATCAAACCTCATTCAGACACATACTGTTTCCAGTGATTTAAGATATTTTCAATAGCTTTATTAAGCTGGCCATAAGATGATTCATGTTTTGATTAAACAGATCTGATTAATGTGGCATCTAGAAAAAAAGGATGATATTTGTCAATAAATTATTCTCTCATATACCGATTTAATCAATATTACTTTCATTGTTGTCTAAAAACAGACACAGCTTACTATTTGATCTGATACCAAATGCTAAATGCATTATTTTTAACTTAATAGTAAAACAATTATTGTCAAATAACCAAATTTATTTAAAGAAAAATAAAGCTTGGGTTAAATGCCAAATATTTTCAATCATATTAGAACATAATTTGCCTATACTGCAATGCATGTTCCACTAACTGGATCTCAAAGAGGAATCACATTAAAAAAAGTATTCACTTTCACAAGAATGTTGAGTCTTATAGGAAGCTCATAACTGTTCCCTTTTTCCCAATCTGTGATGGCTCCAGAGGGTAGAACAATACCAAAATCCTGAAACAGAACAGATGAGAAAGACAATCAGGGAATTATACTATAATGCATACTATAAGTTGACTACATGTCCCTTTTAAGGCATAATAATCCATTTAATGGTCATTCTGAGGCAATGTGAAATTGCACACTCTCTAGGGTATGTTTTTTTCTGTAATACAAATACTACATAACCGCTGATTGAAAAGTCATTTGTAAATCTCATTTATTGTATTCCATTCTCATTTATATATTCTCTCCAGTGTACTCATGGGATGGTAAAGTGCCCATTCATCAGACGCAAAAGGGATAGTTCACCCAAAAATGAAAACTTACTCAAGTGGTTCCAAACCTTTATAAGTTTCTGTCTTCTGTTGAACAAAAAAGGGAGATATTTTGAAGAAACTAAAAACGGGTAACCATTGACTTTCATAATAAGAAACACAAAAACTATGGTTACAGGTTTCAAGCTTTCTTCAAAATATCTCTTTTGTGTTCAAAAAAAGAAACTTAAGTTTGGAACAAGCAAAGGGAAAGTAAACAATGACAGAATATTAGATGAACTATGGCTTTTGTATGAGTACTGTGAATTTAGACACACTTCTTTTGCCACATGCCATTTTTTTTGCCTACTATATGCTACAGCTAGACAATGGCAGGCTGGTTTAAAAGGGAGGGGCATTATAATTTTAAAACAAAATAAAAACAAAACAGTCACACCTATTCATACAATGTCAATCACAAATATTTTGATTTTTCTTTCAGAGAATAACATTTTTAATTCAACTCAGGAAAAAAGTAAAAGAAAGCATAGAGTCTATTCCAGCATTATCGAGAAAGTACAGAGAAAGTATATGTCAATATTGTATTGAAACATCTGTTTATATTATCCAAAACAACTAACCACAGAGTTATGGGTTCTGGAAAATATCAATCTGTAAACATTTATAAATTTAAATGAGGAAAATAAACGTCTAAGTTTACAGTATACAACATACTTTGTAGAAACTCAACCCACACCTCAAAATAAATAATGATAATCAAATAGATAAAGAGTTGGGTCACTATATAACAAAACTTTTTCATTTTATTTGACATTTTTTTGCATTTATGAGGAAAAAGCTTTGTTATGAATGTGACAGATGTGAAATTGCCCCTTTTATGACTTTGGTAAATCAAATATAAATGTATAAAAACATTGACAGAAACATTTTCGAGTATTTTTACAGTACTGTAAAATAAAAGCCTACACAAAAAAAACCTAGAAAAAGTTTCGAGATTTTGACGAAAACTTGGTTGACTTTTGCATGGAATTGCTATTGTCATATTAGCATATATGTGTAAGCTAGATATCTGTCTGTATGTACGCACACATGTATATCTACTGTATAAGTTCATTGTTTATGAGGCATTGATAAATTAAATAACTAAAGCATTAATTATGTCAAACACATTTATGATGCGTTTAACGCTGTTTTTGCGCCTTTTTTGTTATTAATTTACCGGTCATCACTTAGCCCAAATTCTTTTTGCAGGAACTGGAAGATTTTAGCGCTATGCTCCTTATTTTTCTCCGCAGTATCTGTCACTCCAATGGCCGACACGGTCATCAACACACAAGGGGAGCTGGACCCCGCGATTAACATTGGCAGGTCAGCCTTTACCACCAGATTCATCCTCTGAAGATATAAACCAAAGCATAAAATACGTTTACATAACTGTGAAGCAGTCACAACTTTGTACGATCAAGATCAAGACATTTGAAGTAGAGTTAAAAAAACACTACTGTCCACACAAAAGCATAGCAAAGACATTGACGTTAACTTTTTCTTACACGGCTAACCTTAAAGCCACAATACTCACGTCTTCCGGCTTCCCCAATGCTGCAGCCAATGTAGAGCATAGTCTTTTCAGAAAGTCTTCTGGAAACTTGCTTGCAGGTAAATTGGTTTCTACATTTATGAACGGCATGATTTCAATCAGTGTGCGTTTCTGTCAAAACGTGAGAATGACCTGCTGTAACAACAACCCCTCTTCCTCGTGATACACCGCTCTCTCTGATTGGTTGAAAGGCAGAGACGCCTGTTTACCGAGCTCTGTGATTGGTCAATGTGGCGAAATCTTTTCACGCCTCTTAAGCGTTTGGAGATTGAATGAATGAGATTGAACCAAATGTCAAAACAAGTTACAAAATATCGTTTTTATACAGCACACTGCATGCAATACTTTGTTCTAACCTTTTTTTTTGCAAAAGCAAAATAAAGGCTATATTTACCTTTACTTCTGAAAGAGAACGACTGCGTAATCAAGTCTTGCAAATAGGTTGGTAGCCTATTTATCAGGCTTCTGTTTAGCAACTCTAATAGATCCTTGTAAATCATAAACAAGACCTTATCAAAATCTAGACATACAATTGTGTAATTGTAAAACATCAAAGCAGCATTACCCCATGTTACACGAGATGTACAATGCTTAAATAACAAACCAAGAAATAAGATAACAGCAGCTCTTTAATTGTACAAGCTCATTTACATGATGACACATTCAAAAGTATCAGTACATATCTCATAACTATAAACATAAGCATACATTCGTTGCATTAATATTTAGGACCTGTAGTTTATTTTTCTAGTTGTAGTGTCCAGCTCTTACAATTTCTTCATCACACCAGAGACGTGACACCTGAAGAAACAACACATCCGGTTATTTTCTAAGGCCACATTATGACAAATGTATACATTAATCTCTTTTTTAATAAATATACATATATTTTCTGTTGCAATTTCAAATAGTCATTATCTGATTTGGAATTTCTGTGTTGTCTGTGTAATTGGCATAGCACCATGCATTTAATATCCATGTTGAGCAGAGGCTTACCACTGGAGAGTTTGCACTGTTTAAGAGCCTCGTTGAAGCCTTCACACAAGCTCAGATCAGCCTGAGTCGTGGCACAGTCCAGAAACTGCCTCACCTCAAAGAGACAAGGACCAGACTGAGAGGGTGGAAGTCGTGACGGCTCCTGAAAAACATTTATAAAATACTTGATTACTTATAAATACTTGATTGTTACATATTCTTCATTACAATAAAAATTAAGTCATTAAGTACAGTGCATTAAAACAAATCACTTTTTACCAGCATTTTTTTGGAGCTTGATATGTTGAGTCTGGAATATGTTGACTGTTTAAAGACACTGTAAATAGCCATTCATTTTATTCACAATTAGTTTTTTATTGCTATGATTAAAGTACTGTGAACCTTGAGGTTGTTAATCGATGCTATATGAAACCATCAGTCCATATTATACATTTTTATTTTAAAAGTAATTGTTTAAAAGCAGAATTCTTTGTGAAAAAGCACACTAAATAGTTCTTCATAACACACCAATTCACATGAAGCACAGCGAATGACTTCATAGTCAGCACTGCTTCTTTCCCACATAATCATGACCTGAGAAACCGGAAGTGGTTGACTGTGGCATAATAAAAGCTTTGTCAGGCTCATCTCTCATTAGCAATTGCTTTAAAGCTCTTGTTTCACTAATAATGGTTCATTTGTTACCATTATAATAAGTTTTGAAAACTTGAACTCATCTATGAACCTGATTTTTGCAAGAGCTCCGTAGGATGTAATGAAGATGACAACTCCCATGATTCCACACTCAGTAGCTATATTTCCATCTGCATTTTTGGATTATCACAAAAAAATGCTTGATGAAAACACCAAGATACACATACATTTTATAAATGCACATAAAATAGGATAAACTTTTTACTCAGTAGGTAAAAATGCATATAAACTATGATAAAATTGCATTTTTACAGAATAAATTCTAGTTTGTGCATTAAAAATGTGTAAAAAATGTGTGTGATGGGATGCAATAATAGTCAAACTTGCGGCTGACCACATTGTAAAACATCTGAAATGTTTTTTTGGTCATTCTGAAATGCCTTAACTGTATTATTATTATATTATTAATTACCTCCAGAACTGTCAAGAGCATCTGCGCTCCGCATCTCACGCCTCCAAATGCCACCACACGTTTATTGTGGGTCAGCATGGTCTTTTGAGGCGCAAGTAATTTATTATATAAGGAATAGTCTCAGGGCTTAACATTAACACCAGCCAAATGTGGGTAGAGTTCAGCTGTGGCAGGTTAGACAGTCAGTTCCACTAGCCGCTTTGGCTGTTGAAGATCATTTTTAAATTGTAGTTTACTTAAAAAGCAGAGTTCAACAATAAGGATTGCCCAATGAGGGGTCAACTTGAGAAATGACAAAACTAACTGTGTTCGCGTGAGCAAAAGAAACGAATACGGAATGAGAGGAAGATCACGCGCACGGAGAGACACAGGCAATCATGATGCACTGACGAGGCCTTCAGTGTCAAGGCTGATTTCAAATGATGTGATACGCATGAAAGTTTAAAAGTAAAAAAAAAAAATGTTTCACTGCGTGAAGCATCCGTGCCTGGAAACATAACTGGTGCGATCGGTTCTTTTTTAAATGGACTGGACAAAAAGCGACACTTGTGCACCTACAGTCCTGCTGTTTTCAAGAGCTTACTCTTTTGTAAGCAGCAGGTTGCTTTCACTTTAACCTTTTACAGGATCATCCTTTCATTATCACACACAGTTTCACTTGCTTTCTTTTGCTTAGTTATTTTGGGCTAAAAATTGTTTATTTTTGATTTATGTTGTGGCTAGAGAAAAAAATTGTGAATCCTTAGTGTTAAGCCCTGATATGGGGGTGAGGTTGTTAATTCAATGCTATACGAAACCATCAGTTCATATTATACATTTCATTAAAAACAATAATTGTTTAAAAGCAGAATTCTTAGTGAAAAAGCACACTAAATAGTTCCTCATAATCCACCAAATCCCATAAAACACATCAAATAACTTCATAATCAGCACTGCTTCTTTCCCACATAATCACGACCAGAAGTAATCGAATGTGGCATAATAAAAGCTTTGTCAGACTCATCTCTCATTAGCAATTGTTCTTGTTTTGCTTATAATAGTTCATTTGTTACTGTTATAATAAGTTTTGAATAACTCAACTATAAACACAATTTCTGCAGGAGCCCCGTAGGATGAAATGAAGATGACAACTCCCATGATTCCACACTTAGTAGCTATGTTTCCAGATTGCTTTCGCTTTAACCTTTTACTCGATTATCCTTTCAATATCACACACAGTAAGTTTTTCACCTGCTTTCTTTTGCTTACAGTTATTTTGGGATAAAAATTGTTTCTTTTTTATTCATGGTGTGGCTAGAGAAAAAATTGGACAATCCTTAGTGTCAAACCCTGAAAAGTTATGTGAAATAAAAACTATTTGCAATGCAACACTATGAAACCACAACCCATTTACTATTTATTAACCTATTTAGCAAGACCATACACAACACACAAAAGTGAAATGAACGAGGAGGCATGTGGAAAAAAATACAAAATCTAAATCAAGTAATTTTAGCATGCAAAGTCTAATTTTATGCTTATAAAATATATTTTCCCAACAACAAAATTGTGGCTAGTGAAAACGGCGAGTGGCTAGTAATGTTGGAAAACTACTAGCCACAGTGGCTGGTGATAAAAAAGTTAATGTCAAGCCCTGAGATAAACTCTCATGGGATTGTGGTTCATTCTCTCAGTAAAACAGTAAAATCTTCAGATTTTAAAATCCATTTCTTCAAATTAAATTTGTAATGTTGCGATTGAACTCTATGAATTAAAACCCTTTGATAAAGATTTTTTAAAATCGTGTATTTGAAAAATACTTCTAGACACAATGCCACTCAAAAAGTTGTTGGTTGCACTCCATGGAAAAAAATAAAAAATAAAATTAATAAATATTTTGGGTATGGGGGCGACGCAGTGGCGTAGTAGGTAGTGCTGTCGCCTCACAGCAAGAAGGTCGCTGGTTCGAGCCTCGGCTGGGTCAGTTGGCGTTTCTGTGTGCAGTTTGCATGTTCTCCCTGCGTTCGCGTGGGTTTCCACCGGGTGCTCCGGTTTCTCCCACAGTCCAAAGACATGTGGTACAGGTAAATTGGGTAGGCTAAATTGTCCGTAGTGTATGTGTGTGAATGAGTGTGTATGGATGTTTCCCAGAGATGGGTTGCGGCTGAAAGGGCATCCGCTGCGTAAAACAAATGCTGGATAAGTTGGCAGTTTATTCCGCTGTGGCGACCCCAGATTAAGAAAGGGATTAAGCCAAAAAGAAAATGAATGAATGAATGAATTTTGGGTATGACCTGATATGTGGGTGCTGGTTTGGGTGCCTCTGAGCTGCTGCCTCCACTGAAGGCACCTGTGATGGCACTGCCCATCACATGTCCTACAGCTGAACCGACTGCCACTCCGGCCGCTGTGGTAGCCATCTGGGCCATGAGACCTGGCTGCTTAGGCTGAGCCGCAGCAGGGGCCACTGCCATCGGAGGAGGAGCTGCAGGAGCTGGAGCATAGGATGGGGCAGGAGCACTAGAAAGAAAACAGGATGAAATATGTTAAAAGAGATTTAAAAATACAGGTCACCATAAAATGACCATTTACTCACATTCAAGCAATTCAATTATGAAGGAAGATACATTGAATATATACTATGGAAGTCTATGGCTGTTTTTTCCCCAAAATTCTTCAGTATATCATTGAGGTAAAGTTGGTTTTAGAGTCACACATTCGATCATTTTTGAAAAGTGACAACTTGTGACATGGTCTCTATATATTGTTTACTATGCTACTCTGAATATTTTGGTCAGAAATAACACGTAAATATGACTTTAAAACCACATTAGCTCTATTTAATTGACTGTAAACTATGTTGTACCATGTCATTGGCTGCTAATATAATTCACTATTTAGAATTTACAAAGAAAACTTTTCTGAAATTATATTAAGGAGAAAGTCTGAATGTGCAAAAAAAAAAAAAAAAAAAAAAAACGTTACCCCAATCAGTATATCTACCTTTGTGTTTGTGAAAGAAACTTAGGTATGAAACAAGTGAAGAATGAGTAGACGACAGTTTAGATTTTTGGTGAACTTTTTCTTTAAGTATTAAAGTATAATGTGCATAAGCTTAGCTATCTTGGCATATATACTGTAAAGCACACACACAGAATTTAGGATACCAAGAATATATTTTGAATTAATCTGTATCAATATCACGTGACCTAGAGCTGCTTTTGGCATCTTCGGATGGAAAGGAGATACTGTCTTAAATCTGGTTTGCGTCATAGGCTATCAAATGAGAGCCATTTACACGAATAAATTCATTCTGAACACATTTTCAGACTTATGGTAGTAAATAATACAAATATATTGTTTTACTTTGACAGTTTGATCTTTCACCTACTGTTTTTGGATGTGTAGAATAATACCGAATTCCTTCGTTTCTAGCAAAGAAACATTTTGTGTGCTATTTTTCTGTGCCCAATCTGTTTTTTCTTTAACGCAGCTAACGTCTAACTTTACTTCCAAGTTACATTAGCTTTAGCTCGCTTGCATTACATCAGAGGTTTATAGTGCGTAACAAAACTAGTGTCTAAAGATACCTCGCTGGTGCCGGTGAAGGACGACTGCGACTTCCTCTTGCCATTTCAGTAGATTGTAATCACTTTTAGTCCTTCCAGTTATTGGTATAATGTCGCAAAACAATCGTGAAGGCTGTCAAATGTCTGTCTACACACGCACAGTACTCTGAATGACAGCCGGTGGACGCACGTGTGTTTGGTTTGACCTTGTGGTTACTGTAGACACTGCGCATGCGCGACTCGGTGTTCTAGAAAACCGCCGCGAATAATTGGTTATTTCTGAGGTAAATGTTTTATAGAGCATTTCTGTTGACTCTCAAAGCTATTCTTAAGGGTTTCTAAACTACAAAAGCAAAATATTTTCTTTTCTTTTAGTGATGTGACGCGCAACGTTGAGATTTTAGGTTTGAATTATGTAAATAGTGGTATGTTTAATTGTTCGATTTAAAATCTGAAAAACCTTACTACATTTAAACACCAAACAAACATCACATTCGTCTTTCGGATGACACGTTAAACCGAGGTTCTGACTCTGTGGTCATTAAAAATCCCATGGCACTTCTCGTAAAGAGTAGGGGTGTAACCCAGTGTCTTGTCCAAAGTCCCTCAATCGGCCCATCATGGCCTTCTAATCATCCCCATCCACCGAATTGGCTCTATCACTGTCTTTTCACTCCACCAATAGCTGGTGTGTGGTGAACGCACTGGCGCCGATGTCCTGTGGCTGCCGTCGCATCATCCAATGCTACACACTGGTGCCCTCATGATTGTAAAGCGCTTTGGTTGTATTACCATACACAATAAATGCGCTATATAAATACACATTACATTACATTACATTATTTACAGCAGAGATGTCCAAAGCAGAGCCCGCGGGCCAAAGTTGGCCTATTGTAACCTTTGATTTGGCCCACCATCCCATCCCATCTGAGAGGAGTGAGTATGATGGAGAGGGTTGGGGCGAATGCCTTAAACAGAGATCGTCATTTCTAATTTGATGTAACAATTTTTGTTTGTTTTAATGCTGAGCTACAAAAAAGCAAACGGAAATTAAATGTAAATGAATCAGATTTTAAAAAAAAATGTAAATACTGTCACTCGACGGACAGAGGACTGTGCAGAGGACATTAGCGAGCAAATCAAGGCAAAAGCTAGTGTAATTTGTTATAAATTAGATCATCATTAAATAAATTAGGAAATTACCCATGGTAAATACCTCACCTATATTTGCCTTCAGCCCATTAGCCTCGGTCAAGTTTGGTTTTTAGCCCTTCATAAGAAAAAGTATGGGAAGCCCTGATTTAAAGGGACTGGTTAATCTTATGTCACACTTTTCGCACTAGATGGCGCTAAAATATAAGTACAACCAAGTAGAATCATAACTTTGAAAGCAGTCTTGATTGATTTGAGCCTCCAAAGCTTCAGTTTGACACAAAGCGTACCGAACAAAGCGAGGATGTTTTAAATGTGTCATTTTTTTATTATAACGTGCTAGACTGATTTCTTTAGTTTCTTAACTAGTGTGGGTTTTATTTCTCAGTTTTAAATATCAGGAAGGGGCAACACGGTGGCTCAGTGGTTAGTGCTGTCGCCTCACAGCAAGAAGGTCATGTGGAGTTTGCATGTTCTCCCCGTGTTTGCATGGGCTTCCCCCTGTGTCTTCGGACTGTGATCTCTATAGGTGAATTGAATGAACTAAATTGGCCTCATCTCATCTGCTGTGTATGCTGGATAATTTGGCTGTTCATTCCGCTGTGGCGACCTCTAGGACTAAGCTGAAGGAAAATGAATGAATGAATAAAATATCAGGAAGAATGTTATTTGTCTTCTTAGAAATTAAAATTAACACATCAAAGTTTGCACCTTTCATATGAAATACTAGGCGTTTAGGCCTGTATTTCAGACATGTAATGCATGCATGGATAGGGCATACATTTTAAGGTGTGGATGTCAGTGCCTACCTTTATGTTACACTACGAGTTAAAAAAATAGGGAAGCAAATAGCTTATAGAGAAAAATGTCAATTTAAAGATAAAAGTTATGTTCCTATATTACTAATATTATTGAAGAGGTCTCAACTAGCTGAGTACAATAAGCACTATTGTTTCAGGTAAACTGCAAAAAACAACACCAAGTGCATGTTTAAAAGGTATATGCATGTAGTCTTTAAATTAACAGTACATTGCATGCAATAAACCCTTTAATTTTAATGTAAGTAGCATTTAAATGTAATCCTATAATTAGTACACATGAATTATAAATTACAATATCAATGCATATGGGCGACGCAGTGGCGCAGTAGGTAGTGCTGTCGCCTCACAGCAAGAATGTTGCAGGTTCGAACCTCGGCTGGGCTGGGTCAGTTGGCGTTTCTGTGTGGAGTTTGCATGTTCTCTCTGCGTTTGCGTGGGTTTCCTCTGGGTGCTCCAGTTTCCCCCACAGTCCAAAGACATGTGGTACAGGTAAATTGGGTAAGTGAATGAGTGTGTGGATGTTTCCCAGAGATGGGTTGTGGCTTGAAGGGCATCCGCTGTGTAAAAATCGTGCTGGATAAGTTGGTGGTTCATTCCTCTGTGGCGACCCCGGATTAATAAAGGGACTAAGCCGACAAGAAAATGAATGAATGAATAAATGCATATGTTTGTATTTGCTATCGGGCATTATTGGGGAAATTGCCATCTTATGTTTGTAACCTTTTATCATATTATACTTGTAGTTATTCATTCATTCATTCATTTTCTTTTCGGCTTAGTCCCTTTATTAATCCGGGAACACCGCCACAGTGGAATGAACCGCCAACTTATCCAGCACATGTTTTACGCAGCGGATGCCCTTCCAGCTGCAACCCATGGGAAACATCCATACACACTCATTATCACACACACACTACGGTCAAATTTAGCTTACCCAATTTACCTACAGTATAGTGCATGTCTTTGGACTTGTGGGGGAAACCGGAGCACCCGGAGGAACCCATGCGAAGTTGTGAACACGGGAAGAACATGCAAACTCCACACAAAAATGCCAACTGACCCAGCCGAGGCTCGAACCAGTGACCTTCTTGCTATGAGGCAATTGTGCTACCCACTACGCCCCTGCGCCGCCTACTTGCAGTTATAGTACACAAAATTCTTCAAAATGACATTTAACTGTTCCTAGAGTGTGTATGGAGTTTGGTAAAACAGCGTTTTTCTCCTTTAGGGCCTACATTATAGAATGAAATGCAGAGTTTTATCATGTTAAAGACAATTCCATCTTTAAATATTTTTAAAAATTGTTTGAAGTCTTACCTGGAAGAATCATGTGAATGTTTGTGTAAATTTTGATTTGAGATATTTTATGTATGTGTATTTTTGTATCTGAACTTTTTTGTGTTGCTATTTTGGCCAAGAGCCCCTGGTAGAAGAGATGCATATCTCAATGGGAAATTCCTGGTAAAGTAAAGGATAAATAAAAAAAAATGTAATGAACTCTAATTGTAATCCTAAATTTAGTACACATTGTTAATTAATTAATATTACTGTGTGTGTGTGTGTGTGTGTGTGTAATTGCAGTAAAATACATGCTTGAACCACCTCTTTAAATGATTAAATCCTGAATAAATCACACAATATACAGTAGCATTTTCCAGTCTTTTATCTGTGAAGTAACTCTCTACTTTAGATGAAATGAAAGAGTGTAATTTGAAATGCTTTGCAGCCAGGGATGTAAACATGTTGATAAAAACAGCTCAAATAATGCATCAGAATGCATTGTGGTTACAGCTGGCCTGATAATTTCTGCTTAGTGTGTGGCACGGGGGAGCTTAAATTTACTTAAATTGGCATGATTCACACCCCGAGTTTCAGATGGGAGGCGGTGATTCAGCATGCATTAGGACTTTGTATAAGGTTCTGCCTAATTTCCACACGATAGGTGGTCTGTTGTGTCTCAGTATTAGTGATTACATTGAATTTAAATAACCGTTTTGGTTCAACAGGACATGAGTACTGTGTCCATATGGTCTTTGATGATGCTGCTGCTGCATCGGATCTCCACAGGCTTCTATGGTGAATTCTAGAATGAATCACAAAGACTAAAATACATTAACACAATACGGTATAGAAAACCAAAATGGACTGGGAATTAACTGCCCACAGGGATGTGGCTTTGTCAGCATCTACTATATTTAATGTAATTTGTGCTGACAGAAGTTGTAAGGCTGGAACTCATTATATCTGTTAATATCAGTACATATTTTACAACACTCAAAGCAACAAGTGCATTGTAGTTAAATTAGCTTTAATGTGCTATTCTAAGAGTGGATGAAGAGACTGGATAATTGAGTATTCAAGCATGACATTCAGTGGTCCAATATTTCACAAACGTCCAGTCGACATAGCAATGTGATTATCCAAAAAATGTATCAATCAAATGTGCCATTCCGTGGTTTGATATTTCAACCTAATCTCACAAGGAAACATAACTATTTTACGTTTTGTCAGTTTAGTGGCTAATTCAAACAAATTCATAGTCTTACGAAAATTAACCAAAATTACATTTTGGTACCAAAACCCCATTCCAAAACCTAACCGTCATTGGGGGATAAGCAAATCTTACTAATTCATAAGAATTAACCACCAAATCAAAAAGTTACGAATTGCTGTGAGATAGTATTGGATTTTTCATACATTTTACTGGTGTCAAAGCAACAGTATTTCCAAATCAGTGGTGCTTTTTGGGAAGTCATCATAAAAGTGTGTTTATTGAATTAGTGCTACATTCCGTAATACTCGATTAGTCAAATGTGGCACTCAGCAGTCTGATTTCTACTATCACTAAGGTCATACCATTACCAATCTGTAGTCCAATATTCTATAAACGAATACATTCAAATTAGCACTGATTTCTGTAACACTTGATTCTTTAAACAAACCCTTCAAAACTTAGTAGTCCAATATTTCCCACTGAAATGCTGTGTTTGACTAATCAAGTATTCCAGAATGCAGCAAATATCCAGATATGAATGTTGCTATATACTGTTAACATTTAAGGGAATATCGGATTGCTAAAGTGGCGTGTTTGACTAATGCAGGACATATTTGGATATGGATGTTAAAATTTAACATCTAATTGACTAATTGGGAATTTCAGAATGCAGCAAAGATTCAGATATGATTGTTGCTATGATGTAAAAATTCATAGAATATGAGACCAATCAAGTATTTCAAAATGCAGTGAATATGTGGATACAAATGTATGTTGCCAGTATGATGTTAAAATCTACGCTGAAATGTCATGTTTGACTAAAACCAAAGTATTCCCAAAACCAAAAAGTATACCCAAACCAGCACCCACATATCAGGTCATACCCATAATTCATTCATTCATTCATTCATTCATTCATTCATTCATTCATTTTCTTTTTGGCTTAAGCCCTTTCTTAATCTGGGGTCGCCACAGCTGAATGAACCGCCAACTTATCTAGCACACGTTTTAAACAGCGGATGCCCTTCCAGCTGCAACCGATCACTGGGAAACACCCATACACTCTCATTCACACACATACACTACAGACATATTGGACTTCGGACTGTGATGGAAACCGGAGCACCCAGAGAAAACCCACGGGAACATAGGGAGAACATGCAAACTCCACACAAAAATGCCAACTGACCCAGCTAGGCTCAAACTAGCGACCTTCTTGCTGTGAGGCGACAGCGCTCCTTAATTTCTTTTTAATAATAATTTTTTTATAACTGATTTCTTTTATCTTTGCCATGATGACAGTACATATTGTTTTAATAGATATTGTTCAAGGTACTATATAGCTTAAAGTGCAATGTTAACTAGGTTAATTAGGTTAAATGGCAAAGTAAGGTAATTGGCAAGTAATTGTATAACAATAGTTTGGTCTGTAATTGAAAAAAATATTGCTTAAGGGGGCTAATAACATTTACCTAAATTTAAAACAGCTTTTATTCTAGCCTAAATAAAAATAAGACTTTCTCCAGAAAAAAAAAATATTATAGGAAATACTGTAAAACAATTCCTTGCTCTGTTAAACATCATTTGGGAAATATTGTAAAAAATCACAAGAGCTAATCATTTGGATTTCTACTGTATATTCTATATAATTAAGGATATATATATATATATATATATATATATAATACAGCAGTAATGCCAACAGCAGCATCTTACATCACAGTGCTAAACAACAAGCTGCACTAAAGCCAGCTTGTGTTTTATAACCTCCACTCTTTCTCCGCTGCACTCTTTCTTGTGGTCGCGGGCACATGAGATGGAGGGATTGGGCTGAGGAGGGGTAGAGGCTATGATTCATTTCCATGGGCCTTTCTTTCATGTTTCCACTGAGTGACGTTTAATAGAGCCTCAGGGGTCTGGTTGAAGCTGCTTCATGGTGGAGTGTTTGAGGAGTCTGGCTTGCATTTTATCAGACCGAGGGGGCCCCGCACCCCGAGAAAGAGGCTGACAACAGCACAAAAGATGCCTGTTTTGAGCTTACAATGTCCTCATGATTGAAAACCTTAGCTTTAATCAACATAGAATTTCACAAATAAACACATAATTAACAGCTGCATGCTGGTATGAAGCTTTTATGGACCCCTGTTGTTTGACTGGTACAGCATGGCACAAATCTACTGATTAAAATATATATCTTGAGGGCTTTGAAAGTCCAAGCATCTTTATATGCGATAGGGATAAAGAGTGTTTTATTATGTTATTTACTGACGTGCACAACATAGTTATGGAAAATAATTAAGGGCAGCTTAAAAATTGAGGATTTATAGTAATGCATTGTAAAATATGCTGGGTTCAGCACAATTCTGTTATGTTGTTCATTCATTCATTTTTCTTCAGCTTAGTCCCTTATTTATCAGGAGTCACTGAATGAATAGTCATCTCTTACGGCATACGTTTTCCACAGCAGATGCCCTTCCAACCGCAACCCAGTACTGGGAAACACCCACTCACTCATTCACATTCACACACACTATACCCAATTTTGTTTACCTAATTCACCTAAAGCGCATGCATTTGGACTTTGGGGGAAACTGGAGCACCATGGAGAAAATGCACACAAACATGGGGAGAACATGCTAACTCTACCAGGGACTCGAACCAGCGATCTTCTTGTTGTGAGGCAACAGTGCTAACCACTGAGCCACTGTTCGGTCTCCGTTATGCTGTCCTAATACAAATCGTTAAGTTAACCAAATGGTTTTTACCAATTTAAGTGGATTGAACATAAAACAATTACGTTGTCCTCCCAAACAGTGTTGATTCATCTCATTTTATAAGTAGTTTAAACAAGCAGTAAAAATAATTTTGTGTGTGTGTTTGAGTAAAAGATAATTACTGTAAATAACAGAAGACACGTCTTCCTAATTAAACAAACAAACAAAAATTTGGTATTTATATATTTTTATATTCAGGTTTAGGCTCAACAATATTTCACAAATGTTATGAAATCAATACTTGGTGTGAAAAAACTCAACCACAATGAAAACATTTATAAATTTGACCACTTGTCATTTTCTAAGTAAGAAAAAATAGTATAGCAAAAAGTTTTTTATCCCATTTTATAATTTTACTTTACCTAAAAAACCTCAAGAATTGTTGTTTCAGCTCACTTTAAATAAGTAGTTTGAACAAACCGTAAACGTAATTTTAATAAACACAATCTTATGAGGAAAACATGGCTGTTTCTCAATTCCAAGAACGCAGATAACGGATTTGCGTTTTTGTGGAGAGCGGTCTTGCCAGGTGTCCTCGGAAGAACGAACTCGGGAGACCACGAGAACAGAGAACGCGTCCTGTGAGAAATGAGATTCTGCGATCTTCCTGATGGTCACATGACCTTCACGTGTTTTAAATGGATAATTATTTAAAATTACAGCATTTATAACGATTTATTGTTTTTCCCCCTTTTCAAAATATATACTCTGCATAAAAACATTATAAATATATGTTGCACAATATAAATAAAACTGATTTTAATATGAATTTTAGCAAACAAACACTTTTAATATGTTTATTCCTTTATTAGGATGTCAGTGGTAATGTTCATATTCACCGTTTCATTCATTCAGGGAAACTCCTGAGGTAAATAAGTGATATCTCTGAACTTTAATAATAAATCGAAATAAAATCGATTATGTGGAACCTAGGATATTTCTACAGTGTAGAAGCGAGTCTTTTGTTGACTTGTTCATTAGAGACTTCTGAATGCCATTCTTCCCCCAAAGGTTCATGATCCTGGTGGGATGTGAAGGTTCCAGCATTGTAATTTCCTCACAGGATTCCTTATTATTGAAAAGTCCCATGGGGCTCATAGGAAGAAAAGATAGGCTTCAGGTAGTTTTGGCTGTATGATCTTTTTCCACTGTTAACTTTTGCTCCAAAAGCGTCATTAGTGATACCCACCTGTTACAAACCCATTGAAACTTAAATAGCTGCACTCCCAAAATATATAAACGCTTTCAACATTTGGCACTGAAACAAAGTACTTGTCTCAATCAGTAACACCCGTTTAACCCACCTATAACTGCATGCAGTTCATCCTTCTCTGTAATCAAATTTCACAATAATCTGAGTGTTGTTTTTTGGGGGTTATAAAAGACTAATTTAGCAGGGAAACTATAACAAGCCACTAATTGTTCTACTTTAAATTTTGTCTGAGGGATAATTGAAATCTGAGCTCTTATTAAATCAGCTAAGATTCTTGAAGGATTGTAAGAGTTTAGCCATTCAAATATGCTACATAATGAAGAAGACTGTGGCTACTTTCCATTTCCACTGCTATTTCTACTTTTTTATTTTATTGAAGGCAATTCCTGTAAAAGTGCCTATTTTTTCATGGAAGTAAAAGTACAGGGGCAGCACGGTGGCTCAGTGGTTGGCACTGTTGCCTTACAGCAAGAAAGTCGCTGGTTCAAGTCCCAGCTGGGTTAGTTGGCATTTCTGTGTGCAGTTTGCATGTTCTTCTCGTGTTCACATGGGTTTCCTCTGGGTGCTCTGGTTTCCCTCCACAGTCCAAAGACAAGCACTATAGGTGAAATGAATCAATTAAATCGGCTGTAGTATGAGTGTGAATGAGTGTTTGGGTGTTTCCCATTACTGGGTTGTGACTGGAAGGGCATCTGCTGCCTAAAACATATGCTGGATAAGTTAGAGGTTTATTCTGCTGTGGCAACCCCATGATGTTTTAAGGGACTAAGCCAAAAAGAAAATGAATGAATGAATAAAAAACACACACACACAAAAAAACACAGTAATTTATTGTTATGCCACGTCCTAATATTTAGCCATGTTATGGGTAATTTGTTACAATTGTTTACAGATGTAAACAGTAAAACAATCTAAAAGAAGCCTCTTAATTTGGTCAGCAAGACTTGACGTATTCAATCAAAATATATTTTGGAGCTTTTAAAATATTTTTAAAGCTGTAATTTATTAATTTTAGTCATTAAAGTGAAAATATAATAAATTAAATTAAATTACGAAAGTTTCATATTATCAATGATTAAAACAGTGTGTATAGCCTTTTGTGGAATCTGGGATACGTTATTTTTCAGGATTCTCTGAAATTTTAAAAGAACTGAATTTATTTAAAGAACAATTTGTCAAAGTAAATTCTTTACTGTCAAATTTGATCAAATTAATGCATCAAAATTTAAATGATCAGATTTTAATTGCTGATAATAATAATAATAATAATAATAATAATAATTATAATCTATTAAAAATGACCCTATAATGACCCTAAACTTAAAAAACAATTCCTCAACCTCTGCCTATTAATAATAATAATAGTAATAATAAAAAGTATTTAATAATAATATTAATAAAAAAATTATAAATAATAAAAAAAACCTATAATGACCCTAAACTTAAAGACAATTCCC
Organism: Danio tinwini; assembly: GCA_903798205.1. Taxonomy (NCBI): domain Eukaryota; kingdom Metazoa; phylum Chordata; class Actinopteri; order Cypriniformes; family Danionidae; genus Danio; species Danio tinwini. Next base: position 13,041,877 of record CAIGQZ010032312.1, read on the forward strand.
CAACCTCTGCCTATTACTTTTATTAATATTATTACTAATAATTTGTTTTAAAAATGACCCTATAATGACCCTTAATAAAAAAATTCCCTAATCTCTGCCTATTAATAATAATACTACTAATAATAAATAATAACAATAAATAATATTAATAATACATTTATTTAGAAAATGACCCTATAATGACCCTAAACTTAAAAAACAATT
>CAIGQZ010032312.1:13042090-13054513 GCA_903798205.1 Danio tinwini
AATTTATTTAGAAAATGACCCTATAATGACTCTAAACTTAAAAAACAATTCTCCTCTGCCTATTAATAATAATAATAAATAAGGAAAAAAATGACCCCATAATGACCCTAAACTTATAATAATAAAAAATAAATAAATAAAAAGGCCATATAATGACCCTAACTATAAAAAAATCTCCAACCTCTGCCTGTTATTATTATTATTATTATTATTATTATTATTATTACTTTTATTATTAATACTACTACTACTACTAAATACTACTACTACTACTACTACTACTAAAATAAGCCTATAATGACCCCAAAATAAAAAAAAAATTCCCCTGTCTCTGCCTACTTATAATAATAATAAAATAATAATAATAATAATAAATAAAAAAAGGCTATATAATAACCCTTAACTTAAAAAAAATAAAAATTCCCAACCTCTGCCTGTTAAAAAAATAATAAATAAATAAACAAATGACCCAATAATGACCCTAAACCTTTGAATACTGTAACTGTTCTACTCCCACATGTTTTACATTTTCGTAGTGTCATTTCAGGTCTTGAATAGACACACCATAATCATTGTGGAGGAGAACCAGCTGCAGAAGTATGAATTCAGATCATATGTTTTTACGATACATGAATCATTGACAGCACACAGCAGATCTCCCATCATGCCTCTTCAAACCTCTCTTTTACCATAAAAACACATCCATCCATTTCTGGCAAGAACCAAAAGCATGCCTCTAACAATTCATCCATTTTGACTATATTTAGAGGAACACACACAAGAAAAAAAGAGCTGCAAGTCAAGTAAGGGCGAAAAAATAAGTGTTACCAGACACCTTGTAAAAAAGGAGTTCAAGTGTTGCATGTCAAAAGACACATTTGTCTTCCATTTACTTGTAAACGTTAAAGGCTCGGGTTGCATTATGAGCTAATAGTCGATATCGGAAATGTGCTGAAATGTTTGTGACAGGTTTTTCGATGGCATAATTTGCATCATTAGACAGTCACTCTCTTAAATGGATCAATGATTACGTGATTCAGCCACAGCTTAATGCAATGATGGGAAGTCTAAAGATCTCCTCCCTAATGACCGCTTGCACATGCTGACTTTGATTTTTGCAGGTGTGCTGATAAGAAAGAAAGCGGACATGACTATTTTTACAGCTAAAAGCGATGGTATAAAAAAAGGGGTGAAAGGCAAGATTTTCCTGTTTGCTTACACTGTAAAAATATCCGTAAATTAACACACTGTAAAAAAATCTGTTATTTTACTTTTTTTTCCCGTTAAATTAAAGAAATTGAGTGTAAAATAAAAGACGTTAAATAATTAAAATTTAACAGAATTTTATATTTTCTATTATTTCCATTATTTTACGGTAAATTTCTGTAATTTAATGTCTGCATTTTACAGTAATTTTCTGTAATTTTTAAAAACTATTTTTTTACAGTGTGCTTATTTACGGATAATAATTAATATGTCAACTCAATAAATAAAAAATAAAAACACGAATCACAAAATATGGAAAGCTGTAAAAAATCCATTATTTAATTTTTTTTCCATTGAATTACATAAATTTACTCTAAAATAACAGATGTTCAATAACATAAATTTACTGGAAATCTACATTTAAGGAATTTTTTTTTATTTTATGTCCATTTTTTTACTGTAAATTTCTGTAATTTAAGGAAAAAAAGTTTTTTTTACAGTGTGCTTATTAACAGATAATTAATATGTAAACTCAATAAAATAAAAAATAAAAACACGAATCACAAAATATGGAAAACTGTAAAAAAAAAAATAAAAAAAATAAATAATCTGTTATTTTACGGGGTTTTTTCCAGCAGCTGGGGTGCCAACCCCACAAAATAACAGATTTTTTTTATTTATACAGTTTTCCGTATTTTTGTGATTTCTGTTTTTATTTTTGCCTGTTTATTTATGCTTTTGAATGGCATTATGAGACCTTAACCTTTCTTTTGCCAACTTTTATTGTTAACACTTTTGTTTATGTCACATTCATGCTATAACCTACTGGCTTAATATCTGTCTAATAATAAGATATTAACAGTTCATTAATATCTATAAAGTATGGTCTTATTTTGCATCCCTAATCTTACCCAATACTTTTAAAGTACAAATTTAGCTAAATAAAGTAATGTTTAGTTTACATATTAATACATCATGTGCTGTTACTGTAAAGTGTTACCAACATTTTTAATATTTTAAAGTGATATAATGTCTGGGTTGGTGCCACAAAAACCTACATTTTCAGTTATTTTACAGATTTATTTCTCTCTATATTATTTCTTATACATTATATTATTTAAAACTACTAAAATGTCCATAAAAGTCACTTTGTTAAACAGTAGAGTTAAATTTTCAACATCAACAGTCGACAGAGCAGAGATCAACATCTCATAATTCAATTCACAACCGTAAATAAACTAAAAACACAATATACAGAAACTATGTTAATTAACATCATTTTTACAGTGTACTTTGATACATCCTATCGTAAACATGCTTTTGGGAAGTCCAGTAGCAGGGATTTAACACTAAAAAGAGGCCTGTTCATATCATAGTCGAGCTCGCAGTAAAGTGTGAGCGAGTCTGAGGTAAATATTAGATGCTGTTAAGGTAGACATATCTTTAGCAGATGTGGTAGCGTCTATTGACTTGGTATACTGCGTTCGCACTGAGCTGACAGTGCAAACAGATGTGAATTCACTATCTGTGCTTTTTAAAAACTTTTTTTTCACATACCTGACAGAAATATGAGAAAAATAAAGGGGGTTTAGTAGGGGGTCTCATCTGAAGGGGGTTTAGTTTAGAAGTGACCCTGTTATTTGAGATGAGTCATTGTGCTTCTCTGCACTAAAGCTAAGAGAGATTGATGAATTTTTTGTGGAGGAAGTCTGGACAGTCTTCCTTTGTTTCCCAACAGCTATCGGAAGACATAATTGATTATACATTTGGCTCATTGGCTTTGTTGTGGTTGGTCCCTCTGGTGGTGTCAAAGGGTTACTAAACACTGGCTGCAGTCGTTAAAAAAAATAAAGATCTTAGAGGTGTTTTCACAGCAATGCTGTAGAATAATAATTTTGAATTCCCCAAAGAGCCTTTCAGAATATAATATATATATATATATATATATATATATATATATATATATATATATTAGAATTTAAATAAACTTTTCCCACTATTAATAAACGTTATTGTGCAATGTGAATAGACCACTGATGAAAAAGGAATACTTCACCCAAAAATGAAAATGTGAGGGTTTTTTCTTCCTTCTGAACCTGAACGAAGCAATTTTACAACATAGGCTAATTCTGAAAACGTAACCCTATATACGTTTCTGGAGATTGCGAATTATGTAGCCAGAAGTACTGTATGTACGGCTGCATTTCGTGTTTAAAACGAACGATACGCGACGGTATGATGCTGTTCCTTTTCGCACTTACCAGCTGACCGCTTACCTACCATATGGACGGCTTTCCAACTGTTACCAGTTTGTCCAATTAGCTGACCATGTACGTCGGTGGACTTGAGATGCTGAGAAAAGTTGACCACAATGACAAGGATCTAATCCGGTGAAGAACAGTTTCAGAAAGCAGGTAGGAGAGAAACAAAATCCAAAAAATAAAATAAAGTTGAGAATGTGGTAAAACATGTTAAAAATCAGGCAAGGGCTTTTCTTTTACTTGATTGCTTTTTAAAATTGTTGGTTGGGTTTAGGGAAGTGGGTGGGTGGGTCAATCTGTGCTTTTTAAAATACTATTGGTTGGGTTTAGGGAAGGAGGAGGGTGGGTCAGTCGATCAGTCAGTCAGTCATTCAGTCAGTCAAACAGTCAGTTGACAGTGACCTCTGGTTGATTTACGCGAGAACAGCAGGCACGAATGGCATTTGTGAGAGAAATTTGAGATCTAAAAAAGCGCACACAGTGACCTCTGGTGGACTCATGAAAACAAAAACTGCAAAAAAGAGTAGCTCCTGGGACGTATTTGACTCCAGAAATGTATACAGAGGTACATTTTCCGAATGAGCCTGAGTTGAATTTTTAAGAAAGCTGAAAACCGGTAACCACTGACTTCCATAGTAGGAAACACAACTACTATGGATGTCAATGGTTGCAGGTTTCCAGCTTTCTTTGAAATATCTTCTTTTAGGTTCAGCAGAAAAAAAATTAACTCAAACAGGCTTGTGTTAAGTGAAGGTGTGTTAATGTTAACAGAATTTTTAGATTTTATGCCATTGAGCAGCCATTTTGAGTTCCCAAAGTACTTTTTTTTCCTGTAATTTCAAAAACATTTGATTATTCTAAAGGTACTTTTCCTCAAAGGGTTTATTGGTTTTAAATGTTCTCAATAGAAACATCAATGCCATAAAAGAGTCATCATTTATGATATATATATATTTTTTTTATTGTATGTAAATTCAGCTCACAAATGGAGTTCAAATTGTGTAGCATAGTCTCTTTCAATCCACTTGTTATGTTAATTTGCTACAGAAGTAAACAAAAAAAAAATAAAGCATGCAAAATGGGGTCTTCACAACAATTCTATTTAAGAAACATTTTGAGATTATTTTAAATAATATTTTCCCCCAAAAGAATATTTTGTGCAATGCAAAGGTTGCATTTATAAGGAACAGTTCATTCAAAAAGGGAAAAAAAAACTTAATTTCCACACACACACACACACACACACACACACACACACACACACACACACACACACACACACACACACACACACACACACACACACAAAAAAAATGCTAGGTTCCACTCAATCGATCTGTGTTGGGACAACATGACGGAATTAAGTTTACTTATTAAATTTTACAGATTTAAGTGGATTGAACATAAAACAATAATGTCGCAAAAAATGCAATAATTGTGTTTTATCAGCTCATTTTAGATAAGTAGTTTGAACAAACAGCAAACATCATTTTTTGAGTACAGGTGGTTCGCATATTTTATGAATTTATTTCTTCTGTTGAAAACAAAACAAGATATTCTGAAAAATGTTGGAAAAATAACAAGCACCCATCGACATCCATAGTAAGAACAAAAATACAACGGTGGCTATTTTTTACAACATTTTTCAACAGATATTTCTTTGTGTTCAACAGAAAAAGAAACTCAAACAGGTTTGAAAGAATAAGCAAATGATGACAGAATAAAAATCTTTGGGTGAACTATCCCTTTAAATGATCTCACTGATGCCATAAAAGACCTATTTTAGGTTCCTCAAAAATACACTATAAAAAAAGCTTTTGTGAAGTGTACAGTAAATGTTATATTTAAAGAACCTTGATTTTTGAGAACAACAAACAGCTGTGTAACAGACTGTTTATCCACAGGATGGTGCTAAAATGTTTTAGAATGATTGAAGACTTTGCGTTTGACATAAAACTGAACTTATTAAAAAAACTAGATGAATGCCTCTGATTGATTTAGAGACATGGGAAAACAGAACTACAATAAGAGATCCCAGGGGGAGAACTGTATAAAAGTAACATTTGAGAGCAAAAGTAATGTGCTTACATCTGAAATAGCTTGCAATTTTCAACAAATTGAATCTAAATCAAACCTTTTATGATGAGCTCCAGTGAGGTTTAGGAGTTAGAATCTGGTTTAAAATCTTAATCAAAAAAGCTTGCATGCATGCTTACAGAGCTATATTGAAAACCCATCATCAGCCCCCTCTTACAAAAACTGCTTTAGATAGCAAGATTTTTTTTATTTCTTTTTGGTTTTGAGCCAAATGCGTAGAGCAAAATAAAGCAAAGCTCTTTGTTGGCGTGACAGAGACAAAACAAAGGTCTGACTCATTTGGCAGGAGTAAAAAAACGGGATATAGATGTAGTTTCAGCGTTTTTTTCTCCTCCAACTCAGCGGTGATATAGTGATTATATAAAAACATAATGAAAAACTGCCAAAAGTCTGAAAGTGAAATTCAAGATAGATTGTTTTCAATGGTCCCAAACATAAAAAAAATACTCAGAAATATATGCAAATGACATATATGAGATACAAGTTCATCTTTGGGTTTTACATATATAAAACAAAAGTAACATCTTTTTTCAAAGTATTCCAAAAATGGCTATTGGAATAACCAATATGCACATAAATGTTTAAACATGTTAGATATAATTTTATATACACTCACTGGCCACTTTATTAGGTACACCTGCTGTCCGACTGCTCATTAATGCAATTTTCTAATCAGCTAATCACATGGCAGCAACTTAATGCATTTAGGAATGTAGACATGGTCAAGACTATCTGCTGCAGTTTAAACCGAGCATCAGAATGGGGAAGAAAGGTGATTTAAGGTGACTTTGAACGTGGCATAGTTGTTGGTGCCAGACGGGCTGGTCTGAGTATTTCAGAAAATGCAAATCTACTGGGATTTTCATGCACAACCATCTCTAGGGTTTACAAAGAATGGTCAGAAAAAGAGAAAATATCCAGTGAGCGGCAGTTCTGTGGGTGCAAATGCTTTGTTGATGCCAGAGGTCAGAGGAGAATGGCCAGACTGGTTCGAGCTGATAGAAAGGCAACAGTAACTCAAATAACCACTCGCTACAACCGAGGTATGCAGCAGAGCATCTCTGAATGCACAACATGTCCAACCTTGAGGCGGATGGGCTACAGCAGCAGAAGACCACAACGGGTGCCTCTCTTATCAGCTAAGAACAGAAAACTGAGGCTACAATTCACACAGGCACACCAAAAATGGACAATAGAAAATTAGAAAAACATTGCCTGGTCTGATGAGTCTACCTATTGTTGCTGGCCATGTCCATCCCTTTATGACCACAGTGTACTCATCTTCTGATGGCTACTTCCAGCAGTATAACATGCCATGTCATAAAGTGTGAATCATCTCAGACTGGTTTGACCATGACAATGAGTTCACTGTACTCAAATGGCCTCCACAGTCGCCAGATCACAATCAAACAGGGCACCTTTGGGAAGTGGTGGAACGGGAGATTCGCATCATGTATGTGCAGCCAACAAATCTGCAGCAACTGTGTGATGCTATCATGTCAATATGGACCAAAATCTCTGAGGAATATTTCCAGTACCTTTTTAAATCTATGCCATGAAGGATTAAGGCAGTTCTGAATGCAAAAGAGGGTCCAACCCGGTACTAGTAAGGTGTACCTAATAAAGTGGCCAGTGAGTGTATATTACATGTAATTGTATATATATATGCACAAACTGAAATGTTTGCTGCTTCTTTAAACTACTTATTGAAAATGAGTTGAAACAACACAATTCTTCAGTTTTTTTTGGGTGGGGGGTGGGGGTGGGGGGATTAAGTCAACTAATTGAATTACTAGTCAACTAATAAGTTGACTTAATTCCTTATTGGTTGTCTCAACACAAATCGATTGTGTGGAACCCAGCAATTTTTTACAGTGTGGCCATTTTTGCTATGTATCAAAATATATGTTGCACATATGAATATTTTCTATATGTGAAATCCAAACCCAAAACTTGTATCTCATATATGTAATTTGCATATATTGCCATATATCAGATTTTTATGTGGGGTCTTGTATTGTTTTTAAGCTGTACACAGCAAACAAATGAACAAAGTAGCCGCAAGGCATGAGGAATTCCAGTCAAAATGAGTCAGTCGGCTTCTGTCTAGACACTAAACATGCAATAAATCACTATTTTACTATATGTATGCACACACTGCCTTTATATTATAACTATTTTCAACATTTATTCAAACAATGTAAAAACACAAATAAAGGAACGAGAACTGTGAAACAAATCAAAACTTTTCCGCAAAACCGCAGCATCCTTGACAAGCCGGACTGATGCTGTTCAAAGGGGATCAGCGAAGACCCTTTAATTTACAGATGCTTCCCGAGCGGGCAATTTCCTCAACAATAGACTCAGCCCTAATGATACTGTTCATGCGCTTTAACCAGAGGCATCTGAGAAATGTGTCTTCTCATTGTCAGGTGCTTTTGGGTCAGGTGGATAAATCAAGCGTGCCACTTTCTGAACAGTGCCAAATCCAGAACACAGCCTTTGTTTCAACCCGAGAAAGCCAGTCTGGGTTTGATTCAGGTAAAGCTCGCATGCTGCATCTCCCTTATATTAATGTTTGTTGCATTATTATAAACATATAAAAGTGCATGCAGCAAATTTGACAACATACACGTTAAACGAACAAAAGAAATGTTTAAACAGATCTTACGTCTCTGAAAAGTAAGGTATTTACAACACATTTCTGTGAAAAAATGCAGTAATTTTGCTACTAAGAAATACCAATATATGTTTATTTTGTCTTGGATAATAATAAGTATGTCTATATCATTGTTATGGTCGGCACACTTGAGCTACTTTCATTTTTTAAGGTCACTTCAGATATAGCACAGACAAACTGTTGACTTTAAGCTATTTAAACCTTAAGGGAGGATTTTAGGCACACCGCTGGTCTATTATGCACACTGCACTTCTGTTCTGCTGTTAATAGTATGTTAATAGCAATTAGTATCTTATTTCGCTTCAACATTCTTTTAGTAATTGGCTGTAATTAAATTAAAAGTGGACGACAATTTAATAAAAATGTATCACGGCAAGTTAAAACGCTGGCATCACTTCGCTTTTTTTTAGCTTTTCACACCCGATGTAGTTGGGTTTTGATCAATTTAATTAAGAGTTTCAGATGTTTTTGTAACATATTTAATGTGCATTTTTTATACATTAATTGTAAACTTTAATATTAAATCTATACATTTCTACACATTAATTGCAAGCAAAAAAAATATATACATATTATATTATATATACATATATAATTTTAATCTAACTTAGTACAAATGTAAATAAATTACATTTTAATTAATTATATTTATAATTGAGGTATATATTTTAATTGATTATATAATTTATATAATAATAAATAATTAATATATCTTATATATATATATTACTATATTAAAACCAACATTTCAAACATGCATGTACATTTTTATTTAAAATGTAACATTTTAAATAAAGTTATACTGTATACACTCCATATTTACATTTTGGAAACATATATTAAGCATTAAGTATATATGTTGTATTTTTTTGTGTACACTTATTGTACATATTCAGGTTTTATGCGTAAAATGGGTACATTAATATGATATTGATGATGAGTTATGATGAAATTAAATGAAACAGGTGCACTTCAAAAATAGCCAAAATTCCTAAACAAATGCATACAACTAACAAAAACAACGGCAAGCTTGCACGTATTCATCATAACAATGACAACAGCATATCATCAACTTCTCCAACTGTTTGCGAAAACAGATCCAAACTTCTACTAACCCACTGAAAGAAAGGCAATCCTGCTCTCTGCCCACCGTCGCCCCTCTCGCCAGACGAATGGAGGGCTAGATCACGTGACTGCCGGTGAACTTGCCGCTCCAGCCCCTGAAAGCAAAGTGTAATTTGAAGAAAAGAGAACAAAGAAATCAGAGAGTATAAAATCCCTCGGCTTGCCTGCGCCGGGTCACAGTAAAGCTCGTACAGTGAAGCGGCTCGCGCGCAGGTGCTGCGTCTGCGTGCGGCTCTCCGTCATCATGCGATCTGCACAGCTCCTCACTGCGCTCTTCTACTGCATAGTGTGCATCCATTCCCTACCTGTACCAGACGGAAACAGCCACAGGTACAGACCTGCTGCGGTGAGTGCCTTTACATATACTTTCTTTTAAGTATATAAATATAAATAATAACTTGCAATACATATTTGCACATGCATGCGATCTAGAAAAAAATACAGGGTTATCTAAACCCCATATCTTGTCTACAAATCAAATCCAACCGCTGTTATTGTTAAAAGTTGTTATTGTTTATTACAGCATTAAGAGGTGATGAAGTTCAAACTTGCATGCAACTTGCACGGTTCATTGCCATTCACCTGTTATGCATAATGTTTTACACAAATAAACAATAAACAAAACCTGTGCATATGAGGGGAAAAAGCAGTACCTCCGTATTTATTACATAAAATATACATTAGCACTAAAATTTATTGCAACTCTTAGAGACATGTATAATTTTTAATTATTTTTTTTTATTAATTTATTTGGTTAGAGTGATATTTGCATTTTTTTTTTTTTTGCGTTAAGACATACTAGGTTGCACTTTTTTCTCCAGGTAGTGTGCTTGCTTTGGTCACTAAGTCACTAGCAGGGTATAAAAAAGTAACTGTCTTGCTGGTCAGTAAGTGAAAGGCAGTTATTTGTGTATGAAGGTGCTTCTTAAAGACTCCAAAACAACACATAATGTATAACGGTCTAAAACTAATTCAAGTGAATTTAGTATATTACGTGTGTATTTATAGAATTAGAATCAAATGTCATTTATATATAATAATATTGCCTATGCAAACAACCAGATGAAGGCATCTTAGTAGACAACAAATGTTAAATTTAATGAAGTGAATAGTAAAAATGAAGCATTTTTTTCATCTCAGTGTCAGTATCAAGTCTTTAAATTCATATATAACGTCATTCTGTAAAAAAAACTGCCTATAGGTATTTTATATTGGCCTAGAGAAACCCCAAAAAACTGTTACGGTAATTAAACTATCACTTCTGAAACTACAATTTCTGAATCTAACTCCTACTGAAGCGTTTAATCCATAACATCTAAACCTAAATCAGACCTTGCCAGTGGTCTGTCAGTATCAGCAAATCCTTAAAAGTACTAAGTTTGCAAAAAGAGGTTGGCCATGTACTTTACACAAGCAATATGTGCAAAAACATGGTATCAATGTTTGCTAGCAGTGTACTAAAACCTGCCAGAAACACACTAGCAATGTATTAAATCATTACTGAAGTTCTAATAAACATGCTAGCAGTGTGTTTAATGTGTTAGTAACATATCAAATATGTTAAAATGTTACCAATATGTTAGTAGTGCTAACAATGTTATAAAATGGGTTATAAACATGCTCGCCATGTGTTCACATGTAGCAATAGAACAGCAAAATGCTAACAATCACAACAATTTTCTGATCAGACTGCCTCAAGGCAACACCAAAGTTTGTTGTCTCAATTTTTTTTATTGAATTGTTTGTTTTGGTTTTAAATATACTTATGATCCTATGGTTTACATGATGCTAATTATCGCAGAAATAATATCAGCCGATAAAACGTTGTTCTGTACAAACAAAGAAAGGGGTAGTAGGGCTTAGAGAAAGCTGACAAAGAAGAACTACAGATGGCTGTTGTAACCCAGTTGGCCAAGATCCATACAGAGATTTTGTCAGGAAAAATATCAGGCAAAAAAAAAAAAACATGTATCTGTTTGAAAAGTTGAATGAAAGGGCAGAAACAAGGAGTTGTAACTAAGTGGAGAACAACTTCTTTCAGAGCTCCGAATCGCCACATCACACAAAGAATTACCACAAAAAGACAATGAAACATTGCATGCTATAAAAGCAAGTGTCTATAAAGAGCAGCTTAATTTTATTATATGTATGTTTGTCTTCACCAATCAAACAAGAATGGCACCTGCGTTCAAACCAGCTCCAGACATTTTTAAAGGACCGTGTTTATGTTTGGATGTAGGGAGGCAAGTCTGATGCGGAGCATGTGCTGTCAATTTGTTCCTGAATGTTGACAAAGCCAGAGCAGGAGATTATGCAGGCAGAGGCAAGTCATCTGGCACGCTGAGCAGGATAACAAACACTGTGTTTGCTGACTGAGGGGAAAATGGAAGGATCCTGATAGCTACCACTGCATTTGTTGACCCCTTACGAAAAGAAAGGCTAATGTCCTTTTCTAAGGCATTGTTTATGCTTCACAAACTTTATGAAGACTGCCAAAACATTTTACAGCTCAATCAACACACTGGCCAAACAAGGCTAATGTGCAGTTCCAGCGATGTGCTTAATGCAGGATTCCCTTTAAAATTATTATCTATCCATCCATCCATTTAACATTCAATAATTAATTTTTCCATTCTTTCATCCTTTAATAATTGGCACATTCATTTGTCCTTCCATCAATCCTCATATTGTGTCTGTCCATCCACCCATCTATATATCCACCCATCTATATCTATATATATACCTATAACCCCTAGACCCCTCAACTTTTGTTTTTTTATATATATTTAACATCCATCCATCCATCCATCCATCCATCCATGCATTCATCCATCCATCCATCCATCCATCCATCCATCCATCCATCCATCTATCCATCCATCCATCCATCTGGCAATCATTCATTTGTCCATCTGTTCATTCATTTATTATTTGTTGATTAGTTATATCCATCCATTTTTTATCGTCCATCCATCTGTCCATCCACTCGTCCATCCATCCATCCATCCATCCATCCATCCATCCATCCATCCATCCATCCATCCATCCATCCAT
>CAIGQZ010032312.1:13054523-13076754 GCA_903798205.1 Danio tinwini
CATCCATCCATCCATCCATCCATCCATCCATCCATCCATCCATCCATTTATTATTTAATAATTAAATTATTCATCCTTTCATCCAATAATGATTGGTACGTTACAGTTTTTCTCAGTCGCTTTGGTACATTTCTCAGATCAGAATTGAAATTTGCACAACAGTAAGTGCATTTCTCAAAACAATGCGTACAAATAGCAAAACACCATGAATTACCTGCAAAACCCAGTCTCTTGCTCAAAATCCTTAATTCATCTCTCATCTCTCTTTGTGTATCAATGAGTCCTTGTGTCATTGTGCATGGATAAGTCAGTCAAATTACTTAGTGATGTTGTCAATACAACAGTGTACTCTGTAGGAGTGTTCTTATGTAAACTATGGCAATTATTACAGTTTTTTTTCACAATTGCTTTGGCACATTTTTCAAAACAGACCTAACATTCTCTAAACTATGAGTGCAAATCTCAAAACTGTTTGCTGGAACTTCAGAAATGTATTGCATATCTGCAAAATGTAATTACTTCCCAAAAACATTTAATTCATGCTTTAAAACCTAGTTATTGTGTCAGTAATTTGGTCAAGGCCACCAAAACAAAAAAGTGTATTTGTCATTGTGTAAGCCACACTACTCAAAATTATTTGTTGTTTTTTTTACCATGACAGTCAACCATGGAAGTGTGAATAGTGCATAGAAAAACAACAACAAAAAATAAATAACATTTGTATTTATACAGTGCATTTATTTGTGTACAAATGTATTACATGCAAACCTTCATTAGAAAAAGTCAAGATTCACCTGGGAAAAATGTACCAATTGTAGACAGATTTAGAAAGAAAAGTCGAATGGAAATGTATAGAAAAATGCATTATGACATAATATTATGTCAATGTGTTTAGCCATTTTGCATGTAAAGACTTAAGCCACGAACAAACGATTAAATGTTGTGGAGGGTGAGACTATTCAACAGAGACCAAAATAATACAGTCTGACCAACATGACATAAGCAGGGTGACACTGTGGCTCAGTGGTTAATTATTCAATTATCCAAAGATTAAACAGGTAGTTTTGAGTATATAAATTCTGATCTAAGAAATTTACCAAAGCGACTGAGAAAAACTGTAATCTGTCCTTCCATCAATCCACATATTGTGTCTCTGCCCATCCATCTATAAGGCCTATAACCCCTAGACCCCTCGACTAAAAATTGAAAGATTTTTGTCAGCATTTCCGAAAAGACCTTAAGGCAGGCATCAAAATAGTCTCAACAATCTTTGTATTGTAGCTAATAAGTATTTAAAATTTAGTTAAATTTCAAGTTATTACAAAATCAATATTCAAATTAGATTTTAAAAAGAAGTATTGAATAAAATTGTTAACTCTGCACAAAAAAAGCAGTTGTAAGGTAAATGAAAAGGTCTTACCCATTTTAGGCATCCTTGTCAATCAGCACCAATTATTCAGTTTGGGTTATCCTTATGACCCAATCTGAACACATCAGAGGAGAGGACACACAAGGTTAGAGTGGGTGGAGTGTACAGGTCGAGGTCAGTTGCGATGCACCACCCGTGGAGCAGCTAGGTTTAGGTTTCTTGCCTGTAGGGACAAATAAGAGCAAGACTGACACTAGAAACCTCAACTTACCTGGTTCTGATTCAAACCACCATCTTTCCAGTCACCTGATCCTAACATCTAGAACCCCTCCACAGCTGTTTTCTATCTCTACAGAAATTAGGAGACAAAAGAACTTGCGCTCTGTACTTCAAGTTGAGTGTTGCTCCTGGCAATGCATCAAACATTACAGCGCAGTAGACATTCATAGTGAGATTACCAAGCTGTTCCATCTGGAAGGGAAAAAGGTGACAAGTGGAAACCATTAAAACATTCAAAAGCAATAGTATTTCCCTTCTTACCCTGACTTGGTTGGATTTAGACAATAATTGTCTACCTTGGACGCACTTACACACTTTCTGAACATCTTCCATCAACATCATCTCTGTCTAGTTCTCACTAAACAATCATCCTTTTCAGTGTAATCACTTAACTTGTGTATACAACCCCAACAAATGCAGGTCTCTGGGGGTTTTTAAGGATAAATATTTATCCTAGTCCAATTTCCTCTGGCACGTTCATTCTTTATCTCTAGTTGTGGCCTACTTTAATGTGCCAGAAAATGCCTATGTAAAAGGCTGGAATTTCTTGTTTGTAATTTTTCTCTTGACAAAGGCATGTTTGTGAGAGACAATGAGACCCAGCCAGGATGTTTGGATGAGAGCTGTACTGGAAATAAAAAGCCAAGCCAGAAAAGCAGGATGAAAGGAAGTGCTTTTGGCTGTATTTTCAGGGCTTGCTGAGTCAGTAGTAAACACTCCTCCAAATGTTGAGAGGTTTGAGTGCGTTTTGGAAATGTGCGATTCTCCTGGTGCCGGCTGAGCTTATGAATGTAAGGGATCTGACAGGAGTCAGTGACATCATCCGGATGCCCTACAGAAAAAGATTTGGCTCTCAACAAAGAGGTTATCCTTAGGAACCCTGTGGAGATGGCACCATGCCAGGCACACCAACGCTCTCCAAACCTTTTTCTTGCACTGACATGTCAGCTCTTCTGGATTTCCCCCAGAGGCTTGTCATCGGCTCAGGATCCCTGTGTTTTGTTTTAACATAGCATACTGTATCATGTTGAAGTTTTACCCACTGACCTATTGAACTACAAATGCACATGTTGCGAAAACAATGATTTGTTCCTGTTTATGATGGCAAACTTGAGCAATATGTGATATTTATGTTATAACACAGCCAGGATTCTTCTAAACATGTTAATATAATTCCTGATAGCTCTTCTGTTTAGTTTAGAACATGTCAGATCTCCCCACAGGCACAAATGCCTGATGTTTGAATGTGTAAATACTGCTTAAGGTGAAATAATTCCAAGGTGTTTTTGTTTCTCGGTTAATAAGAGGCATATATCTGTCAGGAAGGTATCATAAAAACATCACAGCATGATGAGGTTTGAAAAGAAAGTTCCTTTGTTTTACATGGAACACGTGTGACTGCAGTGGTGATTCAGAAGTTTTGTGAGTCTCTGAATGGACTTCCATTTTTCGTGTTTCACTACATGCAGGTGGATGCTGTAAAATAGGCCCAGACTTGAGGAATGTCTGGTTGAGAAAAGGATCTTTGATTTGCGCTTTTGTTCAGATGAGGTGTGTGCGGGTTGGGGTGAATGCTGTTGCAACTAAATAAGGCTGCAAGTACAAAAATTCCCAGCACACTCCCGCAATGATACAGAAACGTTATATTTTCTGAATTAGTGAATGTGATGAGTGGGATGAGGCCGATAGATGTGGGAGTGGAGCAAGGCTTGAGTCCAACGGAGAAACTCTGGAAAATAAGTGGACAGAGAACCAGGCCTGGGACCTTTATGTTTTGTTTTGACTGTCATTTGTGAGGATCTGCAAAATGCATCTCAAAAACTACTGAGGTATATGCACACAGACTTTTATTTTCAGTCAGTCAGCCCCAAAGCTTCCAGCTAACTGTCATCCCATACGAAATGACAGAGTTTAAGAGTTTAAGATCTGATTTCTTTATAAAACAGCGATCTTCACTGCCTGGCTGAGAAACAATATAAAGTGTGTATTAGACCAAACAAGAAGCACTACATTAAATTAAATGTTTTCCATGTCTTCAAAATATGGAAATTAATTTTACCCCAGTATTTTTATTGGAATTTCTGTGTTAGCCTGCTGCTAATGACGGTGCATGCGTTTAAATGGTCTTTCATCTCTTTTTACACTTTACCAACCAAAATGGATGCTTAAGTCTATTTAACTGATTATTTTTGAATTACATTACAACATCAATGCTGTAAAAGGAACTGTATGAAATTGAAAATAGTCATATAAAGCTTTTACCGGAAGTTCATCATTGGCTAAAAAACACTAGCTGTGCATGTAGCCCATATGGGTAACACTTTAGATTAGGTCACAATTCATGGTATTAGCTACTGGCTTATTACCAGCCTAATATTAAGATATTTATGTAATCATGCGTTCATTAGTAGTTATAGCGCATGATTTTATTCTACATCCCTAATCCTACTCAAAGGCAAGGCAAGGCAAGGCAAGTTTATTTATATAGCACATTTCATACACAGTGGCAATTCAAAGTGCTTTACATAAACAGTAATAAAAAAGACAAGTGTATGAAAAAATTAAAACAGATAATAAAAAAAACAAAAAAAAAACAGATAAAAATTTGTTAAAACAGGTTGTAAAAGAAGGAAGAAGAAGAGAAAAACATAATAGTGCGATCTGTCGGACGTAGCACAGTGCTCATTCAGTAAAGGCACAGCTAAACAGATGTGTTTTCAGTCTTGATTTGAATGTGCCCAATGTTGGAGCACATCTGATCATTTCTGGAAGCTGATTCCAGCAGCGAGGGGCTTAGTAGCTGAAGCCGATTCACCCTGCTTAGACTGAATTTCAAAATGTCTACCTTATTAATACACAACTAATTAGTAGTTTATTAAGCTAGTGGTGTTAATAGTAGTGTCAGTTAATGGTTTGTTAACCATTTGTTAATAGTTTTGTTAGGTCATGAATTGTGACCTAAAGTGTTACCGTAATTTGTATCCTATTAACGTACTTTGTATTGATCAATCTCCAACTGAAACAGTTATGTTTGTTGTATTCTAACAGTTGAGAGATTTTCGTCATCACAGTTGAGAGATTATTGGTAGTTTAAGTTTCCACTGGTTCACACCATTTATTTTCTCCATTTTTGTAGAATGATGGAGTTTGTTGTATAAAGAAATAAAAGCAATGATATTTGTAAAAATCCTGTTGTGTTCCATGCAAACATCAGCCTGTTTTGGTTAATTTTGCTCTTAGAGTCGCCACAATTATGGAGTAGTATTTCACCTAAGGATAGATTTATTGTTGAGAAAATTGCTCTGGCTGCATGCTGTTCTTTTCGAGACTTGGCTTTGAGTCTTTGCTCATAGCAGTTTCAGCTGCTAATAAGCACTTATGTGTCATTAGATCAGCAACCTGAGCCATCTTGTTTGCACCTCTTCCACTTATAAAACACAAGCATACTAAAAACTAGATTATAAAATAGGCTCACTGAGTTTAAACGTGCTTTACCGTTCAAAAAATACATGGTTAGTATGTTTTTTTTCATTAAGACTAACCAACTAATACACTGATTTGATGCGTGTACTTGTACAAAACTGTTCTATTAAAAAGAGGATAAAGCATAGACTGTCTACTGAGTTTTGGTTTGAAATGAAAGCATGCGTGTTTACTTTGGCCCAAGGGGTCTGTTTTGTTGATTTAGGCTTTAACCTTTAACCCTTGACTCCCATTGAACCTGAGACACCCGGGTGTTTTTCCTTCCACCTCTGTCGCTGCTTAAGTAGACTTGAGGCCAGTTTGTCATCGCTGAGAGGTTTGACTGCTCTACAATAAACAGTCTTGACTGTTGCACAAAAAAATAACCTGCCTGTCTCCAGGTTGTTTAGAGACTGCTTAAATTACATGCTTTCAACATATATGACCATTTAATGATGGTTCAGCCCATGGAAAGTCCATGCGCACTCAGCAGATTTGAGGGAAACAACTGAGAGTAGATAAAGTGCAGGGAATTCTTCACTTCTATCTGTGGAATTTGTGCGGTTCCTCGTTGCCGGGGGTGTGGGGTCATGTTTTAGCAACACTATCAAGTTCACATGTCAGTGGATTTTTACTAAGGTACTATGTCTCGGCTTGCCCACAAATATTTGGTTGTTATTCCTTTTATTTGTTAGAATATGTCTTAAGTTACACCAAGTCTTAACCAGATGCGACATGTTTCTAGCAATAAGTCTGCTTTAAATGTAAAACAGTTTGAAGCTAGTCAAATAATATTTGCCATTATTTTTTAAGTCTACAACCCATAAAAAAGTTATTATTCTTACAACTTGGGCACCAATATTCTGAAGCTAGTGAGTTTTGATGGAATAAAGTCTTAACACAAGTTCAGATTTTTTCACATTTTAAGGTGTGTTGACACTTAGTAAGTTTGGTTTGATTGGTACTGTTGCTATGTCAATGTAGTTCATTGTAATAAATGGTAAAGCTGTCAGTGAACCATAGTATACACCAAACAAATGGACTAGGACCACTGAAATTATGGATCTGTTTTCACTTCCAAACAAACTTTGATGTGGTTCAACTTCAAGTTTACTTTATTCAGATAGCATGTTTAAAACTGCCACAAGTGTTGTGATCGCTAGCAGTGTTGTCTCCGCTGGGGATTACTTGCTGTAGTCCGCTGTAATTGGCAGCACTATTTTCTCTGTTGGAGATTACTTCTTAATGAACTACAACTCCCAGAACTCTCTGCGCTCATCAACTCCTACAGCAGCTGACAATAATCTGGACACAGCTGTAGCTTATGATGCACTGATTACAAGGACATTAAGTACATCTTACATTCACTCACACATGGCTGAGTCTTGCTTCTTTATTGAAAACTGCAAACTCTCTGTTTGTTCCCCCCATTTGTTTTCCAGTGTTTTGATTCCCACCTTGTTTCCCGTTTTGATTCTTTACCGCCTAGTCTGACCTCTCGCCTGTATACTGACCACGTTTATTGGATTACCCTTATACTACTGTTTTGCTCCTGTATTTGACCTGTGCCTGCACAACCTTGCCTTTAATAAACTGTGTTTTTGTTTCCACAAGTCTTTTGTCTGCATTCTCTTCGTAACAACAAGACTGACCAAAGTGCTTCACAACATCATAAAAAATAGAAAAACAAAACAGAGTAAGAAAAAAGATAGAAATAGAAACACAAATAAAACAACTTAAATATGATTACAACACGGAGCAAAGAGACCCAAAGAGAACTAAACTAAAAATGTAAAGACACCCATATTCTTTGACATAAGATAAATAAACTTTACTTGTGAAAACAGTTAATAAAAAGTGTTTAAATGGGTCTGTATTGGTTGTCACAACTACTTTTTAGTCTACTCGTGTAATCCACTGTTGACAACCAGTTCATTTAAAAGTTTCAGAAAAAAAAAAATAAACAGACTGAAAGAGTTGATGGAAAGTTAGTGGTGACACCTAAGTCATTCAACTGTGGTGTAATATTTTTACATTGTTACTTCTGATGACATTTAGGCAAAAATTCTAAAAAGTGAATTTAATCACAATGAAAAAAACTGTTACTGTTCACAACAAAATTACACAATCACTGTGAAACTCTTTTATGTGCAGTAGTATTTGATTCTGAACCAATGCGATTTTTTAGACAGGGCTAAAATGCAACAAAATGTATACCAAAGTATACCAAATTGACGTAATATCATAAGCACTCATTCTTTGTTACAGTCACTAGATCACTGACCACTACAATGTAATCATTAGTATGATTATCTGCAGAATTGTTTGTTGTCATGAATTGCCGTTTGTCGACAGCAAATGAAAAAAATGAATACCATCAGTGGCTTCGACTTTAAGTCACTCTAAAGCCACTTTTTTCACCACATGTTAGGTCTTACCTGCTCTCTATGATAGAAATGCTTAAACAAGTGGCTTTTTTCCTTTCAGACTTCCTGCTTTATATTTCTAAATGTTTTATGGTAGTCTAAATATAGCTTGTGCTTAAATTACAGCTTTTAAAAGACTCCCTTTGGCTATGAGACACGGAAGGATTTTTAAAAGCGTTGAAAAAAAAAGTAGTTCACCCCATACCACCCCTGGCCTCTTAACCAAGCCAAATTAGAGAGAAAGAAAGAGGTATAGAGTAGGGAAAAGGAGGGAGAGATAGGTTTGTAAACCAGCACAGCTGGAGTAGTGAATTGAAATGAGGTTAGGGGACGGAGAGAAATTGGGGCATTCTGACTTTCCCCTGGAGGCAGCTAACCTCCCAGTCCATTAACAGAACAATTTCCGTGAAATTTGGTTGAGGAAATTGACTGTGATAATGCTTCTTGTAAATTATCAGTAACCAACTGTTGCATAAGTATAATCTGACCTCTCCCATTTATACCGCAAGGTCTTATTTGCAAATTCATCTTACTAGTCACCCAGAACGCCATACAAAATTGCTTCTATACTGGGGGGCTAGATTTCACAAGCGGTGATTCTCCCTGGTGCCCCCGAGATAACTTTTTATTTGGAAAGGACTATCCTAACAACCATGTACTAATGGTGCAGAGTATGATGATATATATTGAAAATGAGAAAGTTTTCTTTTCAATTTTCACATAGAACAACAATTGCCAAAAATGTCCTTAAAAGATCGAACATGTATGCATGCATGACATCACCATTTTAACATAATTTGCAATATAATCTTAACACAATTGAGTTCTTTAGTATTTGTATATTTATAGTTCACCTTTTAGAAGGTCGCTTGGACTGGAAGGGCATCCGCAGCATAATAACATGCTGGATAAGCTGTGAGTTCATTCCACTGTGGCGACCAACCGATTAATAAAGGGACTAAGCTGAAAAGAAAATTGATAAATGAGTTTTTATAAGTCCGGATGAGTTTTGGTAGCAATTTAATACCCTGATTTTAGGGTCCCTGTCAGTGTTCTAATAAAAGTCCTGAAATTACCTCAATTTCTTGAATCTGTTTAGTCAGTGCAATTTCAATGTCAACAAACAGGAAGTTAAAACTCTCAGTAGGGTTTATGCACAGCTATTGTTTCTTTCCATATTGATAAACTCAATTTCATTTGGTTCCTTTTACGGCATCGATGTTGTAATAGAATTAAAATATAATCAGTTAAATAGTCTTTTGCATTCATTTAGTGGTTCAAGCGTGACACAAGATGAAAAGTCATTTACACACACGTGCCTATCAGGATCAGCAGGCTAGCACAGAAACTCCATTGAAAATACTGGGGTAAAATAAATGTTCAAATAACAAAGGCATGGTGTGGAAAAATGTAATTTAATGCAGTGCTTTTTGTACATTCTGACACCTACTTTATGTCGTATATCAATCAGGCAGTGAGGATCACTGATTTATAAACAGACCTTAAACGCGCTGACTTTGTAACGACATATAGTTCACCAAAAGTGTTTGACCCAGGTTACTGAAAAATTAAAAGTCCTTCTGCATATACCCTATTATTGCCTCAATTGTGATATTTTTTTTAAATTACAAATGATAGAATAAATAAAAAAAATAAAATTCGTATTAAAAACAATAGCCCAATATACGAATGTAGAAATCGAATAGTAATATGTTTATTTTTAAGCTAGTTTAATATAAAACACCTCAAGAGGGACTTTTTCCCCCTACATATTTTATGTGTATTTATCTGTTGTAGCACACACCCAAATCCCAGTGCATTCTCACTCTTTCTCAGTTCATGTATGTGTGAATGTATGTCCGACATTCTATATGAATTGACTAATTTGAAGGTTACATAGTGAGTGTTACAAGGCATGGCTTTAAAGGACAGCAACAGAATGCAATAATGAAAATATAATTGTCTTTCATCGCTCGTCTTTATATCATATTTGACAGAAAGACCACCCTGGTGACTTAAAATATGTACTTGCTTATTGTGCATATAGGGAGGATTAGCTCTGGCTTAGTATTCATAGTTACACTATAATAACACTATCAGCATCTCCTTAGCAAGTGCAAAAAGTCTATAGTCATAACAGAAAATATTCTAAACATGTTTGCCACCCATTTCACTAATGTAGCATCTACAAATTAAGGTGTATTCAGGTCAAATATGCATTTGATTGACAGCTATGTGTGTGTTGACAGGACTGGCCTCAGAAGACCCATCACCATGGCCTCAAGAAGCGGGGTCGACTTCAACATGTTCAGGATACCCTGAATGAAGACTTTAGCAATAAGAGAGCGCAGCCACACACCCAGTTCTGGAACAGGCCTCGTTGTGGAGTCCCAGACTACCCCTCAGAGAAGGGGGGGAGCTCTCTTCATTTCTCAGCCCACAAAGGAGGTTTGCTTGGGGGCCGCCATCGACGAAAACGCTTTGATTTGTTCCCAGGACGCTGGGACAAAACAGACCTCACTTACAAGTAAGATTTGCATGGTTGCGGTTGCCGTGTCTACACTTGTTTAGATGATAGACGTAAAATGAATGAATCATAAAAGTGTAAATGGAATAAAACAGCTTTGATGTATTGCCAAGGTACCATTTTAAGCCGTATGCAATAAAGGCATGGAAATTATATCATTTATTTATAGTATCCTAACACACGTTTTACTGCATTAAAGATCCTATAAAACTAAAATAAAGTTTTTAGATGTTAATATTAGTATTATTCACTTTTAGGATATCTATAAGCAAGTGTGCCCCAAAACAGTGACACAATTTGCATTTAGAAGATATAAAACTGATCTAACCATGTAAAGCTTGTAGCTTTGTCACTTACGCCCAAATTGACCAATGGTATTCACGTCACCTCACACTACAGTTTCTCATCACATCATAACCAATCGAATGATCTCTAGTATCTGATATGCCCCGCCCCCTTCAAGATGCTTCTCATTTGCTTTTCATTTGATGCGTTGTGATAAAACAAAGCACTATTGGGGAGGAGCTACTCTATGTCCCACCCTCTCATCATATTTCAGTTGAGATTACGTCAAACATCAAATAAAAATGCATATTTCAAAGCACTTCATGAGACCTTAAATGCTGTGGAACATAAATCAAGATTGTTAGATGAAACCATGGTCCTCAGAAATAATAATAAAAAATAAAGTCAACGTCTAATAGCACTTTGAGAGTAAAAAACCTAACCAAAATTTATACGTGTGATTCCTGACGATACATTGAGGTCTTATGAAGTAAAACTGTGCAAGTCTGTGCAGGAAACTGAACATTATTTTCTACATCATTTATTCTCCACAGCCTCACAACCCCAGTCCTTAGCAAAATTATGATAGGCTGGAGCCTTGCGTAAAGTAATTTATAAACACTGTAAATCTGTAAGTCAATCTTTTCAATTGAGAGCATGCACATAATCATTTTATATAGGTTGCAGCATCCAGGAAGACCAGAAGTGCCATTTTTAATTAACAATACAAAACCCAGTCTGAAAACGTACCTCTACATACATTTCTGGAGAGCTGCAAATATGTTCCAGGAGCTACGTGTTTTTGCAGTTTTTGTTTTCACAAATCTACCAGAGGCCGCTGTGTACGCTTTTTGAGATCTCAAAATTCTCTTGCGAATGCCATTCACGCCTTCTCTTTTTGTGGAAATCCACCAGAGGCTGCTGTCAACTGACTGTTTGACGGACTGACTGATCGATCGACTGACCCACCCTCCTCCTTCCCCAAACCTATCCAATAGTGTTTTCAAAAGCACCAATTGACCAAAAGCCCACTTACTTCCCTAAACCCAACCAACAGTTTTAAAAAGCAATCCAGAAAAAGAAAAGCCCTTGTCCGATTTATACCACGTTTTCAGATTTTACCATATTCTCACCTTGCTATTTACTTGCTTATTTTATTTTGTGGATTCTGTTTTTGTCTTACCTGCTTTCTGGAACCGTTCTTCACTGGACTCAAACCCCATCGTCTTGGGAAATTCCTCTCTGCGTCTCAAGTCCGCCAACGTACATGGTGAGCTAACTGGACAAACTGGTAACAGTGGGAAAGCCGTCCATACGAAGGTTAGCGATCAGCTGGTAATTGCCAAAAGAAACGGCGTCATACTGCCCCGTAGTGTTTGTTTTAAAAACGAAATGCAGCCATACGTACTTCAGGCTACATAATTCACGATCTTCAGAAATGTATATAGGGCTACGTTTTCGGAATGAACCTATGCTGACAAAACAACATACGTGTCCTTTCTCAGCATAAATAAACAGTGTCAGCTCATATGTGAGTTTGTGTCTGCAAATGCATCATTAGCTATATTCCAATCAAAAGATGCAAAAATAAACTTATGTGTAAAACTGGAATATCGCATAAAACGGTTGTGCATAATGCACTTTCCATCCAACAAGTCAAGGAGAACATAATCGTCACGTCCTTAAAACAAAAATTACAAAAAAAAAACTGCTGCAGTAGGATAAGCCACTGTGGGCCTTTTTCTAATATAATAAATGACTTGTGCCTGTGGTCGGTCCCCTGGCTTGTTTATTAATACTGCCCCATTGTTCCACATGAAATGTATTTTTTTATGTTTCCATTGTATACTATATTATACACAGTAGTTTATGTATTTTCTTTCTGGATAAAAAGTTTATCTTACTCAGTTTTTGTTTCACTTACAATTTGTGCATTATTAAACTGATTATGCATATTTGCTTTTCCATTCCAAAAATATATATAAATAATTAAATTATGTAATTATATAAATTATATAATATAATACATATAATATATAATTTATATAATGCAATAGTGGTTGGATGGCACATGACTCATGCTCTAGACCAGGTGTGTCCAAACTCGGTCCTGGAGGGCCAGTGTCCTGCTGAGTTTAGCTCCAACTTCCTTCAACATACCTGCCTGGAAGTTTCTAGTATACCTAGAAAGAGCTTGATTAGCTGGTTCAGGTGTGTTTAATTGGGGTTAGATCTAATATATGCAGGACACCGGCCCTCCAGGACCAAGTTTGAGCACCCGTGCTTTAGACTATTGTGAACATGGCTGTGGATTAAACAGCCTGATCCCACGAGGAAATGTAACTATTTAACATTATGTCAGTTTAGTGGCTAATTCGTATAAATTCGTACAAGTTCAGTCTATGAAAAAAATGCAATCTTAAAAAGGAGACATGGCACCCAACCCCACCCTAAACCCAACCATCATTACGGGATAATCAAATCATTCTAAATTGAACAAAGGAGATCATACAAAATCATACAAATTAGCCACTAAATCAAAAAGTTACGAATTGCTGTGAGATTGTGTTTGATTAAACATAATAAATACTATCATATGCCAGAGTAATTGGTGGTTCATTCCACTGTGGAAACCACTCATAAATCAGGGACTTAGACGAAGATTATTGAGTGAGTGAGCACTGTCAAAACATTCAGTTTTCTTGCAGAGACCAAACGTTTTGATTTAAAAGACTTAAAATGCATCATCAGATGCCAGAAGTAGTAATTTAGTTTTGCTTGTGTATGTTTTTTTGACTCTCAGAGTGCTGTTAGCCATTGACCTGCACCTTATGAATTACAGAGGATCACAATTTCAGCCAAAACTTCTTTAATGTTCTCCTAAAGTCACCTACATCTTGAGTGAGTAAACTAACAGCAAATTTTCAGTTTTGGCTGAACTATCCCATTAAGGGTTTTTCTTATTAAAGGGTGTTTTTTTAAATGAAACATTACCAGTTCTTCCTCCTTTTTATGGCAGAAATACACTCATTTCCAACCCACAGAGGAAATACTTGGAAATAAAAGTGGACGTTTGGCTCTTTATCTTCTCACGTTTCTTATAGTCGTTATCGGTTCTAAAGAAGACCACACACTCTTTCCAGCATTACACCCATTTAATTAGAAGCAGTAAACTGTCTCGACCCGGGACTGCATGGCTCCAGAACACAACTAGAAATATGTATCAAACCTCCCTTTGATTTTAAAACAGCAAATCATTTTTCTTAAACACAGACAAAGGATTATTTCAAGTTTACTTCAATTTAATTGGTTGTTAAAGAGACAGTTTATCCAAAAGATAAATTTCACCTACTCAAATGACTTCTTTTTCAGAGAATGTGATATTTCTCAGTGGTTTGTATTAGATATTGTTTACTAACATGACTAAACAATGAACAACTCATTTATCAGAGTATTTATTAATCTTTGCTAATGTTAGTTAATTGAAATAAAGTTATTAGTTCATGTAAACTAATGGTATCTTCATGTTAACAAGCACACATTTAGATTTTAATAATGGATTAACAAATGTTGATTTGTGATTGATAAATATTGTACAAATATTGTTCATGATTAGTTCATGTCAGTAAATACATTAACTAATGATACCTTATTGTAAAGTGCAAGTGTTTTAGTTTTAATGCAATGGAAATCAATGGGATTCAATCCTGTTTTGGACCTTACTGATTTCAGAATTCATAATTTCAAAAGTAATTTCAAACGATCTTTTTTGTGACCCACTGAAGAAAGACAAACAGGTTTTGAAAGATGTGAGAGTGAATACATCCTGTCAGAATTCCTATATAAATGGTGAACTACCCCTGTAAGTGCAATGCATTATGAGTTTACCATTTGTAGATGTCTGGTCAACACTTCTTGTTTTGACAGATTTGCCTCATACATCTTTGTCAAATCCAGTACCCACTGGACACAGAACTTCTATCTTATAATCTAAAATCAGTGAGGTCATGACCCGACCAGGAGAAGATGTTACATTTCAGAGCACTCATGTGTGTTACGGCAGAGTCCAAATGGTTTTAGTTTTCAGCTCAGCAGGGAGTGAGATGAAGACCCAAACAAAGAAAACCCACCACAACCGCTGATTAAAACTGCCCTTTGATTTACGACCCTTCCCACAAAATATCACAGCCCATAAATCTCACATGATTCTTCATGCAAATTAAGACACGCTGCTGTAGGGCAGGCTAGCCTTTTGTGTGTGCTAACTGTAAAGACAGAACAGAAGTCAAAACAGAACTGTTTTCCAAATCACAGGGATCGGACTATGTTGATTAGGAGTGAATGACACCAAACATATAAATACATGTTTTAAAATGTAAAGACCCCTTTGTCTCTTCAGGGACATCTTCAGGGATCATCTTTAGCTTTGATCACTGTGTGCATTTGTCAACCTTATGCAATGTTACAAAGGTTATTTCCATCAAGAGCTGCATTCACTTTTCCCTTAATACCTTATCAGTCGACTTCTGCTAATCTCAGAGATGTTCAGTGGGCTTCAGGTCAATTGGTGGTCAATTTATGTGTAAAAATAAACTACACTACCTGACAAAAGTCTTGTCGCCTATCGAAGTATTAGGAACAACAAATAATAACTTGACTTCTACTAGATAATTTGGTTTTAGAAGTGGCTTATATGAAAGGCAAATGCCTCTAGATTATACTTTTAATTTAATTTTAATTATTTAATTAGGACAGTAAGGTCTGACTTTGCTTAGACAAAAGTCTTGTCACTAAACATAAATAATGTACAGTCTAGAATATAAAGTCATGGTGTAGTGGAAAAATAATTAATATTGTGTATGACTCCCATGAGCTTGGAGGACTGCATCCATACATCTCTGCAATGACTCAAATCACTTATTAATAAAATCATCTGGAATGGCAAAAAAGTGTACTTGCAGGACTCCCAGAGTTCATCAAGATTCTTTGCATTCATCTTCAATACCTCCTCCTTTATCTTACCCCAGATATGCTCAGCAATGTTCATGTCTCGTGACTGGGCTGGCCAATCCTGGAGCACCTTGACCTTTGCTTTCAGGAACTTTAATGTGGAGGCTGAAGTATTTGAAGGAGCGCTATCCTGCTGAAGAATTTGCCCTCTCCTGTGGTTTGTAATGTAATGGGCAACACAAATGTCTTGATACCTTAAGCTGTTTATGCTGCCATCTACCTTGCAAATCTCTTGTATGCCCCCATACTGAATGTAACCCTAAAAGATGATTTGTCCTACACCAAACTTGACTGATTTCTGTGAGAATCTTAGGTCCATGCGGGTTCCAATTATTC
Organism: Danio tinwini; assembly: GCA_903798205.1. Lineage (NCBI taxonomy): Eukaryota > Metazoa > Chordata > Actinopteri > Cypriniformes > Danionidae > Danio > Danio tinwini. The sequence goes on from CAIGQZ010032312.1 coordinate 13,070,218, forward strand.
TTCTGCAGTATTTGTGATGATTGGGATGCAGTTCAACAGATGGTTCTTTTGAAAAATCTTCCTTCTGACACATTTCCAAATGATCAACTAGAAGTCTAGTAGGTTAACTAGTTATTATTTGTTACTCTTACAACAGGAATTGATGACAAGACTTTTGTCAGGTAGCGGCACACGATAAAAAGGTATCTTTTCCATGTTAACGTCGATTTTCTGTCGATCTGCAACGGCGATGCACCAAATTTTTGCTTTAGAAATGCTTTCTATTTCCGTGACGTCACGGCAGAATAACAGCATATACCACTATGATAAAGAACACTTCAAGTAAAGATTATGTGCTATTCAGTGTTAAATGCTAACAATGTGTTTAAATGCCATTTTACGTGACATTTATTGCCATAATGAAAGCAGCAGAAAATAGTTTACCTCTGATCCTAAAAATAAAATAACTAGCAAACGCTTTGAAAATGCAAGCCAGAACTGTGATTCAGTGCAAACCAACAACATCAGCCACTCAGTAGCCTATTAACAATGCTAAAGAGAATGAATATGTAGATTAAAAGCCTTTTATCGGGAGTGCAGTGGCTGGTATTTAAATGTTTCTGTTATGTTGCATCGCTTTTGGTGCAGACAGCCAAATTGCTTGTTGCTGGAAACTTGTCGAATCATTGGCATCCTGAAATATATTCCTAGGATTGCATCAGTTTGGGTAAAAAAAAACAAAACATTGCCAAACTCATAACAAGCCAGAAACACAGTAATCATGGCAATATATGCCAACTTATTTTATTTTTTGGCCAGTCAGTTTATATATGTGTGTACTGTACATATACGTGTTGCATTTTGATTGGTCATCTTCCTCTGCAAGTTATTAAAGTCCGACATTGCTGAGACTTCTATGTCATTATGTTGATGTACTTCTAAGTGAAATACAATATTTAGTAGGGGGCGGGGCTTTTTTTGCACATCATTCTCAAACAGTAAGAGGGGGCGTGGTTAAGAATATTGTGGTTGAAGCCTTCAGCGCAGAAGCAAATGGCCAGAATTTGACTAAAGATTACAAAAAAATTCAGTAGACTACCTTACACCCACTAATTGTTTACCTAAAGAATAGCAATGTGTGCAAACAAATTTCAAGTGGAATCATATGTTTAACATTTTTGTGTAACATCTGGTGGTGTTTGAAAAGCATGCTAAATAGACTGGAGCGAGACAAGAAAAATGACCATTGCTGATTGCCGTTAAAATTAAGCCTTCTGAAAACAGTGTGCAATTTGTAGACTAGATGCTGCTTCATCAGAATCTGATGTCAAGACAGCGACATACGCACATACTTTATCCTCTGCAAACCCCAGTCAGCACTATTCTAATGCTGTGCGACTATGAGCATCGATGACTCACGTCTCTGAAGGTTGTTTTTGGCCTGTATCACCTCACTGTCCTCTGTAATTTATCCCCTTACTTAATGACGGACTGTACATGTGCACAATACACATGAATACATGTTGGTTAAAAATGGAGAAAAGTCTCTGTCTGTATCCACTATCTTTTTACAAACTCCAGGGGTAATGTAGTAATGGGCAAATGGACAAGGGTTACTTTAAAAATATGGAAAAAGATACAAATTTCGTTAAAAATCAATCATTCAATTTCCCCATTATCTAGTATAAGTACACTAAATGCATTTATACCATCAATATTAGAAACTGGATTTAAAAAATGGTCAAATAATGGACTAAATTTCATATATTAGCTTATCGACAAAAACAATTTAAAATCATTCGAACAATTAGTAGATGAATTCCAATTACCAAGAACAGATTTCTACAGATATTTACAAATAAAAGATTATCTTACAAAACATAAATAATGGGAGAATATCATCAATCCAAATGAAATAGAGAAGTTAAGGATGAAAATACAGATGGGGACTACTGGCAAGCAAATTATTTCTAAACTACAAAAGTCTGTTATCATATCATCCATATAACACTTTTGCATATAAAGAACGGTGGGAGGCTGAAATGCAGGTAGAGATTACACAAGAAAACTGGATTGATATATGCTCAGAAGCTCATAGAGTCACAAACTCAAATGTATGGAGAGAATTTAAGTGTAAAATCATTGCATAATATTTCCGCACTCCACAAATTGTAGCAAAGATACGAATAGGCTCATCTAACAGATGCTGGAGAGAATGTGGTGATCATTTTAGGGAACCACTCTCATATCTTTTGGTACTGCCCAATTCTGCAGCAATTCTGGAATGATATCTATAAGGTACTTGGAGACATATTTCACATTGATATTCCCTTTGATCCAACTGTGGCAGTCATATGTGTGACCACTTATATGGTTCCTGAGAGCATGGGGGAAAGAAGAAGTTTTTATTTATTTCAAATACTGCTCTCTGCAGCACTAAAAATTTATTACATCTAACTGGCTCAGATCAGACCCACCTACGTATGAACAATAGATAAAAAAAAGAGAAATTTACAAAATGGAAAGAATAACTTTTTGCCTTAGCCTCCAGATTAATATATTTGAAGCAAGATGGAACCCAATTCTAACAATTATGCATGACTAACTTTAAACATAAAACAGATTTAATAAACAGCTACATTACATACACAATAAATATATGAGACATCTCCCAGTTGCCCATCAACACCCCCCTCCCTTTTTTCTTTTTTTTCTCTCTTTTATAATTAATTAATTTATTTAACTATATTTTTATAAATAACTTCAACACAATATATATTGTTTTAAAATAAAACTGCAGATGTCCCCCCTTTTTTTTCGTCCCTGCCTAATCTTTTAAGTATCCATCTGTATACTTAATGACTATTTCTGGTGTATCTCTGATGTTGTTATGTTCTAATAAAAAAAAATACTTTATTCTCAGCAATGGGGTGTCAGGTCGTTCACGTTTAAGAGTAGCTTCTGCTCATGTTTTTCAGACTTCTTTTCACCTCTAAATAAAGAACAAAAATAATTTTGTTGTAAGTAGATTGAGATTTATGACATTTACAGAATTTAGAGTGTAGAGTTTAAAGTTAATTTATTAGATTTTTTTCAAAGAAATATTATAAGTCTGCATTTTTTTAATACAGTAAAAAACTAAATATTGTGTAATAAAAGTAAAATAAAATAAAATGCATATAAAATAAAGTTTATAGATTTAAATATAGCAATACATTTGAATCTATTTAAAAGATTATTATTCTAATTTCTTTAGTGGGTCAATGTTAAATAATCTATCTGAAATCATTCCCATATCCTTCTCTTTAGTGCCCATAAAGGTATATATTTTTTGTTCTATTATTAATATTCTTTTCATTGTTGAAAACAGTTACACAGGGATTTCTGGATGTTTTTTTAATAGAAAGTCAGCGTTTTATATGAAATCTTAATATTTTGTAATATTATTATAAATGGCTTTACTTTAATTTTATGCATTATTTTAGAATAAAAGTATTATTATGTTAAAGGAATTATTAATTGTAATGAAACTTTTAGCAGTAGTGTATACACCACTTTATTAGGTACACCTTACAAGTACAGAGTTGGATCCTCTATTGCCTTCAGATCTGCCTTAATCCTTTGTGGCATAGATTCATCAAGATACTAGAAATATTCCTATAAGATTTTGTTCCAAATTGACATGATAGCATCACGCAGTTGCTGCAGATTTGTCGGCTGCACATGCATGATGCGAATTTCCCATTCCACCACTTTCCAAAGGTGAACTATTGAATTGAGATTTGGTGACTATAGAGGCCATTTGAGTACAGTCAACTCATTGTCATGTTCAAACCAGTCTGAGATGATTTGCGCTTTATGACATGGACCGTTATCCTGCTGGAAGTAGCCATCAGAAGATGAGTACACTGTGATCATAAAGGGATAGAGATGGTCAGCAACAATACTCAGGTAGGCTGTGACATTGACAATTGTCTCAATTGGTACTAATGGGCCCAAAATGTGCCAAGAAAATATCCCCAACACCATTACACCACCACCAGTAGCCTGAACTGTTAATACAACGTAGGATGGATCTATGCTTTCATGTTGCTGATGCCTATTCTGACCCTAGGTTTTTCCAATCTTCTGTTGTCCAATTTTGGTGAGCCTGTGCAAATTGTAGCCTCAGTTTTTTGTTCTTAGCTGACAGGAGTGGCACCCGGTGTGGTCTTCTGCTGCTATAGCCCCTCTGCCTCAAGGTTGGATGTGTTGTGCGTTCAGAGATGCCCTTCTGCATAGCTCGGTTATAACAAGTAGTTATTTGAGTTACTGTAGCCTCCTCTGACCTCTAGCATTTGCGCCCACAGAACCGCCGCTCACTGGATATTTTCTCTTTTTCGGACCATTCTCTGTAAACCCTAGAGATGGTTGCGCGTGAAAATCCCAGTAGATCAGCAATTTCTGAAACACTCAGACCAGCCCGTCTGGCACCAACAACCATGCAAGGTATATTAAAGTCAATTAAATCACCTTTCTTCCCCATTCTGGTGCTCAGTTTGAACTGCAGCAGATTGTCTTGACCATGTCTACATGCCTAAATGCATTGGGTTGCTGCCCTGTGATTGGCTGATTAGAAATTTGCGTTAACGAGCAAGTTAGACTGGTGTACCTAATAAAGTGGCCGGCGAATGTATATCATGCATAGACTAATTAATTGGTCACTTTAACATGATATTATAAAGTTAACATGCTGCTTGTAAATAAATAACTGGCACATTATCAATTTTTATTGTATTCTTTTAACAATATCTTGATCAAATTTAATCCATAATGATGTGTTCCTTAATATTTATTTCATAGAGGTCTGTTGTGGTGCCATGGGGGTCCCTATATCAAAATGTAAAAAAAAAAAACTGACCTAAAACCTTTGGGGCTACAGAATTATGTAGCGGTGAAAAGTCACTAATCTAAAACCGGTTCACATTTGATGTGTTCTTATGTGAGAGTAGCCAGATTCATTCAAATATAATGACTTGATCCTGGAGCAGTATATAAGTAGGAATTCTCTCATTAGAGCAGAGACTGTGGCAGGACAATGTTTAAATCCAAAGACTAGCACACTGGGCTCTCTCCCGCTGTCATATAGCTCCTGTCTGGGCTTGCAGACTGCAGAGGCCCCTCGTTCTGAAACCGTTTGTGGCTCCATCATGCAGCCCCAGAGCGATCCCTGTCCCACAGAGCTCATAATGACCAAAGGTGTCCATGCATGAAAACAACACAGATGTATAGCAGTAACTATAGCTGCAGGTCAGAAGCTAAACAATACTTTTAGATGTGGTGCTGTAAGACATTTCACTGTTTTGTTTTTTTAAATACACCAAAGGGTTTTTGGATTTATGGAACGTGATACAGACTTGTGGTCTGAGCATAAACGCGCACAGTGGGGATTCTGCTTGTAAAAATAAGCATGCATGCCTCCATCACTCAGCAAGCTTTATAATGCAGCTCGTCTTTCATCTGAGAGAAGTTTAAAACCTCTGGGCTCAATCCATGGGAGATGAAAGTAGCATTTTAAGTAAGGCTTTATAAAATGTGTATAGATTTTCACAATTTTATTTGATTAATAACATTATTTCAAATCATTTTCTTCTGTCCTTTTTGTTTTTGACTGCATTTTAATCATTAAAATAAACTGTACTAATCAAAAACATAACCAATTATTGAAATCATGAAACTTACTCCATTTCAAATAAAAAATTAATAATAATTAAATAATAATAATAATAATGACAAAATGTTTCGTTCCATTTAATCCTGTAAAAATTAAAACATATCATGGAAGAAAGTATGCATAATTATTCTTTAAAATCTATGTCTTGTAGTAGAAAATGAATATTATTATTATCCTAAAGTCATTACTGCAATGTATTGTGAATTGTTTTGCTGAAGACGAGTAACAAAAGAGCCTTGATATATGTTGATATCTGTTTCTGTAAGGCTTATGCACTTAAACGAACCAAGATAGGGGTGCCAGCACTGTCACAATATCAAATATCACATTTGTTTTGCGGTTGTGGTCAAAGCGTAGAAGTTGTGGTGGGTAATCGTACCTAATCCACAACTAGGCAAACATTCAGACTGTGCTTGTGTCTTTTCACAGCAGCAGGATTCTTAGGGGGTAACAGTACATGTATTCATGCCAAACGTTTTCAGTACAGGTTATGTGTACTGAAGAAATACTGTGTTGCTTTCACCACAGAAAGCACAGAGCATAATTTGAAACTTTTAGATTTTTTAAGTGTTATTTTATGAGTTTTATAAGTTTTCAAATCAATTTCTGTCCCTTTTTTTTCAGGAATTCAACCAATAAATCCAGTTTAGACACCTTTTCATGTGGAGTGACTGATCACTGTATAGAGAAACTATCCAGCAGGCACACAAATGTCATAAGACGTAATATTAGGTTTGATTTAGGTCGTGACTACAGATGACCAAAATTCAATGTCTAGCCAGCGTCTAAGGACAACGTTATTTTGATCTCAAATAATGACGTCAAATGATGTTGATATTTGGTTG
>CAIGQZ010032312.1:13086754-13126302 GCA_903798205.1 Danio tinwini
AACAGTTGCTACAGTTTAGTAAAAATAGTAGTTTAAATCAGTTTATAGCTATATACAATTTTTATTATTATCTATAATAATTCATTTTAATGTGACACATTATTACTTGTTTTTTATAGCCTATTTTACAACAAAACTATTTTAACCAAGTATGACAGCATTAAGATCCTGAATTATACACTTAATCCTACAATTAGACAGTCTGTTATGTTTTCTTTGAGTATGTGAATATGTGAATAAAGTCATAAGTGTTTAACCAATTATTTTTATTTACATAATTTGAGTTCAGAAACTGCAGAGATGTTGAAGTGATCGTTACTATATAATAATGAAATAATGACTGAAATGGGAAACCATAAACTGTTCACAGTCTAATAAATGGCAATCGTAGCACGGACGATCTCGATCGCCTGAAATGTGTGTGGTTCTGCGATTCTGCAGCTGGATATTATTGGTGTGAAGTAGTGAAATAAATGACCAAACTACCAAACAATACTTTCCACAAGTATAATCGCATTCACCATTGGGAGGCGCTATAATCACTCTTGTAGGTGAATTTTGCTTTCACTATCCAAAATAAATAAAGTAATCCAACATGAGTGCCCAAAAGCTCCACTCCTTCCGCTACATGAGCAAAGCAGCGGCCGTTAAATGTCCAACATTCCACACCTGATTTTACCGGTTAAATAAGTGCATCATTCGGGTAATTTATCTGTACATTTATTCGTCAAGTATGGCAACCAAAATCCAACGTCTGATAGACATCATAGTGGTAACATCCACACAAAGTCTGATAACTGGTAACAAAAAGCTGTAACATCATTAGATGCTGATATTAGGTTGATTTTAGGTTGGACGTTGAACATTGACGTTGATCTGATATTTAGTTCTGACGTCAACCCTATAGTTTAATTTCCAAACAAAATGCAACATCCTCATGACATTGGGGTACAACATCAATCTGACATCATGTTGACATCCTATGCCTGCTAGGAAGAGTCCAATCCAATCAAATTTCAACCATTCCTTACTCTTTACTACTAGTTATAGCATGAATAAAAATATGAACGTCTAAGGTTTTATGTAACTGCACTACATTAACCTAGACTATTTTGGTGTCAACTAATCAAGGAATGAAGAGCATTTCTCTAAATTTATGGACTAAATTACCTTAAACGTCCATTATATTTTACCCTGCTGAAAAAAACAGCATGTGCTGGTAAGGTATGTTTTGATGCTGGTATGCTGGTCTTGCTGGTTTTATTGCTGGTTTTGCTGGTCTCAATGCTGGTCTTGCTGGTCTCAGTGCTGGTCTCAATGCTGGTCTTGCTGGTCTCAGTGCTGGTCTTGCTGGTCTCGATGCTGGTCAGGACCAGCATTGAGACCAGCAAGACCAGCATCGTAATACTGCATCTTTTATTTAATTTGAGTTTATTTATGTTGTTCATCCTAATAATCCTATTTAGAAACTGTAATAAAACTGTAAATACATTTATTTAAAGAGAATTTCTGAAGATTGTGTCCAGTAAATCCATGTTAATTAATGAGTTTATGTTTAGTGAAATACAACAGCATACCAAACTGTGTCTTCGAATCTTGCGTACATACTCAACAATAATTTTTATAAACTATTACACCCTTATGACATTCTGATCTAGATCCTTTGCTTCACCACTTTTACATGTTTAATAACAGGATTATTGGAGTAATGCACCAGAGACCTGTGTGAAGTGAAAATTCACAATGACATGGGTGGTCTTTTAATGAGCATTTATGAGTGTTTGGGGTTCTGTTCTGTTACAGGATCATTCAGTCCCCCAGGCAGATGAATCTGGAGAGAGTCAGATACGTGATAAGAGAGGCACTGCGGGCCTGGAGTGATGAAACCCCTCTAAACTTTACTGAAGTCACCAGCGGCCGGGCTGATATCATGTTTGATTTTTACAGGTAATAAAATGAGATGTTTTCACTCTCTGAGGTGTACTTTACATGTGTCAGAATCTATGATCAAATGTTTTTTGGTTATCAAGCTGGTCAAGGTTTCTTGCAATTTTTTCATCATCAATAATATCATCTACTGTAATTGGCTAATGCATCAAAACATTCCGAATGAGATATAGGCTACTTGCAACTTCATTTCAATAATTTGGAGGCTGTTTTCAGTTTTCAGTAAAAATACATTCATTATTAAATAATTTTAAGGCCATTGTTCAGTCTGCAGTGTTCCATGATTTTTCAGAGGTTTCTAATATGCTCATTATTTTGTATGATCAAGAAACATTTCTTAATATCATCTTAAGACATTGTGGTACTCAATTTTTTAAAAAATAGAAAATTCGAACAGTTCATTTTACAAATTTGATATATATTCTGTATATTTTGTCTTTTATTGTCACTTTAATTTTAAAATATGAATACAATCTGATTTATATTGCTGTATAGTCTCTTTAATATTGTAAATGTGAAGTATCATCATACTGCATTGAATAAATTAACGTTCAGCTACTACTTAGCTCACGTCTATTGGTCTTATATTTTATTATATTACGTATTATTATTGATTATATTTTATTTCTCTCAGATTGTAAAACTATGAGATGTGTGTACCATTTAAACAAAGAGGAAAAGTTTCCACTTTGGTTCCAAAACACAGACGGTTTTCATCTCTTCTTGAAGCAAGAGATTAGAGAGGGTATCGGTTTAGGATTATAGGTGGAAATTTACACTACACGTTCATTCATGCAGGTGTGTTACTGAGATTCCCAGAGTAAAAAAGCAGAACACCTGCGAAGTTCTGCATATGGTCATGCAATACTGCGGCTCAAAATCCCAAAGTTTATTTATTTTTTGTGAAATATAACCTGAATGTTGGAAAGCGTGACTTGTGTAGATTTATGACTACTGTTGAAGTTTTTTTCCACAATCACAACACATGAGGCGGGCGTTCTCCATGCTGTTTATTGAGAAATGCGATTGTAAATCGTTCATGTTTTGTCCATTTTTAATAAGGAATTTTATAGTTATCAAATTATGTTAGTTGTATTTCAAAATATGAACTAAATATCGTTTACCGCTCTTTAATGTGGTGTGATCTGATGCGACGAAATTTAGATAAATATCTTTAAAACGAATAACGATGAACGAATATCATTTGTACAGAAATAAAGTACTACTTCCAAAAATGTACATTGTATAAACGCTAAATGTGTTTCAGCCACAAAGGCTAATATTAAGCCATTAAAATAGCTTCGAACAGCATGTCACATGACGTTACCTCATCGGAAATAATTTTAGATTACATAATATCATTAAATATGTACATTTTTATATTGTATATGCAAGGTTTGACCTAGTTATGCATATAAGACTGTTTTGAGGTTTCTCAAAAAGTAATGTTTATGAAAGCTCCCATTTAGACGATTACATTTTGATAATAATAATAATAATAATAATAATAATAATAATAATAATATAAAAGGAAAAAAATTGCATCAAATACATAACTCAAAATTATGAAGCACAGCTGGGGACTTCCATACAAAAAGGGAAGCATGTTTTACAGCATTCTAAACACCAGACCAATGTAAATGTCATATCTCTTTCAACAGGACATTGTTTTACTCAGGATGTTTTCCTGCAGTGCTTTATTTTGTCTGAAAATTAAAGTTCCTTTAAAAAATGTGGCTTCCTGTTAAAGCCCAAATGTACATTTATTGTCTTTCTGAAATATGCATGTTTGAAGCTATGAGAGATGTCAGATTCTACAGATTTCACCAATGGCATTGCAGTGAACTAAACATTTGTGGCTTTGTTTGAGACCTTTCAGGTCTGCCAAATTTAAGATCTACGATCCTGCAAGTCTTTGGTGTAATTTTACCCCATTTGCAATTTTCACAGTGGAAAATTAGGGGAGTGTGTGGCTTATACCAATCAGCCCCTAATGGCTCTTGCCATTTTACAATTGAGCTGTTAAAATCAAAGGCATCCTAAAAGTCACTGTGGCGTGACAGCTACAGTAGTAAAATACAATGAATTTGTATGGTAGTCACAGCGGTCTCTCATCAGCTCATTATTCTAAATACTAATCATTCAATGCAATGTAGTGGTCTTATAGAATTAGTTTTAGTGATCAGCTAATTAGACACGTTGATGAAACAAGAATAAGAACTGTTGTTATTATGCTTTTGTCTAAGAGACTGTTTCACATTCAGGTATTCGCATGGGGACTACCTTAATTTTGATGGCCCAGGAGGTATTCTAGCACATGCCTTTTTTCCCAGAACATACAGGGAAGGAGAAATTCACTTTGACATGGATGAGTCTTGGACATTAGGCAACAGTATGGGTGAGTAAGAGTCCTGGTTTATCTCATACCAAAGTTAAGACAATACATGACCTGAAGCAAAATGAAAACATAAGAAAAAACAAGCAGCATTTAGCACTTTAATAGTTATTGAACAAAACGGCATGCTTCTTGCAGAACAAAATTGTAACCAAAGACACTTATCAGTGTTTATGAATATGACAAGTCATGCAGGTTGATTCATACTGTATCTTTAGTATTTTTTAGTTACCTAAGATCTATATACTAAGGAAGGAAACTCGTGAGAATGGAGATGTCTGTATATTTGTGTCTGTCAGATAAAATTGCTTAAACAACTTAAAGGGCACCTAGGTTACCCCTTTTTCCAGATTTAATATAAGTATTTTGTGTCCCCAGAATGTGTCTGTAAAGTTTTAGCTCAAAACACCCATTAGATTATTTATTATAGCTTTCACTAGATGGTGTTTTATAGCTCTCAAAAGATTTTTGCCGTTTTTGTGTACTGCACCTTTAAGGCTAGTCGAGGCCCACCGTTTCCACATGCCTGCCGCGCGTGCCTCAGTCTCCGCCCTTGGCTGCCTCAGACAACTGACACAGACATAAAGGAAGCAGATCTCATGTAACGTTTGTGACAAATACTGCAGTAAAAGCTTTATCAATGATTTTTTGGTGCATTTGTTGTGTGGAGCTGCAGGATGAGTCACACACGATGTCGTTACAAAGTTCACGCACACACACAGACACACACACACAGCACAGACACACACGCACATACATACAGCGCATGCACGTTTAGCTTTGCACTGTCTTTGCACGCAAATGTGACAGGATACAGGTTAATATCCACTGCTGTATGGATATCTGTTATGTTAATGTACAAAATAAACCTGATTTAACGTCCACAAACCGGGATTGAAGCGTCTTTTATTCTGACACGCGGCTGTGTTGATGAAGTAAATGGCTGTAATTCATTACACACATGCACTGTTTTAAAACATTTTAAACTTGTCAAACTCACTCCTGATCACATTTGATGATGATTGATGATCCTAAACTGAACAGACCTTTTATTTAGGGTTGATTTGCGCACATCCTGTCTTGTGGATATCATTACAAACGTTACTATGCAGACATGCTAATACGCAGCTGTCAATCAATATTGGTGGGTGGGGGAGACCGCGCTCCTACGTCATGTTGCAGTCGGTCTCAAAACGGCTCCAATTGGTCCACTGTATTTATTTCGTTAAATTGAAAAAAAAGGACTATGTGTGTTTATATCACCCCAATATGACAGTATATACACTATACCTACACATATGTCTGTCCAAACAGCTTGAAAAGTAGATTTTTTACCATAGGTGCCCTTTAATATTTTAGAAAAGGTAGTTAGAAAAGTTTGCATAACCAATGGTTGATCTTATCCACCCGTGATCCTCCCATAAGTAAATATGAAGCCTATTTTTTTATTACCTGACCGGCGCATTAATGGCAGCACCCGCTGCGATATTTATTTATTTTTTTTATAAACTTTTATGTTTAGAAAAGAAGAAATGTAAAATATAAATAACCAAGAAATTATGTGCTCTTGTTGTGCAGTGTCACCCACGTGACGGAACTCGTCGAGTAAAATGAGAAAAAAATGAAACATGCTAGACTTTCTGCGATGGTGTCGTGATGCGTCACAGACATTGTTCAGTTGTCATGAACTATGCCACATTACATGAGAAGAAACGATTGAATCTTGTGTCACAACGCCCATTTGTCGTTTACAAATCCCCAAGACAACCATACGTCAAGGAAATCATGCCAAAATCGTGAAAATTTTGTGTGATCTAAATGAGGCTTTAGTCTACCTAAGTTAGTTGTTGCTGCGGCCCAATTCGCATACTTATACTACATCCTAAAAGTATGTCCTTTTTCATAAAGGAAAAATATATAGTTTTGAGTGTGTAACAGAAGAGTATGCAATGTTCCGAACTTACTACTTCCTCGTTAAGAAATCGTTGTGTTGCTTAGTTATGAGCCCTGTCGATCATCCACACATCATCCACATTTCTTTCATATTTAATTTCCTACCCTATTGGATAAGCAGCAGCAGGTTAATCTCCCATTCGCGAGTCTTTCATGCAGAGAAATTACCTCAGGTCTTTGGATAATTATGCATTTAGACGTTAATGTCCAAACACGTCATTATATAAGTTCAGTATTGTTGCTGCAGATGAAATATAATACAGAAAACGTGATTTAAATATTTTTCAGTTGGCTAGATATTAACAGTCATACAAACATCTTTACTGAAGCCTTTCTACTTTACAGTTGGTCTCGCACTTCCATCATGTTTGTAGATTATTTACTCGTGTTATTCACCCGTGTTTGTAGTTCTAATCGAATTCACATCCAACGCGCAATGTACTGTGGGCAATATTAGCAGTTAGAGTATGGACGGCTCTACACTTAAAATATTTACAGGAAATAGTAAACCATCTGGGAACGTTTGGCATGCTCTTTTCAACATACTACGATTTGGGACATACTAATTCTATTTTTAAAGATTATTTAGGACGGATAGTATGCGAATTGGGATGCAGAATATCTTGTAATCAATATCAAGATTGCTAAAAAGATTGCTGTTGTTATGAATATGCTTAGTGTGTTCATATGTACAGAAACAATTGGTACAATAGAACATGTTGTTGTTGGGTTTTGTTCCTGAATGAATCAGTGTTTTTCAATGAATCATTTGATTGAATGGTTCATGGCTCATCAAACTTTCACATGACTTCAGTTGAATAAAATATAATTGTAATATATGTATTTTTGATATTTTAAAGTTACATATACATCAATATAACAAGAGAATGAAACATGCTGCATTATTCATGCCAGGCCAAGTATTTGGTGATGTCACTTTGTGAAGAAACAGTTCTGTAGTCCACGATTGTTTGTTGTGTAAACGCCTTCTCAGTCATTGAGCCGGACCCTTTCATCTTACCTGAATAGATTAGTGTTTTTGGATGAATTGGTTCAGAGAATGATCAAAGAATGTAGGCTGTTTTTCATTCTGCAAGTCTCATATGCACTAATCCCTTCAAGTGCTTACCTTACAGACTGAAAGCTTACAAGGGTGTAGGGGACCAAATAAAAGTGTTCCTTGAAACACATTTCTCTCTAATCTGTCACAAAATAAACATGTGCAAAGAATCATGGGAGCAAAAAGGTGATGTTTTGAGGACTTTGGATTGAAACAACGCTTCAATATGGAAGCTGTTATTGTTCTCACTCTGAAGTGCTCTTTGTAGGCGAATTTATTCCATTTGGAACACATGCTCATAAAATTCAGTCACAAGTTGATACCATCTTGCTAGCTTTTATTCCATGCGAATGGGTTTCTACATAAACACACTTGCACGCTATACTTATTAGGCATTAAATGCAATTTCAAAACTTTTCAAAAATATTTATTTTCTATTAGGTACTGACCTCCTCCAGGTGGCGACTCACGAGATTGGCCACGTTCTAGGACTCCAGCATTCTAAAGTACCAGGCGCAGTGATGGCACCTTTCTACACCTTTTCCTACCCTGTCCGACTGAGTGAAGATGACAAACGAGGCATACAGGCCTTGTATGGCTCCAAACGTTCAGATGAAACAGTAAAGGTTGTAGAGAGACAACCCACATTCACAGAAAGAAACGAGATTGATTCAACATATGTGAGTGAAACTGGTTCTGTTTGGTCTTGGAAATCTGTTTCTTGCATATAATTCTGATTTTTCTTCTTCTCAGTTTCCACCTGTCCACGCAAATCCTTCTCATCCTGATGCTTGCCAAACCAACTTCGATGCTGTATCCATGATCCGAGGCGAGCTGTTTTTCTTTAAGTCGGGTTATGTGTGGCGAATCCGTGATGGTAAACTCCAGGCGGGATATCCTGCACTGGCATCCAGACACTGGAGAGGAATTCCAGACAACATTGATGCTGCTTTTGAGGACATGTCTGGGAATATATGGTTTTTCCAAGGTAAGCTGTCCCAAATTAAAACACTGCCATTTAAAAGTTTTGGGTTAGTAGGAAATATTTTGAACCCACTTTATATTAGATGCCCCTAACTAATATGAACTTACACTGAATTTAATCATTTGTTACTATGTACTTATGTTTTTACATTGTACTTATGACTGATTAAATACATGCGTGATTATACATTTATGTAATTACATTTTTAATTACACTGTTGACCATCCCTTACACCTTAACCCACCCTTAAACCTACCCATTCCCCAAACCTGTCCCTAACCCTGCTCGTATCTCAACTCAAGAGCATCAGAAGTATTCTGCAATGCATTGTAAACACAGTAAGTACGTTGTATTCATTTTTTTGATGCAAGTACATGGTAGTTAAGGCCATCTAGTTTAAAGTGGGACCTATACTTTTGCTGTTTTGAAAGAAGTATCTTATGCTCACCAAAGAAAACAATCATTGTTTTTTTATTTTAATACATTTTAAAATGTAATATTCACTTTAAACAGCCTTTGGTGTCACACGATTCTTCAGAAATAATTCTAATATGCTGATTTATTGCATAAGGAGCATGTCTTGATGAATGTAACATTTGAAAGAACAGCATTTATTGCAAGCGTAAATATGTTGTAAACACAAAATTCTGTGGATTCTGTGGTTCGTGGCTCTGGCTCCTAGACAAATCATGAAGAAATTGCTGTAAGATCTGTTAGCATGATGCCATGCCAGATTACTCAAGAAACATTTCATTACCAAGAGAGGTCTGGGAATAGCCTTGCTAAAGAATTTTGCAAGTATTTTAATGAAGATGATACCAGAGAAAGAGATAAACAGAGGAGGAGTACAAGAAAGTCTGCTTGCTATTTGCTTTGGTTTGATTTCTGTTTAGACTTATCAATTATATACTTATTTATAATGATATAATCTCTTGTCATATCCATGCAACCATATTACTTGCTTGGACAAATTTAACTGTGCAAAAGCATGCAAATGTTACAGAAATATATAGAATCCTGCAATAACAACAGTGCGTCTGTTAAGTTATGTATATTTATAATCCAGAAGTCTTTCAGTAGCTTAATGACGCCCGCTTCAAATGTTATCACTCGATTGAATGGGCATTATCAGTGGTTATCAGCTACTGGTAGGCTCAGAAGACTGTTATCATTCATCCATATGGTTACTCAGCTATACTAATAGAGAAGACTCCAGATCCAGATCTGTTTTTACATTACTGTGACGGTTGAGTTTAGGGGTAGACGTTAATAAAATACAATGAATGGGAAATGTAATAAATAAATAAGGTGCAGAAGGCCCTTACTGGCCCATATCTATCAGCTCATACCCACTAATAATGCCCATTCAATTGAGTGATAACATTCGAATAAGCTACTAATGATCTGACAAACTGCCTTCTTTTAGCCTTGGACTAGTACACTAAAACATGGGCTCATGATTAATGGAAAATCCCTAAACAGTTTTTTAATATACCCACTTTTCTCCATCTAGGCCAGAATTACTGGGTGTTTGATGCTGAGCGGCAGATCACAGGGCCAGACTCTGTACAACGACTGGGACTATTGGTGAACGACATCCAGGCAGCCCTCATGTGGGGAGATACAAAGGCCCAGAAGATTTACTTCTTCAAGAAAGGAAGCTACTGGCGATTCAACCTGAAGGAAAACCGTGTAGAATCGATGCACCCTCGCAGCATGAGCGACTGGAGGGGGATACCGAGTGATATAGACGCTGCCTTCCAAGACCGATTCGGTATGGTTATCGCTGAAACTGTTAAAAATAATTGCAATGATTGTCTCATGTTTGAATGCACAGCTTAACTACTAATGGGAATCCTCACAACACATGAATTTGTTCCTAAAAGATTAGTTTACCCAAAAATAAAAGTTTTGTTATTAATTACTCATCCTTATATCATTGCAATCCTTCAGGAAATTCCTTCATTCATTTGGAAACACAAATTAAGAAATGTTCAGATGAAATCTGAGACCTCTCTTATCCTCCATAGACAGCAAGGGTCATGGGAAGTTTAAAGTGCAGAAAAGGAACCAAAAGCATTGACAAAACATTCCATGTGACTTCAGTGGTTCAACTGTAATCAAACAAAGCTCCAAGAACACTTTTGTGCCAAAACAAAATGTAAAAACAACTTTGTTTGCCTATTGTTCCATCAGGTCCTGGTGTTAGGCCTCTGACTCTGATGGCAATACGTCATAAATACACATTCGGACAATCTGACGAATAATAATAATAATAATAATAATAATAATAATAATAATAATAATAATAATAATAATAATAATAATAATTCCTTCCATTTATATAGCGCTTTTCTGGACGCTCAAAGCACTTTACACATTTTTTGGGGAAATCTCCTCATCCACCACCAGAGAAAACATTGGGAAACAAAGTTTTTATTTTTTTATTTTTTTATACATGCTTCAATATTTACAGGGAAATTTTATTAATGAATGAAGGATTATTTTCATGCAGTTTTTTGTAAAACACCAAAAAACGCATTTCAGATTCGCAAAAATATAGACAGCGCCCTCTAGTGGATTTTCATCACAAATGTGCAACTAACTGTACCGTATTTTAATCCTAAAATGCAAATCAATGGTCTTCCAGCGCTTTGAAAGTCAAAAAAACAAATAGATGCAAAAATAAATGATATACCAGTGGCTCCTAATGATACATTAAGGTCTTTAAGTAAAACTTTTGGTCTTTGCAAGAAACTAAACACAATATTCAAAAAGTGTAAGAGACATTGTGAATGCACTCAGTGCTATTGAGGTTGTAGATCAATTGTAATAATTGTAAAAATATTCAACCTGCATAGACTGATCATTTCACATTGTGAGGCATCAATTGATTGTCATGAACCATTGGCATTACATTTACTTGGCCTGTATATGTTTGTTTGACTCTCAAAGTACAATTAGTTAGCCATTGACTTGCATTTTCTGAAATACCAATGATCCCAGCTTCTTTATTGATGTTCGGATAGAAAAACGTTAACTACATCAAGTCAGTGGGATATACAGAGCTAGTGTACAAAGCTAGTACAAAGCTAGGTTACTTTTACAGCATTGATGTTGTAATGTAATTACAATACATTCAGTTAAATAAACTTACGCATCCATTTGGTTGTTAAAGCATAAAAAGAGACGAAAGACGAAGCAGGCACAGTCATTAGCAGCAGGCTAGTGCAGAAATTCCATTGAAAATACTGGGGTTAAACAAATTTTCTAATTTTAAAGACATGGCACGAAAAAAAAATATAATATAATGCAATGCTTCTTGTTTGGTCTGAGACCCACTTTATATTGTATCTCAGCCAGGCAGTGAAGATCTGAAGAAATCAGATCTTAAACATGGCAATTTTTTATGGGATGACAATTAACCGGAAGCCCTGGGGCTGGCTGACTGAAATTAAAAGTCTGTGTGCATATACCCCTTTAGCTGGACTCAAACACTAATAACCCAAAGCTTAATTCTGAAACTACAAATGTTATTCTTATTGAAAGGAGAGTTTACAAAGTAACTTTGTTTTTCATTTCTTCACAGGTTTCGCCCACTTCTTAAGAGGGAAGCAATACTGGAAGTTTGACCCAGTGGAGGTGAGGGTGCTGGAGGGATATCCACGATACATCGGAGTAGATTTCTTTGGTTGTTCTGCAGCCTTGTATTGATAAACCCTGGGTCCAATTAGGTGTAATTTCTTCCAATTATCATTTTCATGCACATACTGCAAGTAGTAGCGCCACAGACAGTGTGAACCATTCAAGGTTCAGTATGGTTATATTAGCAGGGTTATTTGTTTTATCAGGTAAAGTGTCAGATGCAAAAGAATCTGATCACTGGAATAAACACAAATCTGTGGCTTAAGCAGATACTGTGTATCTACTCAATCTGTGACTTGTGTGAGATCTGCGCCACTTAACCATACGCAGAAACTGAAATTAATGATTCTTAAATGTTCTGATATGCAACTCAATACTCTCATCTCTCAGGAAAAGCAGGAAATTTTGGTCTCAAAATATTTTTCGTACGCATTTTGTACTTGATTATTTATTATTTGTATATTTTTGGCAGTATTGATAGTGTTAGGAAGACATAACAGTGGTTCTTTTTGAGAAATGCCACTTTAGATTACATTACAACATTATTAAATTATTTTACAAAATTGTAACATGCTGTTGACTACCACAGATTATTTGGTTTTTAATAGCAAGCAGAAACTGCATTACCCAAAATGCACCTAAAGTCTATGAGGGAACTCATTCTTAAAAAACAAACATTCTGTCATCATTTTGTGCCCTTCCAAACCCATTCTAATATTTACAAGTTTTGTGTGAAAAGACTTTGTAGAGGATAAGAAATCTCTGATATTTCATTAAATTTATCTTCAGTGTGTACTGAAAAAAATGAATGAAAGTCTTTGTTTAAAATGAGATGAGGGTGAGAAAATGATGACAGAGTTTTCATTTTATGGTAAAATAAGCCTTTAAGGGTTTAAAACAAAAAGGTAAAGCTCAAGGATTTTATTTAAATGCATGCTAATATTAATTGTCTTAAAATGAATCTAAATTGTCCTTTTAGTTAGATGGAGGAACTGGTAAGATTACACATGGCCCATATAACACCCAATACCTTAAATACTGAAAACCGATATTTCAGATTCAGTTCAGAGGCACTTTAAGTACAAATATAGATGATAATAAAATTAAAATGTCATACCATCTATAAGGCATTCTCAGTACAATGTCAAAGTAGCCACTGGACTTTGTAGAGCTATAGCTGAGCATTTTAGAATATTGTTTGTTAAAGCATTGAAGGACCTGAACTGTACAGAGTAGAACTGTGACTGATTTCAGCATGTTCACACTGAACATTTCATTCATCATCAATAATGTGACATAAGTGACCTTTGTCAGTGTGAACGTCCATTTAAGTCTGTAAAGGGCTTATGAAGACCTGTTTTTCAATAGTGATAATATCGCAGTGCAGGTCACTGATGCTGTTGTTCTTGTCTTAAATAATTCCACTTTTTGCATACTGATGAATATAATCCTTTGGTCAGGTAATGATGTATTTTGATCTGAGGAAACTGTATACTTTTAATTCACTGTTATTATAATGTTTCTCATGTAATCAGTTCTTTCACTCGTGGCTCCTTTTACTGTGTAAATATTTTGTAAAAAGAATTGTATTATATTTTCACCTCCAATAAAAAGGCTCTCTTTGATTATTGTATACTGTCTAGTTATCTGTTGTCTGGACTTTATAATATTATAAAATAATCAAAATAGATTTTCATCATAATATGAAATCATACAAATCTCTGCACACAGCTAATAAATTACTTTCCCTCAAAAGTGGTACATAGCATTTGTGTGTTTATTCACTTTTATTATGTCTAAAAATGGCTTTTGGTGTAAACTTATGGACTCAAACTCAATTCCTGGAGGGCTGCAGCTCTGCACAGTTTTGCTCCAACTCTAATCAAACACAGCTGATCCAACTTATCAAGGTGTTTAAGAGTACTAGAGACCATGACGCAGGTGTGAGTTAGAGCTGGTTGATGCTAAACTATGCAGAGCTGCAGCCCTCTAGGAATGAGATTGTGCTTCCAGCCAGCTTTTGAAAAGATGGCGTAGCTGTAAATGCCTGTGCATCAGCACAGTTGCAGATGTAAGGCAGGACTAATGTTATCTGTGTAAAACTGACAATGTCAAAAGAAGTGAATCAGAAGATGGAAGTCTATGGAGATGGTGATAATTTGTGCATCTCAAAACTCGACATAATGTCTTTTAGTCACTGACATTATCTTCAGCAGGTATGATGCTAAAACTCTAATGGTGGATGGCTGCTTCTCAATCAGGGCTGTCTATGCTAATGAGGGAGAGATTGTCACTTGGGCGGGGCTTTCGCTCTCTGATGACATGTACAAATAGAGAATGTCAATCAAAGGTTTTCTGCTATTTTTATGAAGTGTGATTTATATATACAGTTAAAGTCAGAATTATTAGCCCCACCTTTGATTGTTTTTTCTTTTTTATATATTTACCAAATGATGTTTAACAGAGCAAGGACATTTTCACAGTATGTCTGATAATATTTTATCTTCTGGAGAAAGTCCTATTTGTTTTATTTCAGCTATAATAAAAGCAATTTTTTAAATTTTTAAAAGCCATTTTAAGGACAATATTATTAGCTCCTTTAAGCTATATATTTTCCCGATAATCTACAGAACAAACCATCTTTATACAATAACTTGCATAATTACCCTAACCTGCCTAGTTAACCTAATTAACCGAGTTAAGCCTTTAAATGTCACTTTAAGCTGTATAGAAGTGTCTTCAAAAATATCTAGTCAAATATTATTTACAGTCATTAGACAGTATCTAATGTATTTAACATTAGAGGCTGGATATATTTACACATTGCTGCCAAACAACTGTGTTTAAACCCTTATAAAAAGTGATTTTTGCAAAATAGGTAAGTTGGTAAGTTGGAAATTTTGGAAATTCCATAATGATTTATGTTTGCAATTTGAACTGAATTCATCATAAAATGTTTTTAAATTATCTATTGTGTTAAAAAAATGTGCCAGAGTAGTTGCTGGTTCATTCCGCTTTGGCAACTCCTGATAAATCAGGGACTAAGCCAAAGGAAAATGAATGAATGAATCTTTTTAAATGTAAAAATAATCATTCATTCATTTTCTGTCAGCTTAGTCTCCATTTCAGAGGTCGCCACAGCGGTATGAACCGCCAACTATTACAGCATATGTATTACTCAGCGGATGCCCTTCCAGCCGCAACCCAGAATTGGGAAACACCTATACACACATACGGACAATTTAGGTTATTAAACTCACCTATAGCGCATGTCTTTGGACTGTCGGGGAAACCAGAACACCCGGAGGAACCCACGCCAACAAGGGAGAACATGCAAACTCCACACAGAAATGCCAACTAGCCCAGCAAGAACTCAAACCAGCAACATTCATGCTGTGAGGCGACAGTGCTAACCACTGAGCCACTGTGTCGCCATGTGAAAATATTTATTTGGTTAAGACATTTAAATTGAATATTTATTTTACATTGTAATTTGTGAGTATTACACAAAACTCCCTTAGTGTGGTGGTTTTATTTCCACAACAAACAAGTTTCAGAAGTTAGCATGCTTGTGCATTGAAGAACTAAGATGAATGTGTGACATAATTTCCATACAAACTATGCAATAAACGTGGAAATATTTATGATAGGCTACATAAAAATGTTAGTTAACAAATTAACCATGAATTAGCCATTTCTCAAAATGTTGTCATCAATATAATGTTATAAGACAGAATACATCATATGAAATGTGTTTAAATGACTGAAATGAAATTGTGGTGAAGTCGATAGTGTCCAAAGTTGCAGACACACTCTCCTATTAGCGAAGTGTGTGCATCTTATCCTCATCCGTCTGGTTCTAATATGCTCTATCAGAGGTTTTCAGGGCGGAAATGTAAGACGGCTGTTCTGTGAGCCCTCCTGCCGAGAGAATTCCAGAGTCCTGCTATCTTGGCTTGTTTTCAGACTGTAATTCCCCCTTCCCTCGTTTCTATCACATGTAGCGAATTTGTAATACAATGACATTGTAACACAGTGACATCATTTCGGTTCCGTTTTATGTGAAGCATCTGCAGGAGCCGTCGTTCGCCAAGTTAGCACATTTTGTGGGGTTTCAGTTTAGTAACTACAGATGTCGGACTGCTATGAAACGCAAAGCCTGATCCCTTGTGTTATCAGAAGATTTGAAACAGAATCTAAGCATAATAGTGGGCTTACTGAATGTGCTCACCAAAGACACAAGATTTGCTTTGTTTTTCAGCCATATTCTGACTTTGGCAGCACGGTGGCCCATTGTTTAGCACTGTCTTCTCACAGCAAGAAGGTCGCTGGTTCGAGTCTCGGCTAGGTCAGTTGGCATTTCTGTGTGGAGTTTGCATGTTCTCCCCGTGTTGGCGTGGGTTTCCTCCGGGTGCTCCGGTTTCCCCCACAGTCAAAAGACATGCACTACATAGGTGAATTGAATACTGAATTGGGTGTTGTGTATGTGTGTGAATGGGTGTGTATGGATGTTTCCCAGTACTGGGTTACAGCTGGAAGGGCATCCTCTGTGTAAAATATATGCTAGATAATTTGGCAGTTCATTCCGCTGTGGCAACCCCTGGTGAATAAAGGGACTAGGCCGAAGGAAAATTAATGAAGTCTGACTTTTGTAGAATCTCTGACCAAATCTAATAACCAAACGTCAAATATCTAATAGTCAAAACGTTTCGACATTTCAGTAGCATTTTGTTCTTTTCATTCAAGAGCTGTTTATAATATATCTTCTGAAAATGAAAGTTTTAAAACAAACAGACCTAAAGAACTAGATCAGAATAGATTGGGACAGACATAAAGTGTAAAGAAATACTGAGCAGAACGCTCCTCTATTATTTACTTTTACATACATTTATTTATTTTTTGCAAGCTCACAACTTTTGGACACAGAATGGTTTTCCTCAGCCAAGTGTAACATGTTATGACATAATAGCCTATACAAGATGTTTTAACTCAGCGGGCACTGTGATGTCAAAACGAAAAAGAAAAAAAACCCGGCAAAAGTGCCAATCTAATTGATGTCAGTTGACTACCTTTATGTCAAAACAAATTGACGTCTAACATTTGCTCGAAACACAAAAGACTTAATAGATTTTGCAGATGTCGTGTCGTGCCCAATGTTAGACGTCAATTTGATGTAATTTTAACATCAAAGTTTACATGCATTGTAGGGATACAAAATCCAGTGTAATCCAGTTGTGTCTTTCTTTTGGTATCTAAAGCATATCAATATGTGGATGTCAAATAGACGTTTTCACATTAGTTCTTTTAATATATACCTTCAAATATACATTGATGTTTATATCTTGCTGTTAAAAACTCTTGTATAGGCTCATATCTATGTCATAATATGTTCAAAAAGTCATTCAGTGTCCAAAAGATGTGAGTTTGCAAAAATAAATAAATTATCTTGTAGATCAAAACAAACAGCAAGAAAGGAACATTCAAAGGGAACATAATAATATTTAATACAACATTATTAACTTTAATTCACAGTAAGGTATAGCCAATCATGCCATAAAATATCCCGAGGAAAAATGTCATCCTGTAACATTTCAGTATCGATTGTAAGTTGAATTTGACCGTCATTGATATAAACATGAATGTATATATTAAATGAAATGACAAAACTTCCTGAAATGTCTTTTTCAACCACCCTTTTAATACCATTTTGATGCCAAAAGAACCACACAGCTGGATTACACTGGATTTTGTATCCCTACACTCTCAGAAATAAAGGTATAAGAGCTGTCACTGAGGTGGTACCTTTTCAAAAGGTACACATTTGTACTTGAAGGGTCCATATTGGTATCTCAAAAGTATATATTAGTACCTACACATTTTAAGAGGAACACTTTTGTACTTTTTAGGTACCAATATGTACCCTTGAGGTATTAATATGGACCTTTTAGGTACAAATTTGTACCTTTTAAAAAGGTACCACCTCAGTGACAACTCGCGTACCTTTATTTCTGAGACAATGCATGTAAACTTTGATGTTAAAATGACATCAAATTGACGTCTAACATTGGGCGCCAAAAACATGTCAAAAATCCATTACAGGACAGTCCTTTGTGTTTTGAGCAAATGTTAGACGTCAATCTGATGTTGTTTTGACATCAAGGTTGTCAGTTGACATCAATTAAATTGGCACTTTGATGTCAAAACGAAAAAAATAAAGTGCCAATCTAATCAATGTCAGTCGACTACCTTCATGCCAAAACGACATCAAATTGATGTCTAACATTTGCTCAAAACACAAAAGGCTGTCCTCTAATAGATTTTGTAGATGTTGTCTCATGCCCAATGTTAGACATCAATAATATGTCATTTAAACATCAATGTTAACATGCATTGTAGGGATACAAAATCCAGTGTAATCCAGTTGTTTCTTTCTTTATGTTTCTAAAGTGTATCAATATGTTAATGTCAAATAAACATTTTCACATTATTTCTTTTAATATATACCTTCAACTATACATTGATGTTTATATCTTGCTTTAAGTTAAACGCTTTCACATTGATGGTCATATTCAACTCACAATCTATATAGAAATTATTTGTTTTCTTCAGGATAAGCTATGGCATGATTGGCTTACTGTGGTTAAAACATAATAATGTTTTAATAAATAACCATTATGTTTCTTTTGTATGTTCCCTTTCTTGCTGTTTGTTTTGATCCACAAGATTATGTATTTATTTTTGTAATCTTTTGGACACTGAATGGCTTTCCTCAGCCAAGTGTAACATGTTATGACATAGTAACATATACAAGATGTTTTAACTCAGCCAATCTAATTGATGCCATTTGACTACCGTGATGTCAAAACAACATCAAATTGACATCTAACATTTCCTCAAAACACAAAAGACTGTAATGGATTTTTCACAAGTTTTTGGCGCCCAATGTTAGACGTCAATTTGATGTAATTTTAACATCAAAGTTTACCTGCATTGTAGGGATACAAAATCCAGTGTAATCCAGTTGTGTCTTTTTTTCTGGCATCAAAAGGGTATCACTGTCTGGATGTCAAATAGACGTTTTCACATCAAGATTTTGCGGATGAAAAAGACATTTCAGGAAGTTTTGTCATTTATATATAACTTCATGT
This sequence comes from Danio tinwini, assembly GCA_903798205.1. Lineage (NCBI taxonomy): Eukaryota > Metazoa > Chordata > Actinopteri > Cypriniformes > Danionidae > Danio > Danio tinwini. The sequence continues at coordinate 13,105,888 of CAIGQZ010032312.1, forward strand.
TTATATCAATGATGGTCAAATGTAACTCATAATCTATATTGAAATGTTACAGGATGACTTTTTACCTCAGGATAAATTATGGCATGATTGGATACCTTACTGTTGATTAAATATATAATGTACTTTAATGTCCTTTGTAAGTTCCTTTCTTGCTGTTTGATCCACAAGATCATTTATTTATTTTTGCAAACTCACAACTTTTGGATACTGAATGGTTTTTCTCAGTCAAGTGTAACATGTTCTGAAAAAGTAGCCTATACAAGATGTTTCAACTCAGCGGGCACTTTGATCTCAAAACGAACAAGAAAAAAAATATGTCAAAAATGCCATTCTAATTGATGTCAGTTGACTACCGTGATGTCAAAACAACATCAAATTGATGTCTAACATTTCTAAAAAAAAAAAAAAAAGACTGTCCTGTAATGGATTTTTGACAGGCTTTTGGTGCCCAATGTTAGACGTCAAATGGATTTCATTTTAACATCAAAGTTTACATGCATTGTAGGGATACAAGATCCAATATAATCCAGTTGTGTCGTTCTTTTGGTATCAAAACGGTATCAATGTGTGGATGTCAAATAGACATTTTCACATCAAGTTGCCCTTTGGGATGTTTTTCTTCAGGAAAAACTGGCATGATTGGCTACACTTTACTGTGAATTCAAGAGTTCGCCCTTGCCGATGAGAGCCCTGAGCTCGTGAGATCCTCGAGCCTGGGGCTCCCTCCCGTTGGGCGAGAGGGCAGTCTGAACTCAGGTAGGTTTCGAGAACTCACCTGCTTGATTCTGAATTGGCAGTGGAGATTGTATGTTGAATTTATTACTTGCCTACACTGTAAAAAAATAAAAAGTTGAGTTAACTTCAAATTTTAAAGCAACCAGCTGCAAAGAAATTTGGCACAACTTCAAACACTGAAGCTTAATAAACGCAAAATTTCCATGCAGCCGGTTGCTTTAAAATTTTAAGTTAACTCAATTTTTTATTTTTTAAAGATATGGAGAAATAAAAATTTTAAGTTTCCTCAACTGAATATTTTACTTTCATTTAACAAACAGTTCAAAACGGCTGAATCATTTTTATGAGTAAATTCAACTCTGAGCTCAAAAATATGTCCACCTAACTTACAATTTTAAACTGAGTTAACTATTTGTAAGTTGGATTTTTTTACAGTGTATAATTACGATTTAGTTTGTCAATTTATTTATGTTACATGTTTTGGTCTGTGGGAGGAAACCAGAGTGCCCGGGGAAAACCCACGCAAACACGGGGAGAACATGCAAACTCCGCACAGAAACGCCAACCTGGCCAGGTAAGGTCTGAGCCAGCGACGTTCTTGTTGTGAGTCAATGATGCTAACCATTGTGCCTCCGTGTTGCCCTGATAAAGGAGGGGGAGGAGTAGGGGTGGCAGGGGGGGATTCTTCAAGACCAAGATGGCTAAGGTAAGATGCTTTGGTTATATATAGCGATTCGGAATCTTCTGATTGGTGAATAGTGCTTTACCTAACGGGGATCAGCTGCTATCAATCATAAGCGCGCGCTCCTCTCGAAATTAGTTAATAAATAAACTTTACTTAACAGCCTCATCTCAAGAGGAAACGCAACTATTTTACGGTTAGTCAGTTTAGCGGCTAATTCATACAAATTCGAGTTCAGTCGTATGAAAATGTATGATTTAAAAAAGAGGCATGGCACCCAACTCCACTCCTAAACCCAACCGTCATTGGGGGATAAGCAAATTGTACTAAATTGTACAAATTCATACGAATTAGCCACTAAATGAATAAAGAAAAAGCAATAAATAACCTGTATGTTCCCTTGTATGTTCCTTTTTTTGCTGTTTGTTTTGATAAACAGGACATGTTGCCTGTATTTTTTTTTTGTGCTCTTAAAAGTGTTAGCATTGCATTTTATCACCAAGGACCATGATTTCTAAAGAAAACAATTCTATAAATCTTTAATGTTATACTAATAAAAAAGTAAGATATTGGCAGGAAATTAAGAGCAAAGATTCATATTTGGGTTATCTATCTCTTTAATTCCCCCTATTCCTGTACTATGTTAAACCATGTCTGATATTTAGCGTTATTTCTCTTTATGAAGAATCACTTGTCATTTGTAAATCCTTCTGAATAAATGTGTCTGCACAATAAATGTGGCCTAGTTTTCTTGTTCAGTAGTCACTGAAGCCAGACATCTTAAAGTGCTGTTGTTATGCATACACGTGTACTTGTTCTAAGAGTATGTTGTAAAACACATGTCTGCATTTTGAACTTGAAGAGGGATGTTTGCCTTTGGGGTAAAGCAAGTCAGCACTGGCACAACCACAAGCATGCACATGCAGCTGACCTGATCGACCCGTGCTATATTTCTTTCATTAAATTAAAAAGCGGATTGCTTGTATGCTGACTTTTTTTTCTTCTATAAATCACACAGTGCAGCTGAAGAAAAAAAAACATGTGGCTTTTAATGGTTTTTGCTCAATAAAAGCTCATTTTTCAAAATCATGACTGGTCCTGATCAGTTAAAATCATGATCTGATTAGGAGTCAACAAAGAGTCAGATTTCCAGTTTGTGAATCATGTTCCCTGATCTTCATAACACTGTAAGTTCAATGTGTTAGTTTAAGTGAGGACAAATAAATGATGGAAGATCAAATTCTAATTTCACATTTTTTTAAAAATGATTTTTATCTAATAACATTTCATATACAGTTAGGAGAAATGAGTATTCAATGCGTCATGTTTTTTCCCCCCCCCTGGGAATAATATTTTTAAAGGAGCTGTCAACATGGAATTGAACCCCAAAAAACCCCAAACAATACAAACATAAAAATAAAACAAAACAAAATAAAAATTATTAAAAAGTTGTGTAATTACAATGAAATGATACAAGGAGAAAGTACTGAACTACTGAAATGTATTTAATACTTTATATAAAGGGCCTTTTTGTGGTTAAATTCCTCCTCCTTGCTCAATAATGTTCATATCTGGTGACTGGGCTGGCCAGTCCTGGAGCACCCTGACCTTCTTAAAGATGCCTCTCATATGGGAGAATGAAGTCACATGCATTGCTCAGGTGTGAGTTTTTCACAGACTTCAACAGTGTAAAAAATCTTAACAATTCTGTGAGTCTCGTCTATCAAATCTTATCTTTATTTTATATTTTCTTGTGGATTCAAGTCAGGTGACTGTCTGGGCTTGATTTTCTTTTTTTGAAATCATTTGCGAGTTTCCTTGGCTGTGTTTTAGATCATCGTCTTGCTGAAATGTCCACCCTGGTTTTATCTTCATCATCCTGCTAATGTAGATGTTGGACTAAAGCAGCTAATATTAATTTACATTGAGGAAGGGCAGAGGGTGGCTGAATAACTTCTGAGAGATTTCAGCTGCTGTCTGGGCTTTCTCTGGCTTTCTTCACCTCCCTTTTGTCATGTGTTCAATACTTTTTTCCTGTGTCATTTCATTTTATTACACATAACTTCATTTGTAATCTAATAAGTTGCATATTTGGATTTCTTTGGTTGTTACCAACATCCGGTGAAAATTTCAAGTCAACAGCACCTAGAAATATGTTTTCTGAGAAAAATGGTGATGAGCTAAATACTTATTTCCCCCACTGTATATCTGTCAAACATCATTTGAGGCCTCCCAAAATGACAAAAAGCCATCAATTGTGGGAAAGTAATTTGTTTTTCCTTCTGTAAAAGAACATGCAGACATCAGCAGTGCTGAAGACTGAATAATAAATCACAGGTAGTCCTGTCACAATATAATTTTTTTCCTGTGCACTATATTGCACATTGTGATAGACAATATTATCGTCATTTTAAGACCATTTTATGCCACTCATTATATAAAGCCATCACAATTTAATAGCATATTTTCACACATATAAGGCTTCTTGAAATTCAGAAGTGAACATCATTAGCCTATGCCTTAATCTAAAGAGCACTAATCTAAAGTTTACTCTGTAAGCTAAATATTAATCTCTCCTAAATGCTGAGTAATAATATTAAGTCATATCTGCAACATTACTGGAATGTTTTGTCAAATTTTTGTATTCTATAAATATTAGAATAAAAATTTTAGTCCAACAAAACATTACTACAAAATAGATCACATCACACTTAACTGTAGAAGAGCCAGAAGAAAGTTTTAATACTTCAATAACCTTTTTTCATTGATAATTACATTTTTAACTATGTGTGGTGTCTCTTTGTGTGTTAAAATGTAAAAGTACTTTTACGTTTGGCTTTATTAGTGTGCATTCAGATATTTGACCTAGGAAGTTGTGATTAGGAAAGTATTGAAAGAAAAAAATTCCCATCCCATTGATTGACAACCATAAACATTTGTCGGACTATAATCTTTCTGAGGATCAGGACTATAAAACGTATATTTTATGATAATTTTCCCGTAACATGCAAAGGTAGCATGAATAGGCTCAGGCCGCCTAGCCAATTATAATAAAAAAATTTGTACATAGTCACGCATAAAAATCTGTCACGATTTGTATTTAGCATTCAAGTGCAAAACAAAAAAACAATGTCCGTAAACCAAATAAAAACAATATTTCTATAGATTTCTAGAGTTCTAGGAATTGATTGTATTATCAGTATTATCCTTTTATATCTATTTTATAGGTAACAAGCATAGCAAAACTATTAAATGCAATTAGAAGTAAACACCAGATCACTTTCAAAATATAATAATGTTTACTTGTAAAGTCTCTTTCGTTTTTCCTCAAACACGCAAAAAAAAAGTTCTTCAGGATTTCTTTGGCTCGTAATCATAGGAGAACCAATTTAAGTGCTAAATAGAACTTATCAAGAAACTGTAATGCTTTTCCAGCAGTCCTTTGGGGTGGTTAAAGTCCAATAGCACTACACTGCCTGACAAAATTCTTGTTAGTCTTGCAATTCTTGCAAGTTTTAAGAACAACAAATAATAACTTGACTTCTAGTTGATCATTTTGGTATCAGAAGTGGCTTATATGAAAGGCAAATGCCTCTAGATTACGCTTATTTTACCAAAATAAAATATGATCATGCCTTGATTTTTAATTATTTAATTAAGACAGTAAGGTCTGACTTTGCTTAGACAAAAGTCTTGTCACTTAACAGAAATAATGTACAGTATAGAATATAAAGTCATGGTGCAGTGAAAAAAGAATATTGTGTATGACTCCCATGAGCTTGAACGACTGTATTCATACATCTCTGCAATGACTCAAAAAACTTATTAATAAAGTCATCTGGAATGGCAAAGAAAGCGTTCTTGCAGGACTCCCAGATTTGATCAAGATTCTTTGGATTCATCTTCAATGCCTCCTCCATCTTACCTCAGACATGCTCAATAATGTTTATGTCTGGTGACTGGGCTGGTCAGTCATGGAGCACCCTCTTTGCTTTCAAGAACTATAATGTGGAGGCTGAAGTATGAGAAGGAGTGCTATACTGCTAAAGAAATTGCCCCCTCCTCTAGTTTGTAATGTAATGAGCAACAAAAATGTCCTGATACCTCAGGTTGTTGATGTTGCCATCCACTTTGCAGATCTCTCGCATGCCCCCATACTGAATGTAACTCTAAACCATGGTTTTTCCTTCACCAAACTTGACTAATTTCTTGAATATTAGGTCCATGCGGGTTCCAATACGTCTTTTGCAGTATTTGTGATGATTGGGATGCAGTTCAACAGATCCATCTACCTTTTGCCACTTTTCCAAATGATCAACTAGAAGTCAACTTATTATTTGTTGCTCTTAAAACTGGGATCAACGACAAGACTTTTGTCAGGTAGTGTTTATACACTCTATAAAAACAACATGTAAAGCGGTTCTCTTTGAATGGCTACAAGTCAAAAAACAGCTTTTTATCATTTATTGCTAATGGAGTCATTTGATGTCCTTTCGCCAAACAATAAAAACTAGAAGCCACTGATACTTAGAAGCAGAACTCTACTGTATTTACATTACTATTTATAGAGCCACCAATTGCATGTGCTGTGATAGATTGGCGCAGCATTATGGGAATGTATAATCTATAACAGGCATCAGCTAATGAGAGTTTTGATTGAACTGCTTCCAGTTTCCATACACATTCAAGAAACACCATCTCACATTTCAAAAGAATATTTTGGGGGAGACTAAAGCAAGCGGTATGACGTATGTGCTTAGAAGAACAGACTTTCAGGCCAGCTGATGAGATAATGCATGAGACTATAGCAGAACATTCAAGCATAGATTCTCGACAGATGTTAAAAAAAGAGAAAATTGGGATTATTTTTAAATATTTACCTATAACTATAGAGTTTGTGCATATTTTAAGCATCACTCAACATGCATCATTCAGAGAATAAAACATCATTATTTTATGAATTTGCATTATTCCTGGATTTGTTATACAGGGTTCCCACTCTTTCATGTAGACCAAATTGAAAGACTTTCAAGAACTGTTTAGAACAGACATGCCCGAATTAGGGCCTGTGGGCCAACGTTGGCCCATGGTAACCTTTGATTTGGCCCGTCATCCCATCTGTGAAGAGAGGGAGAATGATGGGGATGGTTAAGAGATTGTCAATTCAAATTTAATGTACCCTTTTATTTGTTTGTTGTACTGTTAAGCTACAAAAAGCCAACAAAAAATTAAATGTTTCAATTTAAATGGTGTCATTTAATCAGATTCGATTTAAAATGTACATACTGTCACCCAACGGATAGAGGACTTTGGTGAGCAAATCAAGGCAAAGGCAGATTCTGCTTGACTAGTGTATTCAGCATTGAACTGCAGTGTTATTATGTGATTGTGTTTTTATTGCAATAAGGTAAAATAAAAAAGTTATACTGCATTAGTTCATACGATTCATTTTTAACTCTTAGTAAATAAATGAGGAAATCACACATGGCAACTTTAATCAGGGTTTCTGCAGATTTCTTTAAGTCAAATTTAAGACTCTTTTAGGACCATTATGAATTAAATTTTAGACTTATACAGGGCATTTTTCTAATGGCCCAGTTACGTCTGTAAATTATTTTTGTATTAATAGAAGATCATGTAAAGGAATGTGTTGCTTTAGTTTTCTTTCCCTAATTAGGGAATTTAATTAGGAGAATGTCTTAACAGCTGTTTTGAATTGCATTTCTTTGCAATAAAAATCTTAAATATAAAAAAAAACATTGTGTCGTTTGTCGGCCCGATTGTGTAGCTCTACCTGGATGTAAAGTAAGAATGGTTTAAAATGATTTAAGACCTACAACACAATGTTTTAGTGAATTTAAGACTTTTTAGGGCCTAAACTTTTGCTTTTGAAATTTAAGACATTTTAAGACTCTGCGGACACCGTTAATGTAAAATAGTTTGGTATATTTGTCTTCAACCAACGGCTATCAATGATAATAGTTTTTTGCCCTTCTTACAAAAAAGTTTGGGCCTCCCTGCTTTAGAATGTGTCACTTTCAAAAATGTAGACCATTTTAAACAGTCATGTTTAAAGAACTTTATGTTCAATACTGCTAAAATTCAAATGTGGTTTCTGAAATATTGATAAAATGTACATTATTTGTCATAGTTCTATATAGTATTTAAACTCAAGATTTTTAAATGAAAATTTTTTCGTTTTTTTTTCATTCAGTTTTAATTACAATTGTTGAAATAACACCTAAAACTTTCAATTCAAGCAATTTCAAGTACCTATGCTTGTTTTTAAGTACTTTCCAGGCCTTGAATTCATTTTTCTGAAATTCAAGTACTTTCAATAATTATAATATTAACTTTTTTTACTAATATTTTCTAATTATTTGTAGAGTCAGTTGTTTTCCTGACTATAAAAACACTGTAATTAATAATAAAAAAAAGAGAAGCATAACTTTTTTTCCATTTATTTAAAAAACAAGTCAAGTTCATTGTATGCATTAGCACCTTTAACAAAAAACACAATACTTGATCAAACGTTCTCCTGTTCTTACAACCATAAGACAAAGAGAAACAAAAACAACAAGCATTCTAATGAGACTTCCCGAACAGCCTTCAAGAGTGCTGGTAAAGCCTGGCTGATGCCAGATCAGAGTTTAAAGGCCTGATATTAAGAAAATATGTAACATTGTGTGGGTTGAGGAGGCCTGAAGGCTGGAGGAATGTTATCTAGAGCTGTGTGGATCTGTGCAAAGGCCTCCAGCAACCCTGAGGCCCTTTAAGGGATTGTGAGCTTATTGAGTGGCAGCACCAATCACGTCATGTCTTTACCAGGCAGGGGCCGTGTTGGCAAGTCGTCGCATACGCCTATAAAAACAAACAAACAAAAAAATCATGTGTAAGCGTAATATGTGTAAGTTGTGTCTGCCCAATTATAACCCTTTCTACAGAAAAACAATGTTTTTAAAGTGTTTCAGACAGATTTAGGCCACATTATAGTACAGAAAGTGAAAATAACCAATAATTTTCTCATAGCTGCTGACCGAGGCTGCATCTCGCTACTATTTTTACTTGACCTCAGTACTGCATTTAACACTATCAATCATGATATCCTCATAGACATTTTACAGGCGTCCAGGAACAGGCTTTACAATAACTGAAGTCATATTTAACTGATCATTACCAGTTTGTAAATATAAACGGAATGCTTTCACAAGTTAGGCCAGTGAAGTATGGGATGCCTCAAGGATCAGTTTTAGGCCATTTGCTGTTTACAATATACATGCTACCCCTGGGAGACATTATTAATATTAATACAGTGGTCCCTCACTATAATGCAGTTCACCTTGTGCGGCCCCCAATTTTGCAGATTTTTTGTGTGCAATCTGACGTGCTTTTTTTTTAACAGAGCATTGTGTTCTGATTGGCTGTAGAGCATTGTCAATTAATCTCCTCCACATCATATATGAGGATACGCACATCGGCGCCAAGTCAGCGACTGTCTGTGGTGCCTATGACTCAGGACACTGTTCATATTTCTGCTGCGCCACAGAGCGCCAACTGAATAACTTCCTTTTAAATAATGTCCGGTGTGTGTTACTTCCAACTGTCATGTGTGCGGCACATCCCTTATAGATGGTGTGCATTAGCTTTGTGGATCAGTGACTGGAGGAAAAAGAACATTACGCTGGATGCCAACATTATCCGCACAAAGCTAAAAAGCTTTATAAACCTTTTTGCTGAATGCTTGCAGGTTTTGATCTTTGATTTTATTCTGTAATAGCAAACTCATTTTTCTACAAAAGTTTTAACTTTGAGAGTGTTTAAACAAGAGAAAAGTGTGAAAATGTTAATGCCTGTCTGAGAAAAGGGTATAAAGTGTGTAATGAGGGGTTTACTGCCTTAAAACATCTATAATAATTGTAAAAAATAAAGCTGACTATTTTGTGGATTTCGTCTATTGCGGGCTATTTTTAGAACGTAACTCTCGCATTTGTTATACCACTGTACACACAAATAAATTAAGTAAACATTTGAAGATGGGTCATTGAATGATTAGAAAATAATGCACACCTGAGGTGGTGATGTTGGCATGATGTGAAGGGCATTATTTTCTAATTTAATTCAATGGAGGACAGTCAGTTATTCTGGTTATACTATGGATACCACACCTAAAGACGTTGTATTTCATGACATTTGTCAAGTTTTGTTTTCAAACGTCTCCTGTTTGTTGGACTAATTTCTTACACATCTCCTCCAAAGCCTTTTTAAATCTTTATTTAGCTGGTTTTCTGTTAAACCATACAGTTCAAGGAACATGGTCAAGTCAAAGGAAGAAAAGAGGTACGATATATTACAACTTTAAAGTAAACCAGAAGCATCAGGTTTATAGATCCTGACAGTCAGGGATATAGGTCCCTCACATATAAGGGATTATAAATAATACTAATAACAGTAAGATAAACACCACAGAGGATTATAAAGCAATAATAAAATATAAACAAATTAATACAGTAACTTTTAAAGATAAATATATAATAATACACATGGTTTCTGTGCATTATCATAATCCAAGTTGGTCTTACATTTCCATAAAGTTTTTTTTAAACAGGTTCTTCTTATTCTAAATTGTAATCTCTCTATTTGGAGATGGACTGTTGTTCAAAATGATTAAAAGAATGTTCATGTGTAACCCCCAACAATGCCATCTTTGGATCTGGAACAATATATGCTTTTGAAAGTAAGTCAAAAAATGCACTGTCAGTAATTGTACAACTTACTACATGTCCATAATAAGCGTATTGATGTACTTTCTGCAGCTTAGCATTCATTACATTTAGCTGACGCCTCTAGAAAGATTTGATTCAGCTTTATGTATTTAAGCATCCAGTTTAGATGCTTTTTGAGCATCTATGTATGGTTGTCTACAGCCATTTTGTTTTGTTTTGATTAGTTTTTCCTGTTGTAGGCCTGAAAATAATTGAAATAATCCAGCATAGTCATATGAAACTAATGCGGTGAAAACCTGACTAGAACTATTTTAGCTGTGTGTTTATGGCACACCAATCATCAACTATCAATCAGAATTCAGCTTGAGTTTTTCAGCAGTGCTGGTTATGGAATTATTGTGTGCAAGTAAGTGTTTGTTAAAGCATTATAAGATATTATTATGAGCAAAACTGTGATTTGAAGCATAAATAAAAATCAAAGACTGGTGAGCATTTCTCTCACCTTGTGTTTCTGTCCTGATCTCTGATTTTCTTTTCCATCTCTGCATCTGTCAGAGTCTCCAGCAGAGGGCACCACTGGTCAGCATCTCCTGTGTTACGAATGGCAATCTCTACAGTTGGTAACGGGTTCTCGCTGCAGGAAATATAAGCCACATGAAATCAGAAATGGACATCTCTTAAACCTAAAGAAAGACCAGTGGTGCTTCATTGGTGACCATGAAGGCACAAAGGTGACAAAAGACAAAAATATCAGAATATTTTAAATTTCTAACCATAATATAAAAACTAAAGCCATGCTGTGGCAGCACATGCATGTGTCAAACAGAGCAGTCAACAAACCACTGTCTGGTATCATTAGGTTAATGGTATTTCTGTATGTGGGTAGACAAACCAAAAAAATGGGTAATAAAGGTAGGTTTAAAGGTAGGTTTTTGCCTTACATTAGACTGTGTCCTATTTAATTGTAGTTTTTCTGAGCAATAAAAAAAATAATGATACATTTTTACCATTAATCAAGAGGCAATGTAATTGTAGTTTTTGTATTCTATTTAAGTATACATTTTTGTAATTGTACTCTAATTAATTGTGAAAAATTACATTATACTTTGCCACTTTATTTCCAAATTACGGATGCTCATAATAACCGATTAACCATTAACCCAAATGTGCATTTTTAACTGATTAATAGTATCAGTTAAATTATTAAAAAATATATATATTTATATATTTTTTAAAGTTTGTGCAACACATATTTGTTAACTCGCAGGATGGTAATACATGCAACCACACATGCCCACAGACGTATTGCCAAAGAAGCAAAACGAAAGAAAAATATTGCTGGTCACAGTTTGACACAGGCAAGTTGCCAAACCAGTGCTGATGCTGATTGCCTCTGTCCTGGATCCGCGTCATAAACACCTCAGTTTATTTGCACAATAGGCGAAAGAAGGCGCAAAACAAAACTTTCTAAAATGTGCGCTGCTTTGGAAACAAGCTGGTCACAAGTGGCCCGTTTCCACTGAGTGGTACGGTACGATTCAATATAATAACTTGATTATTGAAGTGCTTTTGAAACCTGATTCTGTCAGAAACTGACAAATGCGAGAGTGACGCGCGAAAAAACAAAAGGAGAAGCTGGGAAAAAAAGGAGCACATTATTTTTCAGCAAACGTGAACAAACTGCCATGTTTAACTATTATTATCACCTTTTGGACTATTATGAACTCAGAATGATGGAATTACTTTCTAACAAGAGGCTACACGTGCTGCTGAAGATTAAAGACAAGTTTAACCATGAGAGGTTTGCACCGACTGTGGGCTATATTTTGTGTTGTTTTGAACCTAAATAAGGACTAAATGTATGCTGTGTGTAGTTTTTCTGTAAGTGGTAACATATCGGAAACTGTAAGGGTCTGTATGTGTTATTATATGTTGCATTTATTTATTTATTTTATATGATTGCAGACGTTACAGTAGGCTATTTCACACTGTCATTGATCTGCAGTTATAATCAACTCATGTTCATAGAAAAGTTAGTAATAAACATTTATACACCAGTATTTATGTGTGTAAAGCATCTGTTTTGTGAGAAGTGCTTCTCATATGATATGTGAGCGACCCGTACAGCTTTACTTTAGACATTTTCTTGAGCGAAAATGACGTCAACTGCAACTTTCTGTCGTACACCACACCCATCAAGAGTATCATTGGTACCCTTTTAGCAGTGGAAACGCAAGCCTAATAAAAGTGACCCGTACCGATCTGTACCGTACCGTACTGCACCAGTCAGTGAAAACGAGCCAAAGTTGGAGTGTCTGAGTTTTCTCTCCATCTCCGACACCGCTCATAACCACAACAAATAGGCTATAGTTGGGATGATTTAGTGTACAACCAACAAGCTAACCTTTTTTCCATTTGGAAAATTAGTTATTGATAGCTCTTATAAAATATAATTTTTTTTATTTGCCTACATAATCTACGAATCAAACAAATCCAAAGATTTTCTTGATTTTTGCTTAATGATAACTCTGCACCAGGCTTTCATTTTACAGCTTATAAAACATGTATGCAAATTAATGCAATACCATATGTAAACAACAAAATAGTTTAATGCTATAGTAGCCTATACTTTACAAAAGGTCAACATATAGAGCCTTGTTATTGTCTTTCATCACACGCAGCGCACGCACATGAACCACGAGCGAGACGGAGAAAATAAAAGCACAGAAGCTTTAAAGTAAAATCAAATGCTCAAGACATAATCTTTAAACTAATGACTGCAACTGAAAATGTTGACAGAGGCTTGCGATAAAAAAATTACAGCTGTACATTAATTAAATGCATATTTTCAGTGGAGCGATCGATTTGAGGTAGCCTGCCATTTTTATATGTCAGAAGAAAAAAACATGACTGGGAAATAACAGCCTATGTGGGTTCTTAAAAAGGATTTAGTCAGTGTTTTCTTTTTGCAATCTACATTTGTCATTTGTGAAAAATATCTAGGGCTGGCCTATTTATTGTCTTCTTTTTTTATTTAGTTTATTCATTTTTTCTATGCTGTTGGAAACACTGCAGGTGCATGAAGATGTTCCATATGCTGCTGTTCGCATGTTAAAATAAATCATTATTTTAAAATGCAATATTTAATATGTCACACAAAATAGACACACCGATTTTTTTATTAAATATCAATTTATTATTAATCTGACCAGTTAACGGCTAATATTCGGTTAATGAGTGGCAGTTGTCGGTTGGCAAAATTAACCGAAATGAGCATCCCTATGCCAAATATGATCCTTCTAATTTGTTAGTTATTTCTTTCGTTTTTTAAAATACAGGTCAGAATAAGTATGTTTATTTTACCCATATATTGACTTATTATTATTATTACAAATATTACATGAAGCATTTAAGCTGATACTTTACTAGTAAGCCTGGATAAAAAAAAAACATTTAAATTGTATATTGTAATTAAAAGTTAATGATAAAAGTAATTTAATTAGATGCAGACATCAAAAGATGTCAAAATGGGATGTCTCATTTTTGACATACAGTACATACTTGTGTCATTTTTGGAGGGAAACCCACATTAGACATTTAAAAAGATGTCTACAAACAAGGACATGTCCTTCAAAGATTTAAAAAATAAGAAAAGATGAATGTACTCAGCTTCCCAGGGTATGAAACGTGGGGGTAAGAGGGAGAGAAGATCAAGAAATTTTGAAGTATATTGACCTGAAATCAGACCTATTGGAACAGACAGTGGGGAAAAGCAAACAATTAGAATGTTATAGCAAAGCAAAACCAAGAAAACAATGAAGTTAATCACAAAAAACAAACATTTTAAATGGATAGTTCACCTAAAAATGTAATTTACTCGCCTTCAAATGTTTCCATAGTTTTAGGAGTTTCCCTTTTGAACACTAAAGAAGATAATTTGAAGAATGTTAGAAAACTGTAACCCATTGACTTTCATAATATTACTAATAATATGGAAGTCAATGGTCACAGATTTCCAATTGTTTTTCAAAATATCTTATTTTGTGTTGAATAGAAGAAAAGAAACTTACCAAACAGGTTTTATAGAAGTGAAGGGTCAGTAAATGATGACAGAATTTTCAATTTTGGGTGAACTACCCCTTTAGGAGTTCTAACGCAACCACAAACCAAAAATAAATTAGCCATTTTCACTTATGATTACAGCATGATAATCTCATAGAGAAAATGTAATGCTTACTGGTTATGTCCCTAAAAAGCAAATGTAGAGTTGCAAGCCATGCAAGAGCAAAGCAACTGAATTCAGAAACACTATTGTAGCAAAAATCAATATGGGCTGTTCTAGAGGAAAAAAGCAACAACAACTGAGGAAAGAGAAAGACATAAAACTACTTCAAGCCATAATAAATGTAAGTTACAATTTTCAAGCGGTTGTCAGCTTGCTGTCGGACCAAAAAAATGAGATTGTAAAGAACCATTAGATATCCCAGAGCGAGCTAAAGATGGTCTCAATTTAGTGGCAAAAACAAGATGTGCTGTGTGTGTTTGTGTAAATAACCGCACTATAAACTGGACAGAAATTCCACTTCATTTGACCCTATAACACTGTCAATCAAACAATACAAGTATAGAATGAGATAAACAATATGGTTCAAAACAATTTAAAGGTGCAATAGGAGATCCCAGGAAATGCTAATGTTAGCATTGAAAGCATACATTCCACCCTTCAAATCAAAATTTAAAGGGCACCTATGATGAAAATCAACTTTTGTAAGCTGTTTAGACACAATTGTCTGTAGGTATAGTGTGTCCACAGTCCACTTTGTGTCCAGTTCACATATTGGACTGATATAAACACAACAAGTCTCTTTTTTGAAATTTCCTGACATTAAAATAGAATCTTAATCGCAGTAATTTTGAAGCTTAAACTCCACCACAAATATATCAAATTACTTGGTATTTTTGACTCATGAGCAGGGCCAGACGGCATCTGCAGACGTTTTTTGCTATTTCTGCTGAGAATTTTGGTAAAAATCTGCAGATTTCTGCAGAATTATTCTAGTAGTATCATAACTAAAACCTTAAAATGTGAAAAAAATTAAAATGTGATATTAAAAAATAATGTTTTTAACTTTTATTTAATGTTTAAAATGCAAATCCAATTAGATTAACAGTCAATAGTTAACTGTAAGTAAATAAACAGAATTAATGATGGGCTAAAAAGCTGCTGAAAATCTGCGGAATTCTGCGCGTGCAGATTCCGTGTGGGCCTACTCATGAGCTGTATTTCAGCTTCATCCGTGTCTGTCTCTATTACTGACTGCTGTTTATCTGACATAATGCATGATGAGAAACAGACATGCACATTGGAACAGTGGGCGGGGAGAAGCAGCTCATTTGCATTTAAAGCCAAAAACAGCTAGTGAAATGGGCAGATTCTGGAGGCTACAATAAATTATCTGATGTGTATTTTGAACTGAAATGTTACAGACACATTCTGTAGACACCAAAGGCTTATCTTACATCTTGTAAAAAAGGTAAAATATGTGCCCTTTAAAGACTCCTAAATGCATGAATGTACTAGAAAACATCCCCACAGTACATCACTTAACATTCACCAGGGAAAAAACTAATAGCAGTTAGTAATTACAATACCAACCTTTAAATTAAAAAGGTAGCTTGTTTTCCTGCCATTCACTCCCTGAAACGTCTCTTTGAAGGCAACAATCCTTTGTAAATGTAAACAATTACATATTTTGACACACAGCTAGGACAGCCTGTCGTAATGTTTGGACCGGATGTTTTGATTAGACAAACTATTAAAACTATTTAAAAAAAATTCTTTAAATATTATAATAATTATATTATATATCATTCAAATGATGTTTAACAGAGCAAGGAATTTTTCGCAGTATTTGCTATAATATTTTTTCTTCTGGAGAAAGTCTTATTTGTTTTATTTCGGCTAGAATAAAAGCATTTTTTATGTCAATATTATTAGCCCTCTTAAGCAATACATTTTCTAATTGTCTACAGAACAAACTATTGTCATACAATGACTTGCCTAATTACCCTAACTTTTCTAATTAACCCAGTTAAAGGCTGATTTATACTTCTGCGTCAAGCAGGCGCGTATGGTCCAGCGCAGCCTTTATGCAGTCGCATAGCCCTCACCATGGCTGATCCCGACACTGACGGGCACCTTTCAAAAAATTACTACACATTACAATGACACGTAGTGCAAGCTCTGTGATTGGTCAGCTTGGTAGCTGTGCCGAGTTTGGGCTAGACGCAGATATATAAACCAGCCTTAAATCTTTAAATGTCACTTTAAGCTGAATACTAGTATCTTGAAAAATATCTAGAAAAAATATTATGTACTGTCATCATGGCAGAGATAAAACAGATCAGTTACTAGAAATGAGTTATTATTATGTTTAGAAATAACTTGAAAAAAAATTTTACTAAACAGAAATTGTGAAAAAAATAAACAGGGCGGACTAATAATGCTGACTTTAACTGTATAAATAAATGTGGATGTGAAAAGGACTCGCAATAAGCATAATGAAAAACATGACTTAAGAAAATCACCTATTGCACCTTTAAGAGCTGTGATGCTGTAAAACTGTAAATACACTTAAACAGTAAGTGTGAAACATTTTTGCTAACTACATATTTTTTACATTTTAATTTATTCCTGTTACTCAGAAGCTGAATTTTCCATCAGCCCTCACTTTAGCGTTCAGTGTCCTGCTGATACTTGGGTAAATTCCAAAGCAATATTACAGGGAAGGGAAATAATTAATTCTCTGTCTTATGACAGTGCGGTGACTGTATCTATAAATCATACACGTATGAATTACGGCAAGCAGTCATTTTGAAAACAAGAAACTGTCCTAAAACGGCTCTGTGGGGAATCCGGTGTTTCTAGAACTTATTTATGAATGACTGCATTAAAATGTAAGCACAATCGATAGTTTTGCCCTCCAGCACACTCAGAGTAAGTGTGTTTACGTGCAAATATAAGAAACTGTCTGAGTATTAACCCACTGTGTGTTGCCCACCTGAAGGCGTACGTCCTCTGATGCCAGCTGAGTTGCCCGCGGATGCTGTAGGCGATGGTGGTGACGAACTCTCCTCCGAGACCCAGCTCAGAGCAGAGCTTCAAAGCAAAAGTTTCTGGTGAGTTCTCCTTCTCTGACATGTCCCATTCAAACTGGTCCACCAAAGAGATGTTCCCCACGTGGATGTTTAGCTGAAAGTACAATGAAGGAAAATTAACCTGCTCTTAATATAATAAGACCATTTTACAGACATGTATTAATTAGGCAGGTGTATTCACACTACTGTAGATAGATTTAGTTCAATTAAATGAATCTCTGGTGCTACTGTTTTTTTTAGCAAGGTTCATTTACTTAAGGCCACAGCCATGTAACCCTGCAGCCAAAGACCGGTTACTCACTGAAGCTAAGCAGGGCTGAGCTTGGTCAGTACCTAGATGGGCGACCACATGGGAAAACTAGGGAGCTAGTTTTGTTAGTGAGGCCAGCAGGGGACGCTCAACCTGCGGTCTGTGTGAGTCCTAATGCCCCAGTCTTTCAGATGAGACGTTAAACCGAGGTGCTGACTCTCTGTGGCCATTAAAAATTCTATGGCACTTCTCGTAAAGAGAAGGGGTGTAACCCCAGTGTCCAGGCCAAATTCCCTCTCGGTTCTTAACCACAATGGCATCCAAATCATCCCCATCCACTGAATTGGCTCTATCACTGTCTCTCCACTCCACCTATAGCTGGTGTGTGGTGAGCGCACTGGTGCTCTTGTCCTGTGGCTGCCGTCGCATCATCCAAGTGGATGCTGCACATTGGTGGTAGTGTGGGGAGACCCCACTCATGATTGTGAAGTGCTTTGGGTGTATGGCCATACTCAATAAATGCGCTATATAAATACACACATTACATTACATTTGAATATCGCTGCCATCTAAACTCCTGCACCAAGTAATAACACCAAAGAAGGATCTTGATTTGCTTCTAAATTAACTGAAATATGACCTCAACACAGACTAAATACATCTAAATGAGCCAAATACATGAAATAGTGACCATAAAATGACAGAATACTCAAGCATACATTATTAATTCTCTTCATATATTTTATCTCTATGCATGCGCATATCTTGTCAGTATTCAGACTTGCAGTCTGCTGCTTGTGTAATGTTCAGGCTTGACGTATCAGAGAATGAAACAAAATATTTCAGAAATCGTATGTGGATTGACACTAAAAAAAGTGTGTTTTAGTCCAGCTACACTGAAATGAAATACCAGTGTTTTTAAGCTAAAAAAAACAAAACCTTAAACCTTTTCAAAATGTTCTGTTTTCATAGGTTGAAGATGCTAGAGCAGTTTTAACGCCAAGGGCCCTACCATGAAGCTGGAATAGCTGGCTAGCAAGTTAAGTTTCAGTTTATTTTGCACCAAACTTGATTTTTAGATGGCAGCTTGACATTAATCGCTCTTTGTTGCCATGGGGTTATGGAGGAGCTGAGCTACCTTCATGGTACCCAAAACCCAATTATAATAATTATTATAAGTACGCACATATAACAAGCACATGTAACCAAGCACACAGGATTGTTCTGGATGTTTTTTTTGTTGCAAAATACATCATGAAAAGATAAGTCAGACTTAAAAAAAAGACAACGAAAGACTCATTTTTTCTTTCAACCAAAGAAACCCTAGATCAGGCGTGCCCAAACTCGGTCCTGGAGGGCCAGTGGCCTGTGTAGTTTAGTTCCATATTTCTTCAATACACTTGCCGGGAAATGTTTAGTATATCTAGAAAGAGCTTGACTAGCTGGTTCATGTGTGTCAAATTGGAGTTAAATCTAAAGTCTGCAGGACACTGGCCCTCCTGGACCGACTTTAAGCATCCCTGCCCTCGATCAAGCGATGTCCCAAATTAGCCTCTCTTTGCATGCCACTATTTGAAACACCTTAATGATGACCCTCTGGTCCGTCTGTTCTTCCAGAATGCTGTCTGTAGGGTAAGACTCAATCTGCTGTCTAATGGCTGAGGCGATGGCAGGGACAAAGGTGAGTGGATTGAGGTCCAGGTCATCACACAGGATCTCAGCAAACATCTCTGGAGTCATAAGCTTTTCTGGAGACAATGAAAACAGAAAAGAGTAACCTGTCTGAAATGTGTTTAGAATCAATGGATCTTCAGCTAAATAAAAAAATCATAAACATACACCAATACTCAATAGCGGTGAGATAATTAATTCTGCAAAGAAGCATTAAAAAGATTATGAGAGACTTTGTCAAATAAATATTGTTCTTGAACTTTATATTTAGCATTTTAACAAAAATCTAAAGCATCTAAAGTTTTCGAAATGAATAAGAATTATTTCTTAGGCATCAGCTAATAAAATGTGGCATGTAGCAATAAAGACTAGAGAAATGTCAGCTGAAATAAAGTCAGCTTTACCACATAAACAACATCAATTGCATTTAAAATAAATTTGAAAAAGAAAATAATAGTTTTACATTTTTATAATATTGAACAATTTAATAAAACTAGTGCTGGGCAAAAATTAATCACATCTAAAATAAAAGTTTACTTTGACATATTATATGTGTATTATATATGTGTATTATACATGTTTAATTCAATTCAATTTTATTTATAATGCACTTTAAAACCACACAGTTGACCAAAGTGCTGACAATAGAGAGTAAAACAAAGCGTAGCAGATACTTTAAAATACAAATGAATAAACATAAAATAAACATAAAATGTCAACATCTCACGCTGTGATAAAAGCTCAATTGAACAAGTGGGTTTTAAGAAGAGATTTAAAAACAGTAATGGAAGAGGCTTGTCTGATATACAACGGCAGCCCATTCCAGAATTTAGGTGCGGCCACAGTGAAAGTCCGACACCCTCTGAGGTAAAGAGGTGCAACACCATTCAAACACTTAAAAACAAATAAAAATAACTTAAAATGAACCCTGAAATGCACAGACAGCCAGTGAAGAGAAGATAAAACTGGGGTGATGTGCAGCTGCATTTTGAACCAGTTGCAGTGGAGAAACTCACCCCAAAATAAAGTGCATTACAGCAGTCCAGGCGGGTGGTTACAAAGGCAAGGATTACTTTTTCAAAGTGCTTGCATGATAAAACGTGCTTAATTTTGGTCAATTGCCTTAGGTGAAAGAAGCTAGAGCGAACGTTTATTATGTATATGAGATACACATAAATAAAAACAAAACTATTTTG
>CAIGQZ010032312.1:13146302-13170898 GCA_903798205.1 Danio tinwini
CGCCGACCCTGTCTTCTTCTTCCCTCATACAAACGAACCTTACTACAGTGGTGCCGAAACCCGGGAAGAAGAAGAAACTTTGCTGCCAGAATGACCACTCCGTCAAGACTGCCATTTGCGGAAGCCATCCAGGCCCTCGCGTTCCTCCGCCAACAACAACAGGATGCGCTGGTGGAGCTGAAGAACACCCAGGAACAACGTTTCCAAGTCCTCATGGAGGCCCAGCGGGAGGACCGCGAGCAACTCCGGAGTCTGCTGTCCCAGGAGATCCGGCCCGCTCCGACATCTGCCGCCCACCCTCCCATCGCCTTACAGAAAATGGCATCAGAGGACGACCCGGAAGTTTTCCTCGATCTCTTCGAGAAGATGGCAGAGGCGTGTGGCTGGCCGCGGGCCGAGTGGCCGGTTCGAGTCATCCCGCTGCTCTCGGGCGAAGCCCAAATCGCAGCCCAGCAGCTACCGGCCCGGAATCTCCTGGAGTACCATCACCTAAAGCGAGCTATTCTCCAGCGGGCCCTTTGCGTTCGCCCAGCAGCTCCGTGATGCCTGCCGCAGATGGCTACTACAGGATGGCCGGACCGTCGCCCAGATAATGGATGCCGTGGTGCTGGAGCAGTTCATCACCCGCCTCCCCTCCCGAACATCGGAGTGGGTCCAGTGCCACCGGCCCAAGGATCTGGAGACGGCTATCCAGCTGGCGGAGGATCACCTGGTGGCGAAGTCCAGGGTCGGCGAAATAACCTCTCTCTTCTCTCCCCCTCTTTCTCTCTCTCTCTCTCGTCCTGTTCCCAGGCCCAGAATGCGGAGGCCGCCCACGCCAGCACCCAGACGGCGGTGCAATGAGGCGGATCCGCAGCCAGCCCCGCTGGAAGGGGAAACCTATCAGGACGGAGGGGCAGAGTTTCCACCCCTGGCTGCTTCCCAGACAGCGCCAGGTCTCTCTCCGGTTCAATCGGTTGGTCTTGCTGGCCCCGGGGGTGTAGTGAAAAGGTCTGGGCCGATGCATTGGCGCCGCGGGGGCGAGGATAGCGCACCAAAAGTCAGCTCCGTGAAGGAGGTGAGTGCGTTGATTCGCGTCCCCGCCACGCCAATCGTCGCCCCCGGTCGCGACGGGCTATACCGGATACCAGTGAGTATAAAAGGGGGTACATATCAAGCTTTGGTGGATTCGGGGTGTAACCAGACCTCCATCCACCAAAGCCTGCTTCAAGACCCGGCATTGGATACAAGCCGCACTGTAAGGGTAAGGTGTGTGCACGGGGATGTAATTCACTACCCGCTAACGGCTACAGATATTCAATTCAGGGGGAAAAAGCATAAAGTGGAGGTGGCGGTTAACCCGCACCTCAAACACCCGCTAATTCTGGGAACCAATTGGCCTGGATTTAATAGATTATTAGGGGTCTTATGTGCGGGTGTTTCTTGGAAAAAGAAATCGCCGGAGAGGGGGCGGGTCGCTCAGCTGGGGGAATCCCAAGCTGTGACGTCACGCGCTGACTCAGGGGAAGGGCTGGGAATTTCCCGGTGTAAAGACTTTCCCCTGGAGCAGTCGCGTGATGACACGCTGAGACATGCACTCGAAAGAGTGCAGGTTATTGATGGGAAAATCCTCCAGCCTGATCGACCCCTCTCCTATCCTTATTTTGCGATTATTAATGATAGGGTGTATCGAGTAATCCAAGAAGCTCAGACAAAGGAAGATACAACCCAATTATTAGTACCAAAGAGCCGTCGGGAAATGCTTTTCCAGGCGGCTCATTCTAATCCTATGGCCGGACATTTAGGTCAGGCGGCCACACTAAATCGCCTCAAATCGCCCGATTCTTTTGGCCGGGCATTCACGGTGACGTCAGCAGATGGTGCGCGGCGTGTCGTGAATGTCAGCTGGTAAATCCACCGGCCACCCCAAAAGCGCCATTGCCAGTTATGGAGATCCCCTTCGAGAGAATTGGGATGGATCTCATCGGGCCATTAGAGCGATCCGCACGCGGGCACCGGTTTGCATTAGTTCTAGTAGATTATGCAACCCGATACCCGGAAGCAGTAGCGCTCCGTAACATCTCAGCAAAGAGCGTTGCGGAGGCTCTGTTTCGCATAATCTCCCGAGTGGGAATCCCCAAGGAGATTCTCACTGATCAAGGCACCGCGTTCATGTCACGCACCATGCGCGAGCTTTACGGATTATTGGGCGTTAAATCAATTCGCACTAGCGTCTATCACCCACAAACAGACGGGCTGGTGGAACGATTTAATCGCACACTTAAATCCATGATCCGTAAATTCGTTCACGAGGACGCGAAAAATTGGGATAAGTGGTTAGAGCCCTTGTTATTCGCTGTGCGGGAGGTTCCCCAAGCCTCCACGGGGTTTTCCCCCTTCGAGCTTCTCTACGGCAGACAGCCCCGTGGGGTTTTAGATGTCATTAGAGAGGCTTGGGAGGACAAGCCTTCAAACAGTAAAAACAAAATTCAGTATATTCTGGACCTTAGAGCAAAACTCCACACACTGGGGCGGCTCTCTACGGAGCATTTGCTTAAGGCCCAGGATGACCAACGCCGGCGTTATGACAGGGGCACTAAACTACGCAAATTTTCACAGGGAGATAAAGTCCTTGTACTGCTACCCACTTCCAGCTCTAAATTACTCGCCAAGTGGCAAGGGCCGTTTGTGGTCACACGACGAGTCAGCGATCTCGATTATGAGGTAATGCGTTCGGACAGGGCTGATTCTCGTCAGATATACCACATTAATCTGCTGAAGCAGTGGAGGGAGCCGGAGGAGGTGATGCTGGCTACGCTTATTAACAACGAGGATGACCTGGGACCAGAGAGCACGGGCCGACAGCGGCCAGGCACTCTGGTCACCGGGGGTGACCATCTCTCAGCGAGCCAGCTCATCGATATCCGGCACCTTCAACGTGAGTATTCTGACGTGTTCTCACCCCTGCCCGGTCGTACTAACTTGATCCAGCACCATATCGAGACCGAACCAGGCGTGGTCGTTAGGACCCGGCCGTATCGCCTACCTGAACACAAGAAAAAAGTGATTCAGGAAGAATTGAGTAATATGTTGAAAATGGGTGTAGTAGAAGAATCCCACAGTGACTGGGCCAGCCCAATCGTCTTGGTACCCAAGACTGATGGTTCGGTCCGGTTCTGTGTGGATTATAGAAAAGTCAACGCTGTGTCGAAATTCGACGCATATCCAATGCCGCGTATTGACGAGTTGCTCGACCGGTTAGGTGCTGCTCGATATTACTCGACGTTGGATTTGACAAAGGGTTATTGGCAGATCCCCTTATCTCCAATATCCCGTGAAAAAACAGCCTTCACAACGCCGTTTGGATTACACCAATTTGTGACACTTCCGTTCGGGCTGTTCGGGGCACCGGCTACGTTTCAGCGGCTGATGGACAAAATACTTGGCCCTCATTCCGCATATGCCGCTGCTTATTTAGATGACATCATCATTTTCAGTAATGATTGGCAGCGGCATATGCAACATCTGAGGGCGTTATTATCAGCGCTGAGACGGGCTGGGCTTACGGCCAACCCAAAGAAGTGCGCAATTGGGCGAGTGGAGGTAAGGTATTTGGGCTTCCACTTAGGTCACGGGCAGGTGCAGCCCCAAATTGATAAGACTGCAGCTATTGCAACCTGTCCGAGACCTAAGACCAAAAAGGAGGTGAGACAGTTTTTGGGACTGGCAGGATATTATAGGCGTTTTGTTCCTAATTATTCGGCCCTCGTCAGCCTGAGGCGGGCGGTGGGGGTATGTGGAGAGGTAAGCGTGATCGAACACCCAATGAGGGGGGAGAGCATGCTCGGAGCCCGGCAGCTAATCAGCAGGCCAATCAGAAATAATAAATAACACCTGTTTATTCTAGTGATTGGGCCGGAGAGACACCCTTCTTAAGGAGAAGGAGCAGCCGGGAGAGAGAGAGGAGAGAACACACACACACACACACACCCGCACAGCTACACGTGGGGTGTGACTATACCTGAAAAATAAAAACTATTATCTTACCTGATATCGCCGACCCTGTCTTCTTCTTCCCTCATACAAACGAACCTTACTACACTAACATTGCAATATTTATTCATATTTATTCTGTGATTATATATTGCGACATAAATACTATTTCACTAGATGAACAGACAAAATTGAATAAATATTTGGAAAAAAATGATAAATTCAGATTGATTTTGGAGGATCCTGTATTCAAAATTTCATGAAGAAAAAACTATAAATAAAATTTACAGCATTTTATTGTTTTTCAAGGAGTTGAACTGTATTCACGTATACAGTAATTGAATAATCAAATGTAAAATAATACAGCAGTCTTTGTATTATAAACAGTTCCATAAAATTAATCGTTCCCACATTTTTAGCTGTTAATGCTGCCCTTATTTCTGTTTTTGATATAAGATTGCAGAAGGATGGTTTGACTAGAAATGTACAGTTTTTCACCATCAAACTGATAACTTTTTAGTCATTCGGCAGAACTACAGTTCGAACCGCTGTTGTTTAAAATACCATTCTTTACATTGTTAACTTGTCAAAGTTACAAACTATACAGTTTCTTATGCCTCAATGCTTTTAAAACCCTCACAGGCCTCAAAAAACACTTGCTAAAATGATCAATTATAATCGAGACTCAACATTGCATATACTCGCAGTGTGATTATTGCGAATGATCACATTCTGATATCGATGCTGAAACGATATACTGTATTGTGCAGCTCTAGTTATTAGTTCATTTTAGCAAATACATTAAAATAAGACCATCAAAAACACACATACAAATCACTAATAGGCAAGTCTAAAAAAAAGATAATGGGCTATATTTTAACGATCGAGGCGCAAAGTCTAAAGCAAATGGTGCAAAAGCATTAAGGGCGTGTTCGAATCCACTTTTGCTATTTTGTGAAAGGAAAAATATGGTTTGCGCCATGGTGCATGGTTTAACAGGGTTGTGCTTATTCTCTTAAAGAGTTATGGGTGTGTTTTGAGCAAAACACGCATTAAACCAATCAGAGTCTCGTCTTTCAGTCCCTTTAAGTGGAAAAATAGCAACGTGCCAGCAATGCTCCTTAACACACCTCTGCTATAGACTGGAACACCCATGGGTCTACAAAATAGCGCAAATAGATTTGCAATTTAAACTATGTGGCGCAGAACGTGAAAATTAGGGTTACACTGTTCTGAAAATAGTAACAAAACACGTCTATGACTCGTGTATGATAGGGCTCAATAATACAATTAATCACACAGATCTCAGCCAATCAGATTCCAGAATCAACTGTTGTACAAAATAAGTATATACACAAATTTATTTAATTTATTTTATTTGGTCTGTGGATGTAGCTTTGAAACGACATGAGAATATATCAGAACTGAATTTTAATTTTGTTTGCATTAAAACAAATGTGCTTCATGCTGGCTCTGGAACAGTTTGCAAATATAAAAACACAACAGAAGCAATAAACCAACACCAGTTACTGCCTGTGGTAATGGAAATTTGCTGTAAACACCCATAAGAACATATTTGGAGCATTGGCGTTGGTTTTTATTTATGCTAATTACTTCAAGCATGGTTGGAAAACTTCCATTGCTTATTTAGTAGCATGCTACATAACTTTTCAATGCGTGTTTTCCTTTATTATCAACTTATTTATGCAATTATGATAAGATTAGGATAAAATTCGCAGGCTGGACCATTGCCCTAAGGTTTCATATGAAAAAGCACAGTTGATGCCCTGCAGATATTGTTTAATTCACTCCGTCCAGTTTATTGCATTTGCATTCTTCATGTTTTTTCCCTTCAGATGATGCATGCTCTGTCAAATACACAAGACTGTGCTTTATTTCTTGTATTTATGTATCAAACATGCTAAGTCTTCCTGCTATGAGTAACTTCTCAGCACACACAGTCTTTGAAATGGATTCATTTGCCAAATCCACTCGCACTCCTGTCATGTTTCTGACAATCCTGTCTTTCCACTGCTTTGCTGAGCACAATCCGCAGGATGAGGATGGGATTTTCATCAAATGTTTCAGACTTACCCGAAGAGACAAGAGTGTGCTCAACATCTGATCTTTCTATATACATTGAAATCACAACTTTTAAATGCTTCGATTCAGTTTCAGATAGATGTCCCTGAGAGTGAGAGAAGGAGACAGAAATCAAGCAAACAATCATCTTTTTTTTCAATTGGAAATCATACAAGAGAATGCCAGATGCATCATGTTTGCTCTCGTTCCAGGGTTGATGTTTGGATGATCAATGTGAGTTTACACTGAGTTTTGATAAAAGCATCTGCCGTTCTTGCATTCATTGAAATGGGGGTTTGAGATGGCAGTGACTCTGAATTCACTATGTGACTATTGTTGCTCTACACAGGCCTGATTCAGATTGAAGGTCTTGGTCTTTAATAAGTAGGGATAGCGAACATATAGAAAACATCTTGTATGCTGATATACAATAGGGACCAAAATAAAGAACAAATTATGAGCACTTTTTTTAGAAATAATGTAACCTTCATTGAAAAATGGAAGGATATTAGTTAGGCTACACCATGATGGTATAACAATGTTTTTCTAAATAACCAAGGCAAGTACATTTCTACATGAAAAAAATTACAACCACTTAACTTCTTTAAAAGTAGTCAAAAGTTTGTATAAAGTCTATAAGGCTTGTGTAAGGCAAATCTTCATGCTTGTGTAATTACTAGTATCACATGAACATCGCTAGTCTCTTACAGCAGGGGTTCCCCAACTTTTCAGCCTGCGACCCCCAGAATAGCAATGCCAGTGACTCGCGACCCCCAATATTTTCTGAGGTGGTTATAAATATAAAAACCTTGCACACAACAATGCACACATACCAAAAGGCCTAAGTCTATTTATTTAGTTGAATAGAATGTTCATCAATGTTCAATTTTGGAGAATGCCACTCTGAGACCATCCTTCATGTTCAGTTGTGGCCTGTGTTCATTTTTATTGTACCTGAGTGCCGTAAAGGTGTCAGAAACCTGATGTTATAAAATCAATGTGCTGCATCTGACACTATTGCTGTGTTTTTAAAATAACGTAATCACCCCATTGCTGCGTAATCACCCCATTATCATATGCTGATAGCTTTTTATGTGTATGTTGTTTATTTTATGTTTATTATTAACATGTTAACAATGTTACTATTAACTACTATTTTGTTCTTCAGTAGGTTATGGATAAAACATGGTAATTCTAATAATTTAATAAAATTAATTAGATTTTTGAAAATCGCCAAAGGACTCCCCCCCATTGTTCCGTAACCCTCCAGGGGGGGCCCCGACCCCCACTTTGGGAACCACTGTCTTACAGGACAACACTAGTCTCTCACAGCTCATCACTAGTTTCTCACAGGACATCATTCTCACATACATCCTTAGTTTCTCATAGGACATCACTAGTCTCATAGATTTCACAAGTCTCTCAAGGACTTCACTGTTCTCTTTCAGATTTCATTAGTCTCTCTCAGGACATCCCTAGTCTCAAAGATTTCAATCATTTCTCATAGACTTTAGTCTCTCATAAAATTCTGTAGTCTGTCAGAACTCAAAAGTATCTCAAAGACTTCACTAGTGTCACACAGACATCACTAGTCTCATAGATTTCACTAGTCTCTTATAGACCAGTAATCTCTAAGAAATTTCAGTAGTCTGTCAGATTTCACAAGTCTCTCAACGACTTTATTAGACTATCATAATATTCTCTAGTCTCTCACAGACTTCACTAGTCTCACACAGACATCATTAGTCTTTCATAGGACTTCACTAATTTCTAATAATTTCAATATTCTCTCATAGGCTTTGCTAATTTCATACAGACATCATTAGCCTCTCACAGGACATAACTAGTCTCTCACAGGTCTCTCATAAATTTTAGTAGTCAATCACAGACTTCACTAGTCTCGCACATACCTCACTAGCCCCTTACAGGAATCAGTAGTCTCATAGATTTCACTTGATTTCTCTCATTAATCTCTTATAGACATCACAAGCCTCTCATAAACATCACTAGTCTCTCATAGACATCAGTAGTCTCTCATAGACATCACTAGTATCACACAGGACATGACTAGTCTCTTCATTGCTGTCTCTTCCACAGTTCACTGACTGTAGTGTGTTTATTAGACCACTTTATCACCACAAACATTTGGAGATTTTCAACAGTTTTAGATCTTTCACTGACTTTTTTTTGGTTCTATCTTTCCACTGTTTGAAGATAAAAATAATATTTCTCATCAGACATCAAATTAATTTGTCCCTCAAAAAAGGCTAACTTAGCCTTTTGATTATTTCTGCTGATGCTTTAGTCACTGTAGTGTCTTTCAGTCCAAAATTTTTTTTAAGTCATCATAAAACGGAAGTTACGGTTGTCCTCTTTTCTCCATATCGTGATAGTCCTGAAATGAAAAAACAAAAAATAGCAGGGTGGTGCATGATTTCAAGTAGGTATCGCTGAAGCCCGGAGACCTCCAAGTGGGAGGGACTTTACTGCAAGTAGGCTGGGTGACCTTCAAGTGGGAGGGACTTACGCCACAAGTGGGCTGATTTGCTGTAAGTATAGTAGACATTAATAAAACACAAGAGGTTACTGTGAGGTTGGGTTTAGGATTGGGGTAGGTGTAGACATTTAAAAAGCACAATACTGTAGGTTGAACTCTGTGCCATATAAAAGACATTAATAAAATGAAAACTCCAGTTTTGTACAGCCCACTTAGAGCTAAAGTCCCAGCCACTTGGAGTTGGCTCCAACCTCCATTAATACCCTTCTACAAATGATTTTGTACTTCGTGAGTGTTTGGAATTGGGCATTGCTAAAAAAATGAAGGAAAATTGCTAAGAGCTCTGCCCTAATGGCATTCCATGTGACCAGAAGTGAAGAAAGGTCATTTTGTGGGGGGAGGGAAGGTTACGATATTTGATAAAAAATTATGAGAATGAATTATTATAAAATAATGAAGTGCACAGATACATCATTTATAACAAGCACTTCTATATACATATTCAAATAAGACGTTTGATTTCATGCCGACTTTAAATATTGAGGAACTGCAGAGACCGATTCCAGTTTCCAACGGCAGTGTTGAGATTTTCTACATTATTCTTTTCTCTCCTGCATTTGTTAACATAAATAAGGTGACCTTGAAATTTAGGAAAGATTGTTCTCTAAATTTGATGTCCATTGTATTTACTGGGTAAATGGCCATCAATGGAGAAAAAAAAAACTCTACATACACTGAGATCTCCACCAGAGGACCTTATTTTCAGGCTCTTTCCCTTCTGCCTTACGCAAATCACCTGTCATTTTTTCCTGGAATCAGTCCAGTTTTCGTTCTGATTTCTTAGAATCATCCCGTTCAGCTGTCAAGCACACACTGGGATTCTAAAGGTTGGAACGATGCATATTACAGTGTGTGGCAGACAGAGGTTGACTCCAACTTGACTGTTTAACTGCTACCATAGTATCCTTTTCATGAAACACACCCTGGCACGATTAATCTGCCTGAGGTCTGAACAGCGAGTGGGTTTGTTTACCTGGGTTGATTGGCACCATGAAAATGAAATGTTAATCTAGGCAGTGCTCGTCAGTCTGCCGTGTCTAAAAGCATGAAGCCATGCCAGAGTTCCCACCGACTCCGCTGTGGACTTGGAAGCCATTAGCGTGATTACATTGGAAAAAATCCTTCATTTCCCCAAAGACACACTGCCAAATGGCATAAAACTCAAATTCTACGCTGCGCACTGCAATGAACAGAGAATACTAGAGGACTTATGTGTATAGCATATATATATTATTGTGACTATTTATAAGCACGAAAATGCAGTTGTTTTGTCATTCTGAATAGTTTTCCTTGTAAGCTACTTGGACTAATTGGAAAACTGTTTCTAACAAAATATTTGCTTCAAAAATGTGCACACAAACAATTCACTGCTGTTTCCAGCTGAAATGTAGACTGTTGGCAGTAAAAGAAAAGAAATTAAAATATTTTTTACTAATTATTATAATTAATAAAGATGTATTCCTACAGTACAAGTTATCACCTAGAAACGCCTTTACCATAATGATTGATTTCTAAAATAATAATACATTTTGATGTTTGCTTTATATAACCAACTTTGGCCTTTTTATGAATGGCGCTACACTTTTTTTTTAACATCTCTACAGTTGCAATGACAGTAAAACAATTTTGTTGTAATTCTTCTCACACACGTTGCCTAAACACCTGCCGGTGACCTACTAACAACTGCAGCTTTTCCCAAAATAGATGTCCAGCGTTCTCCAGTGTTTGCCTAGACTGCATCTCTGCACAAGAAGTTTGGCCAGAGGAGAAATGGTCATGCCCAACTGAGCCTGGTTTTTCTCAAGGCTTTTTCCTTCACTTTCATCAATTGGTGAAGTTTGTTCCTTGCCACTGTCGCCACTTGCTTACTTGGTTTGGGACTTGTGGAGCTGGCAATCCATGGATTTGCTCTTCAGTGTTTGGACTTTCAGCAGTGAATATTTAAACCACACTGAACCGAACTAAACTGAACTTCAACTCTGAAAACTGGACTGACAGTCAGTTTACTCAAACATATATGTTCAGCTTCTTTGACAGAATCTACATTGTAAAAGCGCTGTAGAAATAAACATGAATTGAATTAAATTAAATTATGAGGAAGAATAACGATTAATACATAGTCTTGTCCCGTTCCTGGCCTTAGAACACTTTTACCATATTGAATGATTTTCAAAGTAGTATATTTCGACATTTGGATCACATAACTCCATTGTGTACGATTTTTAAACATATAGAGTGAACACTCGCTTTGTAGCCAGTATTGCCAAGTCTGCAGTTTTCCCATGAAAATGGAATTGGGCTCTGCATTTAGTCTGCTGTTGAAGCCAAGGAGGACCACAAATACATGCTTTAATGCATTTTAATGCGGCAAAATATGATTTGAGCCATGGAAGATCCTCCTGGAACACATTTTCTGCACACTTATCCAACTTGATTCGATGACCTTTGGGTTTACTTTTATGCTATTTTTGTACTCATCTACAATTGGGACACAAAGCACTTAGGTACAATATCATGAAATGCAAGGCATTGTTCATTTAGCAAATTGCATTTTTATGTCAAGTTTAATTTTAAACTATTATTAGTTTCAGGTTTAGAGAAGGAAACGTTTTCATTTTTGAAATGCATTGATGACACAACAAATACTGAAGCTTGTTTCTGCCATGGAGAAAATAAGAACAAAATAGCAATCATGTTTGTCTCACAATTCAGATTAATTTGTCACCATTCACAATAAAATATTTATATTACACAATAAAAAAATAACTGCCAATATCTCATATTTTTTTTGCTTTATTTCTTGCAAATTCAGTATTTATAGGTCTCACTTCGTTATTTCTTGCAATTCAGACTTTTCGATTTCTGAGTTTATGTATTACAGAACTGGGAATTTATAACTAAAAAGTGCAAGAAATAAAGTCCAATCCTGAGAAAAGAATCTGAATTGAAAGAGGTTAACTTTCCATTTTATAAGAGCCATATCATTCATTCATTTTCCTTTGGCTTAGTTCCATTTATCAGGGGTCACCACAGCGGAATGAACTGGCATATGTTTTACGCAGCAGATGCCCTTCCATCTGCAATATTAGATTCATATTAGATTTTCTATTGTCCATTTCTAGCACGTCACCTGTAGTTCACGTTTAACACACGTGGGAAATGAATGCCAAATGTTTAGGACACAAGCTTTTGACTGTATAAAACTAATAGAAACTGAAGTTATAATTCATCAAGTTGCAACAAACAATAAGTTGTAATGTAACTGGACTGGCAAGATTGACAGACGTGTGAAACACGATGTAAAACACGCAGAATCATTATGTGTAAGCCAATTCAACTAGACAGGTAACTTGTGCATTAACTAAAGAAGGATTCCATGTCTCATAGAGTCTTTTTCAGATAATATTGAATGCACAGTTAGCTCTACCCACTAGACATTTCACTTTAAAAGCATTGCAAAATGTGCAAGAAATGTGCATTGAATCAGCTTGACTTTCAAAGTTATCCTCAAAAACACATATTAACATGCTATGAAGGCACCCAGCTCAGGCAGATTGATGCTGTTTGCCCTGCGTCCCCTGCCAGAATTCAATGTCTCTCTTCAGGATGGTTACAGGCTACTTCATGCTGTCTCGCTCGTCCACCTGCAACGCTCCGTCGTCACGCCAGAGTGCTAAGCCCCCCATTTCCAATGGAAATTTCACTTCTGATTCACAGTGCAGCTGTGACGGCTGCCCTACTTTGAAAAATGATGAGAGCACAGTGCCTCTCGCAGAAAGAGCCCATTTTCCCTTTACACCTGGGCTCTGGCAATCCCGACGACCCTCTGAAGATTTGATCGGTCGCTCATTGTCCTTTAAATGGGCCTCTTTGTCTCATGCTTCACCACGTATAGCCTGGGCTTGTGTATTACGTGTGCACCCCTTCTGGGTAAGGTCGAGGGGCTTTTGACAATAATGCTGATTAGTATGGCCTGGTGAAACTATAGCACTTTTATTAAATAACAGGGTCCTGATTAGCTAATAAGGCTTCTGAGAGGCAAAAGAGGGCTGCAAAGGGCTAATTCTGGACAGCTCCACTTCTGCTGGATAACATTTGGCTCATTAGGAGGGGATTAAAAAACAGACACAGCTGCGGTCAGCTCGTCTTATTTCCATTTCACACAGGTTATTACTATAAGGCCACATTTGCTCATGGTTTTCTACGTGGGCAATATATTGAAGAATAGGGCTGTGCGAAATCACAAAAATAGTCTCATATTTTGAAAACGATATACACTCACTGGCCGCTTTATTAGGTACACCTGTCTGACTGCTCGTTAATGCAAATTTCTAATGAACCAATCACATGGCAGCAACTCAATGCATTTAGTCATGTAAACATGGTCAAGACGATCTGCTGCAGTTCAAACCGAGCATCAGAATGGGGAAGAAAGGTGATTTAAATGACTTTGAACGTGGCGTGGTTGTTGGTGTCAGACGTGCTGGTCTGAGTATTTCAGAAATTGCTGATCTACTGAGATTTTCACGCGCAACTATCTATAGGATTTACAGAGAATGATCCGTAAAAGAGAAAATATTCAGTGAGCGGCAGTTCTGTGGGCACAAATACCTTGTTGATGCTGGAGGACTTTGAACCTTGAGGCAGATGAGCTACAGCAGCAGAAGACCACACCGGGTGCCGCTCTTGTCAGATAAGAAAAGGAAACTGAGGCTACAATTCTCAGGCTACAGGCTCACCAAAATTGGACAATAGAATATTGGAAAAACGTTGCCTGGTCTAATGAGATCCATTATTTCAACAACATAAAAAAGCATGGATCCATCCTGCCTTGTATCAACAGTTCAGGCTGGTGGTTGTGGTGTAATAGTTTGGGAGATATTTTTTGACACATTTTTTGGGCCCATTAGTACCAATTGAGCATCGTGTCACTGCCACAGCCTACCTGAGAAATATTGCTGACCATGTTCAACCCTTTATGACCACGGTGTACCCATCTTCTGATGGCTACTTGTGGCTAAGTGTGAATTATCTCTGTTTTCTTGAACATGACAATGAGTTCACTGTACTTAAATGGCCTTTACAGTCACCAGCTCTTAATTTAATAGAGCACCTTTGCGATGTGGTAGAACAGGAGATTCACATCATGGATGTGCAGTTGACAAATCTACAGCAACTGCTTAATGTTATCATTTCAATATGAGCCAAAATCTCTGAGGAATATTTAAAG
Organism: Danio tinwini; assembly: GCA_903798205.1. NCBI lineage: Eukaryota > Metazoa > Chordata > Actinopteri > Cypriniformes > Danionidae > Danio > Danio tinwini. The sequence continues at coordinate 13,160,144 of CAIGQZ010032312.1, forward strand.
TATCTTGTTGAATCTATGCCATTAAGCATTAAGGCAGTTCTGAAGGCAGAAAGGGGTCCAACCCAGTACTAGTAAGGTGCACCTAATAAAGTGGCTGGTAAGTGTATATCTCAATATAGTACCATTTCTGTAAATTCAATCAATTTACAGTTATACTAACTGGCCACTTGGAAAGGAATATTTGTTTTTTATATTTTAAAATATATACTTTTAAAGTATTACTATAGAAAATGTCTTACTTTATTTTGAACTTCAGTGCAAATGCTTGATTGCAGAAGAATAACATAAAGTTTATTTATTCATTCATTCATTTTCTTTTAGGCTTAGTCCCTTTAATCAGGGGTCACCACAGCGGAATGAACCGCCAGCCTATTCAGCATATGTTTTACGCAGCGGATGCCCTTCCAGCTGCAACCCATTACTGGGAAACACCTATACACTCTCACAAACATTATTAGATTTTCTATTGTCCATTTCTAGTACGTCACATGTAGTTCACTTTAACACACGTGGGAAGTTAATGCTAAATGTTAAGGACACAATATTTTGACTGTATAAAACTAATAGAAACTGAAGTTATAATTCATCAAGTTGCAACAAACAATAAGTTGTAATGTAACTGGACTGACAAGATTGACAGACGTGTGAAACATTTGTTGTAAAACAAGAAGAATCCAAAGTACTTGATGTCACGTGTAAGCCAATTCAACAAGCACATGTCTTTGGACTGTGGGGAAAACCCGGAGCACCTGGAGGAAACCCACACGAACATGGGGAGATCATGCAAACTCCACACAGAAAAGCTGAACCTCGAACCAGCAACCTTCTTGCTGTGAGGTGACAACACTATCCACTGTGCCACTGCACCGCCCAACATAAAATGTAATGAAATATAAAACTTTTCAAAACTAATGATTACAGGCCCAACATAAAATTTTGATGAACAAAATGTAAAGTGTAAAAGCATTCCTGTATTGACATGTAATATTGTGCTTATTTTATGAAAACGTATTACTGTGAACAATATATTTTGTGACACCACAATATGAACAACAGAGGATAATATGAAACAATAGACTTTTGTTGTCCATACGCTATATATATATATATATATATATTCTGTCATATTGCACAGCCCCTATTTCAGAATAATTTTCTTGATGCTCATGGTCTTTTTTTATTTTCTACATTTGGCCTTGGTCATATTGCATTGTAAATCACATGCTGTGCACATCATATGCAAGTGTCATGCTTCAGGCTGTTGTTGACAGTAATGTGAGATAATGTGGACCACTAACTTCAGTGATGAAAATCACCTCGGAGGCGTGAGATTTATGTCTTCTAGTTTAAAATCGGGGTCCATATCAGTAAACAAAATTACCTAGAATGAAATGTGAGAAGATGTGTGATAGAATTGGTTTTGTGTTGGTTTTGTATGCATGAGGCACTCAGAGAATGACATGAACAATCTATGCCTTCCAGAGACGTTCAGTGTTGGACTTGTTGTTCACACATTTAAAAGTGCAATGCACTCTAATTTGCTGTGAAATGTGAAAATCACAAGTAGCTTGACCAGTCAGAGGCACATTGTTCAATGCAGGAGAGATGAATGGATAATGTGTTGTACAAAGGTTTTTGAAAATCTAAAAGCAGGACTGCCATGTTCCATATGTCACTCTGATGAAGACTAGAAGGCCCTTTAAACACTTGACATGTCATGGAAGCTGATTGTAACTGACAAGACAATAAAGCATTTTACACAAAGAGAGGTGTGTGTGTTTTACTTGTGCCAGAGTTGGTTACTGAGATGATTCTTTTGATGGAAAACAACACTATAGGGCTTAAATTGGCCATTCAAGTAACAGGATGAGTCTCTGTCTCAGAGACACTTATCAGACAACAGATTACATGCAGGAATTCACTCATATCCTGAAGGACAAAACAGCTTTGTTAGTTCAAGACTGTTCATTTGGTTAGACAAAGTAGGGTATGTGCTTGTAAATATCCTAGAAGCTTATTAAGTATGTGGATGCTCTTAGGCATAAACAAACACACAAAGTGTGCCAAGCTGGCCATACAAACAATTCAACATTCTAACTTCTAGTCTGTTTCCATTTTAAATGTGGCATGAAACTAGGTCTAACAGCACAGATATGTAAATTAACTGCCACAAATTTGGTTGCCCACTGAAGCTAAGCAGGGTTGAGCCTGGTCAGTACCTGGATAGGAGACCAATTATAAAAATGAGGTTGTAGTTGGAAGTGGTGTTAGGGAGGTCAGCAGGGAGCCTGTCCAATGTCCCGATTTAATGTTCCAATTTATCCATTGGTTATCTTGATAATCCCTTGATAATCTATTGACTTGCCTCTATCCCTGTCTCTCTTCTCCACCTATATCTGGTGTGTGATGAGCGCACTAGTGTAATTGTCCTGTGACTGAGTCTTAATCTAATCTAGAACTACACCAGCATTCTACCATTCTTCTCTGCTCTCTTCCTGATATTCTGAATATGTTTCACAATCTGTAATCAATGTAATGACTTCTTTTCCTACCTATAATTTCCATCTAAATGTATAGTTGACATTGTAAAAAACACTAGACAAATTAAGATGACTTGATTTGACTATTGCTATAACTAAATAGTACAACTCCAATTTACCTCTATGAGCTACTAAAACTGTACCAGCCTACCAGATCCCTCCAGTCCTCCAATCAGGATCTGCTGTGCATCGCCAAGACTTAAATCAAGACTTAAATGTAGGGGAGATCATGCTTTCTGCATTGTGGATTTCAGGCTTTAGAAAGCCTTACCACTATCAATAAAACTTAAGACTTATTTGTTCTCAAATACATTTGGTATGATCATAATTTTTTAGTCTGTTTGTGGTTGTCTGTATGCTTTCTGTTGATTTGTTGGAAAGCACTTTGGCCAAGGAAAGTAAAAAACTGCTATATAAATGTTACGGTTGTGGATCTGTCTGGTTCTCTTGTATGTGTGTGTGTGGATGTGGGTATGTTTGTTTGGGTGTATCTTCACCGCGTGGCTGTGTGTTTACATTCGTCAGCTGAGCGATCACGTGTCTTGCTGCTACTCTGTCTCACTCAGCTGTTATCTATTAACCACAGGTGCTGCGCGTTACCATGCGCCTTTATGTTCAGTGTTTGTAGATCATGTTTGTTATGTTCGTTGTGTTCACGTCTGTGTCCTATTTCCTGTTAGGCAGCTCTCGCTGTTTCCGCTGGTGGTGAGTCCTCATAGAGACTGTTGCTGTTGGAAAATTCAGCGCCGCTTGTATTTTCTCCTAACTACTGTTACCGCTGTTTGGCGTTGTTGAACTTTATGAGAGATCTCCCTGGATCTGTCTCATCGAAGAACTGCTACTGCTGTTTGGCGTGGCTGAACTTATGAGAGATCTTCCTGGATCTGTCTCATTGAAGAACTATTACTGCTGTTTGGCGTGGCTTAGCGTATGAGAGCTCTTCCTGGATCTGTCTCATTGAACAACTATTACCGCTGTTTGGCGTGGCTGAACTTATGAGAGATCTTCCTGGATCCGTCTCATTGAAGAACTATTACCGCTGTTTGGCGTGGCTGAACTTATGAGAGATCTTCCTGGATCTGTCTCATTGAAGAACTATTACCGCTGTTTAGCGTCATCGATTTCCTTGAGAGATCATTGCTTTACCCTTTCCCTCTATATCTGGTGATATCTATACCAGTTATTTGCTCCTGTTATCCCTGTTAATAAATCATCTTGCATTCACTTGCATTTGAGTCTTTGTCGATATAAAGATTAAAAGCCCTATATAAATGCTCATTCATTCATTCCTGCATATACACGCATATACAATCCTGCAGTTACACTCTAAAAACTGCTAGGTTGTATTAACTCAATACCTACCTTTTCCATCCACCTATTTTAATGCTAATTTTGGATATGTGCATAAAAAACGATTAATGAAAATGGCAAGATGCGCATACATTTCGAAAATACATAAACATATTTGCATAACTGAGTAGGATAAACTTTTTATTCGATAAAAAAAGATGTGCATAAACTATGATAGAAACACTTTTATTGAACAAATTCCAGTATGCACATTAAAAAAAGTCATGTGATTTTGTTATAAGAGATCATGTGATGTTAAAAATGTGTGTGAATGGACAAACTAGCAGACTGAGCACATTGTAAAACATCTGAAATGTTTCAGTATTAGTGTTATTATATTATTAACTATATCTACCTATATTAAATGTCAAGATTGTCTGTGCTTAGCGTCTTCATTGCGTGTTGGCATTGTCTTCTGAGATTTTGTTCTCTTTGACTCATTGGATGGAAACGATGCTTTATTCTCATGTCTTTTATGCGATTTTTCCAGTTTTGAGCATACATTTAATTCACATTTTTGAATAGAAACATAGCTATTGTTGCTAAATTGAGTAAATGTATTTATTTATAAATAAATAAATTAATTAATTCATTAATTTATTCATGCATACAGTTGAAGTCAGAATTATTAGCCCCCCTTTGAATTTTTTTTCTTTGTTAAATATTTTGTAAATGATGTTTAACAGAGCAAGGACATTTTCAGAGTGTGTCTGATAATATTTTTTCTTCCGGAGAAAGTCTTATTTGTTTTATTTTGGCTAGAGTAAAAGCAGTTTTTAATTTTTTAAAACCCATTTTAAGGTCAAAATTATTCGCATTTAAGCTATATATTTTTTTCGACTGTCTACAGAACAAACCATTGTTATACAATACCTTGCCTAATTACCCTAACCTGCCTAGTTAACTTAATTAACCTAGTTAAGCCTTTAAATGTCACTTTAAGCTGTATAGAAGTGTCTTGAAAAATATCTAGTCAAATATTATTTACTGTCATCATGGCAAAGATAAAATAAATCGGTTATTAAAAATAAGTTATTAAAACTATTATGTTTAGAAATAAACAGGGTGGCTAATAATTCAGGGGGCTAATAATTCTGATTTCAACTGTATATACATATACAACACTGCAGTTACACTTTAAAACAGGGGTGTCCAAACGTTTTCTTATGAAGGGCCAAAAACCAAACTTGATCAAGGCTAGTGGGCAGAAGGCAAATTTAGATGGGGTAATTTACCATGGGCAATTCCCTAATTTATTTTTAAAATGTTTAAAAATTACATAAAAAAACATTGCTTTATAATAACTAATAAAGTATTTTTTTTCATTTCATAATGAACTTATTATAGTAAAAACAAAACAATCTAATTTATAGCAAAATTACACTAGTTTTTGTCTTGATTTGCTTGCTGATGTCTTCTGCATAGTTCTCTATCGGTCGAGTGACAGTATTTACATTTGAAAAATTCTGATTCATTTACATTTAATTAAAACATTTAATTTCTGTTTACTTTTTTGTGGCTCAGCAATAAAACAAACAAAAAAAGTTACGTCAAATTAGAAATGACAAACTCTGTGTTCAGATTGGCAGATGGGATGGTGGGCCAAATTAAAGGTTTCAATGGGCCAGCTTTGGCCCGCTTACCCTACATCTCTGCTCTAAAAACTGCTAGGTTGTATTAACACAATGTTGGGTCAAAATGAACAAACCCAACATTGGTTTAATTTTTTTATTATATTTAAAAATGTAAATTTTTAACCCAGCTGTTGGATCCATATTTGAGTTACAACAACCCAGCATTTTTTAGACTGTACATTTCTACCTTCATGCTGACAGAAATTAAATGTTCAAATGTTGAGCTTAAAGCTCCAGAATTCAATTCAGAAGTGTAAATAAACAGAAACGCCATAAATCACAAATTCTGAGACAACTTTTTTTACATTTGAGCTCAGTTAGATCCTTTAAAAGAAGAAATTAATAATATTATTAAGAAATAACTAATTTAATTGACTATAGGTGACAGTGTGAAAAGATGTATGTCTTTGAATACTGAAAAATTGCATCACAGATTTCAAAAATCTATTTAGTGCTTACAATCTATTTAGAACTTATAAAACTGCTAGGTTTATGTATGCACATTTTTAACCTTGCTGTGGACCTATTTAAACTATATAAATTCACTTGCATTCATATTTGCATAATGGTCTCTTGATCTCCAGTGCATTGAAATAATGCTGGTCTCTGAATGCTCAAACAGAGCACTGTTTTTATAGCACCTAAACAGAGCATATTTTAAATACTGACAACTAACTTTCAACTATTAGAAGACACTTTATAGATTCAAAATCACCCTCCAGTGTGAATGACAAAGCTGACTCTGCAAACTCGACTCTAAAACTTAAACTCATAATTAAAACCCAAGTTTCTTGTTATGTTGAGGCCCCTATGGGAATCCATATCAGTATGAGAAGCTCCCTGTCTAAGTAGCTCAGATAAATACTATTATCATTGCAAAGGGGGCTGAGTCACATTCTCCATGCTAGTTAGAGATGAAGATACACTCTATAATTTTCAAATTAATCCAGACGGCTGACGACTGTGCTGCTTTCGGGGGATGCTGAATTAAATTGAACTACATTCAGTCCTTTGGGAGTCCACTATTCCTGGGATGAAAATAAATGAACCTTCCACAAGGTCAATGTGAGAGCTCCAGCCATTGCAAGCTGTGAATGAAACTGCAATATGAATTTCCATACAGATGCAAATTGCATTCAGCAGAGTAGACAAAAGTTTGAAGAAAGATGCACAGTAGTCAGTGCAAGTGCTGTAAGTTTACTTTTCTCCAGAGGAAGCATGGACTTGTCAGCACTGATAATGAATGCCACGTTCTGCTTGTTATTGTCAGCAAAAAGTGGCATTGGTTTGGCATTATGGGACCGGCTGGGAGTGGCACTTGGCGCTTCCTGGGAGGCTGATGAAAGGATAATAAGGGCCGGTCGTGAAGGTGATGTACCTGCGAGATGCATTTAATAGCTCATAAAACACCTACAGTTTACTTGCGCACACACTCATGCGTTAATTGCCATCTGTCTGTGACTCTTGAGGAAAGAAAACAAAGTGAATTCACCTTGCTAAGATTCCCATCAAATGCAGCAAGTACAAAAGGAACTCTGTAATTTTTAATTATGTTAACAGTACCTAAATACTTACAAATATGAGCTGTCACAATCTATATATGCTGATGACTGAAAGAAAATGTTCATAAATCATTAAACTCCTGCATTAAATTGTCATAAAGTTTAAAACATCAAAACCTCAACCCTTTAGGGACAAGACAGCTTGCTACACTTGATGGTACAATCAATTTCTAATAGTTTTTTCTACTGAATGGTACAGTACGGTTCAGTTCGGTATGCTTTTATGGTCGTTTCCACTGTCAAAAGGCGTACCGAACCGAACCATACTGTACCACTTTTTTTGGCACCCTTTCGAAAGGGTACCAAATATGAGAAAGGGTACCAAAAGGTGGAGCTACATTGGCAGCTGAACGCTGATTGGTTACAGAGATACGTCACGAGCTTGTGGAGCTAACCAGAATGAAAACAAAGGAACCGCCATGTTTTCAATACACAGCCGAGACAACTATATGCATATAATAACGAGAAATGGATGACCCGGAACTCAAACAAACCTTGCCGTTGTCTTGATGTACAGCCACAATGCCAAGAAGAACACAATCTGCCGTGTCCTGTTGTTGCTTTACGAGGCCGTCTAAAAGTGCGAGCGGTTTTTGCTTTCTCCAGGGAGCTCGCGATCGCGTCTATATTTGATATAACGAACTTCTTGAGCTGATGATAATAACGTGTGTGTGTTTATTGAAGTGTCTTTGACATCTGATCTGTTCAGAAAAGAAAAGGACAAACGCAAGAGAAAGCGCGGAAAAAAGGAGAAGCCCGACAAAACACAGGAGCGAATTGTTTTTAGCAACCTGAATCATGAACAAACTGCCACGTTCATCACATTTTGGACTATTATGAACTCTTAATGATGGAATTACTCTCTAACAGAGGCTACATGTGCTGGTGAAGATTACAGACACAGATGAGAGGTTTGCTCTGACTGGGCTATATTGTGTGTTGATTTTGAACTCAAATAAGGACTAAATGTATGCTGTGTGTCGTTTTTTCTGTAATTGGTAACATATTGGAGACTGTAAGGGTGTGTACGTGTTCATATATGTTGCATTTTTTTATTTTATATAATTGCAGACGTTACAGTAGGCTATTTCACACTGTCATTGATCTGCAGTTATAATCAAATAATGTTCGTAGAAAGGTTAGCCCCCTTTTACACTACAATGTTTTAGTTTTAAAACGCAGATTTAGAACAAAAACGATCCATGTCCACACTGGCGTTTCACCTACTGTTTCTGAGAAGATCTCCGTCCACACTATACCACTGAAAACGCACATCACATGACCACATACATATGTGCACGTCTGAGCCCCAGGCAGTCAGCAGGTGCTTTGAGCTCACCTCACCAGGTGAAAGCAGCGCACATTGGACAGTTCATCAAGGATATATCGCTGGATCTCATCTCACTATAGTTAAACATGATATTTAATTCATTTTGTCTCTATCTAACAACTCTTCTGCCTTTTGAATCTTTTGCTTTTCTCAGGTAATATTTTTTGGCAGAGCGCAAAAATAAGTTAATATATTATTTAATTTATATAACCACGTACACTGATTGTGCACATTTGACTGATTGCTTGCCTTTATTTCTTTTATTGTATAAACTTATTGTATGTTATACTTTTATAATGGTCATTATTGATTATTAAAACTGATATTCAGCAAAAGAGACAGGGTAAGTTTTGTATTTTTCAATGAAAATAAAAGGAGGCAGTTATGTTATAGGCTCCGTTTTGTTTTAAATATGCATACAGTGAAGATGACGGTCATATAAATATGTAGCTACGTCTTAACATTTTTGGTGTCTGTTGTTAATATCAAAATGAAAATGGGCAGTTCCTTAGTTATATCATGTTTTCATTTCATTGTTAGGATGGTGGGCGATGCAGTGGCTCAGTAGGTAGTGCTGTCGCCTCACAGCAAGAAGGTCGCTGGTATGAGCCTTGGCTGGGTCAGTTAGCGTTTCTGAGTGAAGTTTGCATGTTCTACCTGCATTCTCGTGGGTTTCCTCCGGGTGCTCCGGTTTTCCCCACAGTCCAAAGACATTCGGTACAGGTGAATTGGGTAGGCTAAATTGTCCGTAGTGTATGAGTGTGTATGGATGTTACCCAGGATGGGTTGCAGCTGGAAGGGCATCCACTGCGTAAAACATGTGCTGGATAAGTTGGCGGTTCATTCCGCTGTGTAGACCCCGGATTAATAAAGGGACTAAGCCAAAAATAAAATAAATGAATGAATGTTAAGATAGTGAAACATCATAGCCAGGGTGATGTGAAAGATTTACCTGACGTGTCCTTGGTAGTTTGTTTTCCATAACAAACTTGCAAAGTCTGAACTTACAAGAAAAGGAATCAAGACTGAACTTTGTGTAGTTAATATTGAGAAAAAGCCCCAATGTGGTAGGCGAATGTCTATAAATTTCTTAAAATGGCTCCATTTTAAGATGTCTCATCCCCCATCCACACTGACATGGAGCAGCAGCGTTTAAAAAACAAAACTTCCTCTTTAGCATTAAAAATCTAGGGTAGTGTGCACAGAAGGTGTAACCGTATGCATTTTCAAACTAAAAAGTATTAGTGTAAACTGGGCCTTAGAAAGAGAAATGGTGCAAAAGTTAATCTGTAAAGGAAAAGTTCACCCAGAAATGAAAATTTACTCACCGTTTACTCACCCGCAATTGCTTACAAGCCTTTATAAGTTGCTTATTCTGTTGAACACAAAAGAAGACGTACTGTCAAGTGTGATTTGCTCAGGGTATGCTCAGAGATAACAGCCTGACCTCACGAGGAAACATAAATATTTTACATTTTGTCAGTTTAGTGGCTAATTCGTACGAATTCGTACGAGTTAAGTCATACGAAAATGTATGCCCCGCCCCTAAACCCAACCGTCATTGGGTGATGAGCAAATCGTACTAAATTGTACGAATTAGATCGTACAAATTCATACAAATTAGCCACTAAATCGAAAGTTACGAATTGCCGTGAGATTGTGTAGGAGATAACAGTGGCACAATACTCACAATAACTAATCCGAGGTATAAGATTTTTATATCTTTTAGATAGAGGATTAAGAAATTGCCAAATATTGAATATCCTTGAATATTCTTTTTTTTTTTGCTTAGTCCCTTTATTAATCAGGGGTCTCCCCAGTGTAATCTGTCCTTTACACCCATACACTCTTGCATTCACACACATACACTACGGCCAATTTAGTTCATACAATTCACCTATACAGCATGTCTGGACTGTTGGGGAAACCTGAGCACCCAGAGGAAACTCACTTGAAAACAGGGAGAACATGCAAACTCCACACAGAAATGCCAACTGTGACTCGGTCCAGCAACCTTCTTGCTGTAAGCCGACAGTGCTAACCATTAAGCCACTGTGTCGCCCCTACAGATTTACAGACATTGGGTTCATTTATTGAGCTTGTACAAATTACCAGCATGTTCATGTTGAATGATTTTTAGGAAACCAACTTTGAACTTGCATTATATGGACTCAAAAGAAGTTCCTATTTTTTAAAAATCTAAAAGTTATATACAGTCGAAGGCAAAAAGATTAGCCCTCATGTAAAAGTTTTTGTCCTTTTCAAATACTATTCCCTAGCGATGTTTAATGTAACAAACAAACAAACAAACAAACAAACAAACAAACAAACAAACAAAC
>CAIGQZ010032312.1:13170908-13183343 GCA_903798205.1 Danio tinwini
AACAAACAAACAAACAAACAAACAAACAAACAAACAAACAAACAAACAAACAAACAAATAAATAAATAAATAAATAACAGTATTACCTGTAATATTTGTTTCTCATGAATAAAATACTCTTTCTTTTAGTTTGGTTGGAATAAAAGCAAATTTTTAAAAAACAATTTTAAGGCCAATGTTATTACCTATGTATGCCTGTAAGTTTCATTTTAAGCTGAAAATTAGCAACTTGCAAAGACCAAATAAATTGGTTGTAAGAATTTTTATTTTGAAAATGCTTCTCTCAGATAATCAGCTCACAAATTTTACAAATAGGATAATCATTTTGATCTCATCTGTACATTTTGGACAGCATTATAGTAAAAAAATGATAGTAGAATGTTTTAGTGAATTATCTTTATAATGTAAATGAGACAAAAACCAATGACCCATATATTCAGAGATTCGCTTGCAATTGTTTAAAACTCGCTCAATGAATCTATCGTTGTTATTGTTGTAATACTGTAACCTCTAGAAAAAGCCATGTGTGTTGTGAATGCATGTATAAAGCCTCCTTATCATCTCCTTGTCTGCTTGTCAGTCACACCCAAATCTGTCCTTCACAAAGCCATTCCATCTCCACCTCTCCATCTCCTGTGGGCTGGCTAATGGAAAGCGTGTTGGTTGTGGTTAAATCTCTGTAGGTGGCAGGATTACGAGATGCATCAGATGGAACCTCAGCCAATACCGTCATCCAAACATGCCATTCAATTCAAGATGAAATTGAGATAGCCATTCACTGTAGTCTCATTTCCTGTGGGTTTATGCTACACCTGATGTTGGACGTCCTGTAAGGCTCAACAAAAATATGATTGCATGTTTTACACATTCTGTTTGAGCGCATAATCTGTGAGCTCCTGGAGAGAATTGTCCAGAGATACAATTTGCACAAATCTAACAAATCCTTTTTTATATCTATATGTGTTGTTTTCATCTGAGGACTCCTTTGTGTGTTTTGAGTAAAGAATAATAGGTGATGAAATAGTTCCCAGCACACTGTAACCCTACACTGGACGAAATGGTTTAAAAAATGGTTGGATGAATGGATTGAATATTTAACGACAGACCATGGAATGGCTTAAAATGAATGCACAGTTGAAGGGCTGCTCTACACTTGAGCTTATTCATATTAACTGTCAAAGCATGCAGTGGTTCAGAATGAATTATTCCTCTTATTGGGGAAGCTACTTTGTAGTTGCTTTTATTTTAAAACAACTTTGGAATAAAGTTATGTCATAAAAAAGAATAACAAAAAGCTAATTATTAGGATTGAGATTTCAAGAAAATAGAATTCATATCATTATTAATCAGGGGTCGCCACAGTGGAATGAACCCCCAACTTATCCAGGATATGTTTTACACAGCAAAGGCCCTTCCAGCCGCAACCCAACACTGGGAAACACCCATACACTCTTGCATTCACAAACGTACACTATGGCCAATTTAGCTTATCTAGTTCACCTATAGCACATGTCTTTGGGCTGTGGGGGAAACTGGAGCACCCACGCAAACACCACACAGAAATGCCAACTGATCGAGCCAGAGCTCAAACCAGCAACCTTCTTGCTGTGAGGCGATCGTGCTACCCACTGCTTTACCGTGCTGCCCCCTTTAATGAACATTCATTCATTCATTCATTTTCTTTTTGACTTAGTCCATTTATTAATCTGGGGTCGCCACAGCAGAATAAACCGCAAACTAACCAGCATATGTTTTACGCAGCGGATGCCTTTCGCGACATGCAAACTTCACTCAGAAACGGCAACTGACCAAGCCAAGGCTCGAACCAGCGATCTTCTTGCTGTGAGGCGACAGCATTACTTACTGCACCACTGTGTCACCCGATTTCAAGAGTTAGATATTGCTTGACGCTTTTAGCAGGCTTGGCATGCTGTCCCGGGAGGGAACCCTAAGCTCAGAGATAATTAAGCCCTGGGCTCCTGCCTGGTCAGTAAGCATATAAGGGGGTCAGGGATCAGGTAGGTCTTGAGAGCTCCCCCTGGTAAATGGAGGAAAAGGAGTAGATTGGGTGGAAGGAGGGATTCTTTCAAAGTGAAGAAAAGGCAGTTAGGCGGTCTATTTATTGTAGGCTTGGATCAGTCTGATTGAATTATTGCAGATTACAGATGAGAGACCAGCCGGGATCAACCATATCCTGTTTGATTCTGTTTCTGATTCTGATGTGCTCCTCTTAAAATTAGTTTGTTAAACTTTACTAAGTGAAGTTTATTTATAAAGTAGTTTCGTGAATATCACATGTTTATGATTGACCATGGCTGGTTTCGTGTTAGCTAACACATGATTCACCAATGGATGATTCCTAACTCACTATAAACAACCAGTTTCTTATCTCAGTTATCTTCATCTTGAAGAATCCCCCCTTCCACCCCTACTCCTCCTCCTTTTTCCTTGATTGGGTGGCATTGCGGCCAAGTGGTTAGCACTGTTGTCTCACAGCAACAATGTCACTAGTTCAAGTCTCTAACAGGCCATTCGACGTTTCTGTGTGGAGTGTACATGTTCACCCTGTGCTCGCATGAGTGTCCTCTGGGTTCTTCGTTTTTTTCCCACAGTCCATAATTATGCGACATAGGTGAATTGACCAAACCAAATTGGCACCATATATGAGCTCTTAATCAGCAGTGTATCTCTCTGTAGCAACCCCTAATTTGTCATTAGCCATAAATAAGCAGGGAAGTTGTTGAGATCTACCTGAACTAAAACTTTCCTCTCACCCTGCAAATGGGAGGGAGCCCCGGGCTTGAGGATCTTATGAGCTCAGGGATTTCTCCCGGGAAAGCAAATAATCAGCTTTAAATTTGTTTGTTCATTTTGTGTTTAAATAAAACAAAAATCCCAGTTTCCCCTTATTAAAATTTTAAGCCTAAAAACTAAATTAAAAGGGGCTAACTTTGTTATCACAAACTTATGACACTGATGCACTATTGTCCAATATAGTGTTTCTTAACCACATTCCTGGCAGGAACCACCAGATCTGCACATTTTCCATCACTGTGTCTCAAATGGCACACTATACAATGTGCACTTATGCATTTACACACAACAGCATAGTATGTGAATTTAGTGTCATCCCAAATAGAACACTAACATTTACAAAATAAATAAAGTAATCCAACCCAAGAGCAAAGCTGCAGCCATTGAGTGCGTGAAGTGTTCAGCATTACTTATTTTTAACGGTTGAATAAGTGCATCATCTGGGTATTTAAAGTGCAAATATTTCCGTATGAATGCACTACTTACGCTATTTATACTACAAAATGGTGTAAAATAGTGCATAAGTATGTTGTCTCTTTAGCCAAACACACCTGATTCAGATCATCAGCTAATTAGCAGAGACTGAAATACCTGAATTCAGTGTGACAAACAAAGGAGACATCCAAAACATACACAGTGTTGATGGTCTTGCAGGATCATGATTGAGAAACACTGGCTATAAATTGAAGTAAGACGAGTACTGTTTGTAGTTATATAAATTCTATTTTTAAGATTAACTTTTAATAAAAAATTGTATTTAATCAGGAGAGGACAACCTATGCCATAGCTTAGCCTATTTGGTGAAGCTTTTGAGAAGCATTTCAACCCCTTAAATTCATCAAAGGTAAGTTATCTGGAATCTTATACGCCGCCGTGCAAATAAAAATTTACTGTCTGTTCTATATTGATTTGTTTGAGAACGTCTTGATGCTAATTTACCAATCAGTCTGGAAATTGCTGTTTTTCTGTATTCAGTTGATGTTAATGATGATGATGATGATGATGATGATTATTATTATTATTATTATTATTATTATTATTATTATTATTATTATTATTATTAAAAATCAGTTAGTGGTGTTGGTACTGTTGCTTCACGTTTTAAATTTTACTTAAAGGGACTGTTTTGTAAGATATGTCATGTGTTATTGCTTGTTATTGCTGAAATATGAACTGGTTGTAAGGATATTTAAAATAGATAACACAATTTCTATACTGTCTGTGAAAGCTTTTATACTGATTTTATGTAAAGGACGGGGGACGTTTTTAGTGGAAAAATTAAAAGGTTATTCAATCCCCTTCAGTTTCTTCTATATTATGTTTGCTGGAGTACAACTCCGCTTACACTAAATAAGAATAAACCTTATTTTTTATTCAATCTGTGTATTTGATAACAAGGTTGCATCAGTTACCTGGAGACTGAATTGCTTATAGCTCAGAATTATAGTTTTCCTTAGGCAAAAATTAGGCAGGCTTCATTGTGTCTATCAAGAAATTATTAGATGGTTGGATCATTATTATCTTACGTGAGTGACATGTTAAAACTGGTTGAACCAATAAAAAGACAATCAGAGAAGAGATGTCATTACAAGATGGAAGTTACTTTAATTAAAGATTATAAGAGCACATGAATTAAACAAGTGCTTACATAAATAATTTCTAACAGATTCTGGGATAAATTTGCTGTTAATTTACTCACCCTCAGGCCATGCAGGATGATGTTTTTGATGTAGGTGATTTTCCCCCCTTCCCCCTTTCAGTATGACAAAAAATGCTTAAGCTGAAACCATGGTATTTAATAATTTATGAAATGCAAGTCAATAGTAGTACTAGTACTTTCAAAAAAATATAAACCATTATGGCTGTGCAATATGATGAAATGTATTGTATGGATGAAATGAAAAGTCTTTCCTTTCATATTATGATTTATCATTTATTTCATGGCTTCAAAATGCAATGTTTCAAAATACACAGTAATGTTTACAGTACCATGGGGATGCAGGTAGAAATGTGAATAACAGCATGGTGGAAAAAGTTGCAAGTTGGAAAGTACAATGTTAACACTTTACAGTTTATTTAGCAATGTTTTATGTTGGCCCTGCAATCATATATTTTTAAAAAGTGGTCTATACTTTTATTAACAATTATTTTATATAAACTTTAACTAATAATTGATTGGACTGAACATTATTAACAACAAGTTTGTTATCGTCTCTTCCATGGTCTTATGCTGCAGAGTTTTTGAGCTGTTGTCTTTGACTAGTCTCACGCAGTCAGGTCATGCGATTTCACAGGTCAGAGTTCACCAAGCTTGAACTTTGCAATGCAGTAAACTGTGAAACTTGTCGCACAAGCTTGTGTTTCTGGCCTGTCATATTTGCTTGCGTTTGAATGGAGGTCTATATGGCAAAACGTAAAGTGTGCACACGGCTTTAGATGTTTTCACAACAGTCTAGAACACTGCTCTACATAGGCTGTTTCACAATATGCCTTTTTCAGCAATCTTGTGTCCTTGTGTTCTCATGTAACCTCATCAACTGCCAAAGTTCAGTTCTAAAACTCAAGAGTGCAAGAACAGGGGATGAGTGAAAGTTCCCGGATGTGTTCTTGATATTGAGAATGCATCGATGCAGACTTGAGCACAAAACTCGCTTGAGTAGTCCCAGAAGTCATTGTGGTCGGATAATGGAGGTAGGCATAAATATATACACTAGGTATAGCGTACTGGTGTAGTAATGAGCAAACAAAGGAAAAACAAAGCATAAAGGCAGAACATTTCATAGGTAAGATTTAGTTTTTTACATTTTTGTATGTTGCAAACTTTTGTGCTAAACAAGTATTGATGATAATACAGTCTCTTACTGCCCTGACCATAAGGAAAAATAGCATCAACTTGCATTAAATACTAGGCTTATGCTGTGGTGCTAGAAACTATATTGTATTATTGTCAGCTAAGTGAACGAGTCGTTCATAAGAGAGATTCATTCACAAATGAATCACTCCCGCCATTAGAATGAGAAGTGAAAGCAGGAGAGGAGGTGTGTTTCATGATTAAATCAAATTTAACAGGGATGGAGGATAATACATTTCCAGGCACACAAACACATGCTCTTTGTTGGTAATGCCCATTCTGTAACTTATCCATTGATGTAGAAAAGTGATGTAAAACTATTAAATTTAATTATAATTATAAAATTATAATTTTCGTATTTTAAAAACATATTTGCATACTGACCACCGGGAAAACACCCAATCACAGATATGTGTATATATCTAGCTCTGGAAAGCCAGTCTTCCACTGCACCTTGGTCCCACCTTGTCATTGCAAAGGGGCGCTACCCTGTACTAAAATGGCAGCTGTAATGACCCATTCCTTCCAATAGACAACAATATCGTAGGTGACATCTAATGTAAATGTCTATGGAGTTGGGAAACACAGCATTTAATATAGATTTATTATTAAAGTTCAGAGATATTACTTGTCTCAGGAGTTTACCTAAATGAAATGGTAAAAGTAAACATTAACATAAGAATTTTTATGAAGGCATAAACACATTAAGGGTATTTATTTGCTGAAATTTGTATTAATCTTTTTTTATTTGTATTGTGCAAAGTATATTTGTAAGGTTTTTGTGCATTTCATATATAGTGAAAATGGGGAAAAAATACCCTTTAAATATCCTAAGTTCCATATAACAACCATCTTCGTTTTGAAGAATCCCCCCTTCCACCCCGACTCCTCCTCCTTTCCTAGATGGGTGGCACAGTGTCTCTGTGGTTAGCACTGTTGCCTCACAGCAAGAACGTCACTGGTTCTGGTCCTTACCAAGCCAACTGACATTTCTGTGCGGAGTTTACATGTTTTACCTGTGCTCACGTGGGTTTCCCCTAGGTTCCTCCCAACGTCCAAAAACTTGCAACTTGAGTAATCCAAATCAGCACCATAGGCATGCACCTAGTAGGTTTTCATCTCTTCAGAGCAATCACTATCTGTTCATTAGCTATTACAGCACGGGAGTTCTCGAGATCTACCTGAGCTCAAACTCCCCTCTCGAGGACCTTATGAGCTCAGGGCTCTCTCCCGGGACAGCATGCCAAACAGCTTTTATAATCAATCATCAGCTGTGTAAAAGTGTGAACTCTTGAATTATTTTTCATAAAAAATATGTGAAAGTCATGGGATCAGCAGGAAAAACACAGCTTCTTATTCTAACAAGACTCGTTCTCTGTTCTTGCGGTCTCGTGAGTTTGTTCTTCCGCGGTAACCTGGCAACACTTCTCTCCATGAGAACGCAAGACCATTCTCTGCGTTCTTGGAATTGAGAAACAGACAGAGTTTAGCTTTGACTCAGATTAAGCACACCTGGTTAAACTAATTGAGGCCTTTAGGCTTGTTTAAAACCTGCACACTTTAAAAAGTCTGTTGAAGCAGGGTTGGAAATAAACTGTGCAAGGCTGTGGCCTTCCAGGAACTGAGTTTAACACCCCTGGTCTAGAAAATTTTACTGTTCCCACATTTTCATTTTTGCATCAAAAAACCATATGTTTTTTTAACATATATTGTACTGCGTAACTGGCAGCATGATTGTGTCACCCTAACATTGCGATTTTTAAAGCATTATGTACACAGCCCACATGTTTCGTGAACAAGCATTAACTGTTGTTAGAAACGGCAGCATTCATCTCTTTTTGTGGGCTCACAGGCATTTGCATGGTTGGTGCTCTCCTCTTATGCCAGTGTTATTCTAAAGTCAAGCACCCTATTCAGCTGGTGTGGGAGGTGAGCATTGTTGGCTCTCAACCAAACAGGGTTTTCTCTTCCATCTGGTGTGTCATTGTGATGTAGACAGTCTTGTGTAACATCAGTGGGATGGATTCTGAAGACTGTCTGCTGGCATAATGTAAAGCATTCACAAGGGACTTGACATCTGGACTTGTCACAGAGCTCGCTCATTGAATCGCAGTGAAAACATGGACACTATGCACTTATGCACTATGTACTTATGCATTTTCTCAACAGCATAGTATATGTATGTAGTGTCATCCCAAATGGATCACTAATGGTTTTTTACTAAGCGGAAATTTTAACCGTTTTCCTGTCAAAGTTGCCTCATTAATTAAATAAATGACTAAAGCACCAAATAATACCTGCCATGAGTATAACCACATTCACCGAGGTGAGGAGGAGGTATAATCAATTGTAGAAGAATTTTGCTTTCACAATCCAAAATAAATAATTCAACATCAGTGCCCGAAAGCTCCACCCCTTCCGCTACATAAACAAAGCAGCGGCTGCTGAGTGCGTAAAGTGTCCATCATTCCACACTTCATGTTACTGGTTGAAAAAGTGCATCATCCGGGTATTTAAAGTACACTTATTATTTTTAGAGTTTTCAGTGTGAACGCACTACTTACAATATTTATACTACAATATGGCATAGAATATTGCTTACGTATGCAATTTTAAGACACACCATTACTCTCCCACTACCATTACGTGTGTCGAAGTTTGTTGCATTAAATTAACATGTAATTTGTTTGTGTAGCAAATAAAAAATAAAATATAATTCACACAACCCTCTTTATAACTTAATTGAAAGTTTTATGTGTTTTTTGATGTTCATTTAAACTACTTTTTTCCCAGATATTACTAAAATTAGAAATTTGACCAGTCTTATTTAAAATTTAGCTCAGTGCTTTTGGTAACATTACATAAATATAGAATATATTTATAAATTATAAAGCTAAATTTATAAATTCATTCATTAATTTTCCTTCAGATTAGTCTCTATTTCAAAGGTCACCACAGCTGAATAAACCACCAACTATTCCAGCATATGTTTTATGTAGCGGATACCCTTCCAGTCCCATTCCAGTATTGGGAAACACCCATACACACTCATACACTATGGACACATTTTGTCACGATCATCAGCAATCTTCACTTCATAGATCGCTGATAAACTTGCACTCTCACTCATGGACTACTAATCCGCCATCAAATGAACTACAACTCCATACATGCACTCCGATTACACACATGTTCCTCATCCTGACTGCGCACACACCACGGGAGGATTGTCAAAGACTGATTACACACAGTATTTAAGCAGCACACACAATCACTCCAGGGCCGAGTCTTGTTATCTGTTTACAGCCTGTAACATTACAAAGCGTTTCCTTTGTCTAGTTTTACCATGTGTTTACCCTTTGCCTTGTTATCCTGTTTATCCCTGCCTGCCGCCAGCCTTCTGATCTCTTGCCTGTTACTTGACTACGATTCTGGATTGCCTGTTTACATCTGTTTGCCCCTGTGATGACCATTGCTTGCCTGACCAATCCAATAAAGTCCTGCACTTGGATCCGCACCCTGTTGTCAGTGTCTTAACCCCATGGTTACACATTTAGTCACCTATTTAATTCACCTATAGCACATGTTTTTGGGCTGTGGGGGTAACACCTGGAGGAAACCCACGTGGACACGGGAAGAACATGCTAACTCCACACAGAAATGCCACATGGCCCAGCCGGGACTTGAGCAAGCCACCTTCTTGCTTTGAGGCGACAGTGCTAGCCACTGTGCCACCGTGTCACATTGGTTATTATTACGTGTAAATTATCTGAATATGTATCAGCATTTTTCCTGCTGAGGATGAATAATAACTGTGTCTGCTGATCTAACCTCATCCTGTCTTAAAATGCTTTAAACAGAGACTTTTACATTCAATATACATAGGCCTTTTATACGTTTTCAACATTTGAAATCATTAGTTGAGCTGTTGAGGATCAGTGGACAACAAACTGGCATCAGCTTCATGAACTCCTTGAACTTTATCTGGTGTAAAGTTTGCTTGATTCAGTTATGAAGGGAGGATTTCTTTTTTTAAGGATGGTCCCTTAAAAATAATAGTTTCAAATGCCTGCTGGATTCCACTTATTTCTCTAGCAGCTTCATGTATTACTTTTTCTCCTTTTGAACAGCTAAAACTTTTTATTTTTATGCTGGAAACTGTGGGTCCATGAAGTGTCTACATCTAATGGTGTTTTATGTAATTTTGGGTGTGATGGGATGTATAGTTGCCAAGCAACTAGATGTTAAATTTGCAATATTCAAGACGTCAGACCATCAGATTTGTGCTGGAGATGTCCTCTTCATGGGGAACCAATTTACCTCAAGGACCCATAAGTTCTGCTATTAATATTATCCTTTTTTTCAGTATTTTACATTTGCATAAAACCTTTTAAAAACTCTCGTCTCACAAACCTCGTGGTTTTTAATACATTCTGCTAATTGCTTCTTGCAATTTATATATTATTATAATTTGGTCAAATTTTAAACCGTTATGATCGGATGTTAATGATTAATGATGTGCTGCAGTGGTATTATCATATAAATAGCAGCACAGATAACCTCACTCTCTCTTTCTGAGATCTCATATGCTGTTTTAACAACCCACGCAACTAGAATAAACCTGTCAGGAAGAAGGGACAGCACCATGATAATGATATCCACTATAGGTCCAAATCATCATCATCAAATACTTACTTCCTGACAGAAATGAAACGTCCGACTGCACAACTGTGTTAACTGGAAGCATAATTGCTCGTTTTCAATGTTTTGTCAGCTTGTGTGTGTGTGTGTGTGTGTGTGTGTGTGTGTGTGTGTGTGTGTGTGTGTGTGTGTGTGTGTGTGTGTGTGTGTGTGTGTGTGTTTTAATCATCCATCTCCGGCAGTCTGGTCTGCCATAATGAGCAGCACTGCTGACCTCTAGCTAATCCTTCCCAATATGCAGTTCCACAATAAACAGAAAAGTTTGAGATGCTGCATTTGTGGGCTTTAGCAGGCTGCTCAGCTGTGAAATAGACCTTAAACTGTGAGCAATTACTTCATAATAAGCCCGCTGCTTCATCCCGACAGACCTGCAGAGATAATTAATAAATTAAATTTCTAATTACCTAATTTCAGCATAGGCTATTTGTATGTTTGAAATTAACTGTAAGAGTTTTTAATCTGGCAGTCATACTTTGGCTCAGAGTCGAGGAATAATAAGCGGTGAGATGCTCCAGGTAGTTTTTTTTTCTTCATCTTCTACTTTCGTTTTCTGCTTGTATGGGATCAAAATCCATTTATCTTTCTGTGCCTGGCAGAAAAGAGCAGTAAATTATCTCAGCGGATGTGCACGAGGATGAAAACAACATACAGTGAGCAAAACACAAACTTGTATGAGATTTTGTACATTTTCTCACAGATCTTCATTGGCACTCCAGGCAATTAGCAGGAATCTTATTCTAAATGCATCTTCACAAGGGCAATACATCACTGTCGTTCATGGATGGGAAATGAGCGTACAGTTAAATACTTTGGCTGTATCTCCTCCTGCCAGCTCCCTGTTTTTGGCAGGCCATCTCAGGGGGCTGAATCATTCATTTACTTCAGTTTCTGCAGTGACATCTTCCCACTGAGTGGGTAATGAAAAACGTCTCTTTCCAATGTCTGTTTTCATTTCCTTCATACTTGTTATGATTATCGGTTGTTTATCTCTCACAGTCAGTGTCTTCTCTCCTGTAGTGTCCTTTTTGTTTTTAAAACTTGAGATTGTTAAAACGCCTTTTTGTTTTTGCACCTTCAATGGCCTCACTCGTCTCTTCTGATTTATTCCAGTTGTTGCCATGGAATCGAGAGATAACACAAAAAGCTGAGAGGCAGATATTCAAACCGTAACCGTATTTGTCCTTGCTGCTCTTTTTCTGACTGCTTTTTTATAATATAGTTCTAGTTATAAAATCTGTGCTTCCTGTAATTTATGTGGTTGTTTTCATGAATCACTAAAGTAATTTTTTAGACCTGTAGATTATTTGATTTGTTTGATTTGACTTTCTTTAAGAGTTCTTCTTCTTACTGTGTTTTGCTTTCACAATACTGCATTTTAACTGGGACCTGTTATGCAAAAATGACATGACTTTTTTTTTTTTTTTTACGCAGTTTTCTTGCCTGCTGTTCTTGCGTAAATCCACTAGAGGCCACTGTCGACTGACTGAATGAATGACTAACTGATCGACTGACCCACCCTCATCCTTCCCTAAACCCAACCAATAGTGTTTTCAAAAGAACCGATTGACCCACCTGCCTGCCTACCCCCTTTCCTAAACCAGGGGTGCCCAAACTCGGACCTGGAGGGCTGGTGTCCTGTATAGTTTAGCTCCAGTTTGCTTCGACACCTGCCTGGAAGTTTCTGTAAACCTAGAAAGAGCTTGATTAGCTGGTTCAGGTGTATTTAATTGGGGTTGAAACTAAAATGAACCTGACCTGACAGTGTTTTAAAAAGCAAGCCAGAAAAAGAAAAGCCCTCATGATTTTTACCATGTTTTCCGAATTTACCACATTTCCACCCTGTTATTTACTTTTTTATTTATTTATTTTTTTTTGGCTTCTGTTTTTGTCTTACCTGCTTTCTAGAACTATTCTTCGCCAGACTCAAATCCCGTTGTTGTCAACTCCTCTCTGCATCTGAAGTCACCTGCTTCGAATATTATCACTCAATTGAATGGCCGTTATCAGTGGTTATCAGCTTATATAGATATGGGCCAGTAAAGGCTTTCTGCGCCTACTGGTAGGCTCAA
>CAIGQZ010032312.1:13193343-13204700 GCA_903798205.1 Danio tinwini
TGTTTTGATTTCTTCTTTCCGGGTTGTGAACGGGTTGGAAGCGTGTAAGGAGTGTGGCGAGAACTGGTCTTCCGGGTGGTTGATCTGGCAGATGGGCTGAGCGAGGGATGAGAATCTGAAGTCGCGTTGGAGTATAGTTTAAGGAGTTCCGGTTTATTGAGATTTCGGGGAGCGTGGATGCCGAGGTCGGCGAGGAGTTTCCTGAGTTTGGTTACGGTTATTCTTTTGGTTTGCTGGATGGAGGAGGAGGCTGAGGCATAGGATGAGGTAGGTGAAATATTAATTATTCTTGAAGCAGTGGGTGATGGTGATCTGAGGCGGTTTGATCTGGTGGTGGCGGAGCGTGTGATTCTTCGACCTCTTGTTGGGTTTTCGGCTTGGGGCTGTGGATTTGGTGTTGTTGGATGATGTTGAGTTATCGGAGATTCAATGTTGATGGGATGAATTGATGGGTTGTTGTCCTGTTCTTCTGGCATGATGATGACGTTGTTGTTGTTGTTGATTGTGGTGTTGCTGCTGCTATTGATAACTGCTACCGCTAAATCCAAGCTTCAACGACCCAGTACCACCACATCTCTAAATACCAGCGTCACTTCAACAACCAACAACATTAGCAGCAGCAGTAGCAGTGGTAGAAGCGATACTGTAGTAGTGATGATAGCTGTGGTAGTATTTGAAGTAGCTGTAGCAGCAGTCGCAGTAGTGGTGGTGGCGTTGGTAGCAGTAGCAGGAGCAATGGAAGTAGTTGTAGCTGAAGCAGTAGTAGAAGCAGAAGCAGTAGCAGAAGCAGTAGCAGTCTGGTACGGCAGTCTTCAAAGCGAAGATAGCAGTGATATGAAACCCAGGGTATTTATAGTAGCTTAGGGATCATCTGATAGGTGCGTAGTGGATTGGATAATGTGGGTCCAGCTGCTAGCAATCATAAGCACGTGATCCTCTCGAAATTAGTTTATAAATAAACCTCACTTATCCTTGAGTAATGGATGTTATATTGTTACAGTATCATCTCTGAATTGGCTTTATGGTTGTTTTATTATATAATTGGCAGAATACAATTTTACCTGACGAATAAAATGTTAAGTTTTGACTCATTCTGAATTCTCATGAAATCTTTTATATCCAGTAGATTAAGTGGAGTCTGCGCTACCTTTATGTTGTGGCATTGTTTTATGATTTTAAGACACATTTGACTGATATGGAGCAGTTTGCACAACAGCATGGAGATCTTTTAATCATTTAATCACAAATTTTAGCATGTTGCATGAGCATTGGCTAAGTGAATTATTCTTTTAGGATGCGTGAGCAGTTGGCAACCAGCCTATTTGAATATTAGTTAATCCTGCACCCTCTGACTAATTTCAGTGTCGACATACTGTCCGTGAGAAGACATGCAAACCCGGGGGCTTGAAACTCTGAGCGGCGTTTGGTCCCTAACGAATGTATAAACTGAAGAGTATGGGAACAGATAGATCAAAACTCTAAATTAAGTCATAAATGATTATTGTGATCGGTTCCTAAAATTAGAAATACAGTCTAAATATTACGATCACTTAAAATTGGAGTCAGATTAAATTCGGAGCTAAAAACTAATATAAATAAATTCTAATAAATAACAGAATTCTTTTCAGAAGCACTAGAAAAGGCTTACATGCATGTAACCTTCGACCATGCTGTTAGTTTCGTCATTGGGCTAATAGATGGACTTTTACAGTGTTGAAGGTAATGAGTTAATTAAATACCTTATTACTATTTAAATGAAATAAGTTCACAGTGCTCATATAGATTAGTTTTTTTTTTACTCAAATTATTTTTCAATCAGTTTCCTCAATCGGTTTAATAACATTAGGTTTTACAATATTCAGTTGGTTTGAGTTCTCTTCATTTATTGGATTTTATTGTGCTCAAATTGCTTCATTTACTCAGTACTCTGATTCATTTTTTAACTTTAAATGGTTTGTTGCAATTGGTTTCCTCAAACAGTTTGAGTTACCGTAACTTATTGTTTTACAGTGTATAGAGCTACAGTATCTTATTAATCAAGGTATATGCCAAATAAATCAGGGAGCTCTCGAGAACGACCTGATCTTGTATCCAATATAGTCAAGCATTATCTTAGTGTAAACTCTTGAATAGCCATAATGTGTCTGTAGCTTTCATGTCAAATGCAGATATTTTGGATTTATGACTTGCATAAAGAAACGCTGTGCAATTCCACCTAGAGATAAGGTAGCACATCTTCTGTTTCAATCATGGCAATTATTAATTTTACTTAAAAGACCTTCCATTGAATTCTGTAAATAATTTAATTAATCAATCAATTGTGTATTTTATTGCAAAAGATTTGCACCCTGAGATTCTCATAAACTTTGGATTCTGCTCAGTGTTACAGAATATTGAGCCAAGGTACACATTTCTCTGAAAAAAAGGTGCAAGATATTCCTCCACAAAATTGCTTCAAAGGAAATGTTGGCCTTTACAGTTCAGTACAGACCTCAAACATTGCAACTATGATGAGAAAAAGTATCAGGAAAAATACTTCAGGATTCTGTATTTTTATGATCACCTCGTGTTTTTTTTTTCTTTTTTAGACTTCTTTGGTGATAGAAATATGAACACAACACAAACCAGATTAGCAAGTTCAAACCAAATTATGAATACAGCCTGAGATGTACTTGGTATGTCTACTACATGCTCCTGCTTTGTCTTAAAATTGTTCTTTAAACAAGTTTTTAACAAATGGAAACATTTCTTAGATACAGAACATAAATGCCCTCAGTAGAGCAACAAAAAAGCTCCAACAGCAGTGCAAATAATGCAGCAATAAAACAACCGTAATTAGCAGAACAGTTATTCACTGCCTAATCATGCAACACAATGGAAGCTTGGGATATAATAATATAGCTATTGTTTCCCAAAACTCACATTTCCTTGGTTTAAAGCTTTACAATTCAACAGTTTTTTTTTTTTTTTTTTTTTTTTTTTTTTTTTTTTTAGGGCAATATATAAAGAAGAAAGCAGAGTCTGAGTTCAATATTGAGAATTTCAGAAGTTAATTTTCTGTCTCCATCTTTGCTGTCTGTTTTTCTCTTTCTGTTGTCTGTCTTCAGTGTTTTAACTGTATGCAAGTATTGCAGGATAGTAGGAAAACATAC
This sequence comes from Danio tinwini, assembly GCA_903798205.1. Classification (NCBI taxonomy): domain Eukaryota; kingdom Metazoa; phylum Chordata; class Actinopteri; order Cypriniformes; family Danionidae; genus Danio; species Danio tinwini. The sequence goes on from CAIGQZ010032312.1 coordinate 13,196,496, forward strand.
AAGGCCAATTTAGATTTTATTTTTTTTATCTACAAAAATAATATATTAGTGATTGGAGAAAGAGATATGGAATCAAGGCAGTTTCAAAGGGAGTTTAAAACTGCTTTGAAAAACAACTTTATTATATTCAGATTCTCTTCCAAAATTAAAAGCTTCAATAACTTTTCTGTCTGTTTTAATGAGCCGTAACGCAGCACTTGCTTCTTACTGGAGAATAAATGATTGTGGTGGGGAAGGCGTGATCGAACACCCAAAAAGGGGGGAGAGCAAGCGGAGACACCGGCGGCTGGTCAGTGGTCCAATCATAAATAATCAGTAACACCTGTATTTTCTAGTGATTGGGCCGGAGAGACACCTTCATAAGGGGAGGAGAAGGAACAGCCGGGAGAGAGGAGAGCCAAGCCTGCACACACACACACACACCCAGACTGGGATATCCAGCACAACCAAAAAAGATTAATAAAGAATTGTGCTTACCAGATATCGCCGACCCTGTCTTCTTCTTCCTACACAACGAACTTTACTACAATGATATAAATAAATAAAACTTTTCTTGTGATAAAGGGAGAATTTGGGTCTTGGTATGTATTTTTTTTTGACAGGTGCAGAGACTGATAGCATTATCCTGAGAATAAAATCATGAGTGGATTATGCTGTATATACATTTCATCATGTATATTGTCATACATTTTTTACATTGATTTAATTTGATTCACTCATTTATTCATTCAGTCTCTGTCATTCATTCATCCATTCATTCTGCCTCATTAATCAATCAATTAATTAATTAATTAATTATATCTTTGTCATTCATTCATCCATCCATTCATGCGGTCTCATTTTTCACTCTGTCTTTGTTATTCATACATCCATCTAACCATTTATTGTCTGTCATTCATTCATCCATTTATTCTGTCTAATTAATTTTAATTAATTCAGTCTCTTTCATTCATTCATTCATTCATTCATTCATTCATTCATTCATTCATTCATTCTGTATCATTTTTCACTCCGTCTCTGTTATTCATTCATCCATCCATCTAACAATTCGTTGTCTGTCATTCATTCATTCATTCATCCATTCATTCTGTCTAATTAATTTAAATTTATTTTAATTAATTAATTCGGTCTCTTTCATTCATTCATTCACTCCATACCTGTTATTAATTAATCTATCAATCTAACCATTCATTGTCTGTCATTCATCCTGTCTCTGTCATTTATTCATGCTGTCTCTGTCATTCATTCATTCATTCATTCATTTACTCTCTCTGTCTCTGACATTTATTCATTCATCCATCCAACCATTCTTTGCATGTCATTTATTTATCCATCCATCCATTCATTCAGTCTTTGTCATTCATTCATTTATTCATTCATTCATTCTGTCTCTTCATTCATTCATCCATCCAACCATTCATTGTCTCTCATTCATTTAGTCATTCATTCATCCATTCATTCTGTCTTATTCATTAATTCTGTCATTCATTCATTATCTGTCATTCATTCATTGTCTCTCATTCGTTCATTCTGTCTCTGTTATGCATTAATTCATTATTTCGTTCTCTTTCTTTTATTCATTCTGTCATTTATTTATTAATTCATTCATCCATTGTTATTCATTCATTGTCTTTTAATATGTCATTTGTTATTCATTAATTAAAATATACTGTTTGTAGTGTTGTAATGATTACCAGTTTCACAGTAAACTATGGTATATTTTCTGATGGTTTGTAATGCCATTCCAAATTTATTTAATAACAGAGTTTGATTTATCACAATTATGAAAACTTACTGTCTGTTGTCCTATTGGTTATCTATTCTATGTCTATGGTTTATCTATGCTTTCATTATGTTGTCCTCCTGGTTCTCTTCGATTCTCTTTCTGTCTATCTATGTATGGTGTTTAATCCACCATTTTTGTCTGCTGTTCTATCTGTTTATTGCTTATGCATTCTCGGTTGTTCTCTTATTGCATCTCTCTGTTTCTTGTTCTATTTTTGTCTATTAGTTCAAGTTATCTATATATCATCTTTTTTTAATTCTATCGTTCTTCTGTTCTATCTGTCTTTCTCATTCTGTTCATCAGGTTCTTGTTCTATCTATTATTTATTTGGTTTTTCATTCCATCTGTCTGTCATTGGTTTAATTGGTGTATTGTTTGTTCTGTCTTTCTGTCTGGGGGGGGGGGGGGGGGGTTCTCTCTTTTTTGTTTAGCACAGAGGACAGTCCTTGTTACAAAGCCAGTCCCTGATGTACTCAACCTTCTTGTAAGGACATTTGCCACTAGTGTCATTCCAGACCTCTCCTCCTCCCCACCTGCACTTCAGAGCCAAACCACTCCAAACCACAAAGCAGTCAGAATTCACAGTAGCTGTCGCTTTAAAGGCAAGTCGCCGATCAAGTGAAAGCAACTCCCAGGAGAATTTACTTTGGTTTTGTGGAATCCGTTTGAAGTCTCTTTTTTAGAACATTGTCTGCTTTTGACTCAGAACCAACTGAACACAAGCCTATGTTTATTTTCTGCCTGCTAGAATGCTGTCTCTAGGTCAATGCTAGGAATGTTTTGCGCTGAAATGTGGGCTTGTGCAACGCTGTGATCAAATCTTATTGCGCTTGATTGTCTGTCATGATGTACTGTAGGTTTCTTCCGAACACTGGAGAGGAGTCATGAATATATTCACGTGGACTGCGCTTGGGTGAAAGAAATGCCTTTATATCATATAGTACTTTAGTAGTACTGCTTTGTTGCTATGCTTAATTACTATACACTTTATTAGGTACACCTGTCCAACTGCTCATTAACGCAATTTTCTAATTAGCCAATCACATGGCAGCAAGTCTATGCATTTAGGCATGTAGACATGGTCAGGACAATTTGCTGCAGTTCAAACCGAGCATCAGAATGGGGAAGAAAGGTGATTTTTAAGTGAATTTTGAACGTGGCATGGTTGTTGGTGCCAGATGAGCTGGTCTGAGACTGCTGATCTATTGGGATTCAGAGAAGGATTCAGACTTTCTAGAGGTCAGAGGAGAATGGGCAGACTGGTTCAAGCTGACAGAAGGGCAACAGTAACTCAAATAACCACTCGTTACAACAGAGGTACGCAGAAGAGCATCTCTGAATGCACAACACGTCCAACCTTGAGGCAGATGGGCTACAGCAGCAGAAGATCACCCAGGGTGCCACTCCTGTCAGCTAAGAACAGTAAAGTGAGGCTACAATTCACACAGGCTCACCAAAATTGGACCATAGAAGATTTGAAAAACGTTGCCTGGTCTGATGAGTCTCGATTTCTGCTGAAACATTTGGATGGTAGGGTCAGAATTTGGTGTCAACAACATGAAAGCATGGCTCCATCCTGCCTTGTATCAATGATTTAGGCTGGTAGTGTAATGGTGTGGGGGATATTTTCTTGGCACACTTTGAGCCTATTAGTATCAATTGCTGCTGGCCATGTCCATCCCTTTATAACCACAATGTATCCATCTTCTGATGGCTACTTCCAGCAGGATAACCCGCCATGTCATAAAGCGCGAATCATCTCAGACTAATTTGAATATAACAATGAGTTTACTGTACTCAAATGGCCTCCACAGTTACCAGCTCTCAATGCAGTGGAGCACCTTTGAGATGTGGTGGAACGGGAGATTCGCATCTTGCATGTGCAGCCGACAAATCTGCAGCAACTGCATGATGCTATCATGTCAATATGGACCAAAATCTCTGAGGTTTATTTCCAGTACCTTGTTGAACCTATGACATAAAGGATTAAGGCAGTTCTGAAGCCAAAAGGGGTCCAACACAGTACTAGTAAGGTGTACCTTATAGAGTGGCTGGTGACTGTAGTACTGTTTATTATGCAGTATGTCAGGTTGTAATTTTTAGGCATATGCGTCAGTTTATAAATCTGTATTTATTAGCTCATTAAGTTTGTGATTGTTAGAGGTTTTAATTGATATGAATGTGTGCTGATGAGCTTTTGAAACCCCAGACAAATCATATGCTTTCATAAACATAATATTAGGCTAGAATATTGTTTTGTTATTGTTTTGCTCAGATTATAGAGGGGTTATGTTGCTTTAGTTGTATTCTAAGCAAATTTATTTGTCAATTTTTCACCTCTTTCGAAACAGAAAGCCTCAGTGATAGGTGGTATTACAGACTATGTTATTAGGCTTTGTCAGCTTGTGTATATGTCAGGGCTGTGACTAAATATTTTTTTCGGTGCAACTTAATTTTATTAAATGTCACACTGGTGCCACTACCAATTTGCCTAACTGATAAGCATTACCATTTCTGTTGCAGTATTACTAAGCCACACAGACCATTTATCAGCTTGGTTAAAAAAAACAACACAACATGAACTTATAGTAATTGCATTTAGTTACTGACCAACGTTGATCATAACACTATTTGTATTTTATCAAAGTAACATATTTTCTTATAATTTAATATAGTCATGCTTTATTTTAACACACAATTATTGGTATTAATAAACCATCAACAAATATTTGCTTGATTAAACTTCTAATTTGCTGCTTATTATTAGTTAAGTTGGGTTTAGGAAGATGGAATAAGATGATGCAGAATGCATACTTTGTATGACCATGCAGCGGAGGTGTGCCTGGAGCGTGGAGCTGCAGAGATCTGGGGGCTTTGGTTCAGGAGACACTGGCAGTTCATTCAACCCCAGTGGGTCAGGAGGTTTAGGTTCAGGATGCACTGGCAGTTCATATAAATCCAGTGGGTCTCGAAGCCTTGGTTCAGGAGGCACTGGCAGTTAATTTACCCCAGTGGGTCTGGACGCCTTGGTTCACTAGGCACTGGCAGTTTATTCTACCCCAGTGGGTGAAGAAGCTTGGATTCAAGAGGAATTTGGGAGGATCTGGTGCTCCTGGCCATTCAGGAAATTCAACGGGATCTGATGCCCCTGGCCATTTAGGGGATTCGGGAGGATCTGGCACCCCTGGCCTTTCGAGGAATTCAGGAGGATCTGGCATCCCTGGCCATTCGAGGAATTCAGGAGGATCTGGCCACCTGGCCATTCGGGAACTCAAGAGGACCTGGCACCCCTGGCCATCTGGGGAATTCAGGAGGATCTGGTGCTGCTGGCCATTCAAGGAGTTCAACAGGATCTGGTGCCCCTGACCATTTGAGTAATTCAGGAGGATCTGGCCATTCGGAAAGATCTGGTACCCCCCATTCGGGGAATTTAGAAGGATCTGGCACCCGCCATTCAGGGAATTTGGGAGGATCTGGTGCCCGCCATTCAAGGAATTTGGGAGGATCTGGCGGCTGCCATTTTAGGGGATCCAAGAGGATCTGGTGCCTGCCATTCTTGGAATTCAGACATATCTGGCGCCTGCATTCGAGAGATTTGGAGGTTTCTGGCAGTGTCACTGTTTCTGGCAGCTCTGGCGGCGGCGACTCTGGCAGCTCTGGAGGTGACGGTGGTGGTGGCCATTCTGGTGGCTCAGGTGATGGCATTTCAGGAACAAGAACGACAACAGGAACTATGGCAGGAAAAGACTCTGAATAGGAAGCCATCTTGTGAGCTGGTGGCATCTTGTGCGTTCGAGGGCTGGTTGTGGCCGTTTTGTGTGCTAATAAACTGAAGGTGGCCATTTTGTTAGCTGGTGGACTGAAGGCGCCATCTTAAAATCTGGAGTCCATTTTGTGAAAAGCATTACTTGGCATATACCAACAGGGGATTTCAGAGTAGAACTCTGGTAAGCCCAGAGTTGCAGTGGTGTTCTTTGCCAGCCCAGCTGCCCGCGGGTCTTGCTGTCTATTGCCCTTCCCCAAAAACATTTAGGGGTTTCCTCTACCTTGCCTACAGTGAAGGGGGACCACTGATTAGCATAGCCACGTCCAGGGCTTGCTGGAAAGACCCCCGACAACCATAACAGATGAGAGTGGATCATTTGGTCTATGATTTATAAAGGAGTTGTATAAAGGAGTTGTGTCATTGGCAATATCCAGAAAAGAAATCATATGGTCCTTGAGGGAATTCATAGCTTGCCTTAACCTGACGAGATGGTCTGCTGGATCCATTTTGTGGCTGAGTCTTCTGTAACAATGATGTGACACTGACAACAGGGGTGCAGATCCAAATGCAGGTTTAATAGAGAGGTCAGGTAAGCAACGGTCAACATGGGGGCAAACAGATGTATGCAGGCAATCCAAGGCGAGGATCAAAACACCGTAAAGTAAGACAAAGGAAACGCATTGTAATGTCACTAAACAGAAAACAAGACTCAGCAATGAGTGTCTCAAAGTGAGCTGTGTGTGTGTGTGTGTGTGTGTGTGTGTGTAATCAGTATTTGAGCAACATCAGCTGTGTGTTTACAATCAGTCAGGATAAGGAAACGGTTGTGTGTGTGTGTGTGTGTGGTGCATGACTGGAATTTGTAGTCTGTTGCGATCTGCATGTTTACCAATGATATTAGAGCTGCATGATTAATTGAAAAAAGATTACTATCTCGATTTGACCCCCCCCCCCACACACACACACACAATCTTAATCCAATATCTCTAATATTCAGCCAATTATAGATTCAAGTTTGGAAGAAAGCATAAAGGCAGTCACAAGTCTTCATATTGTTTTATACACTGCTCTACAACATGGACATATTTGGACATGGTGTTAAAAGTGTCACATACTGTATTTATAATGTATATTTTGCCCAAAAATATCATTTCTGTCTTTATGCAATGATGTATTCACTGCCGCGAAATCACACATAAGCTGACTCACTGTTTGTTTACTACAAGGATGTATGTGCGCCTATGAAATGGCGTTTACTCTAGTGAACAGATTCAGCATAGGCTGTGAATAACAGGCAATAAAGTTGTAAATAATGTTCAGTTTGTTCAGTGATCATTTGGGAGCCGCGGGCGACATATAATTTGCATTTATGCTTTTTTTTTTTTTTTTTTTTTTTAAAGTGATGGCAGCTGTGACATGAGTGTACTCCGTTTTAAAAGTGAAACTGAAAGTGCGCACATCATTTAAATGATCATATCGCATTTTAAAATTATGTTTTAGTCACTAACAGGCTAAATAAATGAAAGTTCATTTGCACTCTGCACATTAAATAGACACACGACACACCAAAGCAGCATTCATGCTAACTCATAAAGTACGTCTTAGCATTCTTTGCACGGTCTGACCTTTCTGTTTAAGACCCTGAGGAATTATGGGCCAGGGCAGCTCATCTTAGGCTATTCAGCAGGGAGCTTCTGCTGTTTGAATAAACTAATGATGCTGTGGCATGCCTGAATGATCATTTTATGTATTTTTCTTTTTATTCTGACTTTATTTCCTTTAAACTCTGAATGCATCTTGCTGCTCTTTCTTGCTTTCTTGCTTGCTTTCTTTCTTTCTTGCTTGCTTTCTTGTTCTTTCTTTCTTTCTTTCTTTCTTTCTTTCTTTCTTTCTTTCTTTCAAACAGTTTGCAGTTGACTGCACAAACCTGCATCCAAATCTCATTGCTTTCTGAATTACATCGAATTGGGCTTGATTTTCAAAGCTACAATTGTACTATCACATTAGCTCAGTCACTAAAAACGAGCAAGAACAAAAGGAAAGTGCATTTTTTTTTTTTTAGTAAAAGTCCATCTACTTTAATTACAGGCTGGGATTAAGTAAAAAAGGAACACTGGCTAAACTTTTTCTTGCTCAACAGAATACCTAATTCATCTCTGCGAAGATTGATGTATATTTTTAACCGCGCTTTCAAATGATGAATGGGTTTATTAGTTGACAAATTATATCAAGGGCTTTGCTTTAAAGTATAATCATAAATGACATTTCACTGATGTTAGATTATAAATGCTAAAAAGTGATGTGACACAACTGTCAGAGACATCCCATTTGGATTGGTTTTGCAAGGATATACCCAAATTTGTCTTTATATCCTGGTGGTTAAGTGTAATATGACAATGAATAAAAAACAATCCATCCAGAGATGGGTTGTAAATAACAAACACTGATACCTCATGGATGGAAATGCAATCTTGTGATACAGTTCTAAAGGATTTCGCCTAATAATTTTAATAACTTTGGGGCTGGCATTTCAGGATAATTCCAAAATAGGCAAGGACCTATTTACACTAAGTTTTGATCCAATACTAGCTAACAGACTAAATTAGATTATTATTATTATTATTATTATTATTATTATTATTATTATTATTAT
>CAIGQZ010032312.1:13204710-13228689 GCA_903798205.1 Danio tinwini
ATTATTATTATTATTATTATTATTATTATTATTATTATTATTATTATTATTAGTTTTAAGTTGTATCTTTTTTGGAAAAAGACCCATATCTATCTGCTCTCTGCATTTAAGCTGTATGTCCACCAAAGTGTTTTCCCCCCATTGTTTTCTATGGAAGCACCACGTGTTTAAAATGGCAGCAGGCAGTTGAGGCACTGAGCATCTATTTCATGCTAACCAGTTGACACTATGTGGGCCAAAGCAGCTGAAAGAAATGTGTGAGTAATGAATATTTTCTACATTGTGCCGACATCTTTAGTCATCCTGAGACGCCCACAGATATGCTTTTTAGAAGAACGATAGTGTTTTGGAGGACACACAGCTTTACACTATATACTTGGTGAAACCTCTGAAGTTTGACATACTGATCTGGAAATGCTCAAGATGAAAGGAAGTAAAAGTGGCATATGGACAACAGCACAAAGATAATACAAGCTTTTACTTTCTGATTTCCATTGAAGAGATCACTGCTAGTTTGCGTCATTCACAACACTTTGTCCCTTTTCTATGCCATATGTCTTGCATTGATTAGAGGAATATACTGTACAACATATCCTTTTACATGGAAGATCCAAACGCACACATTCGATTAAAATCTGATTTATTCCTACTAAAATGAGACCTACAACTGATCTCAGAATATAAATCTATATTAAATTTCATTATTAACTAGAACAAATGAAATCCATGTTGAACTACTTTGACAAAATATATGAAAATTACAATTAAAATAAACGTGTAAAGCTATTGATGACCAAAATACACTATTTGGAACAGCCATACCAATAATGAAACCTTTGTAACATGCTGTTTGGTTTATTTTTAGAGTTCTTTCTAAAAGTCATTGTTACAGGGTAGACATTATTATCCATTATCAATAGATTTTCATTTGTACTGGACATTATTATATATTTTCTAAACCTGTTGATCTTTTTTCTGGGTGGTATATCCTTTCCAAGCCATTGTACCCATGTCATCCAATTTTAAAACCCTTTTTGCCAAATTATTTCCAAATCTTAACTTCATCTGGAGTCATTATGTGTCATAGAGAGATGAGACGGACTATAACACGGCTGTCAGAACTAATTCCTGTGAGTGACAGTCTGTGTTTGCAGTGTTGTGTTTTTTTAAAGAAAGAGAGGGTGAGTAATTTGTCCATCACGCCACTGTGGCCGACAATACGAGAGTGACTACATTCAGAAAGTACAGAGAATGCCTCTATCATTTGACTGTGAAAATGAACAAATGAAAAACTGTGAAAGTCCCTGAAAGAACTTCCGAATTGTACATGTTGGGTCAGATTTATCTGAGTAGTAATTATGCTTCATAGTGTGCTGAATATGAACTGATTTTGTGTGGGAACCCCTGCTGACTCAATAGGGAGAGTCCTGTCTGCTCACATTAGGATAGGTCGGGAACCGTGCAAATGAGCGGCATCTCATTTCCCACTGATGCAATTAGAGAAATTAACTGGTTGTTGTGATTTTTGTCTTTCCGTTTAATTAGTCGTTTATATCTAAACTAAAAATCCCATGTGGCAATTTAGAAAATGAAGCATCTAAATAATATTTCATAAGCACAGCTTGAAATTCAGAAGGCCAGGTAAGATTTATAGTTAAATCTGGCAAATTGCCTGGTAAACAGAAAATGTTATGGTCATATGGAGTAAATATTTATTATACTCCAGGACTCTGTGTATTTTTATTTTGCAAAATTTGCCACTTTTTCTTCTACTTTACAGAAGAAAATTGACTTGTTCTATTGAGAATTTGCCTGAGAATGATACCTAGCTGGCTCTCATACTATGTTGCCTTACTGACAGTGTCAGTGGGGCAATTTACCAGTTTTTTTCTTTTTTTTTTTCTTGCAGGTCCATGTAGGTCCCCTATAGCATTGATACTATGGTATTGTCCAGCACAATTGAATTTTTTTTTTGTCTGATTGCTTTAACAGATTTAAACAAATATAAATAAACCAGGGCTTGACATTAACTTTTTTGATCACCAGCCACGGTGGCTAGTAGTTTTCCAATGTTACAAGCCACTCTGCTTTTTCACTAGCCTCAATTTTGTTGTTAGGAAAATATTTTTTATGTGCATAAATATGACTTTAACATACTAAAATTACTTGATTTAGATTTCTGTGTTTTGTCCACATGCCTCCTCATTCATTTCACGTTTTGTGTCGTGTATGAGCTAATGGGTCATGGTTTCATAGTGTTATACTGCAGTTTTTATTTTACATGACTTTTCAGAACTAAAAATTAAGGATTTACCAAATTTATCTCTGACCACACCAAACAATAAATATTTTTTGGCCACAAATTTTAAATGTCAAAACAAGCTAAATATCATACAAATTAGCCACTAAATCAAAAAGTTACGAATTGCCGTGAGATTACGTTGGTATACTATACTTTTTATTTAACAAACATTTCTTTAAAAAAAAAAAAAACAAAGAAAAACAATTGACTTTTAAAAATAATTATTGTCATGTATCAAAAATATGCACAGTAATCTGTCCTCGCTAAAGGTTCTCTGTCAGATCACCAGTTAACTACACATACATGGAGAGTTAATCTCATATTAAAGCAATGTTGTTGTAAAAAAGTGATAATTAAACCATATTAACAAAAATAACCGTAGGCAAAAGAAAGCAGGTAAAAAAACATACTGTGTGTGATAATGAAAGGATGATCATACGGTTAAGGCCAATTAATAATCTGTTCAAAGCGAAAGCAACCAGTGCTGCTTACAAAAAGACATATTTGGAGCTCTTGAAAGCAGCAAGACTGTGGGTGCATTAGCATAATTTTGTCTGGTCGATATGAATGAGAACCAATCATCACAGTTGCGTTTCAGGCACAGTTGCTTTAAGCAAGAAAACAGAAGTGCGCATGCATTTTAGTCACGCGCATTACATCAGCTGTTAGCGCCACTGATCATCCTCTCATTTGTTATTCACCTGCTTTCTGTTGCTCCCGCAAACGCAATTATTTTTGTTGTGCTGTTTCTCGATTCTAAGATCTCATTTGCACGCATATTGGTTCATCCTTATAGTCGAACCCTGCTTTTAAGAAAACCACAATTTAAAATTATTTTCAACCAGCCAAATTGGCTAGTGGGAGTGTCTGTCTTACCCACCAAAGCTGAAATCTACCCCCATTTGATGGGTTGGTGTTAATGTTAAGCCCTGTATATAACATTCAATTTAGAAAAAAAAATAATTTTGCATTTTGTCTTAAATTACAGTGTTCATACACAATATTTTGTGATATTAGTTGCCTTTATCATAGACATTATTCAAAATATTAAAGCAATAATTCCCCGAACATTTATATTATGCCATCATTTACTCATTCTCCAGACCTGTTTGAATATCTTCTCTTGAAGACAAATGAAGATTAACTGAATAATGTTGGGGGAAAAACAGCCATTAAAGAGCCCCTATTATGGGTTTTTAAAAATGACCTTCCATGCAGTGTGTAACACAGCACTAAGTTAGTAAAAACATCCATCTGAGGTTTAAATTTGAAAGTGCACCTTGATTAAAACTATTGATTATTTAACAAAATAGTCGACTCAGAGTTGAATAAATGAATCGTGTTGGCTTCAGATCTTTGCTTGAACGCATCGACGTCACACCAAATATGAAGTGCCGGTTCCGGTAAAACCTGAACGCGCCTTTTCCTTATGACACTAGCAGAGCACAGGGGATCACAAGACTGATCATGACATGAAGATGACAATCACTGACAGATGGATATTCAGCTGCACAAGACCACAGTTAATCCAACCTAGTGCTGTGTTTGCTCCTGTCATTTTTCTGATGATTTATACAATAACCTACGCTGCAACGTGGGATTTGTCGGCCATTTGGTATTAATGTAAGGAACAGCAGAGACTATTATGTATGGGCCTTTGTCAGACTTTGACAGGGACTTTGTCAGTAACTCTTATAGTTTATATGAACCAGTTTCTTCTTCCTCCGGATTATAACACGCAAGTGTAATTACAATTGTTGCCTCGTTCTCTGTAGTTAGCAAAATATGAGTTTAACTGTGTGTTATAATTTGTAATCGCTCTGCGTGGCTTGCAATAACTTATCTATTATAGATCAGTGCTTGTACTGTATCTCTAAATCTTTATGGGACTATTCACATATTGTGTCCAAAACCAAGTTAAATATGTCCTTTGCTTTTGTTATGGCCACTATCAGGTGTTCATCACACGCACGACACGGTCAATTTTCTAAATAGTTCAACTATGTGTGGATTAATACTGTGTGGATTAATACTGAATGTGTGTCGTTGTTATTACTTGGGGTTAGGTTTAAGAGTGGAGTAATATGCTGGTGTTTAACAGCATTGCTTTATTGCATTCCTGCATTGGGCTATCACATACTGTGCTACTTCATAGCCGTGATGAGCGCTTCTCTCAGTCTTGCGCTGAACCCAGTTGACCAATCACAACAGACTTGGTCATTGGACTAATTACAGCAGTTTAGCCTCATGCAAAGGAGGGGTTTGGGAACAAATGAATCACTAAACAAATCATATGGGAGTCGTTGGGATAATTGGGTAAAAATAAATACATATTATAAGAGAATGAAAGTGTTTTTGACCTTGCATGCATATCAGTCTGTAGTTGGAGACCCCCAAAACTATGACACAAATAGTAAAAAATATGACCTTTTATAATGCAAAATAGGGGCTCTTTAACTTCTATATTTTGTTCTTACTATGGATTCCAATGGAAGTTTTGTCCAACAATCTTCAGAATCTTTAATCTTTTTAAAATAATATTGTTTTGTGTTCAACAGAAGAAAGTTTAAGAAATTTAAGAATGTAAAAAATGCCTTCATCCTTTATATATTGACATGTAAAGTAATACAATCCTGTATTTGAATACTTCAAGAAACCTACTTCAATTTATAAAGACTGTAATGAAACTACTCATGTCTGCCATTTGAGGTCAAGCTGTAAAAGCTTTCCCAAAAGAAGCACAAGACAGTGATGTCAGAGCGGGCACACCGAACTTCAATTGCAATCCACTGTGAAATAAACTAAATTATACGGTTTGCCCCAGTCTTTCTGATTGTAAGCTTATCACACAAGACACGTTTTTGTTCTCCGGGGTATAAAAACAGCTCTTCCTTTCTTGAGATGTGAGGGCAAAGCCTAAATCAGGTTCTGGTTGCTCAACTTTAGTACTGTGTCATTGTAACTCAAGATCTTCAAACTTTTTTAGATTTTATAATGGCCTATAATATGTTACCATATTTTGTATGTGGACATGATTTGATTGAATATAGATCTTAATGCCTTTGGTATTTGAAATTTTACAAATGTTAAATCATTTTATAAATGCTAGCTTAATAAAAATAAATATATTATATTAAAATGATATTTTTATTTCAACACCTCTTCATTTCAAATAAGTATTTAGAATATTAAAGAGTATATAAAAAATATGAAGAACTATTTTGTACACTGTTAAAAATGCTGGGTTCCACACAGTTCCTTAATGTTTTCCCAACACAAATCGATTAAGCAAATTTAAGTGGATTGAACTAAAACAATGAAGTTGTCACTGTAAATCTTGATTTTTTTTTTTTAGGATGTTGTTTCAACTCATTTTAGATAAGTAGTTTGAACAAGCAGCAAAAATATTTTTTATTTTCTTGGTGAATGTGCAACAGATATTGTGGATGTTAAGGAAAATATGGAGAATGTGAAAAGGTTAATGATTATTCATGACTCAATGACATTTCAGAAGCTTATACAGTAGTTATTAGCACACTTTATCTGTGTTGAAAGAAATATTTAGATGTTTATTTTTTTATTATTATTCGTTTCCATATTTGATATTTGTATTCTATTCATGAAAGTATACAGTTAAAGGAACATAATTTTATACATTTCTGGATATCACACTGTCAATTGCAGTTTTTAATCAGTCAAATTATTGGGATGTATAAACGCTATCTCCCACCAATTTGTAACTTTTTTTTTTTTTTTTTTTTTTTTTTTTTTTTTTTTTTAAGTGGCTAATTCATATGAATTTGTATGATCTCACTTATTCATTTTAGTATGGCTTGCTCATCTCCCAATGACTGTTTAGTTTCAGGATGAGGTTTGGTGCCATGCCTCTTTTTAAACATTTTGCATTTTCGTGTAACTGAGTTCGTATGAATTTGTAGGAATTAGACACACACACACACACACACATGCACACGCACACACACACACACACACACACACACACACACACACACACAAAAAGTAAAATAGTTAAGGTTCTTTTGTGAGATCAGGCTGGATGTGTAGTGCAGTTGCAAAAATATTGTGCTGACAAGGAATTTAGAATAATAATCAATAGGATTGTACCAAATTATTTGTTTAGAAAAATTATTAAAGTCAAAGCCTTATCATCTGTTTCTATATAAAAATGTGCCCCATAGGTCTGCCTTTTGGGTAACCATAAGGAACCATTTTCTATATATAAAAAGTTCAACACAGGCTCATTGTGAATACATACTCCTGTATGTACCAGAGGTACTCATGGCTGCATTTCGTCTTTTATAACAAATGCTAGGGGGTGATATGTAGTATGCAGATGCTACAGAGCACTGCACACCAGAACAGCCCGACACAGAAGTTTCTTCCCTCAGGCAATCCATCTCATGAACACTAGATGATAATAATTGTGGAACCAACATTACTACCTGCTATACACTTTTATACACACATATACTTATTTAACAACACACTTTACATGCCAATTTGCACATAACAGCTGCACATATAATGTTGTATATAGTAATATATCTGTACATACCTTTGTCAATTTGTATATTGCATTCAATACTTTTTAAAATATATTTATTATCTGTTTTTTTAGTCCTGTCTGTAATTCTGTCACGAAAACAAATTCCTTGTATGTGTGAACATACCTGGAAATAAAGCTCTTTCTGATTCTGATATGACTCTGCTGACGGCTTTTGTTCCTTTTTGCGCTTACCAGCTGGCCGCTTACCTTCGTGTGGACTGCTTTTCTGATGTTACTAGTACTTACTGTCCAGTAGTTTGTCACGTACGTTGGCGGATTTGAGACGCAGAGAGGAGTTGACCGCGACGACGGATGAGGCGAGGGCTTTTCTTTTTGTGGATTGCTTTTAAAAACACTATTGGTTGGGTTTAGGGAAGGGGGTGGGTGGTGGTATTAATTAGTCAGTCAGTTAATCAGTCAACAGGGGTCTCTGGTGGATTTGTGCGAGAACAGCAGGCGCGAATGGCACTCGTGAGAGAAATTTGAGATCTGAAAAAGCGTACACAGCGGCCTCTGGTGGATTCGCAAAAACAAAACTGCAAAAAACTGGGACGTACTTTGCAATCTCCAGAAATGTATATAGGAACGTATCAATAATGAGCCTGGGTTGGAAGAGTTCAGATGCAGAAACCTTAATTTCACTTTTATGGTAAAGAATAAGTTACTTTCATGGTCTTCAAAGTGAATAACTCAACATAAACAAAGAAGGCTGAGAATAATGCTCATTTTTGATGGAAATTTCAGACGGCACTTAGAGAACTAAGTTCATATTTAGCTTTCCTCCCATGCTGGAAGAATTTTAAATCTTTGATAAAGAGGTCTTGAAATGTTTAGAGCAACACAAAAACCCTGCTTAATGAGATTCATTTATGCTT
The DNA here is from genome assembly GCA_903798205.1 of Danio tinwini. Lineage (NCBI taxonomy): Eukaryota > Metazoa > Chordata > Actinopteri > Cypriniformes > Danionidae > Danio > Danio tinwini. The sequence continues at coordinate 13,212,455 of CAIGQZ010032312.1, forward strand.
AATCAACCCTTGACATATCATATTAATTTAAAAGATTATCCACAAATTATTATTGACTTCCCTATATGATCACAGCATGTTGTTCTAATAACCTTTAAATTTTTGCACCATTGTTTTTTTTTTTTTTTTTTGCCAAAACACTTTGTTCCCATTTGTTCTTTATACACCAAATATGACTAATCATAGTATGTTCTTGCATATAAAGTCAATAATTTTCCTGAATGTTTAGCATTTCTTCTTACATTATACTGTATATAATGATGCTCTGGCAACATTTCATCCAGTCCCCTCATGGGGTTTCTTAGTGTTGCCTACATAGCCTGCGGCCTTGTCAACATTACATCTCTGTTTAACCTGTCGCTCTTCCCTCACACTTTATGAATTATTTACACCGTCAAATATCACAAAAAGGCACATTCCCCAAGCTCTCCTTTTAGGCAACCTATAAATTATTGATATCCACTTTCAGACAAGGCTCAGCGAGAGTGTCCAAAGGGTAATTTTAATGCAAACAAGATTAAATGAACTCTGTCACTTAATAGTATATTTGCCTTTTTTATTATTTAATTGATGTTTGCTTCTCTTTGTCAACTGTGTTCTGCTTCATTTAGGATCGAAAGAAAATAATATCATTTTTTTATTTTTATTTAAGTTTGTGTTGTCGCAAATGTCATTTTAAGTGCTGTTTGTTTTGCTCGCATGCTACATAATCATCTTAATAATAATAGTCTTCCAGAAAAGGTTGACGTGGTTGTGCTTTTCACATGAAAAATAGTATAATTACATTTTTGAAGAACAAAATAAATGACATGCACTCCTCCAAAAAAGGATGTGATGGCTTGAAAGATTAAAATAATTTTTTTGAAAGCACAGCTCTGCATACTACCGTTTAAAATTATATGGCAGCTAACAAGACCAAGACATTTTTTTTTTGGAGCAAGCAATTGTTTCCTTGAGTATCCAGCAATATAAAACAGCACCTATTAAATGGCCAAATAACAGATAAAGTGAGGAAATGGGAGAAAGAGTGCAGACAGTACAAACAAAAGCTTTCGACAACTGAAATGTTCATTTGCTTTCTCCGTAATTCTTTGTCGCAGGTCAGCAGGGGACAGAGGCACTTTTTTTTTTTTTAAAGAGATAGTAAGATCATGTTAGATGTGAGACTGAATAAGCAGCCGTAGGGCTTCAGCTTTGCAGATTGTGTGCAAGACCTTATGGCTGAATCACGCAATGAAGATTTTCAGCTTGAAGTTCATCGCTTCAGGCCGACTATATGTCACACTGGTGTTATTTGAGTGGAACCCCATGGTGTCCAAACAGCCCCGGGTCTGTTAGCAAGGAATGTTAGCTATCCATCAAGACACTTTTTACCGCATGAGCTCGACTAGAGAAGAAGAATGTACTGAGTAAATTTTTTTCAGAGGGAAACTTTATGAATTCAGAGAAGCGGTGATGATCACCACTGAAACATTGTTCATATCTGAATATTATTCAGATTGAGTTACAGAGCAGTGTCTTGTTGGACTGATTGATTGAATTAGATTTTAGAAGGTCTTTATTATTCGGAGAAAGATTATTATTGTTCATCTAAATCTCAGTTACTGAATAGGAGCACAATTTGGATATGGTCATTATTTTTGTAGATTAATAAAGGGTCTAGATTAATTAATAAAGGGTCTAAGCCGAAAAGAGAATGAATGAATGAATGAATGAGTCATATTTTGTTTATATTTACTGTTTTTCCGCAATTCTCCGTAACCATATACTGTTATATTACATTACTGTTTATAATTAAATAACTGACATAACAGATTTTTATAATTAAAAACAAACAAATTCAAATTAAGATTCAAAATCAGGGAAAATAAATGTCACGCTAAATATAAACAAAAACAAACATGGATCCAAGTGCAAGTGAGACTTTATTAAGACCAGAGGTCGTAGATGAATAGGTGCAAGAAAAAAGTATACCCAAATAGGCCACCAAAAAGTTCATAGGCGGCCGAATGCTGTAGCTGAAAGGTGAGCTGATAAAGTCCTGAAGGTAGCCGAGACCAGGTAGAACAGAACAGCTCAGACAAAGGTAATTCAGAGCAATTGATACTCTTGACAAGACACATAGCAGTCTGAACAAACAACAAACGCATGTGGAGGTAAGCAAAATGTACCCATGTGACAAAAGCACAGACAACTACAGAAAGTGTGCACAAACTCACAACCGTGACAAAAAATGCAATGTCAAATCAAGACATGCTCCACAGATGTATCCTGATTTTCTGAGTATTTTGTATTGTTGTTTTCCATAATTTTTGAATAACATTTTAAAACAAATATTTAGGTAATGCATTTTTTCTTACTGGGTGACTTTATTTTATTAATTTAAAAATAATATGCTACATCTACAAAAAATATAAAATGATTTTTTTTACATAAGTTTTTATTTGACTAGGATTTTTAGTTAAATTTTACTCTTTAAATGTCAATGAAAATCCTGTTTAATTTAATATTTAATCATGTTTTCCAGGATAATATTATCCCTGATTTATTTTTAATTGTACTTTCTTTTGAATAGCATTCTAAATCACTTTTTGTGTATTTATATATTTTTTATTTTAATATCTTAATTGTGCATTGTTTAAATTACATTGTAAATCATATATTTAAAATTTAAATAACAATTTATTAAAATTCATTTATATTTTAAATTTACTACAGGAATTTCACTTTTTAATGTTTATCTTTTAAAAGCACTATGGCTACTATTTAATTGTTTATATTTCTAGGGGAATTTAAGCTTAGATTTGTATTAATTAATACATTTGTATTATTATTAATAATAATAATAATAATAATAATAATAATATTTTTTTTTAATTATTATTATAAAACAAATTTTATTAAATGTTAAAAGTTATTAAATTTTTTTAAATGTTAATAATACTAGCTTTTCTGTCTGGAGGAATTTAAGCTTTAATTTTTATAATTTTTTTTATTTTTTTATTATTTTTTATTTATTACATTAAACTTTCATCCCATTTATTTTCAATTTTAATATGTTTTTTCTTTTTGGATATTCTAAATCCTATTAATATGATAAATGTAATAAAAATGACATTATTAATATAGTTATTAATATAGTATAATTTGAGCAGCACAGTGGCGCAGTGAGTAGCGCTGTTGCCTCACCGCAAGAAGGTCGCTTGTTCCAGCTAGTTCTCCCCGTGTTTGTGTGGGTTTTCGCCGGGTCCTCTTGGATCCTCCAAAAGTCCAAAGACATGCACCATAGGTGAATTGAATAATCTAAATTGTCTGTAGTGTATGTGTGTGAATGGGTGTTTCCCAGTGATGGGTTGCAGCTGGAAGGGCATCTGCTGTGTAAAACATTTGCTGGATAAGTTGGCAGTTCATTCTGCTGTGGCAACCCCTGATTAATAATGGGACTAACCTGAGAAGAAAATGAATGAATGAATGAATGAATATAGTTTGACTGATGTTTCTAGGAAATTGATATAATTTTATGCAAATCTATTCTAATCTACATCATTACAATCAAGAAGTCTGTTATCAAGTCCACAGATGTCTGACTGTTATTCTGCTATATACAAACGCTAGGAAGAAAACCATACATGGGTAAACAACAGATAACATATAATACAACATTTTACATGCATTACATTTTACAAATGTGATACTGCAAGCCCTTATCAGTACGCCAATTCTGATAAACCCAGAAAATGGATGAGCAGGAGTGGGAAGAATCTTACTACGGTATGTGCAAGAGCACAAAGCAACCTATTCCACAGCTCACAGAAATGCCTTTGCACACACAGGCAATGCAGTCAGGAGTCCAACTGTGCTTGTTTGCAAGAAAAGCTTCAATAGGCATTGGATATGCAGTGCAGAATACAAGCATTTCATCTCTTTAATTCATGCAGCCACTGCGTAACTGCGGAGGAGTTTGGATGAAAGCTCTATGTTGGCTTGCTGAAAAACAGAGACACACGTTCACAGGACATTTCTGAATCAGAGTGTCTGTCTTGTCTCTTACCAAACAGAAAAGAAGATACATCAAGGCTGTCAGCTTGATCAGGCCTGAAAGGAAGGGACATTCAGCCATGACTCGAATACGGTTGCTTTTGTATCATCAAGTTGTGTAATTAAGTTTAAGGCTTTTATTACGAGCATACAATGTTATATGTGCTTTATTCTGCAAGCTTGGCCCGTTTAATTGCTTGAGCTGGATGTGAAGTGTTTTGCAATTACATTTGGGAAAATTAGTTTTTGTGTGATGAATCCATTTAATATGATTATTATCTCAATTAGTCCTCATAAAACGTAGTAATCGAGACTCAGGCTACAGTTGTTCCCTGAATGTCGTAAACTAATTATCTCAAACGATAATTCTGCAAAAAACTGGGTAACTTTCTCATTAGTGCCGTGGCTGAGCGAACGCCATTAAGGCCATCTTATAAAGCATCTAGAACTTTGAAGTGCGTCCCAAATCTCTTATTGCTAATGAGCCACACAGTTTTTAGACACAACACTTAGAATTGAAGATGGCGTGAAATAACTGAGTCTAATGTGCCTTGTTGGAGTATCTGGTGCTTTTAGCTGTTTGATACAATTTACTGTGGCATGTTTAAACTTCATACATTTGGAAAAGTTTCAAAAGTTATGTAGGCTAAGGGCGTACTCCCACTATGAACAGTTGCCTTGAACCGGGCTGAAGCATGCTTGTCTCCCCTCCCGTCTCCCCGACGGCCCGCACTCACATTGCATTCGGGCCTGAGCACGCTTACGTCATCGATGATGCGCTGTTCAGTAAGAAGCGCACAGCACAGTGGAGATTTCTTTAGTTATATCGTTTTAGTCATTTGATATGCAGTGACACGCAGTCAAATATTTTGCTGAACAACAGTTTGCATTCATTGATCAGTAAGAATGAAAATCCAATGAAGAAAAAAATCCATATGAAACAGTACCCTAAAAGTGACGTTGCGTCTTCAGTTTCAGGCTCAGACGCGCTTTGCTTCGCGCGCTGAGCCCAAATGAACCGCGCTCTGGCACACCTCTTCCAATCTGGCCAGGGCCGGCAACCTGAACCGTGCCTGAGCCCGATTCAGAGCACTCACACTTCTCAAATGAGCCGGGAAACGGCCTGGGCATGGTTTGGATAGCATAGTGTGAGTACGCCCTAACTTAAAGCGAATTAAATTAAACTAACACTTCCAACTAAAGGAAGTGAAACGGGATAGAAAAGAATATGTACTCAAAAGACCTGTACATCTCCAAAACCAAGTCTTATTAGAAAAAAAGACAGCAAAAAATTATTTTCACTTACAGTCTCTATACAAACTCCATAGCTCTACACAGTCAAAGTTATTCTTGATCCGTCCCAGCGGCTTGCTTCAGATCTTTGTCAATATATAACTTTGCATCTGCAGGAGATGTAAACCTTCTGGTATTTCCATTATAGGTGATACAAAGAATGGCAGGGAAGCGCAAAGCATGATGCACTTTCAGCTCTCTCAGCATTTACAACATCTCGCTGAATCTTCGCTGTTGTTCCATTACCTCCGCCGTGTAATCCGGAAAAAACAGCACCCTATGTCCCTGGTTGTGGTGGGGAAGGCGTGATCGAACACCCAAAAAGGGGGGAGAGCAAGCGGAGACACCGGCGGCTGGTCAGTGGTCCAATCATAAATAATCAGTAACACCTGTATTTTCTAGTGATTGGGCCGGAGAGACACCTTCATAAGGGGAGGAGAAGGAACAGCCGGGAGAGAGGAGAGCCAAGCCTGCAAACACACACACACACACACACACACACACCCAGACTGGGATATCCAGCACAACCAAGAAATATTAATAAAGAATTGTGCTTACCAGATATCGCCGACCTTGTCTTTTTCTTCCTACACAACGAACTTTATTACACTGGTATTCGAGTTGTCGTCCCTGTCTGAAACGTTGAATCCGCTCCTTATCCTGGAAGTAATGAATCCGTGCAATTATTGTCCGCGATTTACCTTCTTCCAGGGGTTTAGGCAGTGGAACTTGGTGTGCGAGGTTCGGAGAAGTCTTTGAAAAGTTGCGGTATCAGCTCCGTTACGAACTCGGTTGGCCTTCCTTTTTCAACTCCTTCTGGGATACCGACAATTCTAATGTTATTGCGGCGTGATCGACCCTCAAGGTCGTTAAGCTTGGACTTTAGCATCTTGTTCTCTTTGCTTAAAGTATCCACATCATTTTCCAGGGAATGATACAGGTTTCATGATCACCCCTCTACTGTCTCGAGTCTCTCAGTCAGCTCACGCTTCGTTGTTTGTATGGTTCGAAGAGTTGCTTCAAGTTTGTCAAATCTCTCATCCAAGGCGGTGATAATCTTATCCGATCTCCATCATCATCGACATAGCTTTTCCTTCAAGTCCGAAGCCCGCCGTTTGGTCGCTCATCGACATTATGTCAGTAGCCTCTGGCTGTGACAGGGAAGGTTTAATGCCCTGGGGCTGTTTTTTTGACGGCATTGACAAAGTTTAAAGATAAAATGTAGCGCTATGGTTGTCAGGCCAAGCTTTTAGCCCATTTGAGTTAGTCTAATGTTATGAAAATTACTGTTTAATCGACTTGATTGTGGATACCGTGGCCAACACGTCTACCTGCTCTGCTGCTCCATGGCGCCCCCAGTACGCCCTAACTTTACATAGGAGTAAATGCTTAAACTGTGTGTTTTAAAACTCACAGGAGGATTAAAGTCACAAATTTTGTCAAGTAAAATCAAATAAATTCAAATTAAGAATCAAAATCGAGAAAACAAATGCATTGTTAAATCTACAGATATATCCTGACTTTCTGATATTTTAAAACAATAGGTAATGGATTTTTCTTGCTAGCTGACTATTTTCTTAATTTAAAAATATGTTAAATCTAAATAATATATACAAGTTTAAATCCTTTTTTACATAAAGACTGGTATTTTTACTTTAATTGCACTGTAACAGTTGGAGTCGCAGTCAGGTGACAACGGAGTTGAGAATCAAAGTTCAGTTTATTATCAAGAGTAGTCAGGTAGGCAACTGTCAAATGGGTACAAATTAGGGTTGGCTGACATTGTGTTGAGATCCCGAAGGGCAAGTGTTTCAGACAACACTGCGCAGAAGCATGATCTGTGAAACCCAGGTCATATGTCTAAGATTATTTAAAACACCCAGGCCATGTGACTAGGGTGATTCGAAACACCCAGGTCACTTGACTAAGGTGATCAAAACACCCAGGTCACGTGACTAAGATGATCCAAAACACCCAGGTCACTTGACTAAGGTGATCAAAACATCCAGGTCACGTGACTAAGGTGATCCGAAACACCCAGGTCACATGACTAAAGCAATTCAAAGCATCGATCATTTCAAAAGTGTTTCGAGACCTGGCAAATCTGCATTTGACTTCATGTAACCTAGTGGACTAACTGTGCTGCAAATTGCCCAAGTTCGAATCCCGATTTGTACAAATACTCAGAAATTATGACTTGAAGTATTTTAATAATGTTACTTTTTATGACCAAAACTAAACACATTTATTCACAAAGTGTTCATTTGGATGTCAGACCAATGTTAAAACAAAACATGTTACAAGAACAGAGCAATTAAAAGTAACCTCTATAGCTGCAACACCCTTGATTCAAACCCATTATCTCTGCATGCTAGTCAGGAGCTCTCACCGCTCCACTAAATCACTTTAACCCTCAACTCTACAACGTGGCATTTAATACCTCAATTTGTTTAACTGCTTCTGTGTTGAAGCGGTTCCAGAGTAATACATGAAAAAAATGACCACTAGGTGTCACTGTAGAGGCGAGTTTCGAAACGTTTTGAAGTTACGACACATTTGCTTTGACTTGTTTCATGAAGCCTCGCTCTGCCCACCACTAGTACAAACTGGAGCATAAGGGGGAAATCCAAAGTGTGTAGTCAGAAACGGGCAAAAGTGGTCGATACAGGTGGCTAAACATTTAACAAGGAAACAAGGCAAGAATCAACCATGGAAGTACTAGACAAAACAAGGATATACTTAGTAGTGTTACAGCAAACAAGACTCAATTGGCACTATGTACTTGTGAACTTACACACTCAACAACATGGTATATGTATGTACAGTAGTGCCGTCCCAAATGGAACACTAATGTTTTTTTACTAAGTGAAATTTCAAACCGTTTCCCTGATGACGTTTTCCAAATTAGGGAAATAAATGACCAAAGTACCAAACAATACCCACCATCAGTATAACCGCATTCACCATCGGGAGGTGCTATAATCAGTCTTTTAGGAGAATTTTGCTTTTGCCATCCAAAAATAAATGAAGTAATCCAACATGTGCGGCCGATAGCTCCGCCCCTTCTGCTATGTGAGCAAAGTAATTAAAGTGCACTTATTATTTTTAGAGTTTTCACTGTGAATGCACAACATTCACTATTTATACTACAAAATGGCGTAGAATAGTGCATAAGTATGCGATTTGGGACGCACCTTGTGTGTGAGTGAGATGCATATATAATCCTGGTAATCAGTCTATCATGAGCTTCCAGCTGTATGTGATTTAATCAGGGAGAATCAGGAACTGGTGTGTGTGAGGTGCATGATATTATTTGTAGTCCAGTTCAGGGACATATGTGTAGTTCTCCAGTAATCTGCAACCGATAAATCGCTGGTGATCATGACATGTACATTCTCTTTAAATAACACTCTAAATCCTGTTTAACTTAGTATTTAATAATGTTTTTTGGGGTAATATTATCTTAAATTTATTTTGTACATTTCTCTTTAAAGAGAGCATTCTAAATCACTTTTTATATTTATCACTATGGGAGCTTCTTACATTATGAATTATATTATAGATTTTAGTTATAGTAACTACTTTTTTTCAGTTCAATTCATCAATATTTTTAGATCTGTCTTCTTACAACAGGAATTTCTTTAGTGTTTCTTTTTTAATAACACTACAATTTTTTTGGCAGCTTATATCTGAGCATGTTTGAACTTTATACATTTGGAAAAGTTTCAAAAGTGATGTAGGCTGTGTTCAGAAACACACAGGAGGATTAACGTCACAAGAATGTGACAACTTGATCACTTAATTGGGCTGAAAGTTAGAAAACTCTTCAATGCAATTCTTGACACAAATATCTTAATCAGTCAATCAATGCATTTAGGCATGTAATCAAGTTGATTAGCTGAAGTTTTAACCAATTGACTGTCATGATAATGGCAATTTTGCTATACCATACTAGCGACAAGCCAACCACAGAGAAAATAACTTTTTTCAGATTACTTTGAGAACGACGCTTCATCATTGTGCATTGAATTTTAAAGCATTTAATAATTGATACAAGAGTGTTTCGTGTGTGTTTTTCTTCCTGCCAACTGTGTTTTCAGTGAATTAAGATGGAAGAAATGGCAGATGCTCTCGTCTACAAAAACCCTAATGTTTCGTCTCCAGTTTGGCAATATTTTATGCTTTCAACCAAACAAGTGAGAGCCTGCCAATTTGCAATTTTGCTAATTATATGAAGGAAAGTAATATTGTGAGATATAAAGTTATTTTGTTGTAAAGCTGCAATTGTGAGCTATATAAGGTCATATCTTTAGAGTGCTATCAATTTTATTTTATTTTGCATGAAATATCATACTGCTTTTTGAGAAACAGTTGATTATTATGCAATGTAAAGGTCAGATTTTGTTATATAAATGTCAGATATGAAGCTGCAGTATTGGTCCGATATGAATATGTTGCTGTTGTGACATCCTGTGGTTGTGGGGAATTAGGATCATATTGACAGATATGAAGTTGCTATTGTGAGATATGGTCAGATATAAAGTAATCATCAGATAATGTATATGCCTGTATACATTTATTTAGGATATATTGTGCAAGATGAATTTATGAGATATGAGGTGTTATTGGGATATATAAAAGTATATAAGATATGAAGTTGCAGGTGAGAAATACAGACATGAAAGAAACGTGGATAAAAATCATATTCATAAAGTCATACCTGGATTTACAAACAGGACTTAAACCAAATGCTGTTGTGAGTTATAAGGTAACACTGTCATGTGTTAGAAAATATTGTGAGATGTAAACCAGGACTTTTTCTTTATTAAAGTTTATAAAAAATATATCAAAATGACTTAACAAATTACAGACTGATAAATGACACTAAAATCAAATATAATCACTTTTTTTGTCAGTGATGAGTGGAAAGTTTAGGTACAGGCTCCAGACAGTGCAACATACAACAACATACCTTTAAAACAATATACTAAATACAATTATATAAAAAATACAGTGCAAATGCAATGCTATACTGAAGACAATTTGTAAAATACACTGTAAAAATTATATTAAGACAAAGTCATGACAACAAATGTTTTAGGTTACTTTACCTTTACGTTAACTAGGTTTTTACCAAATGTATTAGTTATAAAACTTTAATATTTCTAGTCAGTTTGACTAATGTAAGTTGAGATGACTAGACAATACTGTTCAATACAGCTAAACTATTTTTTATTTATTTATTTATTTTTTTCACAGTGTACAGTGCAAAATACAAAGAAAGATTTTAGGATATTTAATATACATTTTAAATATATTTATTCATTTATTTTCCTTCGGCTTAGTCCCTTTATTTATTAGGGGTCGCCACAGTGAAATGAACCACCAACTTATCCAGCATATGTTTTACACAGCAGATGCCCTTCCAACTGTAACCCAGTACTGGGAAACATCCACACACACTCAGTCACACACATACACTACGGCCAATTTAGTTTATTTAATTCACCCACAGTAAAGCGCATTTCTTTGGACTGTGGAGGGAACCTGAGCACTCAGAGGAAACCCATTCGAACGCCGGGAGAACATGCAAACTGACCCAGCTGGGACTCGAATCAGTGACTTTCTTGCTGTGAGGCGACAGTGCTAACCACTGAGCCACTGTGTCGCCCACATTTATATACAGTCTGTACATAAACAGAAAATAACTTGTGACAATACAGAAACTTCTGTACTGCCCCTTGTTGTTTACTTCCTTCGTCACTGCCTTTTCCATAATGAGTTCATCACCAGTGGATGCGAGGACTAATTGAGATGCGGTGAAATTATATAAGAGTTTTTTTTTTTTTTGATGAAGAGAGAGCTCTGACCTCCAGAGTGGGAGTGATGTTAGTGTCACCAAGTTGCGGGTGTGGCTCTGTCTGGGCGTTTGTCTCTGAGGAAGCTGAGGAAGAGATGCGGGTGATGCTCAAGTTAATATTGACTGGTCTTCTATAGCCACCATACAAATTACCTGGTAGTTGCCGACATACCAGTCCTTATGTTGTCAGGCTGCCAAGTTACTGGTGTCGGTGTGTGAGGACAACTCTGTAAACGGCTGCCTATCACTTCTCCTGTCCGTGCTGTCAAGTCACCTGCCAGCCAGTGATCTGCTGACGTGGAACCTCTGAAACCACTGTACCGGAAGCCGCTTGGGACAGTTTCACACACACACACACACACACACACACACACACACACACACACGGACACACACACACACGGACACACGGACGGACACACAGACACACACACACACACACACGGACACACACACACACACACACGGACACACACACACGGACACACACACACGGACACACACACACACACACACACACACACACACACACACACACACACACACACACACGGACACACACACGGACACACGGACACACACGTATTTTAAGTATTTTAGGATATGTCTTACACTCAAAAAAGATGTTTGCTGTTTGTTTAAACTACATATTTAAAATGAATTCGTATTAAAACTGAAAACACAATTCTTGAGGTTTTTTGGGCGACAGCTCAATTGTTTTATATTCAATCCACTTAAATTTGTAAAGCTAATAAATTATCTTAATTCCTTCATGCTGTCTCAACACAAAGCGACTGTGTGGAACTCAGCATTTCTTACAATGTAAAATGTATTTTAAGATATGCCACAGCTCACACACTACAATTCTCTTTCAGTTAAGACATCTCAAACATGCCATTTAATCTAGGACTAGCCTTAAGCCTTGTCTGTTAAACCGGCGATAAGATTTGAGATATTGTTAGATTTGTACGGTAAGATATACAGTTGCCGTTGTAAGGCATCAATTCATACAGCGGGACATAAAATGATATTGCATGATAAAGCTGTAGCTGTGAGATATAAATCCAAATCCTCTGCGTTTACCTGTAATGGTTATGGCCTTACACTAACACCAGCATGAAGCTGTGTGTGTTTCCCACAGTCTAGAGCTCATTCACATACAATAAAGCTCTGTTTGCTGCACACCCCTGTTACTGGAATGAGTTATGAGTTTGAATTTTAGAGTCATCGAATCATCTTTACTAGTAGTGTAGCTTAGGGAAATACAGCTGGGGTAAAAAAAAAAAACACAACTGAGACGCCGCTGGTGTATGGTTTAATGATAGATAGATCATTGTTTTAATGTTCTCCTTGTTTCATGCTTGGCACATGCCAATTAATTTGCCATTTGTATTAATTGAGGTCACCATTGCTCTCGCTGCAATTCTGCCCCAGGTTCAGTTATTAAGGCTCTGCGGTCGTGTTGCAAATGAGTCTTAATCAGACGTCAGTGTGAAATTCATAAGCCTTCATGAGTCATTTGTGTAATACAACATGACTGCACCCCTCGTGTGTCTGGCTAATATGATTACAGAAAGCCAGCATCACAGATTGAATGTCACATGAGGTGGTAAACGAATTGATCTAAAGTGGGCTTCAAAGCATGCAGGTGCTTTCTTTCAGGTCCAGTGTTTGTACATCAACCAAAGAAACTCCTGTAGAGACAATCGTGTGTGTGTGTGTGTGCGTGTGCCCATATTCCCATATGTAAATCCCACTGCACTTTGCCCTGATTGCAGCAATTATGATCAATCCAAATAGTTGAGTATGCATATTAATAACAGTCATCTAAATACCCTCATCATCATTATGTGATTATTAGTTCACTCAGGTTGTGAGTAATTACTCATGGATCAAAAATATGTTTGTAATTTGTTCAGCTTGATGAAATATCTCAGCTGTGTATTCGCAATTTGTATCGTGTGGAAGTGTGCTATTCACATGTTTGTCAAAAATGTGCACTCGCAATAATGGGATAGAAATTGTGAGGTTTGAAGTTGCTAATATATTGTAAGAGGTCATTCTGTTGTGTGTTATGAGGTAATGCTCATGTGTTTAGAAAGTAATGTGAGATGGAAAGTCATTGACTACGTTTACATGGACATCAGTAATCGATATGTTTGCCTTAATCTGATTAAGACAATAATATGATTAGGGTGTTTACTTGAGTCGCTTTTTAAATGTTACTTTCAAGAGTTTGCCCTTGCTGATGATTGGTTATAATGCGTATTTTTGGCATGCTGTCCCGGGAGAGAGCCCTGAGCTTGTGAGATCCTCGAGCCCGGGGCTCCCTCCCGTTGCAGGGCAAGAGGGGAGTCTGAGCTCAGGTAGGTCTTGAGAACTACCCCTGCTTGATAAAGGTAATGTAGACTGTAAAGAGCTATGGAGAGTGTATGTGAATTTGAGCTAGTCTATGATGTCAATTTAGTTTTTGTCATTTTACTTATGTTCCGGAGAGTCCGGGGAAAACCTACGCAAACACGGGGAGAACATGCAAACTCCACATAGAAATGCCAACTTGGCTAGGTAAGATCTGAGCCAGTGACATTCTTGCTGTGAGGCAATGATGCTAACCATTGGGCCTCCGTGCTGCCCTGACAAGGAAAGGGGAGGAGTAGGGGTGGAAGGGGGGATTCTTCAAGACGAAGATGGCTAAGGTAAGATACTCTGGTTATTTATAGTGATTTGGAATCTTCCGATTGGTGGATCGTGCATTAGCTAACGAGGATCAGCTGCTATTAATCATAAGCGCGTGCTCCTCTCGAAATTAGTTTATAAATAAACTTCACTTCATGACCCCGTTTTACATGTTATAGCACATAATTTGATTAACATCACTGCATCACCATGCTATCCACATTTCCTCTGGAGTTTCATGTCATTCCGGATGTTTCATTTTTCATTTTTCGACTTTAACTGCAGGTCGTCATTTTCACTTTTTTTTCAGGAACATTTCATGCATGCCCTCTATGACAAACGAGATTTTAGATGCGAGTATGAACTGCTGGAAGAGTGTTGTTTTAATGGAATTTGATACTGTACACCATATGGGGGGGGGGGGGGGGTGATTAAGGCATTTACATGTCTGTACTACACTTTGCGACTAAAATCAGCATACTCCACGTCTTAATTCCATTTCTGTTTAGTTTGATCCTGACCCTAATCGGATTAAATCAATAAATTGCTGTTTACATGGTTGACACTTAATCAGAGTATTGTCTTAATCATATTAAAATCGAACTATTGATGTCCATGAAAACTTATTCAATGTCAGTATAAAGCTACAGATATATCATATTGTGAGCGATCTGTATGGTAGTGTGTGATATGATTTTACTATTATGAAACTATATCCTTGAAATTAAAATTGAGTGTGAAGAGTATGATATGAATTATCTGTGTATAGAGTATAATAACAGTGCTTAAAGATCCTCATCTACACTATTTAGAGTTATTTGATCTTGCATAAGGCTGAGCAGGCTTATTTTTAGGCAATGATTGTGTTGGTTGCTGCAGCTTTGATTTATTGCTTAAAAATAAATCTTGATTTTGGAGGATGATGTCCAGACATGTCCAATTCTTATTTTCATGGGTCTCAATATTAAGTTATTGTGCATTTGAGCCTTGTTAGTTGTCTAATAAACAAGGTGAGGATTGAACATACACAGCTTCTTTAAAGTAATTCACTCAGGGTAGAGATCTTGGAATCTCTTCCAATTTTCTGTTGTGCTAGAACAATTCCTGTGTGTTTAAAAGAGAAATATATATGTATGTATATGTAGTGCTACCGTCAAGAAGCAAGACTTAATTTGTACTTTGTAACTTTCATTCACTTTCATTTTCACATAAAAGCGTCTCCTAATTTAGTGCTTACTGATGGGACATTTACTCTCGGGAAGCCTTGTTTCAGTGCTTGGAGATGCTTTTTAACATGCAGAGCCAGTTCAGAGAGTAATTAAAGGAAATAGAAAGTTAAAGTAATTTATTTAAAATGTAAATCAAAACTGTAAAACCGCAATATGCATAAGCATATTAAACCGTGAAGGTCATACTGAATGGTTCAATATTTTACTGAGTATTGCGGCATCCCTAATATATATTGAATATTATCTAATTAGCTTACTTCCCCAAATCATCAGATGGCCTTCAAGATGCAGTCAGAAAGTGCAATTATTGCATGACCCATAGACCATTCAAGGACAGTGTAAAGATGTTTACCTATGTGCTCTTACACTTCTTTTATCACCAAGCCATGCATAAATGACTAAACGAGAGTAACTCCTAGATTTCCATGATTCTGATGTAACAGAGACAGGGAGGCAGCAAGAGACCAGGACTAGCAAAACCTCGAAAACAGCTTATGCCTTTTAAAGACTGCAAAGTTTATAATAGCCGGTGGCTACATTTCAGAGCACCCTGGAAGTTGTTACATATTCTTTTTGATGGATCCCTGTGTTTATAGAGCTCTGAGCTGCATGATGATTCACTTCAGCTCATTGCATTAATGCTTTCCTCATGTTTGTAATTATCTTCAGAAGACAATAAAGTACAAATGTGGTTACCGTGAGGTGTAAGTTTCTGACTTACCTAAAGCATTAAATGTCTCTTCATTGGTGTAACTCATGGTTGGAAATTGTCAATATCAGTATATTTTTATATTATCTGTATATCTGTCAGAATATAAATATTTTCCATCCATCCATTTATTCGACTAAATAACGGATTGATTGACCATCCATCCATCCAAATTACTGATTGACTGACTGACTTTTCATCCATCCATCCATCCAAATAATTGATTGACTTACTGACTGTTCATCCATCCACCCAAATAACTGATTGACTTACTGTGACTGTTCATCCATCCATCCATCCATTCATCCATCCACCCAAATAACTGATTGACTTACTGACTGTTCATCTATCCATCCATCCAAATAACTTAACTATCCATCCATTCATCCATCCAAATAACTGATTGACTTACTGACTGTCCATCCATCCA
>CAIGQZ010032312.1:13228856-13264763 GCA_903798205.1 Danio tinwini
TCCGTCCATCCATCCAAATAACTGTTTGACTTACCATCCGTCCATCCATCCAAATAACTGTTTGACTTACCATCCGTCCATCCATCCAAATAACTGTTTGACTTACCATCCGTCCATCCATCCAACTAACTGTTTGACTTACCATCCGTCCATCCATCCAAATAACTGTTTGACTTACCATCCGTCCATCCATCCATCCATCCATCCATCCATCCATCCATCCATCCATCCATCCGACTTACTGACTGTTCATCCATCCATCCATCCATCCATCCATCCATCCGACTTACTGACTGTTCATCCATCCATCCATCCATCCATCCGACTTACTGACTGTTCATCCATCCGAATGAACCATTGTTTCTCACACAAATTTAAATACTGTAAACTTTTACAGATGTTTATATATGCACAAAAGCCTACATTTATTCTGTTCCTCATATATGTCATACCAGTGATACATGCTATGACATCAGGGATTTGTGTGGACTGATCTCTCAGATTTGAATAAAAATATCTTGGCATTTCAGTCATTAATGAATGATATGAGTGTAAATTGATTTTTAAGCTCTCATTTAAGATGTCTCCAGGAATGCATTGCTCTATATTCAAGTGTGCCGTCATATTTTTTCAAGAATTAATCCAGTAAATGTTTTATTTTTATTTTTGTAACATTTGCACAAGGACTGTGACATCTCCTCTGCTTGTTTGGCTGGCCTCTATTTCTAGTTGCATATATTTCTGGCATTTAAATTGCAAATGTTAAATCAAGCTTTTTGCATTGTTTCATGTGTAGCTTGTTAGAGTTTTCAGTGGGCTAACTTCAGCCTCAGACACTTAACTTCACAAAAGAATATTGTATGAAGTCAGACTCCTTTAAGGGATTTTGACTTAATTTTGACAACTTAATTTTTAATTTAATCTAGTTAGATCTAGTTAATTTCCCCAATTAAATCAGTTCTTTAGCCCAAAACATTTAAAGATGCTGTATGTAAGTTTTGGACTCTTCTAAAGCATAAAAATACCATAATGTGTGCAGATATTTAAGAAACATCCCAAGTGAACATACTTGTTTAACTGAAAAACAATGCTGAAGTCAGATATTCTGCTTTGAAAATGTTTTTTCCGTGCCAGAACGCTGTCTTTGTTTAGGTAAATTTAACCTGCACAATGCCAGTTTCAGCACCCCGGGTTGCCTTGTTGGACAACAGCGTATTTCATTCATTCAGTCATTCAGAAAGGCACTGAAAGCATGCGTCCGTGACCGAAATGGACAGTATTCAACATCCAAATGAAACAGATTCAGTTCCACATGAGGTTTTAAATTAGCAAATGATATAAATATTACGAACGTAAACTTTAGATGAGCAGGTTACATTGTAACCGCGTGTCCTAACAACACGCTTTGTGACCAGATACACCGTGATGAGCAGTTTGGCTGTTTGCACCAGACGAAACACGACAGAAATTTAAATACAGCCATTCAGAAGCACAGAATATGCACTCACTCATGAAACGGTAAGGTTTATAATCTATTCAAACTCACACTGTTAGTATTTAGCACTGAATAAACCACACGAGGCTTCCCTGAGGTGATCACTGTCATAGGATTTACATGTTCAGCTGTGAGAAATAGAAGCCGTTTCTAATACATCAATTCAAGGTGTTGGTCAGAACCAGAACTCCTTTTAATATGAAAAATATTTCCTCTACCGAGTGTCGTTTTTAGAACACAGTTTAAATCACTCGCTCCTGTACTCAAACTGGCATCCCGCGCTTGTTTATTTTGATCCAGGAATGCAATACCTAGTTCAACCACTGGGTGTCAAACTTACATACTGCACCTTTAAGTGTGTTGCATTATCTTAGAAATTGTAGAGCTGACAGTGATATTATAATTATAAATGTGTAATTAATTAATAATATCACCCTCCCTACCCCCCACCCCACCATCCACACACACACACACTCACACACTCGCATTCGCAGTCTCACACACACACACACACACACACACACACACACACACACACACACACTTTTAAGGTTTATGATGACTCTCCATAGGCTTTATACTGTAAAAGTTGCTCATTGTTAGGCATGCCCCTAAACCCAACCCCCACAAGAAACATGTGGCAACATTTTAATGTCAAACAAGCTAGTTAGGTATGATTTTTAAGCAATTTGAATTATGAGGACATAAAGGACATGCTCGTAAACCAGCTTAATAGAGTCAAACCAGGTCATAACCTTGCCATTACACAAATTTGTGTCCTCGTAAACCACATAAACCTCTATACATACACATATACACCCTACCTCCATTGCAGGCACTGTTAGGAAAATTCAGAATGAGAACTCAATATATTTTTGTCATTTTGCGTACTCATTTATACATCGTGAACACATTGAGAAGTTTTTTTGCCATGTTTATTGAAAACTTACTATAGAGGAAACCAGGTATTTGCAAGAGATATATTTTTTTGTCATTTTTCCTCACAAGTTGTACTTTATCCTTCAGAGAGTGAAAGGAAATGTCTTGAGTTCCACCACTGATGAAACAATACAAGCATAAAAGCCTGAGCTTTAAGTAATCTGCATTCTGTTTAACACCATCACTTGTATCAGATAGGATCTGTCTCCCTGCATCTGCTTAACCATCTCTCCTCATTTCACCTTACCTCACTTAACCTCTTTCTCCCCCTCCCTGTTCCTCTCTTTCCAAGCTTATGGGTAAAGTCTGAAATAATGTTTGAAATAAGTATTATAACTTAAACGTAAATTACATGATGGTCACTTATCCCTGCCTTTTCAGATAAACTGAGCTGCAGTAGATTTATGCCCAGTATTTGTATAAAGAGCTGGAGCAGATTGCAACAACAGCTTGACTCTTCTATGTAGATGCAATTGCTCCCATTTCCTCCAGCTTGATACCAGTTGTTTGAGTAAACAGGTACATTCCACAGCATGACAAGCGGCACATCACAGTTTGAGCACAGATTTAGTGCATGGCATCATAGTACCAGTGTACTGTATGCTAGTAATTACTGTAATGGCAGCTCATGGCAGCATGCTGTTTTTTTATTTTTTCAGAGAGCAGAGAGAAACATGGGTGAATGCAGCTTTAACGCATTCCCGTATTGGCACAGAATAATGAGAAGAACCTGCACATTAGGATGCTCAGTGCACATCTGATTTTCCCTGTCTGCTCGGGGGTCAGGAGTCATGAAATCTAAAGATTTAATCAGAAATTCAATTAGCATGCAGTGGACTGATGTGACTTGGAGGGGGAGGGAGGGGGTTGGAGGGTAGCGGCTGTGAATGAGTATGGGTGCAAGATGAAACATAAAGGTGGCTGTGCTTATTTTTGAGATAAACAAGGTTATTCAATGCCAAAGGCAAAATTCATACTGGGGCTGTGTAAAAGTATAGGCTAGAGACCAATGTAATTATACGATTATACATTCCAGACAGCATTCATTCCTTGCTTCACAAATTTCTGTCTAAATGGTTAAATATCAATGTCTGTGAAAGGTGTCATATTAAAGGATGTTTGAAAAGGTGTTTAAAAACTGAGCTAACTACCTGTAGAGATTTGTCCACATTTGGAGTTCTCCGGATGAAAAGCCATTATTATTAGTCATATATTTTGGCCATAATTTAAGAATGCTCTGTCTTAATAAGAGGATCTTAACATGCACTGAAATGAAAATCAGTTTCAACCCACTACCTTCACATTGAACGCTTGAATTTTTTTTGCACTGGAATCAGACAAAATGCTTATCTTACAGGGTTATTTTAGTTAACTGAACGGTGCCATAGAGGTCATTGCATCAAGATTGTTCTCTGATATCAACATTGACTACATCAGTAATCGAATAATTTGCCTTAATCTGAATAAGACTATAATATGATTAACGTGTTTACATGAGTTGCTTTTTAAATGTGCCTATCATGACCCCGTTTTACATGTTATAGCACATAATTTGATGTCATTTCATGCTGACCACATAACAAACGAGATATTGGATACGAGTATGAACTGCTAGAAGAGTGTTGTTTTAATGCAATTTGATACTGCACACCGTATGGGGAAAAAAAACCCTCCGCATTTTATGATGAAGGTGTCTGTGGTCCTTTACTGACTGTAGGTGCGGAGAATAGCAGCTCAAACAGCAGCGTGTGTATAGACTATACTGTCACAAAATGCAGCAAAGTCCTACATGATGATAATAGTTTAATTGCCGTGTTTACATGTCTGTACTGCACTTCAATAATGCGACTAAAATCGGCATACTCCACATGTCTTAATTAAATTTCTGTTTAGTTAGATTATGACGATTATTTTATTAATGAATTAAATTGCTGTTTACACGATAAACTCTTAATCAGAGTATTGTCTTAATTGTATTAAAATTGCATTATTGGTGTCCATGTAAACATACTCAAACAACGTCATTTTGACAGGGATAGCATTTTCACCGTGGAAAGTTATTTTACCTCAGACCACATAAGCGATGGGTAAGTGAAAAAAGAAGGGCAGGCCAGATTTACGGTGGCATGCCAGATTGACTGTCAGGCCACCTTAAAATGTCCTGGTGCTCCTTATAGAAAACGTTGTGGCCAATCAAATGCAGCCAGGGCCATGCAATGCATAATAATGAGCTTGGGTCATCAGATTCTGTGTTTTTCACCAGGATTTTACACTTAAGGCATTTTAATTCAATTAATTTTATCTTTATTTCTATAGAACTTTTTAGAATGTCAAAGCAGCTTAACATAGTAGAAAAATAGAAAATAAAAAGCCAAAATAATTCAAATTCTGAAACATGCGAAAATGCAAGGATGACGGTAATGTAGAATGCTAGTGTAGTTCTAGTTAAATTAAAACTGCTTCATCTCAGTTTAGTATAAATGTCACTGTTGAAGTTCAGTTCAGATCAGTTCAAATTTCACAGCTGAAGGGCAATCCACTGAGGAGCAACTCCAAGAATTCAAGTGAAAAAGGAAAGAGGATGTTTGAAATTCACGGTATGTCATTTTCATGTACTTATGTCTTATTCAGCTGTGTCTATAGATTTGCTTTCTATGGCACCTTTAGCTTAAACTAAAACCATAAAAATAATTGCTTGTATTTGAGCTTGTATTTAAGCTGACAAGGCAATATTTGTACTTTTTGTTTAATTTATATTTGAAGTTTGATTCCTGGCGTGAGGTCCTTTGCCGATTCTTCCCCTCTTTCTGCTCCCAAGCTTTCCAGTCTGTTCTCCACTATCCTATCTTAATAAAAGTGAAACAAAAAATATATAATAATAATAATAATAATAATAATAATAATAATAATAATAATAATAATAACACAAACCAGATGCAAATAGTTTAACTTTTGATTTGAAGCAATAGAAGTGTGTGTGTATATGTATGTATATATATGTATATGTATATGTATATGTATATGTATATGTATATATGTATATGTATATGTGTATGTATATATATATATATTAACTCAAAACTCTTTGGAGATGTGCTGTATAATGTTTGTCTTGTATTAAGACTCAAATGACAAGGTTTCGACAGTTTTTATTTTTTTGTTTCAGAACTTTGCTCATCACGTGCGCCAATGAACATGTTTTTTGTTTTTTTAATGAATTTGGATCAATGTTTGAACTGAAGTTATTCCCAACATATGTTAAAGTTAATGTTTTCAAGGACAGTACAGTGGTGTTCACCTAACATGTCAAGTATTTTGATTGAGTTTAATATTCTTAGCTTGTGGAATGTGCAACCTTGACCAATGACGTTGATCGTATTGAGCTCACAGTATAATTATTTTCCTGAGAAATTATTTTCCCCAACAACAAATAAAAAGAAACTTCAGTCTCCTTTCTTATTTTAGATTATAGCATGCCATTCAAATTGATGGGGTTATTAAAAGTTAATCGCCTCATCTGTAAAAGTCTGTGATTTGCTTTGGATTTTCATCTGAAAAGTTGTACATCTTGTTAGACTCTGCGTTTGTTTGAAATCTCTCTTTTAAGAGTGTATTACAGATTTTGATGTCCAAATATTAGTTCTTTCAGAAGTAGAGATTCTAAATGGGATTGTGATACAAAACAATAGGCCTTTTCCATCTAATCATGCAATCAATCAAAATGAGTCGAGGCAGTTACAAGTCTGACACTATTTAAATGTGAATGTGCTGAGATGAAGAAAGTTCATTCCAATTTAAATCCCTCCGCTTCATCTCTCATCAGAAATTAATGTGATTGTTGCTTGTGTTATATAACAACATGTTAAAGTAGGGCTGTGCGTGTCTGTTGAAAAGTCTGAAATAATGATTTTCCGAATTAAAATGAATGTATGATGAATATGAGAAGTTATGGGATGTACTGATTAGTTTTTTATGAAGCTGTAATGAAAATCATTTGCATTATACAATTCCCCTGAATGTTTCAAATGTATTTCACGTGCAAAAAAGTAAGAATAAATAACAAGGAAAATAAATCAATTAAAGAAAAATGTAAACTTTAATTTTATTTTACTATTATATAGTATATTTACATACATTACCTGACAATAGTCTTGTAGTCAATCCCAGTTGTAAGAGCAACAAATAAAAACTTGACTTCTAGTTGATCATTTGGAAAAGTGGCAGAAGGTAGATTTTTCTGCTGAATCATCTGTTGAACTGCATTCCAATCATCACAAATACTGCAAAAGACCTACTGGAACCCACACGGACCCAAGATTCTCACAGAAATCAGTCAAATTTGGTGAAGGAAAAATCACGGTTTGGGGTTACATTTAGTATGGGGGTATGCGAGAGATCTGCAGAATGGATGGCAACATCAACAGCCTGCATTATCAAGACATTTGGGCTACCCATTACATTATAAACAGCAGGAGAGGGCAAATTCTTCAGCAGGATAGCGCTCCTTCAAATACTTCAGCCTCCACATCAAAGTTCCTAAAAAGCAAAGAAGGATCGGGTCAGCCCAGACACCAAACATGAACATTATTGAGCATATCTGGGGTAAGATGAAGGAGGAGGCATTGAAGATGAATTCAAAGAATCTTGATGAACTCTGGAAGTCCTGCAAGCACGCTTTCTTTTCCATTCCAGATAACTTATTAATAAAGTAATTTGAGTTATTGCAGATATGTATGGATGCAGTCCTTCAAGCTCATGGGAGTCATACACCATATTATTTTTTTTCCACTGCACCATGACTTTATATTCTATACTGTAAATCTATTTCTGTTAAGTGACAAGACTTTTGAGACCAAGCAAAGTCAGACCTTACTGTCTTAATTAAATAAAAAAATCAAGGCATGATCAGATTTTATTTTAGTAAAATAAGTGTAATCTAGAGGCATTTCCCTTCTGACACCAAATAATCAACTAGAAGTCAAGTTATTATTTGTTGCTCATAAAACTTGGATAGGCAACAAGTCTTTGTCAGGTAGCGTGTGTAATATATAGTGCTCAACATATAGGCATGGGACGATAATCGTTTTCAAGGTATACCGTGGTTTGGAAAAGTCAAGGTTTTAAAACCGCCAAAAATATATTTTTTTGGTAAGATTTTTTATTTAAGTTTTTTCATTTTTATATTTTTTAGGACAACAGTATCTCCATCAGAAAAGACACTGTTTAAATGGTAAAGAAATCTGTTTTTTGAACAAATGAAGACAGCAGAAGTCAAATGATTCATTTGAGTTATTTAGCCTGACATGTTTATAGTTCCAAAATAATCTAAATGTTTCTGAAAATAAAATATATTGTGTTCGAAGTGGAAAAAAGTTTTAGATTTTTTTTTTTACCCAGACATTTAAAAAGAATATAATTTAGAGCAGTAATCACACTACTGTGGTACTGTTAAACCGTGATATTTTAATCCAAGGTTATCATACCATCAAAATCTTATGCCGGCCCATGCCATCAACATATAAGTACACTCCTCACAAATCTCTCATTTGAATTATTATTTTCTATAGGAAGCTTTACAATATTACATTTGTGCATTATAAATTAGATTTAGTCTGAAGCCAAATCTGGAGCTAATCTAACAAAATAACTTGTGATAATGATTCAATTTTAGTACACTCAAATTTGTATGTTAGGGGAAAAAAAGAGCAAAATTCAAGAAAAACTGAAAATATATATAGAATTTTGAAATTTTCTAGTTTGTAACTTTTTTCCTCAATATTTTGCACAAATTTAAATGTATTATCATTTTATTTTAAATATGCTCGGTGACTAAATGTTATTTTAGTAAATATATCTGTTTAATACATCGGTTTTGTTCAAATGCACCAAAATATATTACGTATAATCACTGAGAAATGGATAAAAATATTCATTTTTAAAATGGGGTGTACTCATTTATGTCGAACACTGTATATGTAATACATATACAAATCAATAATGTCATATTGTAATTAGTATTTTATTATTTTAAATAACAGTAATAAGTCATTATAATATTTACACAAACTGTTCCGTTTTAAACTTTTCATAAAACTGTACACTTATGTTTTATGGCAGTTATGCAAAAAGCATAATTATGACTGGTAAATTGTCTTATTTCACTGGTCATTAGCAGGTGACAAAATGTTAGATATAGGCCAGATTCGAGAATATACTGCAAATGATTGAAAGTACATGGTAATATCAAATCAAAGATACAAGTTTTAAATGGTGTATTACCAGTAAAAACCAGCAGAGGTTTTACAGGACCACAATAATCCACCAATCACAGGTGTTAACTCTCATTTCTGAATGAATTTAGATGCTATTGTCAGGGGTTAAAGGCCAACTAAAGGCTTTTATAATTCTTTCTGCACTATAAAACAAACAGACTCATGCTTTAAAAATTTAAAAGCAGTGCAAGCAACTTTTGTGTGTGTGACAGTGAGCAGAGAGAAGAAACATCCGATGCAGTCCTGATGAGTCACAAAGGATTAATCTCTTGTCTGTGTGTGCACGACTTAAAGTGCATAGGATAGGAGACAACAACGCTTGCTTGCTTTTATCTCTTTCCTCTCTGTCTCTCGGTTTTGTGCTTCGACTGCACGCCGTCACAAACACATCTGCCACATCAAGGCGCCAGTAGATCGGGCCAATTTCCTCATCAAATCAAAAAGCATTATTGGGCATATAGTGCTCAAAACATCTCCAGCAAAATAGGACTTGTGTGTGTTTGTTTGGGAGCCCGAAGGATTGTGATATGAGCAAAGACATCCAGTCTATACACCTGATCTAGTTTCCATTGTGTAGAATCAGCAAAGCAAGACAATTGGCTTAAACAAAGCATTTTCATGTGATCTTATTGGAAATATCTGTGAATTTTATTGATGTGTGATGTGTATTTCAATTACAGTAGCTAATTTGTCTTTTAGAAGGATTTTAACCATTATAATAGATCTATAAAAAATATTTACCTCCTACCACAGCTATGCTGATGACACTCAAATCTACTTAGCCTTACTGCCTAATGACTACAGCCCTGTTGACACCCTCTGCCAATGCATTAATGAAATGAACAGTTGGATGTGCCAAAACTTTCTTCAGTTAAACAAAGTGAAAACTGAAGTCATTGCATTTGGGAACAGAGATGAGGTTCTCTAGGTGAATGTGTACCTTGGCACTAAGGGTCAAACAACAAAAAATAAGGTCAAAAATTTTGGTGTGACTCTGGAGTCAGATCTGAGTTTTTAATAGTCTTGTCAAAGCACTTAGTAAATCAGCATACCATCATCTCAAAAACATTGCAAGAATCAGATGCTTTGTTTCTAGTGAAGGCTAAGAGAAACTTGTTCATGCTTTTATTAGCAGCAGGGTGGATTACTGTAACGGCCTCCTCACGGGCCTTCCCAAAAAGACAGTCAGACAGTTACAGCTCATCCAGAACGCTGCGGCCAGGATTCTGACCAGAAGCAGGAAATCAGAGCACATCACACCTGTCCTCAGGTCTCTACACTGGCTCCCAGTTACATTCAGAATAGATTTTAAGGTATTTTTATTTGTCTATAAATCACTAAATGGCCTAGGACCTCAATACATTACAGATATGCTCACTGAATGCAAACCTAACAGGTCACTCAGATCTTTAGGATCATATAAACTAGAAATTCCAAAAGCAAAGCAGGGTGAATCGACTTTCAGCTACTATGCCCCTCGCTGCTGGAATCAGCTTTCAGAAATGATCAGATGTGCTCCAACATTAGGCACATTCAAATCAAGACTGAAAACACATCTGTTTAGCTGTGCCTTTACTGAATGAGCACTGCACTACATCTGACAGATTACAGTATTGTTCTTTTCTTTTTATTATTTTATAACCCATTTTAACCCATTTTTATCTGTTTTTACTGATTTATTAGTTGATTTTATTTATTTTTTTGTCTTTTTATTCTTGTTTATGTAAAGCACTTTGAATTGCCACTGTGTATGAAATGTACTATGTAAATAAACTTGCCTTGCCTTGCCTTACCTGTTTTTTTTTCTTTTCCTAAAATGGCTTAACCTGAAGTGCTGTACATTTTTTTTTTTTACAAATTTTTTAAGGTACTTTGTTGTCATATGACAACAATGGATCTAACTTAGAAATTTTCAATTTAGAACTTTCTTTCTAAAATGATATAATTGGTGTTGCAGTAATATAAGCTTTAACACAGAACTTATAAATGACACCTTATATATACTTTCCAACAACTGATATTTCTACAGCTTTCATTTATTCCATTCCTTTTTTTTGCTGAATATTATTGAAAACAAACATAATATTGTATTATTGTACATACAGTAAATATAAATATTTTCTCCAGTAAATATTATAACAAATAAATAACACATCTAGTATATCCAGATGCATCGGAATAATGTACTGTAGCTACTAGCTAACAATGTTTATATATTATTCTATATACTATACTACGCCTGTCTTATCTGCCTCAGAGCTTACTTGAACAGTCTCCATCACTGCTCTTATCAAATGTCCAATCTGCATCATTCTCTAGTCACTATAACCCATCTAATCCTCACTTTCCTTTGCAGGAAGAGCCAGTTCTGTGCTTTTTTTTTTTTTTGCTTGTTTCACTCACCATAGAACATGGTGGTGCTCGCTAATACACTGTTCCCTGTATTCATATCTATTCAAAAGTAGTATTGCCATTTAAAACTAGATTTTATCCATAATGCAAATGCCATTAACATACAACTAATCAGCATTATATTACTAGCATTCATGTTGTTATTATTACAACTTAAAAGTTTACAGCTGACCTTGCTAGCTAGCTAATCCATTGCAATATTGCACATTCCACTATTGCACAGTGTTGCCATTTGGCAACATCTACATTTGATCGATTTACAAAAATCTAATTTGATAAAAAAAAGTTGTGAATATGTCAACATAACTTACTAGAGGTGATGTTTCAGATTTATTTGTGTATCTGACATAATTTGAGCCTTTCTTTTTATTGGCGGTTACATTTGCATTCAGCAACTACTCCAATAAATGCCAGTCAGAAATCACGCTACAGAAAAACACTGCATGTCATGTGACTTACCCAAAGCACATCATTGGCTACACTAAGGTCTTCTCTTTCCAACAACAACAAAAAAAATTAATGTTGCTCTTAAAGAAACAATGGCAGGGAAAATAACATAAATATCATGTTGCCATATGGCAAAACCATGTGGTAGAGGGTTAAGTAATAAAAAAGGGGAAACATACTAGAAATAAGCTTAGTCTATCAGTGTTGTTGTTGTGTATTTTTTTTATATTATTTGTGTTATTTGTTCATTTGAACATGACTTTTATTTTTATTTATTCAGCATTCATTTTATTGTACTTTTAAACATTTTGTGATTCTCCCGTTTCACATTCTTTTTAGCACAATTGCAGTTATTTTAGTTTTTATTTAAGTTTTAGTGTTATTTTAGTACTTGTGCTATTTTAATATAAAATAGAATAAAATACTAATCAAAATAAAATAGTTTTAATCTTGAAGTTGTGATTAAAGTTTGTTCTCGTCATGAAAAGAAGGCATGGTCGGCAATATAAGGTAAATAGCTGTTTCTATTTTTTTAAAGGAACGAGCACATTAACACTGTAGGCTGTCCATGACCACAGACTCTCTCTCTTACCTTGTCTGCTCGTTCACCTCCCCTTAAGTTGTCTTTCCGGCCCAATCACTAGAAGATACAGGTGTTATTTATTAGACCACTGACCAGCCGCCGGTGTCTCAACTTGATGTCCTGCCGGTGCCACTACCGCACCCTCTTTTCGATCATGCTCTCCCCACCACATAAGTGTTTATTTTTTTTTATTTATACTTTAAAAGGCACCTATTATACACCTATGATCCTTTTGGAATCTGTTTGAACAGCACTGTGTAAGGTAGAATGTGTCCACTGTTATATTGGAGTGATAGAAACACAACAAATCTCTTAAGTTAAAATAGTGATTTAGAGGCTCACGACAGTGTGATTTGATTGACAGGTGTGTATTAACATGTCTCCGTAGTAACATGTATAAACACAGAACAGGGTTTGCGAAAAAACTGGGGTTAAAAGATCTGTTCAGCTCTCTGTGATCAGCTGCACCTCAAGCATTAACATGTTTTTAATAAAGAAAACACTGTAAAATCACTGTGTAATTCAGAACTGCTAGAATCACCACAGCCACATAGTGTCAGTAAGTGTGTGTATGTGTGTACTGCAAACCTTGTAACGGCATTTTTGTAAGACTCATAGTTTCAGAAAGGCTTGAATAAACTCAACCGCAAATACCAAATCAAATAAACTTACTTGGTATTTTTTGACTAATGAATTGGATTTCTGTTTATCTGATGTAATGCAGGAGAAGCAGACATGCATGTGGGTGGGGAGAAACAGCTCATTTGCATTTAAAGGCACAGGCTACAAAAACAGCTACACTTTGCTCTAAGGCCAAAAGATTTTGCATTGTATAGCAAATTATCTGATGGATATCTTGAGCTCAAACTTTACAGACACATTCTGGAGACACCAAAGACGTATCTTACATTTTGCAAATGGGGTAAATTAAGCCCTTTTAAAGCATTTTTAAATTGCTATTTCAAATAATTTAATCTAATAATTCCTTACATTTTATATAGTGCTTTTCTGGACACTCAAAGTGCTTTACACATTTTTGGCAGGAATTTCCTCATCCACAACCTGTGTGCAGCATCCATCTGGATGACACGATGGCAGCCATATTGCATCAGACCGCCCACCACACTGATTAGTGGAGAGAACACAGAGTGATGAAGCCAATTACGATATGTGGATGGTTAGGTGTCCATGATGAACAGAGACCAGTGGGCAAATTTGGCCAGAATGCCAGGGTTCAACTCCCACTTTTTTCTTGAAGGACATCCTGGGATTTTTAATGATCACAGTCAGGACCTCAATTGAACATCTTATGTGAAAGATGGTGCTCACTGAGCAGTATAGAGTCAACCAAGCTTTCCCAATTGGTCTCCCATCCAGGTACTGACCATGCACAGCCCTGCTTAGCTTCAGTGGGCAAGTGCTAGTATTTGAATATTTTTTTTTTGTTCCAGTATCTGCAAAGGGCCTCGAGCCAGGAAACAAGCTTGAGTCACCTTTAGGACATTGTGGTATATGTTGGTTCACTTAAAATATATATTTTAATGATATATACATATATATATTTATAAAAATCCTAATTATTCTTGTGAAAGCAAATGCATGGAAAAACAATTGCGTAATTTTTTCATTAAATTTCTGTCATTCTGTTTTTTTTTTGTTTTTTTTCTTTCTAATTTTGTATTCCACATTTCCATCCTGGCTTCCACATTGTGGAATGTGCATTTGCATCATTAAGCTAACACATTCAGTGTTGTTATTATTAAAACAAATTTTCAGTTATAGCATAAATGTGTTACATGTTTTAAGGTATATGTAAATATTAAAGGGCACCTATTTTACCCCTTTTACAAGATGTAAGATAAGCCTTTGGTGTCTCCAGAATGTCTCTGTAAAGTGTAAGCTCTACCTCTTCTGATAATTTATTATAGCCTCCAAAATCTGCCCATTTTAGTGTTTACCATTTAGCCGTTTTTGTAACCTGTGCCTTTAAATGCAAATGAGCTGCTTCTCCCCACTCACCGTTGTCACATGTGTGTCTGCTTCACCTGCATTACATCAGATAAACAGCAGTCAGTGATGGAGACAGACTCAGATGACATTGAAATGCAGCTCATTGGTTGGAAATACCAAGTAAGTTTATTTCATGTATTTGTGGTAAAGTTTGTTCAAGTCTTTCTGAGTCACACACAAATGCTGTTTGCAGTACACACACACACATTAGTTATTAATTTACTGACACCATGAAGCCGTGGTATAGCGATTAAGAATTACATAGAGATTTTACTGTCTTTATTACTAACATGCACTGTTTTAAAAACGTTTTAAACTTATAAAACTATGAAAGTAGAATAATAAATGTACCCTTCACTCATTTAACACCTTTAATGTTAACACAGTCTCTTTCCTCTGTGTTCCTCTTGTTTTTTTTTTTCTCCTAAAGATTTTTTTTTTCTGTAGTAATGGAGTGTTAGGAGACTCTAGACTTTCTTGAGTCTGTTAAAATGACCCCAGTAGCAAATGCTATTATTCCACCACCTAGAGCCTAATAGAGTTTCTTTGTGTACCCTGCTGAAAGTCTGACCACATCCATAACACTTCCAGCAGGGGACCTTCATGACCCCATTTGAGGAAACAATTTGTTGATCTCAAACTCTTTAACCTGGGAGAAAATAGAAGGTTACCTACAACAGAGGGAAGGTTGACAGAGTTATTGCATTATGTCTATGAGATGTTCTCTAAGTATATACAGTGCATGCAAAATGGTGTTGAGAGCTCATGTCTACCCCTAATCAAATTACTACACTGTATTATACCTGTGTTTTCTGTTTTGTTTTTAGAATTATTGTCACTCAGAACAATTTAATGTTAACAGTTTCCTTGGACCTTAAATCTCAAGTGTGTTGTTTCAGCATCATGAAGCAAAATGGTTTGGTTTGTTTACTTTGTATGTCTGTCATTGGCTAAAACAACAAACAAATAAAAAAAAAAACAGTGCTGTCCCACACTCACACTACTGGTTTAAAAATAGAGGGGTCATTAATCTTTATTGTGTATAATAAAGATGCACATAAGGGTATAATTGCTAACACTTAGTGTTCACCTGAAAACCCATAAGGAATTTGATTCTCCTAAAAAAACATACAATATTTTGTATGAAATGTGAGAGATATTTGTCTCTTCACCCAAACCCTTCAAAATATTAATAAAGAAATCAAAAAATAAATACATATAAACTTAATTGTTTGATGAACATTTAAAAAATGATATGTAAAGTCTTCTAAAGATACACAATAATGTAAGATTAATATAAGTTTAATTTACATACTTAAATATAATAATTTATTATTCACAATGTTGATTCAAATTGTCAATGTTTAATATTTTCTATTGGTCATTTGTTACATTTAGATAAATGAGCCCTTAGCGAGACGGGCTATTTATTGTGAGTTTGGAATAATCCGATTGGTTTATTAATGATTGCAGATGAGAGACCAGTCGTGATCAATCAAATCACCTGCTCCCTCTCGAAGTTAGTTTATGAAACTTCACTTAATTTTAACTGTTATATTTTTTATGTACAATGTTTTATTTATTTTCATTTCAGTTTAATTGAATTGTTATATGTATTACAATTTGTTGCCAAAGGAATCATTTCTGATTGATTTATTTGTTTTATAATAATTTACTTTTGTTTTTTTAAGTAATTTTATTATATAGTAAATTCTAACATATATAATTTCACCTTTGTTCATTTATTTATTTTTTTACTTGAATTTATTATTGTGATAGCAAAACTAGAGTCCACTATTATATAGATTAGCTGATAAGTATTGCATTAAAGTTGCATTATTGAGTTTGAATAGAATATTGTAATAAGATAAAATGGCTCACTTCATTTTTATAAAGCTTATTTAAGGCTTAAGTGAACTCCATTATTTGGCTGCTCCTTTTAAATGAAATTCCTTCATTAATTCTAGTCCTTTAATATGAGGATTTGCTTTGAAGTGTCCATAGAGGGATAGTCTTACACTTTTATTGCTTGCCTCCACCCCCCAACTTTTTTTTTTTTTTTGTGTGTGTGGCTTATCTGCACCAGAGATCTGGATGGGCTGTCAGTAATTTCCACTTCCTTGGGTACTGACATTTTAGTCAGGAGGAACTTGTGTGGGGGGGAAAAAAAGACAGGACGACTACATTTATCACACCATTTCATTCATATCTCTCAGAATTTTCTGCTTGGTGGTTATAGTGAAGGTGTGTGTATGTGTGCGTGTGTGTGTGTGTGTGTTCATATATGTGGGAAAGAGAGCGAGCTGGAGTGTGTCCATTTCCTGTGCAATCTAGTTGAATCATACCAGACACCTTTGATCTAGTTTTTGCATGTTTTCCTCTCCATTAGCTCTGTGATGTATTACATCTCCATAAATTTTAAAAGGATGTTGCTGTGTTCTGAAGGCATCAGTATCTAATCTTTTGGAAGTGCTGGGATTTTATTTTCTCTGGGTGAGGCGATAGGAACGTTTTGCCTGTTGCCCAAAGGAACCTAGGCTAATGATTCAAAATGTGTGATTTCCTCTGAGAGAAAAGTCACAGAACTTTTTGACTGAAAGCCGTACTTCCATATATATGCTGCTCTCAGAATTGCAAATGCTGTTCACTGGTTGACTGGGTTTGTCAATCATGCAGTGTATCCTGGAAAGAGATGTCAGGTGTGTAGAACGCTTTCTGCAGTAGGCAATGTTACTGGTGTTCAAAAGTTTTTTTTTTTTTGGTCTTACAGTACATAGATTACAGTAATCTACATTTATTCATTCATTCATTCCTTTATTCATTCATTCATTCATTCATTCATTTATTTTCCTTCATCTTAGTCCCTTTTTTATCAGGGGTCACTACAGCAGAATGAACTACCAACTATTCCTATGTTTTAAGCACCAGAAGCCCTTCCAGCCACATCCCAGCACTGGGAAAAGAGTACACTACAATTGAAATAATTAATGTTCACTCCTTACAATAAAAAAATAACATTCATGATCAAGTTAGCCTACTTTATAAAAAATGTAAAGAATTATTTAATAAAAGCAGGTATGGTACACATATTGAACAAAAGCATAGTTTTGTTTCACTTGGGCTTATTTATTTATTGGTTAAAAAATAGGCAAATTAGACAACTTCAAGCTTAATATATGTGACCAGAAATGATAAAATTATGAAGGTGAAAGACTTCAGAACTGCATAACACTTATTCATAGCAAAACTTGTCAGCCCACGGCCCTCAAAATAACAATGACAGTGACTTGTGGACTCATGCAAAAGCTTAAACGCACCAATTAGCCTATAAGCATGGCAGTAACATGCGGTCAGGGGACTCACCTGTCATCATCCTCACCTACCATTATGAGATGTATACTAATGATACAATAAATATTTGTCCACTGATCTGTGCTATGAATGCAATTTCTGTATGATTCAAATAATTTCAATCATTTTAATGATCAAAATCATTGTATTTTGCATACTGTATCTCCTGTTCAATTACAGCGTAGGAGGTACAGTGAGGTAAGGCAGCCCGAGCTGTGCCTCATGTCAGATTGCACAATCCCTTGCAAACTGGCTTGAGCCGCCCCTTTTGCTCACTCAGTGTATGCTACCAATGTAATGCTTTATTAAAATGCTTTTGTACATTCTAGATTTTTTTATTATATGTCCTCACTTTCCATAATAATAGGTGATGTATTTCACTTATGTCTATCACTTATTTAGTGTTAGAATCTGACATAAAACCACTCTGAAAAGGCATGAGGTGAGGCAGGCAGTAGCTCTGCCGCACTGAAGAGGGTACGCGTGAGCTCACATTATTCTTATTCAATGGTTGCTCTTCTACATAGTTCAACAAGGGTCCATTATTTTGTGTGTTGGTCTGACTAACTGCAAAAACAGTGGATATCAAAATTGGGCTTTCAGAACATGAATAAATAATGGATTACCAATGCAGGAGCTACAGTTAAATATTCCCCTACTGTGCAATAAACCAGCAATACTTTCTCATATGCACTTGTACACAGCACCTTATGCATGTGAGAAAGTATTGCACTGTACATTGTTATTTGTACACAGCACCTTACAAGTTTAGGCTGGTGCCTTAAAATCATTCAGGTGCAACTGATGCTATTACTGTGTCATTAATCTAATGTAAACACCTCAAGGGTTACAATCCACAATGGAAAGAAAATCGAAAGGTTGATTTGCATGTTGTTTTTTTTAATGTAACTATTTTCATTGTCCATGGGTTATGCATAAAATATGGTAATTCTATTAGTTTAATACAATTTATTCTTTTTTTTTTGGTAATCAGCAAGTGACCTATTGTTTAAAAAATAAAATAAATTTAACTCAACTTAAATTATACTAATTTAAACACATTTTATTCATTCATCCATTTTCCTTCTGCTTAGTCTCTATTTCAGAGATCACCACAGCGGAATGAACCACAAATTAATCCAGCATGTGTTTTACACAGCGATGCCCTTCCAGCTGCAACCCAGTACTGGGAAACACACACACACACTACAGTATTTGGACTGTAGGGGAAATCGGAGCACCCGGAGGAACATGCAAACTCTACACAGAAATGCCAACTGGTCCAGCCGGGACTTGAATCAGCAACTTTCTAGCTGTGAGGCGACAGTGCTACCCATTGAGCCACTGTGCCACCCACCACATTTGTATTAACAGTAGCACTAATGTAAGCAGCAGAAACAAAAACTACATAGGAATGTCATATTGCATTGGGGCAGTGCAACACAATCTGACGTTGTTGTTTATTATTATTATTATTATTATTATTATTATTATTATTATTATTATTATGCTTTAATCTGAAATATTGTTATGGATTTTTATTCTTTTTTATTCATATATGTTAAGCAGCTTTAGCACAATGTAAAAAAGTGCTATAGACAAAGATTAATTGAATTGAATTGAACAGCTTTTTTCAGCTCATATTTTCAGCCACTTTTCTCTTTCAATCAATCATTTTCGGCAGCTTTTTTCAAAATTCAGTGCATCGCTAACTAGTAAAAAAATTTTGTTTTTTTGTCCCCTTATGTTGATTAGAGGCATGTAAATTTAGTCTATAGGCTCCATCACACAGCAAGTTGTTACCCTGCTTTATTTGTCACCAATCAACTGTATGAGATGAAAAATGACTAAGACTGAGAAGTGGGTGGCTTTTATAGCAGGTTTTGTTAATGGCCATGCAGATTTTTTAACCGTGAAATGATTAGCATGTTGCTTATCTCCTTTAAATATTCTAGCACAGTAGACCAGATTTTCACATTCATATGAGAGTATGAATGCTTAACGCTATAGTAACAGGACAGTCTCTATGCTTATCTTTTACACGCCTCTATGGCCCAAGATTATGTATTCATAATAATTCATATTCTCCCTCAGTCCTTCACAGTCCAGACGCCCCCCCCCCCTTTTTTTTTTGAAGATGCGCAATGGCAGGTTTCGCTATCTACCTTCTTATGTGCTGATGAAAAATGTATGTGCTTTAAAATCTGTCACAAAACGCACAAGATGGATTCACTGTACACAGTTTGAGATTTCCAGTGACTGTCTCTGAGAAATTACACACATTGTATCAGTATGTGATTTTGACAAATGGGCTTCTGCTTTATAGAGCAGAAGCACACGGGCAACACTTTCATTTATAGCGCATGTAAAAAAATGTTCATAACTTGTTTTTGTCTATTGAAATAATACCTCCCTGTGGCTCTGTAAGTAATATTCCAGATTATAAAATATCAGAGGCCAAGCCATGTATTAGAAAGAGAAATCTTTGTAAAAGTGTCGAGTGCTTTTACCCTGAGGGACTCATTAAGATTCATAGCTAATGCAAACTGATTTTCGAAAAGCCCCAGTAATTATTACCAGAGAAGTAAACTCTAGGAGCCCCAGAGACATTGTGTGTGAGCTGTGTGAGGTTTGATATAAGTGAGAAATATCACAGATGGATATGAACACAATGTTAAGTTGTGTTTGTAAAGGTAAATTGCACAGCTGTTTTCAAAAAGCATTTCTTTTACTGAACAAACAGAACTAATGAAACCAAACAGTCAATGAAACTTTATAATGTCAGCTCAATTTGGCTTTAAAGGTTTATACCTTTTATAAAATTGCTTTCCGTTATGCTCGCCAAGACTTGATTTATTAATTTGATTAAGCAGTAATATTAATACAAAAATAATGCAAAAGATTTAAAACAATTAAAAATAACAGATTTTCTATTTTTAATATGTCATTAAAATGTAATTTTCATGCTTTAAGATCACAGATACGTTCAGAAATATGCTAAGATGACTGTAATATTTTAATACAGTGCTTATTTCATATAATTAGTGTTTTCTCCCTTTTCTTTAATGAATGACTGTTGTGATGCATGACCAGCAATGTTGCTGGTCCCTAGGCAGCACTTACTGTATTATCCTCCTGGATTACAAATCCCATCATGTCTTGCATCCGCACACCAGTTTTAATTCACCCTCCAATTACACTGACACAGCTATAAGACATTATTGCTATAAATTAAAGTACTATAAATACTCCATTCGAACATGCATCAATTGTTGAGTCTTGATAGCTGTTGCTGCATTTCAAAGCATTTATTCTTGCCTTGTTTTGACCAACTCATTCTGAAAAAGTACCACTATATACATTTTTTGGAGAGTGCCAAATACGTTCCAGGAGCTACGCATTTTTTTTCAAATTTTGTTTTCAATTCCACCAGAGGCCGATGTGTACGCTTTTTCAGATCTCAAATTTCTCTTGCGAGTGCCATTTCCCTCCTGCTGTTCTCGTGTAGGGTGACGCGGTGGCGCAGTGGGTAGCACAATCGCCTCACAGCAAGAAGGTTGCTGGTTCGAGCCTCGGCTGGGTCAGTTGGCGCTTCTGTGTGGAGTTTGCATGTTCTCTCCGTTTTCACGTGGGTTTCCTCTGGGTGCTCCAGTTTTCCCCACAAATCCAAAGACATGCGGTATAGGTAAATTGGGTAAGCTAAATTGGCTGTAGAGTATGTGTGTGAATGAATGAGTGTGTATGGATGTTTCCCAGTTATGGGTTGCAGCTGGAAGGGCTTAAAGCATACGCTGGATAAGTTGGCGGGTCATTCCGCTGTGTTGACCCTAGAGTAATGAAGGGACCAAGCCGAAAAGAAAGTGAATGAATGTTCTCGTGTAAATCCACCAGAGGCCGCTGTCGACTGACAGAATGACTGACCGACCGACTGACCTACCCTCCTCCTTCCCTAAATCCAACCAATAGTGTTTTTAAAAGCACAGATTGACCCGCCCACCCACTTCCTTAAACCAAAGTTTTGAAAAGCAATCAAGTTTTGACAGTTTTGAAAAGCAATCAAGAAAAAGAAAAGCTCTCGCCTGAATTCTCACCCTGTTATTTACTAGTTTATTTTACTTTTTGGCCTCTGTTTTTGTCTTACCTGCTTTGTGGAACCGTTCTTTGCCAGACTCAATCCTCGTCGTCGTGGTCAGATTTTCTCTGAGTCTCAAGTTTTTCAAGTGGAAAAACTGGGAAATCCGTCCATAGGGAGGTAAGCGGACAGCTGGTAAGCGTGAAAAGGAACAGCATCATACTGCCCCATAGCCTTCATTTTAAAGACGAAATGCAGCCATACATACTACTGGCTAAATAACTCCAGAAATGTATAGGGGATGTTTTTAGAATGAGCCTATGTTGGTTTTGACCCTTTGGACTGTTTATTTTGTTTCAGGTTGTTTGCTGCCCTTCACTCTATCGCCTGTATTTGGGTTATGCTTTGGATTATCATTGTATGATTGTCTGCTCTTGTTTTGACCCTTGCCAGCCTGACTAATAAATTCTGAATTTGGATCTAACCCCTGCTTCTCATCTCTCCTTTGCAACAATAACATTCAAAATGCATCACAAAATTTTACTTAAAAAAATGTAATGCATTTCAGCTAATCAAAACTATTTATTTATATTAATAGGGTTAAAATTCATTTAAGCTCTCGGTTTACCTGGGCTGCAGCTTAATAAGTTGTCTAAGTTTGGCTAAGACGGTAATGTGTCTGTCACAGCAGGCTGAAATGTATTGTTTGTGTTTGGTTAATCACCCTCTAAATCACCCATTTGCAGTATTATAAGTTCATTAGTCCTCAGATCTGAATCATTTGGTAAATTAGGTCCTATTTACACTAATACATTTTAGTTTTAAACCACATACGTTTTGCTATGGAAGTGTGGCTGCAGACATTCACATATCTGACTGGGGCTTTTTCTCAATATTAAGTGCACAAAGTTTAATCTTGCACCCTTTCCTTAAGTTCAGACATCGCAAGTTTGATATGGAAGACAAACTCCTGTGGACACATTGGGTAAATTTTCAAAGGGAACAGTGTACTTTATAATGTCATTAACATCACCCAGGCTACATTGTTTCACTTTTTTAACAATAAAATGAAAACATGATATAAGGAATTGTCATTTTTTTTTGACATTAACAACTTAACAGACATCAAAAATGTTGAGGCGTCATGAAGCTACATGTTTATATGACCTTCACTGTATGCATATTTATAACAAAACAGAACCTATAACATGACTGCCTCCTTTCATTTTCTTCGAAACAAATAACACACATCCTGTCTCTTTTGCTAAATATCAGGTTTAAGAATCAATAATGGCCATTATAAAAGTATAATGTACAATAAGTTTATACAATATAGGAAATAAAGGCAAGCAATCAGTCAAGATGCAAAATCAGTGTATGTGGTTACATGAATATATTAACTTATATATGCGCGCAGCCAAAACATGTTACCTAAGAACAAGAAATAGATTCAAAAGATCGAAGAGTTGTTAGATAGAGACAAGATGAATTAAATATCACGTCTAACAACTATAGTGAGATGAAATTCAGCAGAAGATCCTCGATGAACTGTCTGACATGCGCTGCTCTCATTTTGAGTCAGAGGGGGTTAAAAAGAAAGTAATTTGTTGAGTGCTTACAGGAGGCGCAAAGCATTTTCATATGATTCAATTCGATTTTGTGAACTGGTTTGACCGGTTTACTTAGAAGATCTGGATAAAAATACTATTTTGTATATAATTGGTGTGTGTATTTATTAAATTTTAGTAAAAAAGTGACATATTTGATATACTTCATATAATATATAATATTGATACTCCAACTGCCTGGGGTACAAACACTGTCAAGTATAACAAATCAAAGCAACAAAAGCAGAAAGTTGACTCTGGAAATTAATCGGGATAATAATCTCATGCTTTTCAAATCTAGTAAATGGTCCATAGCGTCTGTCACAAGCTAATGAGTCTTGGGGAGGAATCGGGGTCCGTTCATTGATGGGGCATCAAACTTCACCAGCATATGGAAGACCGACGAGACACAATCTTCTTTACATCATGCCAGAAAATGCTTCCTCTTATGATCAGTTGAAACACAACTTCTTTCAACTCAATCACTCTTTTGTTTTTCATTTATCGCCATCTGTCAGCCGTTGCGTCTTTGCTGTAAGTACACTTTTGATTTTTGATAGTATCATCATTCCATTAATGATTTTGTCTTGCTTTTAGGGGCCAGCCCAGCGTTCTTTAAGATGCAGAACCATTACCAGTTGACTAATCTCACTCTTCTTCTCGATGGGGATCATATATGGAACAGTTGATAAATCGCTTTGTGTTCCTTTCCTTCTTCCTTGATAAAATGCGGTCTGTCTGTGCTGAATAATCACAGGCTTTGGGACTGTTTGTGGCTGATGAATGGATCTGCTGTCTGAAAGCATGTCTGAAATGGGCTGGCTAAGATTAATTGTGGCATTCACACACTGGCAGCGCTGGTGACCTAGAGGTCAGAACGCCTTCAGGATCTGATGTACTCACATGCCACATGCTCTTATATTCTCTTGTTCATGACTGCAAAACGAAGTGAAGTAGATTTGAGTGGGTCTGTCTGAGAGTTAAAGGTGAATGTTGAGGTTAAAATACTTATTTCTGCTAAAGTATTGCTATGTAATTGAGGTGGATGTGCCAGGTTGAGTGCACAATACGAGTGTATTGGAAACTTGGGGATTATAAGTTGCTTGTCCGTGCCATAAAAGGTGCAGAAGTTACTTTACCTGTGTTGAAAAAAAATGGACTCACAGACATTGACTTAGAAATTGCAAGACATTTTTCAAACATTAAACCAAGAGTCTGCAAGTTACACATTGAATTATTCTTTATTATTAATAGCACGTAGCAGTGTTGTCATTGTACAATTACTATTCAAGTTATTAAAAGGTTAGTTTGTTACAAGAGTGAAAAAATATAATGCATATAAACTATTTTTTTATAGCTTTATTTAATTTTCAAATAACTTTGGTGAATTGTCTATCGTTGTTCAGCATAATCTTTCTGACAAATTGATTAAAACCTAAAGGATGAAAGGATTATGCAAAATATAAGATATAAAGTTATATGTTTTTGGCATATAAACAAAATATAAAAAAATATATAAAAACGGGTTACACAGAATGTTTAAAACATTTATTTTTACATATTTTACTAGTGTACAAACATAAGTCATTATACAAAAAAAACAATATTACTTTGACTATACTTCGGCTATTACCTTTTTTTTATTCTTTAGGGGCTCTACACTGTAAAACATATATGAACATTTAGTCATGACAGCATATGTTTTTAGTTCATTGTAACTTATTAAATTAAGTTAATCATGTTGTAACTTCATTTTATAAGTTATGCAAGCAGTTTTAAGTCAGTTTAACATAATATAAATTCAATGGACTCATACGGTTAATTTGGTTCAGCTTAAAAATTTAAGGCAACCAGGGTTTTTTTTTACAGTGTAAACAGGCAGGCGATCTGGATTTATAATATGGCTTGTGTCATGCTAAAAATGAATGTATGTTTTATTTTAATCTGTGCTCAAAAGTAGCACAAATTTTTGGCTTTATGCTTTTATCATTTATATGCTGTTCATTTTCCTAAAACTCTGTATTATATAAATGGGAGATGGTCTTCCCAGCAGAATAAATAACAAATGTATTAAAATTGCAAAGCAAAAAGCACTCCTAAAACAATGAACAGAGCTGTCATCCCTACATCACTGATATCACAGTGAACCTCTTAATAACATTGTATAATAATATTATTATATATTATATTTTTGGTCGTGATGAAAGGATTTGTCTGTGCAGATTTTGATTCTTGAGGGGTATTACTGAATTTGAACTAGACATTAATGTACTTCTACTACTATATCATAACTAGTAATATATTCATTCATTTTCTTTCGGCTTAACCCCTTTATTAATCGGGGGTTGGCACAGCGGAATGAACCACCAACTTATCCAGCATATGTTTTACACAGCGGATGCCCTTCTAGCCACAACTCAAAACTGGGAAACACGCATACACTCTTGCATTCACACACACACACATGTACACTACGGCCAATTTATCTTATTTAATTCACCTGTAGCGCATGTCTTTGGACTGTGGGGGAAAGCATGCAGAGGAAACCCGCGCGGACATGGAGAGAACATTACTAGTAATATTATTAATATAAATAACAATAATAATAATAGCAACAACTTTGTATAGATACCCTGAGTACAAATATGTGCCCTTAGAAAAAAACATAAATAAATGTATCAATTTGTGTAATAAATATGTAACAAGGTTAAATTGTTTCCTAACCACTGGGAAGAAGGTTTTTTTGTTTCAACACATTTAATGATAAAATAAACATACATCTAAGCATAAGCAGCAGTCTTGTCCATAAGGACACACACACGCGGGCACACACACGCATGTTCCAGGTCTGGTACTTGGCATAGTTCTCAGCACAATATATCGTACTGTATACCTAATAGATGATTAAATACTAAAATGTAATATTAGACTATTCCCAGTGATGGGATGCGGCTGGAAGAGCATCGGCTGTGTAAAACATATCCTGGATAAGTTGTGGTTCATTCCGCTGTGGCAACCCCACATTAATGAAGGGACTAAGCTGAAAAGAAAATGAATGAATGAATATTAATCTATATTTAATGTTGTTATTCTACTTTTTGTTTCACTTTTTTTCATTTTCAGTATTATTTTTTTTAAATAAAACAAGGATAAGTCAGTAAAACTGCAAAAAAATGTCTTAAATTAAGTCTTATGAGGCAAATCACCCGCTTCGAATGTTATTACTTAATTGAATGGGCATTATCAGTGGCTGTTATTATCCATCCACATGGTTAATCAGCTAAACTAATAGAGGACACTCCACATCCAGATCTGATTTTTTTTTTTACATTACTGTGATGGTTGGGTTAAGGGTTGGGGTAGACATTAATAAAATACAATTAATGGGAAATTTAATAAATAATATAAATAATTCACTTTAACTTCCGACCGCAGCCGTATGTGATCTATAGCTGATTAACCATGTATGGACGATAACAGACTTCTGAGCCTACCAGTAGGTGCAGAAGGCCCCTACTGGCCCATATCTATCAACTGATAACCACTGATAACATGCATTCAATCAAGTGACATTTAAATTGGCTACTTAAGGTCGCCGACGTACATGGTGAGCCACTGGACAAACTGGTAGCAGTGGAAAAGCCGTCCATATGGAGGTAAGCGGTCAGCTGGCGAAAAGTAACAGTATCAAACAACCAAAAAGTAGAAATAATTCTCATTAACTTCTGGCCTCATTTATCGTGTTTCTTTAATAAAATAATGTTTAAGGAGCTAAATATATTATTTAGATCAGCATTTCTCCACATAAACAATGGAATGTGATAAGTGCAAAGTAAAAAGCAATAAGAAAAACCATGTATTAGCCACATGTTTCAATCTTGCCAGTGTTAACTCTGACACAGGGTAGCTTCTTCCACCTCACTTGGACATTAAGGGCCAGAAAATAATCTAAAAGCCCTGAAAGTTGAGTCACCTTTATTAAAACTTTATACAGTGTGAATGACAGAATAAAGAGTTATATAAATGTTAACGGAAGCTAAAGTTGGTGACCTTTAAAGTGGAAAATAATTATTCATTTTAAAGCTATTGGACTAGAGCACTCACCTGAAGAGCTTTTGAAAGTGAACACTCCCGATGGCCCGGTTTTGCAGTCATTGCTACAGCTTTTTTTGGATTTCACAGTATTTTTTTGGACAGAGCTGCAACGGATGAAACCATTGACAGGCTGAAAGGCAGACAGCAGGTGAGCTGAAGATGGATGGTTGAGGCTGAAAATGGCACTGATGTGTCTGGTCATGGATCAAAAGCTCAGTGTGATTGGATGGGAATAAACCTGGAATGGCCCCTGGAGTCTTGAATGCATTAAAACTAAATGCGTACCTGCTTTTAAATTTCATTTCACTCCCATTGAGATTCTCCCAAGATTGCGATCCTAATACGTCTTTAAGAGCAGAACAAGGAATGAGGGAAAAAGTCACTTTCCAAATATTTGTGATTTGTTCAGGTCCCATTTTTCTGTTTTCTGTATCTTAAAACAAAGTGTAAAACATGAAATTACAGTAATGTTATTTCTGCTGGTTAAGCAGGCTGAACATATTAATGTTATGGTTCATTCTTTGGATTGCTAGCATGAAATTGCTGCAAAAGTCAGTTTAATTTGAATTGGCGAGAAAGGGCATTGCTAATGTAAGCCGCTTGAAAAGTAATGACCTACTCTGTTATGGGCCAAAATGCAATTTAGCCATTAGAATAATGTAAGGGTTAAACATTTATTGTAAAAAATTGTTTAATATAATTCATTTCAAAGTGGCAT
Organism: Danio tinwini; assembly: GCA_903798205.1. Classification (NCBI taxonomy): domain Eukaryota; kingdom Metazoa; phylum Chordata; class Actinopteri; order Cypriniformes; family Danionidae; genus Danio; species Danio tinwini. Next base: position 13,256,858 of record CAIGQZ010032312.1, read on the forward strand.
GCTAAAAGTATCGACCAAAAAAAGAGGCTTTTTAGTCAGTTTTTTTTTCTTTTGTTTTACAGGGCACCTATTTTACCCCTTTTTCAAGATTTAAGATAAGTCTTTTGTGTCTCCAGAATGTATCTGTAAAGTTTCAGCCTAAAACATCCATCAGATTTTTTTATTAAACCTTTCAGAATATTGAATTTGCTGCTCTGCACACAAGCATAGCTGTTTTTGTTGCCTGTGCCTTTAATGCTAGTTCTCCCCACCTACCATTTCCACGTTCCTGTCAGAGTATGCCTCAATCTCCGGCTGTGTGTGTCAGATAAACAGCACAGTGACAGACATGAAAGAAGCAGATCTCACATAATGTTTGTGAGAAATACTACAATAAGAACTATTCCAATGATTAGTTGATGTTTTTGTTGTGGAGTTGCAACGATGAGTCACACACAATGTCATGACAAAGGCAAATGTGACAGCATAAACATTAATATCAACTGCTGTATGGACATCTGTTAATGTACAAAATAAACCTTATTTAACATTTAACATCCACAAACCAGTGTAATTGTACTGACACGTGGTTGTGGTGTTAAAGATGGTAAAACCGCTGTAATTCATTACAAACATGCAATGTTTTAAAAATGTTTTAAATTTGTAAAACTCATTCCTAATCACATTTGATCATGACTGATGATTACAGTGAGCTGTAATCATTGTTGATATGATTATATGCATTAGACATGTTAATACACGGCTGTCAATCAATTCGGTGGCTGGAGAAACCGCACTGCTATACGTCTTGTTGCGGTTGGCCTCAATTTTTACCTCAGGAGATAAAAAAAAAAAAGGTTTATTGTGCTTATATCACACTAATATGACTGTGAACACACTATACATACACACAGTTCTGTTCAAACAGCTTACAAAATATGATTTTCATCATATGTGTATATGTAAGTATATATAGTAAGTAATAGTAATAAGTATATAGTAATAATTTTGTGTTCACAAAGAAACATTTTCTATAAAAGTCTTATTTATATCTTGTTTCAAGAATACGTTTTTGATTAATTTAGCTTTTTCTAGAACCCTTTCCTTGTATAACTACTAGCTTCATATTATGAGTAGTCATGTTTGGGATTTTCCTTTGTGAAATCATACAGTATTATAAGGGAATATCTATTAAAATGGTCTTTGTTATAAGTTTTCTTTTCTATGTCTACTTTCTTCGGGATTAGATGATGTGCTACTGGAGTACATCTGAGCCCAAGTCTAGATCAAGAAGCAAATAAACCATAACAGAGCTCTTATTGTGTTATGGAGTATTATGAGAACGGGTGTCCTTATTAAATATATCAAAGCCATTTATCCCTGTCACACAAAAACGCCTTTTATCTAGCTCTACAATTAATTTCATGCTTAAATAATGTCTTGCTTTTATCTAGCCCATTATTACATGGTATTTGCCTGGCACTGTGAAATTTCTCGATACCCAGAGCTCTGTACACAGCATAACATTTTTTAGCATTTTCAAAGATGCTGACAGTGTGATTTTTCTTTTTTTCTTTTTTTTTCTTTTTTGTTTTACAAGAGAGAAATGTTGAGTAGTTAATCTGTGATTCTCTTCCATTTGCAGATCATTTTTCCCTTCACCATATGGCACTTTATCTATTAGATGTATGAAAATCATAATGCTACAGTCCTCTTGAGCACAGAAGCCATTCCAGTGATTTTTTGAGCCTAGAGACAGAACGTTTGGTTTATTTTGATTAGACCAGCTTTTAAATGAGATATGCAACACATCAGCCATGCACACATGGCTTATCAGCAGGTTGTCTACTGCCTTAGGTTGGGCTGTAATTCCCTTGATATCTCTGGGCATGAGTAGAGTTTCCTCTCGCATGGCAGGTCATGTATCAGGTTGCTCTGATTTATGAGGTCGTTAAAAGGACTTGCTTAAGAAAATCTTAATTGGGCAATGGGAGGCAGATACACATTTAATAAATTAGAAAGAAAGTTGTGTGAATGAGGAACTGCAGAACTGATTAGGAATGAAGGCTTAAGCAAGTTGCTTACATATTGGTTTTGTGTAATGCTGTGAGAGATGTGAACATTTAATAATCTGTACTGCTGTATGGTGACTGTATTGTGCCAAAACTGTGACCCAAAGGTTATAGGTAGGATACTGTATGTTTTGTCACAATAGGCCAAAGTGTTGTGAAAACTGTCAAATATCTTTTGGTGTCTTGAAATTGTCAAAGCAGTTTTGGTGCAAATTGAACAAAATTCCTTGTCTCATTGTCTCATTTTAAAAAAGTGACAATTTTAAAAGTATTGTCACAATAAGAGAAAATCTTGTGGAAGATTGTCTGACATCTATTTTGATGTACATCATTGTTAAAACAATGCAATTAGGCATAAACAAAGTTGATAAGTAAAAAAAAAGGTATTTAAGTAAAAAAAACTCTAGCAATGGTGAGTGTAAGTTTGGATGCACAATCAAGAAAGCAAAAAAGGTGTAAAGTGAGGAATAAAAGTGATTAATTGATTTAAAATGATGCAGGTTTTGCTGTAAATTGCTTTAGTAATCTATGCAAAAATGCATTTATGGCAAAAAGAAAAGTATGACAAGTATTTTTTTAAGTAGGACAACATTTTAAAAAGTTTGGCACTGTGCCAAAACTGTTTAACCACCAATGGGACATGCTTGGCTGCTCAAAAAAAAGTGCTAAAAACTACTTATTTAAAATAAGTTGAAACAACACCATTCTTAATATTTGTGGGGTACAACTTCATTTTTTAATGTTCAATCCACTTAAATTTGTAAAAACAATTAGGTTAACTTGATTGATTTGTGTTGGGGCAACATGAAGGAATTGTGTGGAACCCAGCATTTTTCAGTCAAAATAGGTCAAAGTATCCTACAGAAACTGCCCCAGAACACAGACTCATTGAGAATACATATCCTTGTATACATTTCTAGAGAGCAGGAATTATGTAGCCAGAAGTACGTATGGCTTCATTTTTGACTTTTAAATGAACGCTACAGGGTGGTATGACTCTTACGATGGCTTCTGTTTCATTTTCGCGCTACCAGCTAACCTCCATGTGGGGCCTTTTCTGCTGTTGCCAGCTAGCCTAGTGGCTAGCTGCATACGTCGGCAAACTTGGGACGCAGAGCGGAGTTGACCGCGACAACGGGGTTTGAGTCTGACAAAGAATTGGTTCCAGAAAGCAGGTGAAACAAAAACAAAAGGCACCAAATAAACAAGTAAATAACAGGGTGAGAATGTGGTAAGATCTGAAAACGTGGTAAAAATCAGTCAGCTTTTCTTTTTCTGGATTGCTTTTGAAAACACTATCGGTTGGGTTTAGGTAAGGGGGTGGGTGGGGGTATCAATTGGTCAGATGGTAGTTCAGTAAGTCAGTCGACAGTGGCCTGTGGTAGATTTACTCATGAACAGCAGGTACAAATGGAACTTGCAAAAGAAATTTAAGATCTCAATAAGCGTACACAGAGGCCTCTTGTGAGTTCGCAAAAACAATAACTGCAAAAAAAAGTACCTCCTGGGATGTATTTCACACTCTCCAGAATATATGTATTCATAATGAGCCTGGGTTGCATTGTTGGCACACTCTTCTTAAATTTGAGTTTTGCAGCAATCCATGTTGCGTGGCTGGCATGCTGTATTTAAAGAGAAATCTAATCTTTTATTTTTTTTAAGTGAAGTTTCACAAACTAATTTCGAGAGGAGCACGTGATATGATTGAGCACGTCTGGCTTCTCATCTGTAATCAGTAATAATCCAATCAGAACGATCCAAGCTTACTATATATGTCATGATTATTTTCTCCCTACTGCTCTATCTTCGTTTTGGAGGAATCCCCCCTTCCACCCCGTCTCCTCCTTTTCCTCCCTTTTTCTAAGAGGAGCTCTCGAGACCTACCTGATCTCAGATCCCCTGATATGCTTATTGACCGGGCGGGAGCCTTGAGCTCAAGTATCTCCGAGCTCAGGGTTCTCTCCCAGAACAAGCATGCCAAACCTGCTTAAATGCTAAGCATATCTAAGTGGGAACTCTTGAAACTTAAATGGTCAGTGTTCTTCAGTATGGGAAGATTTAATGTTTTTAAGAAAAAACATCAATTAGCTTTTGGAAAACATCAATTAGAAAACATCAGTTAGAAAACATCAATTAGCTTTTGGAATAAATACATAATACATATTAATGAAATGCATGCAGGATTTTTAAAACGAATATCTTCAAAGAAATAATTGAACCCACATTTTGCTAGACATTACTTATTGTTTTTGTGTTGTACATACCCAGATCAATGTTTTCATTATGGTTTGCAACATCTTTTCATACTGATCCAACGGACTGATCATAAAAAAACACATTGATGTATACATACAAAGGGGATCTGCTGCACAGCAAGGCACAAAATAATGATTGTACTGAAACAGTGTGTGAAAGATGATCGACAAGGATTATAGATTGAGAGCCTGTTAAAGGGGCCAGATAGCCTGTAGAAACCATTTTTGTGTGTGATTTAAGATGTTCTCAAGAATTTTCTCAGACGGCCAAATAGCAATAGGCCAAAATTATAGGGGTTAATAGGGGAGGACAAGGAAAATTGGAATAAATGTTCTCTTGAGTGCTAAATCAGTGCTCTAGCGCATTTTAGAAGGATTTATCATTTCTTAACAGAATGATTTCTTCATAGATTGAAGTTGTGTCTGCCGAAATAAATATTTACTGTAAAATGTTAAATATAAAACTGTTGTATGGACATTTGCATATACTAGTTACCTTATGTTTTGCCTTTAGAACTTTGGTTTTATTGCTACTGTTATATTTATTTTGATAGGACTTAAATCTCAAAGAAAAAAAATTAGTCAATGTTTTTATATTTATATTAGACAATTGTTTTGTAACTGTTGCTACAGCATATTTCTTAAACCTGCTACTGTTTTTCTTAATTTGTATCAAAGTGTTACATAATATTTTTGTAAAGAAGACTTTAACTACTGTACATTTCTCTAAATTGAATGGTTTGTAATTGAAACTTTATTTCTAATAAATGTTACTGTAGTTTTTTTTATCATAACTGCTTTGATTTGTCTGCATGATTGTTACATAATGTTTTGTTTTTATAAACTTTATTTCTTGTAATTGTTACTGTATTCTAAAAATATAAAGATATATATAAAGGTATATACATATAAAGGTGCCATATAGTGCATTGGTTTAATAAGTAAAATTGTTCTCTGATATCTACATAGTAGGTTTATGGCTTTGGTAAGTTCAAACAATCTTTAGAAATTATTTTATAAGCTTATTCTATTACTCTATAAAATACCCATAGAATCAGAAGGTCCATAATTGACCATATATGGTTCGTGTCCTGAAAATGAATGAACTCCGATCTGACCTGATCACACACCATGATGTATGCTGAACACGAATACATATAAATCCAATCAGAGTAACTTTAACCTATTTTGCTCACCAGATCTGTTGTGGATAAAGGCTGAATTATAATTAAACTTGACAAAAGGAGTGATAGAGATGTATGACGTTGTATTTTAAAGCTACAGTCAAAGAAAACAGCCAGGAATTAATATCAACCTCTGCATGATTAGATGACATTTCAGCAAAGTGATTTAACACGATTCAGCAGTCTACATGTGTTTGAAACATATCAAATCAAATTAAATTTCACAATAAACATGATAAATAAAAAAAAGCAACTAACATACCTTAATGCCTCTGCGAAGTGGAGAGTAATAAATATATAATCTTTAATCTTGCATTTTGCGCCCTGTTTGAATGTGCCTCGTGCTGTCGTTGCCCAGTAATGCACAGTAAACAATTTGCTGCTCTCGTTTTCAAAATAAAACTCTCACATGCATAGTAAGTGAAATATACGCTTCAAAATAACTCAAGAAGAAAATGTATCATTGTATCTAAAAAAAATATATATATATAAAACATTGCTTATCAAGCGCAGCATGAGCCGTGCATATTAATGCTCTCAGTGCTTTTTTTTTATCTAGGAGCTTGATGACATGGCTGTTCGTCAGGTCCGGATAAATTACACAAATTAGGCATTCATGCAAATGTGGAGTGCATGACTCGTGAGTCTTGTCACAGTTTGTTTTGTCTTCTGATTGGCCTGTTGTCCACCAGGGTTTTACACTCATGGAAATTACTTGTAAACTATGAAACAGTGGTGTCTGAGGCTCACAGTATGGCCATTTCCATATGCTGATCTTTTATTATTCTACTATGTCTTGTTATATGCAGATTTTCATTATAGGAAACGTTTAAATTATTACTCAATGCTTTGTAAAAGCATTTCTTTTAATTGTTCATGTATTTCTTTAACTTGTATCCATTTTTTTGTGTTGCCTATATGTGTTGCCTATATGATGATTTGTTATTTTTTTCTTGTAATTTCGACATTGTCTTGCCATTGTGGCTTTAGTGAAGCATAATTTCATATTTAAAACTTACAAATACACACACAAAATATGTTTTTGTACTCTAGCATGAAAATATACTCCCATAGAAAAGTTATTTCAAACTGTATCAGTTATCAAAAATAATTCTGTGTCTTTTGAGAAAGAACTAGCTTTTTTAAATAACCCGTGCTTGTATTTGTTAATAATTCTATTCACAATGTTCCTGAAGTGTAAACAAAAGATACAATCAACTGCAATCTCTTATGCACGGTACAATTGTGAATATTTATGGCCGGCGTACTCGGCTGAATACAGAATCAGGTGCCTCTCAGACAGATTTGCCATTATAATTGGAGGAGGTAAAGGACGTACTAATTGTACTGCTCAAGACACTTCATTGCACTGCTATCTTATTTTCCACACAGACAAACAATCAACAATAGCATGTTAACATCTGCAAAGAGAGTCCTGTAATCAACCGCATTTCAAAGTAGCACATTATTTCCAAGCATATCAGACTTCAAGGGTCAGAAAGTCAGACGTGATTAGGTAGAAATATGCTTTTTACTTATTTAGCATGTCGCCTTCTTTCCTCTCACGTAGAAGGTGAATAGTTGTCCATCCCAATCAGGTCCTGATGTTTAAAACAAGATTTACAAATCACTAGATCTAGCATTATTTATAAAAAAAAGGAGGACTTGTTTTTTTTTTACATTTTTCTTAATATTTTTTTATCAGTGTAAAGCACATAATGTTCTTTAAACATATGAAAGTATGCCTGCACAATATATTGTTTCAGCATCAATATATTGCAATGTGCAAATATGCAATAATCATATCGCAGGATCTACAATATAGAGTTAGGATTATAATTATCTACTAGAGGACACAGTTGGAAAGTTTAAACCTAATAGAGTGAAATAGGCCTGTAACTTTGTAAGACTTCAAGAAAATTATTATTATTTTTATTAGAATATGCAAAAAGGTACATACAAATACAAAGAAAATGAAACAAAATACAATACAGTCAGGTGCGTGTTTGTGTGTGTGTGTGTGTGTGTGTGTGTGCGCGTGTAAAGGTAACATGATGGACAGGTCAGAGTACATGCATAAGTACAGTAATAACTGACAATAACAATAATAATAAATCACAAGTACTACACCAACTTCTACTACAGAAAGTTACTAATATTACAACTACTACTGCAGCTGCTACTACAGCCACAACCACTACTACTACAATGTCTACTACTACTACAGCGTTTACTACAACTGATACTACTACAACATCTACTACTGATACTACAACAGAAATCACTGCTACTACAACATCTATATCGACAACATATACTACTTCTAATACTACTACTACTACTACTACTACTACTACTACTACTACACCAACACCTTTACTACTTCTGGTACCACTATACCAACAACATCTACTAC
>CAIGQZ010032312.1:13264773-13308636 GCA_903798205.1 Danio tinwini
TCGTTACTACTACAATGACTACTGCTACTACTTCTACTACTACTACTACTACAATTACAACAATCTGAATAATGACAACTGTAGAAATACTTGTAATATTGATAATGAGGAGATAACGGGAGGACAAGTCAGATTAGTAATAAAATAATGGTATTAAGAGTGAAATTAATACTGTTAATGATAATAGTGAGAAGGTGAGGGGAGGTTGGGAAATCAGGAAGAGGACAAAAAATGATAATAAATAATAATAATAATAATAATAAATAATAATAATAATAACAATAATAATAATAATAATAATAATAATAATAATAATAATCGTAAGTAGAAGAAAAGGAAATAGAAGGAGAAGAAAAAGAAAAAGAAAAAATACAGAAAAGGAAGGGGAAGAGTACAAGAAAAGAAAAGTAGAAAAATAAAATGCTGCAAACAAAACAATGAGAATAATAAGAAAAAAATGTTACTATAATAATGATAATATACAAATAATAAAAAACAAAAGTAAAGAATAATATTAAAAAGATGAATTTAACTAACAATATGATGAATTATTAATAATAATTTAATGATAATAATAGTGATAATAATGATAATAATGATGATGATAATAAAAGATCAAGAGGTGGGCAGGGAAACGTGATACCTACGATACACTCACACCGACAACAACAACAACAACAATGATAATAAAAAAAATAACAATAATAAAACAACAACAGCTTTAACAATAATTTGAGGAGGTGAAAGTTATATGATCAGCCTTGAAGTGTACAGTGTTTGTCAGTTGCTTTGTGATGCAATAAAAAAGTATGACGTGCAGCATGCATCAGTCCAGTTCAAGAGAACTTAAACCAATTAAGGAAACAAGAAATAGCCTTAACTGCAAATTTATACAAGTTTATTTTAATTATTTATACAATGAAGATTTTAATTTCAAAGTTCAACCTCATCATTTGAGGGAAGGAGGCAGGAAACCGACAAACATTTGAACGCTTTAATAATGAAAATAAACATAAAAGTTCAAACTGAAAGCAAAACAAAACATACTCCAGGCCTTGTCTTAACACTTGTGTCACTGGTTTAGAACTGCTCCCATGGCTCTCGGACCCACTCTACTTGCTACAGAAGAGTAGTAGTCAACATTTAAAATTGATCAAGAAAGAGTGTTGCTGAATAGTTTTAGGACAACTTTGAAAGGTTTTATACTTTATACACGATATTGTGATGAAAAACTAGCATTGCGATGTTTTGTTTTTCTGCGATATACAGTATATTGCAGTGTGAATATAAATTCACCAGATGACTTAAATAGCTCAATTTCATGAATGGGGAAACATCTAATTCTTTCAAACTGTTTGCCAAGCTTACGGTTACATTATATATTTGGTTTCACCAATAAAGCAACAACTGTCTCATAAGTTTCATTTCTAAATGTTCGAATGCGCTGGTGTTCTGAAGTAATCCATAACTTGTTCTTGATGGCGAATCTCCTCCAGAAATCACTGTGACTCTTTGTTTACAAGTTTGTTGCCGTTTGAGTAGTTGTTGCTGCATGTGATGTGGGTTGGACTGGACAGACTGTACCTTGCATTTGTTTCATACAGATTACAAAACCAAAAAACAATTGTTTTTAAGTGCACTTGGTTTATTTAAAAGTACAGATTTCAAGCCTTATGTGGATATATTTCTTATGTCTGTGAAGCAAGTATTCATTGAGATTCTAGTACATTTGTTGACCACAAAACAGTCGTAAATGCACATGTCTGGTTTGAGTTTTTCCTCCAGAGAAACGTCAGTCTAGACTTTATGATCAATGAATAAGTTTCATTCGCCATATTGATCATTACTCTTTTCCCCACTTACACTTTTACACTTTTAGATCTTAAAAACAAAGCAAACTTTCACTCTATTAACGTTAAACTTCACAAGGACTCTACAATGTGGATCCTGCTTAACTACTATATAAACACACTCAAATTTCCCAATAAATGAATGAACTAAAACTGAACTTGAACTGACATTGTAGATCTATGTGATTATTGCACATTTGCACATGCGATATCGATGCTAAAGTGATATATTGTGCAGCACTACCATATACAGTGTTATTTTACATTTTATTTATATAATTTCTGTACCTCAATACTTTTAGACTCTTCAGAAAACATAAAGCACTGTTCATTTCATTTGTATATTTGTTCTCTTGTATTACTTTATGCTTGTAATTTGTTTAGTATATTTCATGCAGATGCAGTCCCTATCAATATAAAATTATGAATCCTAGTTTCCAAATAGAGTTCTTTAAATCATCTTGTGAACGTATATTCATGTCACAATATATATCAGAGAAAAACAAAATATTGCAATGTCTTTTTTTTCTATAGAGTATGTGCAGCTCTAACTGTATTTGTTTTGTCTGTGCCAAATGTTGCATTCTCCAGGCTATGGCTGTCTCATAAACATTCCCATATTTACTTAATAAAACCCAAAAGATGAATGGCACAATTGTTTGGGATAACATAACAGCATGTTTCTTCTTTTCCTATTGCCAATTAAAATAGGATAAATAGGAGGGTGGGCACGAGGGGCTGTAAGATCATGACTTATGTGGCTCTATAAAGACTGAAGAATGAGCCACATGATTTAATTTAAATCCAAATGGGTTCAAGCATTAGTCTGTATGGGGCAAAGTGCAAAATTAGAGCTTAGCATCTGGTTCTGGTTAATTATCAAGATCTTTGTTTACAGCACAGATCAACATTTTCTTTGAGTAGTATAGATAATGCTATATGGATCCAGCCTTTTTTAGGACAGTGAGAAAATATTTGATTTAAGCTTGACATAAAGTATTTTTAGCTATTGTAGTTCAATGGTTGTAGTAGCGGCACTGTGGCCCAGTGGTTAGAACTATTGCCTTATAGCAAGAAGGTCACTGGTTCAAGTCCTGGCAGGGGCAGTTGGCATTTCTGTGGGGAGTTTGCATGTTCTCCCCATGTTTGCGTGGGTTTCCTCTGGGTGCTCCGGTTACTCCCACAGTCCAAAGACTGATGTAAATTATATAAATGAAATAAACTAAATTGGCCGTAGTGTGTGAGTGTGTGTGAATGTGAGAGTTTATGGGTGTTTTCCAGTACTTGGTTGCGGCTGGAAGGGCATCCGCTGCTTAAAACATATGCCGGAATAGATGGTGGTTCATTCCGCTGTGGCGACCCCTGTTATTTAACGAACTAAGCCGAAGCAAAATGAATAAATGGTTGTGGATATACCTGAATATGTCTTATTTATAAAGACCCTTCATAATAGTGTTTTTCAATTTGAGATAAGGTTTGGGCTAAATATTGTTATGATTAAGACGGACTACAAATCCGCCATTACATGGACTACAACTCCAAGCATCACCACACACACCGGTTCTTGATCCAGACTGATTACAAACTCACACAGCTGAAGCTGCTTAAGCACTCATTACATGGACTATTTATACAACACACACACACACACACACACACACACACACACACACACGCACACACACACACACACACGCACACACACACACACACACATTGCTGAGTCTTGTTGTTACCTGTACACATTAGAAAACTTTTCTCCTTGCCTTGCTCTGCAGTTTGATTCTTTGCCTTGTTTATTGTTTTCTGATGCTATCCACCTGGACCAACCTCTTTGCCTGTTTTTGACTTCTCTTTTGGTTTGTCCATAATACTGTTTGCTCCTGTGATCGACCCTTGTCTGCCTGAGCATTCCTTGTATGATAAAGACTCTGCAATTGGATCCTCACCTCCGTTGTCACATCCGTAATGGTACAAATATAACTTGACGTTGTCAATCTTCAGGGGTTTGCCATAAAACTGCATAAATGAATAACAAATAATAGATGATAATTCAATTAATTTTTTATTGTCTGTTTTGTGATTCTAACCTTTAAAATTAATGATAAATAACTCTACAAATTTTGGTTAATATAATCTGAATAAATTCATAATTTAACTAAACAAAAATTGGATTAAGACATTAGGCCGAATTTAGTGCAGCGCAGTACAGACACGTAAACACCGCAATCAAACTATTACTGCATTTTTTGTGGTATTCCATACACACACGGCTGTTTGACACTATTCTCTGCACCTATCAAGTCAGTGAAGGACCACAGACACCTGCATCACAATACCCCGCCCATTCATTGTGTTGTATCAAATTCCGTTAAAACAACACTCTTCCAGCAGTTCATACTCACATCCAGTATCTCATTTACCACAGTGGCAGGCATAAACTGTTCCTGAAAGAAAGTAAAAGTGCAAAACTGATTCTGATTCTGATTCTGATTAAATAAAAAAAAATCAAAATTAAAAATGAAACTACTGAAATTACATGAAACTCCGCTGAAAATGTGGATAGCGCGGTAATGCAATGACGTTAATCGAATTATGTGCTTTAACATGTTAAACAGAAACATATTTTTTTTAATTTTTAATATCGTAATCTTTCGTTATCTTTTTTTTTTTTTATGCCACCCATTGACTTCTGTGGTAGGAAAAAGTTACTATGGAAGTCAAAGGGTGTCAGCTACCTGCATTTTTCTTTACAACCTATTTTGTGTTCAACAGAAGAAAGAAGTTCAGATAGGCTTTTGAACAAGTGAAGGGTGAGTAAATGATGACAGAATTTTCTTTTATGCGTGAATATCACTTTAAGTGCAGATTAGTTCTGTCAAAAGTTAACAGAAGATCCACACAATGTGTGCGGTGCAGAAGTTGTCAGTCCCAAAGATATGCTGGGAATGTGATTTACACTCAGCACATATGTGATGCTTTCTCATCTTTTCATTGACAGCCCTGATCATCAACCAACGATGTGGAAAATTGCTTTTATCGGTGGTTATGCATTATAAGTTTACGTGTGTGTACCATGTTTGTTATAATAGGTTTTCAAATGAAAGCATTTTATATTTATGTGTATTTTTTTCACTGTATCACTGTTTGAATGATCTAGAAAGGAAGCCAGGTGCATTTTCTTGTAGTAATGTGTCCATTATCAAAACACATTAGTCGTAATGTGTATATTATCAGCCACATTTCTCTGCAATCACACCATTAATAAGTTTGTTTCTAAACATTGCCTTTTGTATCCTAGAAAGACTGGAGTCCAATTAAAGTTAATGCATGCTAAGTTTGTTGTCATATCCTGAGATATGGGGTTTTCATCAGAGCATGACTGGTGTTTATCAGCTGATATTTTTTTTTGCTCTCGTTGTGAAGTGTCCGGTCTCATTAACGGTCACGCAGACACTTATCCAAGGTGACTTCCGTTGCATTCAATTACCCTCCACTTCATCATTCTACCTCACCCAAGAAAATAATCAAAGATTGCTTTACATTTCATAAATAGAGTTCCCTAACTCCCTCCAGGATCTTCAGACTCACTGCGGTTATGCACGGTGAGCGGCTTTGCATAATTTTCCATACAAATGTACTCACAAAGCGATTAAACAATGTAGCCCGCAAAACTGAAGCTACATAAGAATGGGTGGCTGCATTTTTTTCATCTTTCTAGGAACAAAGTGTCTCATTTTTATGCTCGATGCATCTGGACACGAACACATTAATAAACCATAGTGCTCTTCTGGCACCTTTTTTGACTCAGAGCTTTATCAACTTGCTTCTCTTACCTGTCAGTTCCTCTCCAGGCTGCCATTTTGAACTACGTCAATAAGCACAAAAACCAACAAGCTGAACGAAACCATTTAGAATTAAAGGTGTCATTTTATCAGACATTTGTTCACCAAATGTTTTGATGATACAGTAGGTATGCTATATGAATGTAATTTTTCAACCACCGTCCCCTTTCAGTGAGTAATGGCTGAAGTACACTTTGCTGCTCTCTTCTCTCTACCTCCTACTGTTTCTCAGAGAAAAATGCTTCTCATTATAGCTCAATTATTCAGGCGAGGCACAGGCATAATTCACTGCCATTGACTTCACCCTTCAGCACTATGGGGCAGGTGTATTTTGGGGTGAAATAATCAAGGTAACCTCTACAGCGAGGCTGCAGTGATTAGCCTATTAAATAAAAAGAATAGTTCATAAATCTTCTTATAATTCTCAAATTATTTGTGTCTTAACTGCTTCGTGTATTAGCTGAAAAACTTAAGCAATTCTTAAACCGCTGTTATTAATCTTTTAAAGATGCTTTATGTAAGTTTTTTGTGCTATATGTGTTACTGTATATGTTTACTGCTATTTAATAAACATGCTAAGTTAACATTCTTGTTTATATGACAAAAAATGCTAAGGTCAGTTATTATGCTTTGAAAAATGTGTGTCTTTTTTGGTCTGAGTAACTCTGCCTACTAACAGTTTATCTTATTATATTTTGGCACCCTGCGTTGCCTTGGCGGAAAACAGCATATTTCAGTTCAGGCTTGAAGGCTCCCTCATTGTATGCAGATGGAGCCAAAAATGTGACCTCCGGAGGACTGAGGCAGCCTGATAAATGAGATGCATTTATGAAATGTGTTTTTAAATTGGCAAACAATAGAAATATTATGAAAGTAAATATTAGCTGAACAGCTCACAGTGTAATGCTCAATCATTAAGCACACTCATTCATGTCGGTGTGACCAATCTGGCAATCTGTGTCAAGTTGGAGGATGAGGGGGTGAAAAAAAAAACATCCAATAGTTTGAATCTGGATTGCAATATCTAGTTTAACCAGTTGGTGTCAATCCTGAATTCTACAGCTATAAAGGGATAGTTTATTCAGTAAACTAAATTCTGTTGTTATTTACTCACCCTAATGTTTATTTATTTATTTATTTATTTATTTGTTGTCATAGTCACTAATTGTTTGATAAGTTACACACCTGTTCTTTGTTTAGTTTATTGGGAAGGTCTATATATTTTAGTCCATATACTGTGCTTACACTAGCCCAGTGTGCCGTGTCAAATACACTGTGAGATTTTGGGTCTTCTTTGTCTTCTTTGAATTGGGCCGAATTTCAACTTTGTTGTGCGTCATGCTTTCTTTGAGCAGTTTACATGGAAAACAGAGAGGCAGTTAAACTCTCCTGATGTGCAATTTAATTATCGTATAGTTTTCTGATATGCCAGATATTTTGCTCGTCCCTAATGAGGGAATCGCACAGTTAAATCAGACCTACAAACCGACTGAGTTGAAAACGAAACAGACACTCAAACTTCTGGTTTCATAGGAGTGCACAGGTGCAATATTAATGAATATGTTTCAGAATGCACAGAAACAATTAAAAGTGTAGGATATTCTGTTTAGGCAGCACGGTGGCTCAGTGGTTAGCACTGTCACCTCACAAAAAAAAAAGTCGCTGGTTTGGGTCCTGGCTGGGCCAGTTAGCATTTCTGTGTGGAGTTTGCATGTTCTCCCCATATTGCATGTTCTCCCCATATTGTTTTCTCCAGGTGCTCTACTTTCCCCCAAAGACATGCGCTATAGGTGAATTGAATAAACTAAATTGGCCGTAGTGTATGTGTGTGTGTGTGTGTGTGTGTGAATGGGTGTTTCCCAGTACTGGGTTGCACCTGGAAAGGCATCCCCTGCGCAAAACAAATCTTGTACATCTCCGCAGTAAAGCGTGGCAAAACAGAACATGGTCTTACACAAGAAATACATGGCCAGCAGGGGGCAGTGATGTAACATTGTGAGCATACTGAACTGATATACTGTAGCAGCCAGAGCACGTGAGCTAAGCGGCTCCATAACAACAGACATTAAATTACTGTTATGTTTTTTTTGGGGGGGTTTAAATTAACTGCCCAGTTTCAGTGTGTTTCATGTTTTTTTTTTTTTTTTTTTTTTTTTTTGTGCGTGTGAAATATGTACACATAGCATCCCAGACGAGGTTCGAACTCGTGCTGGCAGCGTCATAATGCAACGTGCTAACTACTGGACCACAATGGTGCTATCAAACAGATGCGTTTGGAATAAGAATTGCTTTACACTGTCATCTGCAACACTTTTAACCACAGTATTACTTTAATAAATGAATAAATAAATAAAATAAATAAATAATGCGGAGCTGCAGCAAAATAATGAATAAAATAAAAAATAAAAAGTGCGACTGCTACTGAGAGTGCAAGTAGCTACATACACCGGCCCTCGCGTCTAAAAAACGGACCGGCCCACCTGGAATTCTCCCAGTTCTCCCGATTAGCCAAACTGGGCCTGTTCTACAAATTAAATAAATAAATAAAGAAACCCAGCCGCTGGAGGCATCGAGGGAGCTGAATCGAGTGCTCTTGTACACAAATACTGTCCATGCACCAAAACATGCATGACAACTACTGTACTGTAAGTCAAAGCAGTTGTTCCTTGCGCTACCTAGTGGCTATTGCGTAAAGCACAGAATTGTATTTTTTTTTTTTATGAAAAGGCGGCCTTTACAGCTGCAGTAAAGCGCGTGACTGCAGGTGACAAATTGCAGTACTGCGCATGCAGAAACGCGCATTTTCAGTAGCCATATCTGTACATTGACCGTAATAAATAGTAAATAATTCTGGAATTTTTTATTTTTTAATTCCCTAACCATGACAGTTTTGTCAAACACCCTTTTACCTAGCTACATTTATTTAGACCACAACATGCATGACTGCAGTCTTTTGCAATTAGCCCCAGTCCGTTTTTGCTGTTTCCTTCACAAAAAAAAATAAATTCAGATGTAAAGCCCCTCAAGCCCTTTTGAAACATGCTTTAACTGCACCATTCACCCCAGCCACCCAGTAATAAGTGACTCCGTAGTGAATAACAGTGTATTTTTAAGGTTGCGTAAATCAATACTTTTGAGTCTGAGGGTTAGTTTTTTTGGCATTATTAAATCATCATCCAGACAGAAGCTTCTAACATCTTCCTTTGGAATATATTAAAGCCGAGACAGCATGACTCATTCATTGACTGTGCCATATGGCAGCATCAAAAATGTGGTTGTGAGTCTAGCCTGAAGGAACCAAGGCACTGCGGTGTCTCGGCACTCGATACGACTATTGATTTCACTCACGCCGTGAACTACCCTTTCCTGGTTCCCTCTCTGGTGGCTCGGTTTAATGCATTCTCCTTCCTTTCCACCACTAATTACTTCCTCTCTGACCTCAAGGCACACTCTGAAGTTCAGGCAAGCATCCATATATATATGGGTGGAATGGGAACTGGAGGTCACAGATGTTGGGATCCCATGGGCAGTAGGCTTCGATGTTTTTTTGGCTAGAGCTGTTCAGGTATGTTAAAGTAGTCTAAAAAACACCTTGAGACTCAGCTGACAAACTATTCAGGTCTCTGTGGAACTGTAATGGCTTCCGTTTTACCTTAAGCTTCGTTATCAGGACCAGTTTTAGTAGTTGAAGTCCTGTTATACTGCTTTTCTTTACTCTCTAGTGCGCTGACCCAAACTGTCCCTCTCATTTAAACACAGACGCAATATCTGCATGAGCGCCTACAGAGAATACACCTATTTGGCCTTCTGTTTTCTCGTATGAATTGCTACTCGGCTCGCTCTTCCAGTTGAGCTCAATTACTGGCCAACGAATGCAGGTGAATAGAAACGATATTTCGATTGACTATTTCTGTCTATGCACCCTCAAGAGCTTTAAACAGAGGCCATTTTTACTTGTTCTTTGTTGACAAGGGGCTACAATGAAATTGTCAACCTTAATTTTGGAGCTTAGCACTTTTGAATTAGTTCACTGCTGATTTGTTTTCTGATTATTTGATTTTGCGTCATACTTCACTCAGGTCTTTGAGGAAAGCGTGGATATACTAGATTCATAAAGATTTAAAATGCGTCCTGGTCAAGTCAACATGACCTTTTAAACTCAATTAATATTGAAATAGAAGAAGTTGTCGAAAGGTTGTTTCTGAATTGGAGTGTCAGACTTGTAGATGGTTTAATTGCAGTCGCAAGAAAACAGAAAACAGAACACAGGCACACAAGAAAGGTCATAGCCTGCCACGCACTTTAATTTGGCAAACATGACTTTACTTTCAAAGATTGTTTCAAAGGCATTTGCATGTGAGCCTTATAGCTCTAGTATAGAGAAGGACACAATCGAAAACAATAAAAGGAACAAAAAACTAATCTATTACATTTATTAATTAATTATTTACTGAATTTAAGTTTTTTTCAACTCTTATCTTTCATAAAATATGTCATAGAGCTGTCATATAATTGTGTTTTTAGTAAAGGAGGTTTTATGTTAAGGTTATAGTTCTCTTGTGAAATTTTAACTATTTTTCAAATATTGTCTAAGTGATGTTTAACAGAGCAGGGTAACTTTCCAAATCTTTCTAATATTTGTATTGTGTTCTATTATTACTATTTTGAAAGCTATATTTTTTTTAGTTTGGCTGGAGTAAAGTAATTCACATAGCTTCTTGAGATTGTTAAATGGCAGGTGCACTACAAACATACTAATATAGCTCAAAATCAAATAATTAATATTGTCCTCCCAGCCCTATATGATCACTATACAGGGTTTTCCTTGCTCAAAATAAGGCGGAGGTGGCCTGTTGATCATCAAATTTTGGCTACTTGAAACAAACACATTTTTGCATCATTCCTATCGTCTTATCAAGTAAAACATTTTCTTATTTAAAAACACCAGTGTTTTAGCATTACTTGTGGTCTGTCAGTAGCCGTGACTGCCTACCTGATTTTTGTCAAAAAGTGGCTACCTCATTATTCTCTATGCAGAAACAACTTTGTTGCAGATGTCGTTTAGCTTCTATAGCTCAAGCATCAAACATGGCTATAAAAATAACTTTTTATAAACTTTACATCCAAATATATGGTGAAAGCTTATGAATGTCTGGAATAATTAAATCAGTATTTGACAGCTTAGCCTGAAACAGACAACTGTGAAGGCCAGAAGTGCTTATTTCCACTGCTGTTTATATCACAAGCAGTACCATCACAAAAATGAACTGATCATATCTGATAAATATCAAACAGAGAGCTTTCTCTTTCCCATTGCATTCTGGGGTGCTGGTGTAATCTGAAAGTACTTCTATCTCTGAAAAATGAAAGTGAATAGTATATGAAGTGTCATTTGGACAGATATGAAATACAGTGGAATATTTCTTATGGCAAAAGACGAAAGAAAAGCAAGAGAAAGCTTTCTTGAACTCCTGACATTCTGTCATCATTTACTCACACTCATGTCATTCGAATGTCATTCGTGTGACTTTTCCTGTGGAATAAAATGTCAGAGCTGCTCTTCTGTATAAAAAAAAAGGTGAACACTGACTGTATAGTTCCGTAGCAGTTCATTTCTAAATATATATATATGTATATATATATATATATATAATCAGTTGAAGTCAGAATTATTAGCCCCTCTGTTTATTTATTTTTTTTTACCAATTTCTATTTAATGGAGAGAAGATTTTAACACATTCCTAAACATAATAATTTTAACAGCTTGTTTCTAATAACTGCTTTCTTTTATCTTTGCCATGATGACAGTACATAATATTTTACTAGATATTTTCCAAGACACTTCTATACAGCTTAAAGTGACATTTAAAGGCTTAACTAGGTTAACTAGGCAGGTTAAGGTGATTAGGCAAGTTATTGTATAACAATAGTTTGTTCTGTAAAAATCTGAAAAAATAGCTTTAGGGGGCTAATAATTTTGATCTTAAAATGTTTTTTTATTCTAGTCGAAATAAAACAAATAATACTTTCTCCAAAAGAAAAAATATCAGACAAACTGAAAATGTCCTTGCTCTGTTAACATTGTTTGGGAAATACACTTAAAGGGGAGCTAATAATTCAGACTTCAACTGTGGATATACTGTATATACAGTATTATTATTTTTTTTGGTGATGAATGAAAGTCAGAATTTTCGTTTTGTAGTAAACTAACCACTTGATTGATCAAATAAATTAAGTCAAATAACAAAATTAATCTTATAGAAATGTATAAAGTTTGCCTAATCAAAAAAATATTTTCGCTGCTAGTTCAAACTACTTATTTAAAATGAGCTAAATCAGCAATTCTTGTGTGTTCTTTAGGACAACTTGATTGTTTTATGTTCAATCCACCTAAATTTGTAAAAACAATTACATTAACTTAATTGATTTGTGTGGGGACAACATTAAGGAAATGTGTGGAACCTAGTATTTTTACAGTGTTTAATATTGCTTTTATATTATTTATAATTTATATACATTTATCTTTTTGCTGTATCTTCTAATATATTTTTGTAAAGCACCAACTTTTTTGACAGCCAATTTATTCTGTTTGATATATTGCTTCATTCTTTTCTTTTAAATTGCATTCTTGAATTGCCATCCCTTTTATTCAGAGCTTTTGCATTTACATGCCAATTACATGCCAGAGCTCTCCTGTCATTTATGAAATATTTTTCTATAGAGTATGTTGAGACTGGGTCAAATGCCGCGGCAGAAGAATATCAGCTATAATTTCCCAAAGAAAGAGGAGCAGGTTTCTCTTTGAAGCTTTGATTTAATTTGAATCCGCTGCAGTCAATTGTCGGATGTGTTGAACTAAAAAAGAATTTGCTGTTAAAGAAATCCATACATTTTCTTTGTTCATTGCTCATATAGTGTTACATTACCAGTCTCTGTCATTAGACTCTCTATAAACCAGAATTGAGAAAACTTCAATAAAAGATGTGACTGAGTTTTTGTAAAAATATAGCTTTTGTTAATTTCTGTATTTCATGCGTTATTAATTGTGTTTCAGTTGAAGTGTCAGCACAATGAAAAACTCAGAGGATAAAAGAAAATGCCTTGCAAGACCACTGAAACAAAATGAAGGAAGTCAGGAAGATAATGAAGTGCTCGCTGAGACGTGGAGTGTGCGATTCTTTTATTCTACACCTCTAATGCCATTCTGATGGATTTGTTTTTATATGCACTGCTGAATAAACGTAATCGAGGCCTTTGAGATCTGCTCCACAAAGGTAACACCAGCCAAATAACTGTAAGACAGGCTCATGACACATGCGTTTTAAGGAAAGAAATCAAACCATTTTAAACACCAGGATCACCTCTAATGGCTATTAAGATGACATTTTTTGAAATAATGTCTCGCAGGGGCATCATGTACAGTATGTTGTGAATGGCAATGGGCCTAAAACTGATCCCTGAGACACTCCATCCTTCACTGGCCTGATATTCGACCAACTCAGGCTCATTCTGATTATGTACCCCTACATACATTTGTGGAGAGCACCGAATATGTCCCAGGAGCTATGTTTTTTTTTGCAGTTTTTGTTTTCACGAATCCACCAGAGGCCGCTGTGTATGCTTTTCAGATCTCAAATTTCTCTTGCGAGTGCCATTCGTGCCAGCTCTTCTCGCATAAATCCACAAGAAGCCGCTGTTGACTGACAAACTGACTGACTGACCGACAGACTGATCCCTCACCCACCGCCTTCCCTAAAAAAATTAATAGTGTTTTAAAAAGCACCAATTGACCTATTCACCCCTTTCCCTAAACCCAACTGACAGTGTTTTGAAAAGCAATCCAGAAAAAGAAAAGCCCTCACAGCTGCCTGATTTTTACCACATTTTCAAATTTGACCATATTATCACCCTGTGATTTACTTGTTTATTTTATTTTTGCCTTTTGTTTTTGTTTTACCCACCTTCTGGAATGGTTCTTTGCCGGATTTAAACCTCGTCATCATGGTCAACTCTGCTTTTCGTCAAAAGTCTGCAGATGTAATCGAAGAGCCACTGGACAAACTGCTAACAGTGGAAAAGCCACATGGTGGTCCACACGGAGGTAAGCGGTCAGCTGGTAAGCGTGAAAAGGAACGGCGTCATATCGCCCTGTGTCGTTAGTTTTAAAGATGAAATGCAGCGTACCTTTGGCTTCATAATTTGCAATCTCTAGAAATGTGTATAGGGCTATGTTTTCAGAATGAGCCTATGATGCATTCAACAGTTGTTCATTCACATTTACAAACTAATGGGGGTCAACCAGTTTAACCAGCCTCTAGACACCTGTATAGTTTAAACAATCTAATGATATTATTAAATATTTGATTATACTTTAAACAATCTAAGAGGACATTGCAATCTATAATATCAATAAACATGATTGCACATTTTATATGTAATTCAGAGGAGTAGCCTTCAAATTTATCGAGGGTGCTTTTATGTCTCAAAAAAGAGCGCTACTGCATGCTTTTATCTTAAATTCTATGGTTCCTATCTTGTTTAATTTTTCATCACTGGATTTTCATGTCAATACGTCTTGAAAGTAACACTCCTCTGTTGATTTTATTCCCTGGACAAGGGTCTCTTTTAGAATTGGGTTTGACAGTCCAGTTAATCCGCCAGATTTCAAAAGTGCTTTATTCTGCCCCAGGCACTGGATAAAGTGCACCAAAGATGTCAACAACAAACCATTCTATTAATTAACAAAGTAACATTCAGTTTGCATGCAATGGGTGTTCGGGAGGATAGATGCAACAAAAGTGCTGTCCTTTTTCTACTGTCAGCGGTGACAGAAAGAAGCAGGGCTCCCTACTGCATTTAAAATAGTAACAAATGCAGCAATAACAAAACAAAAACTTAAAAACAAAACAAGAATAAAAACTAAAATGTCCACTGAATGTCAGGAAAGCTTTTTCTGTGTGCAGTTTTGTCACTTGCCATGTGTACTAAAACAATAAAACTAAAACTTAATAAAAATAAATGTACTAAGTCTTTAGATCCTTTGAAAATACTGTAGTTTAACATTGCCTGTGAGACTGAGTGAATTTTAATTTTATACTTTTTGGAGGCAATTAACTTTACTACCTTAGCAACATCATGTCAGTTAAAAATAGATGAAGCACAGCACTATTAACTCGAAGCAGGAGGATTGGTGGACCTCTTTGAAAATTACCAGCACAGCTCACTTCCTGCAGAAAACAGTTGGTACAGTGCCTTAATTAATTTCCACTGGACAGAAGTATTTTTATCCTGCTCAAGATGGCAGAGAATTGCTATTTCTCATGCTAGTTTGGAGAATGGGAAGTCATTGGTTCCCATGCGGCTGGATAGTTGTGGCATGGCAGCAGAAGCATGCGACAGTTTTCAGACTTTTATTTAGTGAGGCATTTACTCCCCGGAGCTGGAGACAGAACAGATTGAATGTCATGCTGTGCTTTCTAGCATTCAGCACTTACCCCGACTTACTCACCGTATGTGTTTGTGCGACCCGATCGCTTGCTCTCGTCTGTTCTTTTCAAATCAAATTTAATAAAACCTTACATAAGGATGTAGTAACCAGGTTCTTGTGCTATATCAAATCAAATTGTATTTGAATTTATGTATAATTGCTGCTTGTGTAGTTTTAATGATGTATTTCTCCATCTACAGTGCTTGTACACTTACCAACTGTACTTACTTACCAACTACTTATTTAATATGAGCTGAAACAACATAATTCTTGATGTTTTTTGATGACAACTAATTTGTTTTATGTTCAATCCACTTAAATTTGCTCAAACTAATGAGATAACGCTCTGGTTACTAGAGTAACCCTCGTTCCCCGAGGGGGGGAACGGAAATGCTATGTTCCTTCGCCATAATGATTGCCCCTTGGCTGTTGAGATGAAGTCGCTTCAGCTACAAAAGGATGCTTTGGCTTGCTAGCTCTGCTCTCTTATAGCAAGATTAATTGCAACGAGCATCAGGTGCGCAAGCTGAAGCTGCCAACTCATTGGCATTTCATTGGCCCGTTTACATACTCTTTCAGATGATTGGCTTTCTGAACGAAATTCCCCATAGTGGAAGTTTCCACATAGCATTTCCGTTCCCCCCCTCGGGGAACGAGGGTTACTCTAGTAACCAGAGCGTTCCCCTTCGGAAGGGGAACTTCAATGCTATGTGGAAACTTCCACTATGGGGAAATGTATGGAAAACGCCATAATGATTGAACCTTACCTTCGCCCCCGATGAGAGGTTTGCCAGGCAAAGAGAGCGTGAGCGCACCATCATCACCAGAGGCGTGGTCTTCCAACGTGTTCCCTGGCCCTTACTTATCCCACTTCAACAGAAGATTTACAGATTTAGATATATTTTTCGGGAGCCGCAAGTGCGTCTAGAATATCTAGGAATTTAATACGACAGTACGTTGGGAAGCGTACAGTCCCGATAGGGAGGACGCTGCGGAGGCCACCTGCTACCCAAGTGGGGAGACTGGGGCAAATAGCATATGAACTAACCCTATGAAGGGGGAGTAAGCATATGAAATAGGATGGTTAGCAGTTAGGGAAGACACGGGTCCACCTGTAAGGGGGGAACTGCACCGTGGCAGTATAAGCGTATGGGATCGCCTGGTGGGGATCGCACATAGCAGGCACCTATACCCAGAATGCGGGCTGACCAGCGGGCAGACCTACAACATAGTGGGCCAGCATCTGACTCCTCCGTTGAGCCAGATGCTGGGGGCAGCGGAGGAATCTCTGCAGGGTTCGCCAGCGGGGAACTTTACTGACAGAGTGAATAAGCGCACGTACCTCCGTGTTAGGGAGAATGGCGCAGCAAGCGTATTTGAACACCTTCACCGAGTTGTTTCCTCAATCACCAAGGGTTACCTAATACCCTTGAGGAAACCGGCTCCACTCGCAGATTGTAAAATCTTGCAAATGTGTTAGGTGTCGCCCAGCCCGCAGCTCTGCAGATGTCTGTTAGAGAGGCGCCGCGTGCACGCGCCCAAGAGGATGCTATGCTCCGAGTGGAGTGTGCTCGAACCCGTGGGGGACACGGCTCACCCTGGCTTTGGTAAGCGAGGGAGATGGCATCCACTATCCAGTGGGCCAACCTCTGTTTGGATACGGCACTTCCCTTCTGCCGACCACCGTAACAGACGAAGAGCTGCTCAGAGGATCTGACGCTCTGAGTGCGGTCCAGATAGATTCGCAAAGCGCGAACTGGACAAAGTAATGAAAGGGCTGGGTCTGCCTCCTCCGGGGGCAGCGCTTGCAGGCTCACTACCTGGTCTTTAAATGGTGTGGTAGGAACCTTAGGCACATATCCAGGCCGGGGTCTCAGGACAACGTGAGAGTAAGCCGGCCCGAATTCCAGGCACGAGTCACTGACCGAAAATGCCTCCAGGTCCCCCATCCTCTTGATGGAAGCCAACGCGACCAGCAGAGCTGTCTTCAGGGACAGAAATCTTAAAGATACTGATTCGAGTGGCTCAAATGGATCTGTGCGCAAGCTCGTGAGAACGAGGGCGAGATCCCAAGAGGGCATGAGAGGGGGGCGGGGCGGATTAATTCGCCTAGCGCCTCTGAGGAACCGGATGATGAGGTTATGCCTTCCCACGGTGCTGCCAGCAACCGCGTGATGGTGAGCAGAGATGGCAGCCACGTAAACCTTGAGTGTGGAGGGCGACAGCCTGCTCTCCAGCTTCTCTTGGAGAAAAGAAAGCACAACGCTGATCTGGCAAGTTCGGGGGTCTTCTCTGCGAGAGACGCACCATTCAGTGAATAGACTCCACTTCAGGGCGTAGGCGCGCCTCGTTGAGGGGGCTCTCGCCTGAGTGATGGTATTAACCACCGCCATGGGTAAGTTACCTAAGTCTTCCTCGCGTCTAAGGACCACACGTGGAGGTTCCACAGATCCGGGCGAGGGTGCCAGATGGTGCCGTGTCCCTGAGAGAGTAGGTCCTCTCTCAAAGGGATCTGCCAGGGGGGGGCCGTCGCGAGGAGTGAGAGTTCTGACATCCAAGTCCGGTTGGGCCAGAGAGGCGCAACTAGCAAGACCTGTTCCTCGTCCACCCTGACCTTGCACAAGAGCTGCGCGAGCAGGCTCACTGGGGGGAACGCATATTTGCGCATGCCCCGAGGCCAGCTGTGGGCCAGTGCATCCGTGCCGAGAGAGCCCTCGGTCAGGGAAAAAAACCACTGGCAATGAGCGTTCTCGGGGGAAGCAAACAGATCGACCTGGGCTTCCCCGAATCGCGCCCATATCAGCTGAATCGACTCGGGGTGGAGTCTCCATTCTCCTGG
This sequence comes from Danio tinwini, assembly GCA_903798205.1. NCBI lineage: Eukaryota > Metazoa > Chordata > Actinopteri > Cypriniformes > Danionidae > Danio > Danio tinwini. The sequence continues at coordinate 13,282,795 of CAIGQZ010032312.1, forward strand.
ACATAAGGGTTGCCGTGAGAGCACGTCGGCTGCACGGTTGAGCTTGCCTGGAATATGAATGGCACGCAGCGATTTCAGCCGCGTATGACTCCAGAGGAGCAGACGGCGAGCGAGCTGAGACATGCGGCGAGAGCAGATACCCCCCATGCGGTTGATATACGCCACCGCCGCCGTGCTGTCCGTCCTGACCAGCACGTGTTGTCGCTCCAGCACCGGTAAAAAACGGCGGAGAGCGAGAAACACTGCCAGCAGCTCTAGGCGATTGATATGCCAATGCAGCTGGTTGGCCCTCCACAGGCCCGCAGCTGCATGCCCGCAACACACAGCCCCCCAGCCCGTGCTGGAAGCATCTGTTGAGACAACAACATGACTGGACGCCTGTCCTAGAGGCACTCCGGCCTGTAGGAACGAGGGGTCGTTCCAGGGGGTGAGGGCGCGGCGACACAGCGCAGTAACAGAGACCCGGTGTGTGCCCGCGTGCTATGCGCGTCTGGGGACTCGATCGTGAAGCCAGTGCTGAAGTGGTCTCATATGGAGTAACCCGAGCGGCGTGACTGCGGCTGCGGATGCCATATGCCCCAGGAGCCTCTGAAAGGATTTCAGTGGGACCACTTTTTTCCTGTCGAACTCTCTCAGACAGTTCAGCATTAGCTGAGCGCGCTCTCCGGAGAGGCGCGCTGTCATGGTGACCGAGTCCAGCTCCAACCCGAGAAAAGAGATCCTCTGCGCTGGGGCGAGTTTGCTCTTTTCTCGGTTGACCTGAAACCCCAACAGATGGAGGTGCTGGAGCACCTTGTCTCTGTGCACAGTCAACTGTTCCCGAGAGTGAGCTAAAATCAGCCAGTCGTCGAGATAGTTGAGTATGCGGACGCCCGCGAGCCGAAGGGGCGCTAGGGCGCCCTCCGCGAGCTTGGTGAAGACCCGCGGAGACAGAGAGAGCCCGAAGGGGAGGACTTTGTACTGCCACGCTCGACCCTCGAACGCAAACCTCAGAAACTGACGGTGGCGGGGAAGGATGGAGACATGAAAGTATGCGTCCTTCAGGTCTATCGCTGCAAACCAATCCTGAGGACGAACGCACCGGAGGATGCGCTTCTGCGTGAGCATTCTGAACGGGAGCCTGTGTAGACAGCGGTTCAAAACGCGCAGATCTAGGATTGGTCGTAACCCACCGCACTTTTTGGGTACGATGAAGTACGGGCTGTAAAACCCGCTCTCCATCTCGGCTGGAGGGACCGGCTCGATTGCATCCTTCGCCAGGAGGACAGCAATCTCCTCTCGCAAGACAGGGGCGGACCTGGGGCTGACCCTGGTAAAGTACACGCCCGTGAACTTCGGGGGCCGTTTCGCAAACTGAATTGTATAGCCGAGTCTGATTGTGCGTATGAGCCACCGCGAGGGACTGGCCCGCGCTAACCAGGCAGGGAGAGCCCTCGCTAATGGATTCATCGCTACAATCGATGACGTACCTGCAGTGGGGCAGCGCGGAGTGGGAGAGCTGATCCGGGAAGCGCTGGGGTCCCGCGGAAGAGCTGGAGATAAGAGAGTCACACTCACCTCGCTCCCGAGCTCCGGAGAGAGGGCTTGAGGAGTGGGAGAAAGGAGCCCGTCCTCCCAGATCCTGTGAGCCATTGGCGAAATGCACCGACTCTGCGAGCCAGAAGGCATAGCGTCCCGGACTGGCAGAGTTCGGGCTGTCTCATCCGGAGAATTGGAAAAGTGCTCTTTCATTGATATTTTGGTGGCACTGAAAAGTACCGTTGGTATTGAAGCCCGGCCCTCCACCGGGGAAAAAGCAAATTCCCTCTTCTCCGGATGGCCTGTCTCAGGGACGCTTCGCGGTCCGTTTACCGGACTTAGCGGCGGCCTGGGCAGGGGGGGTGGCCGGCTTACGAGGTGCTCGACGCTGCCGTTTCGCCGGAGGCGCTGGCGGGTGCGGTGCAGCTCTCGCAGGCGGACGCCCTCGGCGAGGAGCAGCAGATGTGGATGGCTCGGCGGGCGGAGCGGTGGTACGGTCCCGCCGATAGATGACATTACCCATCGCATCGGACTGCTCTTTCACCGCCTTGAATTCCTGGGTGAATTCACCGACGGTGTCGCCGAACAGGCCAGCCTGGGATATGGGGGAGTCAAGAAAGCGAACTTTGTCGACCTCGCGCATATCTGCCAGGTTTAGCCAGAGGTGGCGTTCCTGGACCACTAATGTGGCCATCGTCCTTCCCAGCGCACACGCAGCGGACTTAGTGGTCCGAAGAGCATAGTCGGTTGCGGTGCGGAGCTCGTGTAACAAGCTTGGGTCGGAACCACCCTCGTGCAGCTGTGCCAGCGCCTGCGCCTGGTAGCGCTGGTAGGTGGCCATAGCGTGCAAGGCAGAAGCAGCCTGGCCCGCAGCTTTGTAGGCTCTAGCTCCGAGGGAGGCAGATAACCTACAGGCTTTGGACGGGAGACAAGGCGGACCCCTCCAGGAGGAGGCGCCACGCGGACAAAGATTGACCGCAATGGCGCGCTCGACCTTCGGGATCGCCTCATAACCCTTGGCTGCTCCACCATCGAGGGTGGTGAGGGCGGAGACGCACGCAGATCGGGCAGAGAAAGGTGCCCTCCAAGACTGCGTGAGCCTACTGTGCACTTCCGGGAAGAAGGGAACGAGAGGCTTCGAAGGACTGGCCTTCTTATCCTCAACGTAGCACCCATCTAGTCGGTCCGGCCGCGGAGCTGGGGGATAAACCATCTCCAACCCCACGGCCGAAGCAGCCCGGGAAAGCACGGCCATCATATCCGATTCGAGATCTTTGACAGCGCTCCCCAGCCCGGAGGGAGGGAGCGGGTCTGGATCCTCATCGGACATTGACAGCCCACCCTCCGATGCAGCAGTGGACGTCTGGTCCCCGGTGTCATCGAGCGAGAGGGCTACCATCTGGTTAGACGGATCGCTTCCTCCGCTCGAAGCTTGGATGGAGCGCTTAGAGGAGCGGGAGGTCCGCGAGCCCGAGGGCGGCGGATAAGCTCCCACTGGAACCCTCAGACCTGCCCGAGTGCCCACTGCAGTGCAGGGGACAGCTGGGGTGGTTAACTCTTTTGCAAGAGCCAACCGCGATCTTAACTGCGCAACAGACATGCCATCGCAGTGACGGCATGAGCTGCCCGCGAGCACCGCATTAACATGCTGGACCCCCAGACATGCCACGCAGTGCTCGTGCCCATCATCCGGGGACAGGAAACCACCGCATCCAGAAACGCACGGTCGGAGCGACATCTTGAAAAAGACGCGCTGTGTGACCGTGTTGCTCTTTTAGGTGAAAGTGCAATACAAACCGCTCGGGGAGGACCGGACCCAAAGGACGCCAGGCAAGGGAGAAACCCAGCTCGACCGTCTGCCGCCGCGTATACCACTCTCTGGACCGGGAGACCACTCTCGTTCGCTCTCTCTCTTGCGGATTTCAGGAAATCAGCTGGAGGAACCCTCATCGATTCTTTCAGAAGGCTGTGAAGTCGTCTGAAGCGAAAAGGATGCTTTGGCTTGCTAGCTCTGCTCTCTTATAGCAAGATTAATTGCAACGAGCATCAGGTGCGCAAGCTGAAGCTGCCAACTCATTGGCATTTCATTGGCCCGTTTACATACTCTTTCAGATGATTGGCTTTCTGAACGAAATTCCCCATAGTGGAAGTTTCCACATAGCATTGAAGTTCCCCTTCCGAAGGGGAACTTAAATCCCTCATGTTGTCCCTACACAAATCGATTGTGTGGAATCCAGCATTTTGTACAGTGTATGCTGGACTTCGTTTTACAGACAGGGCTTAGACCAAGTCAGGATTAGTTCATGGTTCAATTAGGACATTTTAAGCAATATTTATAAACATGGGCATTGCTAGGCCTATTTTAGGGGGGCTTGAGCCTCTCTATATTTTTGCTCAGCCCCCCTAAAACTTTTGCGATTAGCTCATAAACTGTAGACCAAATTATCGCCTCAGTTTAAATTTGATATGAAATGGCGGCAGAATTCGGCTCCTTCTCGTCATTTCGTTTTCATTTGATCAGCAAACCACAGCTGTGCAGAGCGAGAGAACAAAGTGTGTGTTTATCGATAAATTGCTATAAAATATGCTTGTTTGCAGTTCTTTGCTATAGGTGTACTTGTATCACATGTACCCTGATGTTATGAAGGAGCAATTGGATTTCCCATCTACTGTTTCCTCAGTGCTTACCTTATAATCACAACTGTTTCCTCCAGCAAAAAAATTAACTCCTAACAAGCTGTTGTTTTTGATCTAGCAGTGGCAAAACTACATGCTGAACGCTGTGAGTTTGCGTAAGGATGATTACCTACCTATCTCACTCGCTATCCTTCAGCTTCATCCCTGATTTATCAGGGGTCGCCACAGTAGAATGAACTGCCAATTATTCCAGCATTTGTTTTAGTCCTCAGTGCTTACCTCATAATCACAACTGTTTCCTCCAGCAAAATAATTAACTCCTAACAAACATTTTACTATTTTTTTTTCAAAACGAACTACCATACTATACTATTCAGTCATGGATGCACAGAAAGAATTAAACACAGTCACAGGTTTTTTTTTTTTTTGTTTTTTTTTACCTCACAAGTAGCTAAGCCCTCCTAAAATGAAAATCCTAAAATCGCCTCTGTTCATAAATATAAATAAATATTACTGGTGCACAGCTTGAGACATTAAGTATGTTCACCAATAATCTAATTTTAATGTGATTCAAACAACACTCTGATTAAGAGTCTACCTTGTAAACAAAGATTTTTGATTAATTTAATTTAGGGTCATAATTGAACTAAATAGTAATCGGATTAAGACATGTGGAGTATGCCAATTTTAGTCGCAGTATTGAAGTGCAGTACAGACATGTAAACACCTTAATCAAACTATTACCGCCATGTTGGATTTTGCTACATTTTGCGTCAGGATAGTCTATACATGTACGATTGTTTAGCACTATTCTCTGCACCTACCGAGTCAGTAAAGGACCACAGACACCTGCATTGCGGTTTTTACAGGTTTTTTTTTTTTTCATACGGCGTGCGGTATCAAATTCCATTAAAACAACACTCTTCCAGCAGTTCAAAGTTGAAACCCCTGAAATTACCATAGACTGTAAAAGATATGGACGTAGTTTCAGTGATGTCACCCATTGGTTTCTGAAGAGCGCAAATGAAGCTACAAGTGGGTGTGGCCAACTGTCGCCATTTTGTTCAGGGATTACCAAAAAAGGGCAAAGAGGCGGAGAGTGAGCGGAGCTACTGATGTCTGCTAGAAATTTGCTTAGACAAGCTTTTCTTTGGGAGAAACTCTTAATACTTCATTACATGTGACTCGTTTGTGTTTTGACCACTTGTGCTTGGTTGTCTACTACATCAATAAAGTGTTTAGTCTTTAATAAACACTGTTGTAATACAATGAGCCACTAAGCATTGTTCTTAAAAACTTTTTTTCTACAGAAGGAAAACACAAATTACTTACAAATACTTTAAATATAGTCTGTGTAAGTAAATGCAGGGCTATTTATGAAATCCAGGCATAACACTGTGTGCCAACGCTTCAGATGACTGTTCTAAAGCCTACAGCTAATGAATCTGTCAGATTCTGGAGTGCATTACAGGTCTAAAGAAAATTATAAATGATAAATTATCTCAAATAAAACAAACACATTTATAGATATGGTATAAGTATATAATTTCACTTACCTGAGAAATGGAGGGCACTTGAATGGTTTGTGAGCACAATTAAGTGCACACAGCATGCCATATTAACATATAATTGTAGGAAATAATTCTAAAAAGCAACTGACTGTGTAAAGCTACATAAACGAAACGAAAATACAATTTGCAGGTGCAGGAAATCAGCTGAGGTGATGTGACTGCGACCAGCAAAATCTAGTGGTCACTAAAGTGGCCACACCATTGATTACACAGACTTATTATAACTTAATAAAAATGAAACGGATGACTTATAAAAAAAATTCACCCCCCTCACAGTTGTCATCAAGGGTAATATTAGCTATATAAATGAAAATAGTTTTTTGTACCAGGCTGTAAAAACCTTTTTTTCTACTGTAAAGTTGGCTATTTTAACATTGGGGTCAATAAAAATTTGCTCTATTATGGAGCCAGGCCTAGTGGAATTTCGAAGAATTGCAGTTTAAGTTACTTCTGTATTAGCTTCACGAGGGAGAGCTGGATGTTGCCACTTGGGAATTACATGAAACTCCAGAGGAAATGTAGCGGTAGAGGTTAATTGAATTATGCGCTATAACATGTAAACCAGGATCATGAAGGGAACATTTAAAAATCAACTTATGTAAACACTGTAATCATATCATCGTTTTATTCAGATTAAGGCAAATAATTTGATTACTGATAACCACGTAAACGTAATCAATGATATGTTTTAGGGTCAATCAGTGCAAGTTTCTCTCAGTTGAAACGGCTCAGACTTACATTTCAGTAAGGAATATGTCAAAACAATTATTAGACAAGATTTCACAGTTTTTAATGCTTCATTGTATTTTCTTGCCCTGTTTTGCACTTTTTACCTTCTGAAGGATTGCCTGGTAATGTCAACATTTTGACATCAATATGATGCAAGGCGACTGAAAAGATGGGATTTGAGGAGAGAGAAGAAAGCATGTCTTTACTTTATCTGCCAAGCTTGAGACACACTAGTATCTCCTATTTTCATCATTTTTTGTCATCCTTTCTTTGATTTGTGATTTTTTTTCTTCAGATTATTCTCCTATCCGCTTCTCCAGAGAGAAAGAGTGAGAGTCGGGGGACTAAAAATTGCTATCTTTCCAGATGTATTGAAGAAGATATCAAAACAATTATTTTGTGTCTAATTTAGACTACATATGGTTTATCGAAAACAGAGAGCGAATTTCAAAAAACGCTTTTTCCTCAGCACTGTTCTTTGTCAGTGATTGGCTCTTTTGATAATAGGGTGCCATTTATGTCTGATGAGACGTTTTCAACTAAAATCAAAATTTCTGTTCAATTATATGTACTTCCCAGAGGCACACAAACAAGCAATATTCAAAAACTGCCTTTCACTATACGTTCACCGGCCACTTTATTAGGTACAACCGCTTGATAACGCAAATTTCTTATTAGCCAATCACATGGCAGCTTCTCAATGCATTTAGTCATGTAGACATGGTCAAGATGATCTGCTGCAGTTCAAAATGAGCATCAGAATGCGAAAGAAAGGTGATTTAAGTTTCTTTGAACGTGCATGGTTGTTGGAGCCAGACGGACTGGTCTGACTATTTCAGAAACTGCTGATCTACTGGGATTTTCACGCACAACCATCTCTAGGGTTTACAGAGATATTCTGAAACGGAAAAAATATCCAGTGAGCAGCAGTTCTATGGGCACAAATGCCTTGTTGATGCCAGAGATCAGAGGAGAATGGCCAGACTGGTTTTAGCTGATAGAAAGGCAACAGTAACTCAAATAACCACTCGTTACAACCAAGGTATGCAGAAGAGCATCTCTGAGCATACAACACGTCCAACACTACAACAGCAATACAACGTTACAGCAGTAGAAGACCACACAGTCTAAGCTATCAGCTAAGAACAGGAAACTGAGGCTACAATTCGCACAGGCTCACCAAAATTGGACAATTGAAGAAGGTTTCTTGAACATGACAATGAGTTCAATGTACTCAAATTACACCCACAGTCACCAAATCTCAATCCAATAAAGCACCTTTGGGATGTGGTGGAATGGGAGATTCGCATCATGGATGTGGAGCCGACAAATCTGCAAAAGCTGCGTGATGCTATCATGTCAATATGGACCAAAATCTGTGAGGAATAAGTGAGGAGTAACTTGTTGAATGTATGCCAGGATTAAGGCAGTTCTGACAGCAAAAAGGGGTCCAACCTGGAACTAGTAAGGTGTACCAAATAAAGTGTAGCTTGTTTAAAAAATGAAAAATGACTTTTGCCACAAAAATGCCTAGATGAGAATATAAGCTATTTATATAATGTTCCAATGTTCTCATGTACAAAGCGAATGTGATGCCTAGAGGAATGTTTCCTACATCGCTAGGTTCAATTCACATCTTTGTAAATCTGAACAATTATCTCCGACTCTGTTCTCATCCTCTGGTCCCTCGAGGGCCTTTTGGATTTTGAAATTGATTTGAAAAATGCCTCATGTTTTAAAGTGCCTTGATTTATTTGAAAAGTTCACCCAAAGACATCCCAAGAGATTTGCTGGCACATCCCTCTCTGCATGCGATTTGAATCAACAGCCTGTGTATTCCAAGCCGCTCGTGAGGCTTATTTGAATTTGAATGTCTTATCAGGGCCTTGCTCCTTTTTTTACAGACCTAAATGCATCTCTTACTGAGCAAAGATTAGAGCGGAGGATTACTGAGAATCATAAATAGCTTGTGTGATCCAGCTCCACAGAAAAAAACGTGAGTGAAATCATGAAACCTAAATATCTCAAGCTTCAATCTCAGGTTCTTTTCCAAGAAACCTTTAACTTTTATTTCTGTATGCTATGTTCAATATACTAGAAGCCTAGGGGGAGCTGAAACCCCATAGTTATCCCTGTCAAGCTTTTAAATGTAAACTCTTCATGATATTTACTGACTATTGCAGTCATTAATGTAGAGTGCAATTTAAAACAGCAACTCACAAGTTTTCCGGTACGTGTCAAACCATCAGATATTTCATCAAAAATACAGTAAAACGCTGAAATTAAATTGATCCTCAAGAAATTGTGTTATTGTCAGAAGTGAGTTATAAATCTTCAAATAAATATTCACCACACTTTAATGTTAAGGTATAATTCTCACTATTAATAAACCATTTATTGAGACTTTTAATAATAATAAATAATAATACATTTTATTTAAAGGCGCCTTTCTGGCAACTCAAGGACACCAAACAGTAAAACAAGAGCAATAAAACAAGAAAAATAATATAAAAATAAACACAACAATAGTGCAGATACAAATTAAGTATTAAAAGCTATCTTAAATAGGTGGATTTTTGAGTTTTGATTTGAATAATGTGACGGAGACAATGTTTCTGATGGCAGGTGGTAGTGAGTTTCAGAGCCGGGGAGCAGAGTGGCTAAATGTTCTATTGCCCATAGACGACAGACGAGCAGAGGGAACAGACAAGTGGAGGGAGGAAGAAAATCTCAGGGTGCAGACTTTTAGCTCAAAATGTGAATTTGCTGCTCATTAATAGTTAGTAGGCAATTAGTTGGGTAGGTATTGAATAGGATTAGAGATGTAGAATAAGATACTTAGCTACATAATCTACATAATAAGATACTTTATAAGTACTAGTAAACAGCCACTATCTTAATAATGATTAGGTAATAAGCCAGTAATTAGGGGGAATTTATACCTAAACTAAAATGTTATCAAATATTGTTTTGATCTTTGTGTTAATCATGATTCCTGGCACATAAATAAACTAACAAATTTATATTTATTATAATATTTATTTAGTTAATATTTATTTAAATATTATAACTTTTTAAACATTAATTTTGGCCATTTTTTGTGATAGGACACTAGTTAAACAGGAAGCGAATTTGGAGAGAAGGGCTGGGATCTGGAAATGTCTACGAGCTGGGATGCATTGCTACATTGCCCTACATTGCCCATAAGGCTGTCGATGCAGACAAATATTATTATTTTAAGCAAATAAATGTAGCCTAATGGACACTTATGGACATTTATGCTCATTCATGCACATTTGCGCACACACTGGTTCTGAGAATGTTTCATGCAGGTGAGTGGGTTTGACACAAACATTTCTATGTTTTCTACATTTGTTTGTAAAGCTAAGATGTTCAACTATCTTAATATTTGTTATTTTCTATAGCTATATTAAACCACACTAAACTTCAACTCTGAAACTAGACTGGCACATTTTCAATTTACTAGAACCTCTATGATAAGCTACTCTGACACAATCTAAATTGTAAAAGTGCTATAGAAATAAACATGAATTGAATTTATTTGAATATATTCTTCATATCTAAAGTTTTAAATATTTTAGATTTCTATAGCTATAACTATGGTCTTATTTTCTATAGCTATAACTTCTATTTCTATATCTATAATTACTCCATTATTTCGATTCATAATAATATTATTTTAGTTTTTTTAAGATCACGGGGTTGTTTAAGCATTTCACAGCATATCATACAGTGACTGTGTATGTTACAAACTAAAATTTGAATTAGAAATTTAGCCTCATTGAACAATACTACTTACTATTAACACAGAAAATATGCTTAGTTGAATACTTTGAACTGCTATTATATTTCCTTTGGTTTGTTTGTGACTTATAATTATTTTCTTTTGCAGAGAAAATAAATGAGAAAAATATATATTGTAGTAAACAACCCAGGCTCATTCTGAAAATGTACCTCTATATACATTTCTGGGGAGCGCCAAATATGTGTGTGCCAGGAGGTATTTTATTTATTTTTTTGCAGTTTTTGTTTTCGCAAATCCACCAAAATCCGCTGTGTATGCTTTCTGAGATCTCAAATTTGTCTTATGAGTGTCATTCGTGCATGCTGTTCTCGTGTAAATCCACCAGAGACTGCTGTTGATTGACTGACCGATCGACTGACCCAACCTCCTACTTCCTTAAACCCAACCAATTGTTTTCAATAGCACAGATTGAACCACCAACCCACTTCTCTAAACCCAACCGACAGTTTTAAAAAGCAAACCAGAAAAAAAAGGCCTCGCCTGATTTTTACCAAATTTTCAGATTTTACCGCATTCTCACTCTGTTATTTACATGTTTATTTTATTTTGTGGATTTTGTTTTTTTCTGACCTGCTTTCTGGAACCATTCTAAGCCGGACTTGAGCCCCACCGTCACAGTCAATTCCTCTGTGCGTCTTAAGTCCACCAACGTACATGGTAAGCTACCGGACAAACTGGTAAAAGCCATCCACATGGAGGTAAGCGATCAGCTGGTAAGCAATGAAAGGAACGTCTTACCGCCCAGTATCGTTCGTTTTAAAGACAAAATGCAGCCATACATACTTCTGGCTACATAATTCGCTATCTACAAAAATGTATATGGACGTTTTCAGAATGAGCCTATGTTGGTAGTAAATGATGTCACTGTTATATGGATGTTTATTCTAGGAAATAAACTTGCTTTAAACGCAATAGTTTCAGTTTCTGAGATTTGATCTGGACTGAGTCAGTTTGAGTGTCTACAGACTATTGTTATACCTCCAGTAGAGTCTAAGATAAATCATGAATTGTATTTTAAATTGCTGCAGTATCAGCCTATATGATGCTCATGTTTGCTTCATCTACTATGCAGTATGTGACCTGTTTATCTTTGCCTATGACACACGTTTATTACCTTTTTATGAAACATCCTCCTAGCCTCTGTTTACCATGAGCTAATATCCCATCTGTCTCTCTAAAATGAGTTTCTGTCCGCTGTGATGAAAAAGCTGTCAGCTAAGATTGTGTAATTTTATTAAAGTGTTTTGAAGTTTGGTATTATGTAACTAACCACTGAACATCGTTCCTCTCTAACAGCAGCAACGGCATGTGCTGGAGCAATCAATAACAAGTTTGTCCTTGACACTTTGAAAAATTTTAATGAGTAAAATACAGTAACAGCAGACTTACAAAAGGGCAGAGAAAACTGAGGACAAAGACCAAAGAAGTGAAACACGCCACTTGTCTTTGAACAGCTTTTTTGGATTGGACAAACAACAATTTAAGAATTTCTGAGTCTACAAATTTGGATGTCATGGAAACTAACAGGCCTCCCTACTTGACTGCTACAAAGCAAAATTGCAGTAAAGCTTTCAATGCTTAAAGTCCACATAGAAATTTAACAATAAAGAGTTAGTCAACAGTCTGATTTAATATGTGCTTCAAAAACTGCACTTTTACTGTCTTTCTGAAATATGAAGCAGGTGGACATGCCATTGAATGTTATTACCATAAAGCTGATAAATGAGGTTGACCTACAGTGGTAATTGCCTATTAATGTAGGACGTAGATGTTTTTAATGTTATGCTTAAAGCGAGAGGATTCCTCCACTGGGAAAAGCTACTGAACAAATGAGTTCACAGTTTTGCCCTTAACTTCAAACTTTAAAAAGTGCGGGTCAAGGAGGTTTTTACTTTTCTCAGATTACTTCCTTAGTGGACCTTAAACTTTGTCCATGTATGTAACCTGGAATTACTTTGGCCTTGATTTATTTCAACAAAATATATTATTTTGCAAGGTCTCAGGACAGTCTGAATGTGGTTGGACAGGATGCTATGCTCATTGAAACTAGCAGTTGTTGATATCTTGGAAGTGACATCAAATAATGGATTACCCTCCGAAGTGAGGGGTAATAATGCAACGAATGGGAAAATAATTGCACTTTTAATTTGGAATCAAGGAGCCATAATTGTTCCAACACTCGTAACTTTTTGATTTAGTGGCTAATTCGTATTAAATTGTAAGTTCTAATTTGTACAATTTAGTGCAATTTGATTATCCATCAATGATGGTTGGGTTCAGGTTGGGTATCACGCCTCCTTTTAAAAATCTTACATTTTCGTATGACTGAACTCTTACGAATTAGCCACTAAACTGACAAAGTGTAAAATAATTTCCTTGTGAGATCAGGCTTGATTGTTCTCACTTTACAATGGTGAGGTTAGTCATTTGAAAAAAAAAAGTCACTTCATAGGTATATATTCATATAGTTGTACAGTACATTAATTATAATTCATTCAGAGACATAATTATAATTTAAATTACACTTCTATACAGCTTAAAGTGACATTTAAAGGCTTACCTAGGTTATTTAGGTTACCTAGGCAGGTTAGGGTAATTAGGCAAGTTATTGTATAATGATGGTTTGTTCTGTAGATTATCGGCAAAAAGTTTTTCGGCTTTTGTTCGAGCCGAAATAAAACAAATAAGAATTTTTCAGAAAGAAAAATATTATCCGACATACTGTGAAAATTTCCTTGCTCTGTTAAACATCATTTGGGAAATATTTAATAAAGGGAAAAAAATCAAAGATGGCTAATAATTCTGACTTCAACTGTATGTCTAGTGATGGGTTAAATGATTTGATTGCACTTTCACAACAACTGGGTTTTGTAATAAGTTTCAAAAGTGCAAGTTTTTTTTAGAAACAAAAAAACTTGTCTTTGTTTAAACTACAAAAATATAAAAAAGCGTGAAAACGATGTTGTCATGTATGTATTACTATAGGCATTATTGACAACCAAAGCAACAATTGCAGACAAGACTGCATGTGCACAGGCATGTTTTTTTTTTTTTTTTTTTTTGCCATAATCATATTTTACTACATCATTGTTTCATACTGTCAATGTACTCCAAGTACACTGGGCTTGTTTTATAGTGCACAGATAGGGTTCTGGCCATTTCCTGCACACTCGACCCATGACCCTGATGCAAGAGTTGGAAATTGAGTATTCTTTGTATTTAATGAACAAATAGTCTCATGATTTCATTGCTAACGTTGCCTTTTGTTTTGTTTCCAAAATGAATTTCAGTTACAAATGTCTTTTATTACTTGTAATGAAACCCGGTTTGGATTATGCAGCTCACACAGCGAAAGGAGAGGGAAAAAAATCTAATAATTTGTTTGTTGCCTTTCATTTGTGTAAATCAAGCACTCAATTTTCCAGAGGAGAGAAACAATTTAATTGAAAAAGACCAGCAAGCCCTCTTTTTCTTGTTTTCCCCATTCATTTCCCCCATGAATCTTAGTAATTAATAGAATGCATTACAGGCTGCTCCGGTGACTTATTCGCCCAATTCTACAAGGCCTCAGGGACAAATCAGTCTGACTGATGAACAGCGAATTAACAGAGTGCAAAAAGAAGCTTCATAGACCTTAGTCAGGATGATACCATTTTTTTTCTGCCCTGAAAATCATGATGCGAAAGACATGCATATGATTTGTCCATTTTAATATGATCTAGCTGATGCAACACTGAAAAAACATCTTACCAGCAGCTTTCTTAGCTTAGGCCAGTGCCAAACAGTAATAAATGTGTAGTTTTTTCTACCTTAAAGGGGTGGTCTACTACAATATCACATTTTAAACTTTAGCTGATGTGTAATGTAGCTGTGTAAACATAAACAACATCTCTGAATGCAATATGCTTAAAGTTCAAAGGGAGACATTGGCTTTTACAGATTTAGCTTAGCAAGGCCTACAGTAAACAAAGTTTGGGGGCTACAAAAAATAAATCTGGGTTAATGAGATCACAAACGCTTCAGGTTACACGCATACACCATGCGCATACACCCTGCACAGCAAAGGGGCGTGGCCGGATGCGCTGTAATGTTAGAGGAGAAAGCTAAAATACCATCCAAATGCTGCTATTTCCACAGAGCTTCTTCTGTTTCTGTATTTGGACTTCCAAAGGACACGACCCAAAGAGAGAAGTGCTTACAATTTAATTTAAATTATGTTCCAGAGAATTCTAAAAAAATATATATAGCTAGCATTTGACAATGGATAGCTTCCAGAATCTCTCCCAGTTCAGTGGTGGATTTGGCTAATATCTCCTTAAAGACGGAGCAGCTCCAATGAGCAGAAGCTGTGTTTTGTAAGCCACAACCTGTAAGTATATTTATTTGTTAAAATTTATCAATTACATGCACAGTTTCTAGCGCTAATGGTATGTTGTAGCAAGGACATAAACAAGTATGTAAACCATGTGAAATGCTGTTTGGCATCACTAACAATTTAGCTACAAATTCATATTTATAAGTCAAATGGCTGTAAACACCCACAGTCTTCAGCAGCGCTTCAGTGTCTCTCTATGCGGACGCTTTTCTTGCATTCTACATCTCAAATAACAAACTACCAAAAGATATGTGAACGTTTCATATTACTTACACATGCTTACACTTGTCAGATTTTAGAGAGCAGGCATGAGGTTTAGCTGTGTCCTCTGTGTCATTTTTTGTCTAATTCAGGCTCAGGTAAGGCTAACAGCTACTCTGACTGACAGTGTTTACACAGCGCAAAAGTGTGTGCTTGTAGGGGCGTGACGCTTTTCCTGGTGACGTGGAGCCGATCTGCAAATCACAGCACATTATGTTAGCTGACCATTCCGAGCCTCTTGAGGGTGGCCATTTCAGTGGAACTAGGAAATTTGACGTTGTTTTCATGTTAGCTGAGTAGCTGTACATAATCATAAGTTATATGAAAAAATAATGTGATTTTCTACAAATGAAGCATGGGCACACATTGTTTTGCATCTTATAAACACAACCAAGCTTTAAAAATACACTCTGGACCACCTCTTTAAAGCCACTAAAAATGGCTCTAAATATAATCTTTTACACATTATGTGTTTAAACTGAAAGGATTGCTATCGGATTCACAGTGGGCTGCATAAATGTGCCAATGCATTGATTATAAATGGTATTTTAATCATGATTATAAAAACTATCATGCAAAGTGACCAGGTTTAAGTATCTCCATGATTACAGTGCCTAAACAATTCCATTTTTGCTTTTTCCTTTTGTCATGCTACTGGTAGAACTATGCATATTACTAATAATACTATTACATTTTATTATATGGTATCAGGTTAATGTTTTAAAGCCTAACAGCATATATTGAACACAAGAAAATAGTCTATTCTGAATTAATTATAGCCAAATGAAACTTTTTAAAATGGCCAGTTTGCTTTTGCCCCCTTCTTAACAAACCTTTCTTAAAAGAAATCATCCTGTGTCTGCATGGTAATGAAATAAACAGGATTCTCTGCAGTAAAACATCACCCTATTGCATTAGCCTATAATTCAATTCCATTTACACTAATACACTGATTCAAAAGCAAAGCAAGAAAGCAGTACTTTTTCCTATAAAATCCACATTCATTTTTAATTGTCTAGAGATTTCTCAGCTGGTAAAGGCCTCAGGACTAGATATTTAAGAGAAGCTGAATCTGAATAGGCTGCTCTCTGCCCCATTACACTATCAAAAAAAATGTTTTCTCTTTATTACTGTAGTTATGCTTTTAGTGACTTTGTAAATAACATGAACTTACAATAAACTCACATGCAGCAGTTGAGTTCAGAATGTGTTGTATCACCCATGGAGAGGCTTAATGCCCAATTTCATGGATAAGGGATCCAGAATTACTATAAGCACATGTGTTATTTAAAAAAATGAATAGAGCAAAGAGGCTCTGAAATAAAAGAAAAAAAAAATCAAAAACGGAAGGAAGAGGTCTTCAAGTTCCCAAATGGCCAGATGAACAAAAAAGAAAGAAAATATGCACATACAACTAGGTTAGAAATTCAGAGTTTGTTCTGTTGTTGGTGCACAAACCTTGAGATTGCGTTTGGGGTGGGACTATGTTCTTACCAATATGAGTTCTGGAATGCAGTAAACAATTTTACATTAAGGGCTCTATTTTAATGATCTAGGAGCAAAGACTAAAGCGCGTGGTGTAAAAGCATAAGGGGCTCTCCGAATCCACTTTTGCTATTTTAAGGAGGGAAAAATACGGTTTGCATCAAGGCGCATGGTCTAAGTGTTGTGCTTATTCTTTTAATGAGTCAAGGGTGTGTTTTGAGCATAACGTGCATTAAACCAATCAGAGTCTTATCTTCCATTCCCTTTAAGAATCAGTTCCGTCATGCCATGGCACATTTACTATTTACATGGCAGACTTAGTAAGTGGAAAAACTGAATGCTTTACTAGCAAGAAAACAGTTAAACAGACCATCTACACGATGATAAAGAACGAGCCTCCTCCATTCGGCCTCTTTCCTTTTACTCTTTACTTTACTCCTTTACTTTTGTGGATAAGGAAACGGTGTTGTACGCACTCCACTGAAGACATCCATTAGCCTACAGATTTCATTTTGTTTGTTAAGCGCAAAGATTTGCTTCAAAACTATTTCTAAATTCAGTTCTAATTTCCAGCAAACAAATAAATGAACAATAATAACGAAGTGTGCTCAAAAAACTTGAAAGTTATATTCAAACACTATTCTTATGTAGACATATTCTTATGCCACACATGGTGATGCAGTCTCCAAAACTCGACAGATGAACAAATCTAAGCTTGTTTTTATTAAAACAAATTTAAATATGCATATAATAAATATTACTACTACTAATAATAACATTATAATAAAAATGCAAATTGTCATGAATAAACTGAAAAAAGCCCCCCGGACATGAAAAAGGCATGGAGGTAGTGTTTTTTATATCTATGTAGTAAATAATATTTTTTGTAACATTTTAATCCTTTAATTGTTTTCATATGTAATGACATTGTGTATTGCTCTACATCCTGTGTGTATTAAGCGTTTGAACCTGCATAGGTGCATAACTAATGCGCTCTGACCTTAGACCAGCTTTTACTTCAATGCCGTGGTCTATTTCAGTTCCTCAAAATAGCAATGCACCAACAATGCGCATTAACACACCTCCTTTATAGACTGCATTAGTCACAAAGTGGTGCATATGGATTAGCTATTTAAACAATGTGGTGCAAAACGTGAAAATTCAGAAAATTGGTCTGAAAATAGCAACAAATTGTGCCAAACACGTCTTGTACCTTACTGTGCAGAGTGTATGATAGGGCCTTTTATGTGTCAAACATTTTGCCAAGAAGCTCAAATTAATAAAACAGAGCTGTGAGTAAATCTATGATCATCCAAACTGTCTTTTTTATTTTGTGCTTTGCTAGCAGGAAACTGTAATAAAGAGTGCTGCATTTAATTTCACTGCTTTATTGGAGTATGTAAATAGGAGAAAATCAGATCAAAACATTGCTTCTTTTTAGTGAAAACCCTTACCAAACAGTCAGATCAATAAAGAACCACATTAAATTAACTTAGAAAGTTGATTCAAACTCTGAGTCAACTAACTTAGATGCAAAAGAAAAAAATATATTCATTTGCATAATCTTTGCACTCAGTGTTGTAATAATGGATTGACAAAGTGCATAATTTGACATAATTGTCAAATGGCATCTAAAAGGGTTAGACAGTAAACATGTGACACACTGCAACAATAACATTAGCAATATTTCATTAAAAATTGTGTACAAGTAATGCCTCATTTTCACTGAGTGGTACAGTTCAGTATATTACTGTTTGGTAGAGGTCACCCTGATCAGGCTTGTGTTTTCATTGCCAACAGTGCCCTTGCTTGTTAAATGTGTTGTATGCCAGAAAAAAGCAATCAACTCAAAGAAGAAAGCCTTTCTGGCTGTTCACTTACTTCACAATGTGAACAGTCCTGTGGCAATCAATAGAGAACATACATCAGATCATGTTCTTGCTTGTTCGCATGTGACTGCATGTCACAAGATGATAACTAAATTTCCAGGTTGTAGTTCATTGCTTGTCCTGTGACTCCTGTCTTTACGGATTTGGTAAATGTGTGATCAATGTTCTTTATTTATGTTTATTCAGATGGCAAAGTTAGTATCGTCAGCAGTACTGTTTCGGTTTTTGAAGACATACCTTAGTCAAAAAGATTTAGATACTAAGTTTACAGTAATATCACTACAATATTATGGACTGAAAATCCTACACCTCCACACAGGTCTTAGGGGTATCCATGGTCCTGTAGTGAATTGAAACTGTTTCAGTCCAGTTTTGAAGTTCAGTTTAGTTCAGAGCAGTGTAATATAAATGAAAAGCTCAAACTCTGAAGTGCCAATCAAACAATGCACAGCTCCACAAGTCCCAAACTAAGCAAGCCAGTGGTGACAGTGGTGAGGAACAAACTTCAGCAATTGATGAAAGTGAAGCAAAAAACATATTTAACCTTGTTTAAAATGGCAGTTTGTGTGCTGTCGTTTCCCTGGCTTGTTGCACGTGCAAGTGATGATTCTCTGTAAACCCAGTGACAAGTCTGGCTCCAGCCTTTCAGTACTGTACTGCTAATTACCCAAAGACAGTGGTGTGGTACTGTTATGTGCCTAGGGGTGTTGTTTTGTTGTTCCCTCCTTTGATTTTTGTTTTTCTTTGCTGTCTGTTATCATTCCAAAAAGCTAGGTGTTCCAATTGGCTTGCAGAGTTATCAGAGGTAGACCAATAAGGAAAGGATGCATGACAACTCAGAACAGACTGGTGTATGATTCACTATTTTGGTACTTTTGACAGTGAAAATGAATGCTTACCGTACCGTACTGTATTCCGGTGAAAAACGGTTCCAGAAAACAGGTATGACAAAAACAGAATCCAAAAAATAAAATAAACAAGTAAATAACAGGGTGAGAATGTGGTAAAAATCTGAAAATGTGGTAAAAATCAGACGAGGGTTTTTCTTTTTCGGGATTGTTTTTAAAAATTGTTGGTTGGATTTAAGGAAGGAGGAGTGTGGGTCAGTCGATTGGTTGGTCAGTCATTCAGTCAGTCATTCAGTCAGTCAAACAGTCAGTCAACAGCGGCCTCTGGTGAGTCTATGTGAGAACAGCAGGCACGAATGGCACTCGCAAGAGAAATTTGATATCTCAAAAAGCGTACACAGTGGCCTCACGTGGATTCACGAAAACAAAAACTGCAAAACAGCTCCTTGGATGTATTTCGAGGCCTCCAGAAATGTACATAGAGGTACGTTTTCAGAATAAGCTTGGGTTGCTTACTTCTGTGATGAAGAACAACACGGATATACTGTAGATTCATAGGAGTCTCCAATCAAACAATTTTTGTATACCAGAATTTATTGTATAGGCTATATGGCACAAATATAGGGTAGAACGCTAACAAAGTGTTCGTCTCCACTTCCACAGAAAAGAGTTTACTTCTATGATGAAGAACAATATACTAATATTAAGAACTAATGCTAATATGTTTGTCATATTGCCTGTGCAACAATTTCTGGTATACAGAAATATGATTGTTCGTAGACTCCCATGAATTTGTGTCAAAGGGAGTCCCAGAGAATCATATTTGTGTATACCAGAAATTATTGCATAGACTATCAGGCACAAATATTAGCATTAGCAGATTGAAAAGTCTATTTTACTTAACACAAACAACATTCCATTTAAAAGAGGAGTTTCTCAAGAGCTATGAGACCTGCATTGAAACAGATATCTTTTTTTTTTCAAATGCCACAAGAGATGCAAATGAAATCTATTTGAAGTCTAGATGTATATTTATGCAAATGAAGTATGGCAGGAGGAATATAGATAAGAAATAAGCATACCGAAGACTGGCCTCATGCCATGTTTTGCTGACAGGTCTCATGAAAAGGAGGATAAATGGTGTAGCACCATTACAATTTGAAATAGCAGTAACCCCTCAAGACGTACACGCACACAGGAGTGAACCACAACAGTAAACCACCTTTCCTCTGTAGATAGTCATGTGGCATGCATGGATCGAGTGTTCTTTGAAGTGAAGCATAAAAGCATCTGTATAAAAGTTGACTCAGACATTTTACATGCTGACCAGAATACAATATAAGCAGAAGCTGTGTGTGTTTCTATGAATTTATTATAATGAAGCAGTGGTTCACAACATATTTACATTGGAAATTTAAGGGCAGACAGAACACATATTGGAAGTTAATAAAACTTTTGTGATGGCTTCCTGCTGTCTGGTTATTCCTTTTCTGGATATTTAGCTTTTTTTTGTTTAATCATTAAGGACATGTTTTTTTATCAATGTAAAACATAAATATAAATATTATTAAAAACATTTCTTACATTCTATAATTTCTGTACATCTTTTCTTATAAAACCACAGCCATTGTACACCAGCCTTAGATTAGATAGTTCTTTAAAATGTATAATTACTATAAAAGTATTTTCTGTGCAGAAAGCCTGTGTTTATTTGATAAAAAAAAAACCAATTCTTGTAAAATATTTCGAATATATTTGTATTTTGCAATTTATTACTTGGAGAGAGTAGTCAGCATAGTCATTTAATTAGGTGTATAGCACTACGTTTTGTGTTAATTATCCAAAATATGTGACATTCCAATGCAATCTCATGGCAATTCATAACTTTGATTAACGGCTATTTTGATATTATGATATCATTTGTACATTAAAAAAAAATGTTTTTTTATAAAAATTGTATAAATTTGTATAAATTAGTTACATTTTCCTTGTGAGATCAAGCTGGACATTCCAATAAAGCAGTGGTTCACAACATACAGCGCTTAGCATAATTGAGTACACCCCATTTTAAAAGTGAATATTTTTATCCATTTCTCAGTGAATATAGGCAATGTATTTTTGTGCATTTAAACAAAACAGAATTATTAAGCAGATATATTTATTAAAATTATATTTTAGTCTCCATATTTAGAAATTAAAAGATAATACAATTAAATTCAAGCAAAACTTTGCAAAAAAAAAAAAAATACAACTTACAACATTTCAACTAAACGTTTACATGTTTTGCTTCTCTTGATTTTTCCACTTTTTAAAATTTGTATTTAATATTTTTCTATAACATAAATTTGGGTGTACTAGTTTTTGGACAGTTATCGTAAGTTATTTTGTTAGATAAGCTCCAGATTTGGCCTTTAGTACTGACTAATCTAATGTATATGCACAAATATATATATAAGTATTTTGAAGTATTAGAATATATTTTTGTATGTTTACAGTTTTGACAGTAGCCAGCATAGCAATTTGATAAGATGTATAGCATTACTTTTTGAGTTAATAATCCAAAATGTGTGCCATCCCAATACAATTTCAGGGCAAATTGTAACTATTTGATTAATGGCTAATGAAATATGGTATCATTACAACATTTAGTTTAGTGGTGGTGTTTGGAGACATGCCTCCTTTAAAAAAACTGTACATTTATGGACAAACTAAATTGTAGAAATTTGTATGAACTAGCTACTTTTTTGATATGAAATAGTTATGTAAAATACATACAATTTTATACAGCTATTCTGTTTGTTATGACCTAATTTCATAATTACTTCTACACCTTTCCTCATAAATAAAATAACCCCATAGTTTGCACTTTTTCTTTACAAATGCTTGATTCCTATATTCCTGGCACTAATGCTGTATGTCAAGCTTGTGGGTTTCTAAATAACATTAAGAAGGCTTAGAGGTTTCACAGGCTGCAGGTTTATCTGAGCTCCTCACCACTAAAGCGTCCAAAGTCGTGCATTTAGTTTGTCACAAGCCATCTGTTCCTTGCTCTTACAGCTGGCCCATTTAAAGGCACAGCACGTTTATAATTCATCAAAATTAGCAGCAGTTAAAATCCTGCTGTTTCCTGAGCACTCTTAATTTGTTCGCCTGCATGCCTTAGATCATTCTACCATCATCTCCATGTTCAATATTAACCAGACTGTTCTGGAAAATCTCCTTGAGTGCGGGCTCTTGCACTGATCCGGAGCAGTCTGGATGGCTTATGGTTGAGCATGCCAAGGAGAAAAGATTAATCATCATCGCAGCTCATTTACTGACGCTATTTGATTTTCAACCCAGGTGTGAAGTTTACATATTTACTCCCGGGACTGAGGCAGATATGATAAGACTGACATTTTCCATGGTAAACAACAGTTGGCAGAAAATGAAGACACACTGAAATGTGTACTAATAATTGATTACCGCTGCAGCCTGGGAAATATTTGTGAGTAAAAATGTTGACGTACACTTGAATAACTCTGGAAATATTACACTTAATGAAGCCAGCATAACTCATCAGTAGTCCACGCTGAATGATTTCAGAGCTCTTAGTAAACTAATGCACCATATGGGAAACTTTTAATAAACCACTCGATTTTAGACAGACTTAATTACATTTCTTTTTTTCTTTGTAACTTTCTTTCATCTCAAATATTCTGTCACAACCCTCTTTTTTTGTAACTTTCTTTCATAACTTTCCGTAAAGGGACAGTTCATCCAAAAATTAAGATTCTGTCATCACCAGTGGGGTAAAGTAACAAATTAAAAATATTTAAATCACTGTAATTGAGTGGTTTTTCTCAGGAATTGTAATTTGCTAAGTAGATTTGTTAGCCAGCACTCACTTTTGGGGATTTAGAACTATCCAAGTTTAAATGGTAGAAGCGCTTGACCCCAGTAAGCTACAAACACAAATTAGGTATCATTAGAAATCTTTAGGCTTTACTGTGGTAAAAGGGGGAGTTTCATACTCAAAAATATAAAAAGTTATACTTGATGATGTCATGAGAAAAAAAAGTTGTACTGTGTTCAATATTTGTTTTTCCATATGAAAACACAGGAAAACATTAATATAATATTATAGAAAAATGCCTTGAAAGTGAAGTGTCTCATGAGTTTATATATCAAAATTGATGAAGCTAGCATGCAAAATCAGATTTCTGTAAAAAAGTTTCCCAGACTATATCGGTGCCCTTTTTTCCCTCAGAGTCAAAGGCACTTTCTCAAAAATGACCTTCCCAAACTAAAACAGTAACAGTTGCTGAACAATTTGGTCTACATTCACAGTTCATAAATGAATCAGTCATGTGATTCCTGTCCAATCAAATCGCACATAGAAAGTCAATCGCATCATACTAAACAACCTCAAGACATGGTTACTTTAAACGCATCAGCATTTACAACGCAATCTCACTGCAATTCATAACTTTTTGATTTAGTGGCTAATTTGTATGAATTTGTGCGATCTTATTCGTACAAATTAGTACGATTTGCTCATCACCCAATGACGGTTGGGGTTAGGTGCCACGCCTCTTTTTTAAAATTGTACATTTTCGTACGGCTGAACTCGTACGAATTCGTACGAATTAGCCACTAAACTGACAAAACGTAAAATACTTCAGTTTCCTCGTGAGATCAGGCTGGCATTTCACAGCGTAATACTCACTACTCTTGAGTATTTTTGAAAGGACTACTTTTTACTCAAACTTTAAGTAATATCTACAACAGATTTCACTCTACATGTACTTCATTTTTGGGTAAGTAATGGTACTATTACTTGAGTATGATTTTTCAGCACTCTTTCCATCACTGAACATCACTTACCCTCTACTTGAACTAAACCAAATTGAATTTCTTTCTTCTGGTGAACACATAAGTAGTTATTTTGAATAAAGATATAAACTGTAGTTTTAGTTTTTTTTATTAAAAAAAAGGATTTAAAGATGATTTCTTAGATTTGCTCAATTTTTTTAAGTGGTTATACTGTTGTAGTGAAAGTCTGTTACCCTCCAATTGAACTAAACCCAATTGAGTTTCTTTCTTCTGTTGAACACAACAGTAGATATTTTAAATAAAGCTGCAAACCGGTAACCATTCACTTTCATAATATTTGTTTTTTTCCTACTATGGATGTCCTGTTATGGATGTTACCGGTTTCCAACATTCTTCAAAATATCTTCTTTTGTGTTCACCAGAAAAAAAGAAACTTCTAAAGGTTTGCAATCATTTGAATATGTGTAAATAAAAAAAATGCTGATGAACCATACCTAACCATAATCTCTTTCAAAACTATCTTTGTATATGTTTGTTTACTTTCACTCTTCCTTTCAAAACTGATCTTTGTTTGTTTGTTTGTGTCATGAGCACCAGCGATCTAACTTTTACAAATCATTGGAGAACATTCACATTTACACAGACTCTAATCCTGTCTTAATATGAACTACAAATTTTGTCATGCAACACACACACACCTGCTCCAAGTCTCCATTGATTACACTCACACCGCTGATGCTGCTTAAGCACTGATTACACACATACATACGGCTCAAGCTGCGGTCATGCTGGACTTTTCTCCTCATAGACTTCCATTCATACCCACTCAAATGCGCAAGACCAAAAACACAAGCTTGATGAACTTGGTGAACTCTGACCTGTGAAATCACATCACTTGGCTATGTGAGACCAATCGGTGATCAAAACATGACCTCTCAGGACAGACATTTAAAATATGGACCAATCGCTTTTTTAAATGTCTAATCATCTCGTTTAATCCCACCCCTTTTGGCAGCGCCGTACTATAGAATTTCACAAGCTCAAACTCTAGTGTGACCGAAGCTTCACTTTGAGACATTCATTGCTGTGTCTTGCTTATGTCAAGTTAACATTACGATGCGGTTTCCTTGCCTTGTTTTGCCATGTTAGACCCTTGTCTTGTTTGTTTGTTTGTTTGTTTATGTTATCCGCTATCTGCCTGTACTGACCATTCACCTGTTATTTGACCACAATTCTGTATACATCTGTTTGCTTCTGATTGTGATCGTTGCCTACCTGACCCTTCTCTTTATAATAAATCCTGCATTTGGATCCACACTCAATTGTCAGCGTCTCTCTTGTGACAGTTAGTTAGTTAGTTAGTTAGTTAATTAGTTAGTTAGTTAGTTAGTTAGTTAGTTAGTTAGTTTGTTTGTTTGTTTCTTTCTTTCTTTCTTTCTTTTTTGCAACTTTCTGTTTTGTAATTTTTTATTTTCTGTGGTAAGCTTTTTTCCTTTGTAACTCTCTTTCTCTCAAATTTCCTTAAAGAGACAGATCAACCAAAAAATGTAATTTAAGAATGTGTAAATTATTTTTTTGGGGGGGTGAACTATGCCTTTAATCTCATTGTGAACTGTCTTTGCTTTTGTTTTTTTCTATTTACCCTACCTTTCAAACCATTTTTTTTCTTTCTTTGTTACATATTGTTGACAAATTTTTGAGGAATTTGCTGTACTGAAGGTAGTTTATGTTCTGTTGTTGATGACAAACTTCCCTTCACAAATGTTGAAATTATTTTTTAAATTGATGTGGAGTTTTAGTAATCTCATGATAAAGTTTTTTTTTCAAAAATCCATCTTTTCTCTTTCTTTCTTTCTTTCTTTCTTTCTTTCTTTCTTTCTTTCTTTCT
>CAIGQZ010032312.1:13308646-13318753 GCA_903798205.1 Danio tinwini
TTTCTTTCTTTCTTTCTTTCTTTCTTTCTTTCTTTCTTTCTTTCTTTTTCTTTCCTTTTTCCTTTCCTACTTTTCTTTCTTTGCTTATGTACAATATTAGCATCTTATATACACATTTTTCTTTATTATTTTATACATATTATTCAGTACACAAACATCCTAAATCAAGACATATTGTCTGTCATGAAGCACAGCCTTTAATATTGACATAAGACTGTACTGAAACTCACAACAAAATATCTTAAAAATTTCTCCTAAATGAATGCACTTGAAACCCCAGAGAGACACTTTTATAGGCATAGTGACATTAGTGAAAAATATGAATGCATTGTAAGGCTCTCTGGTCTACTCTCTTATACATTTAAGTCTGTCTGAGGAGAGAAACATCTTAATAGATCATGTGACAAACAACGCATGTGCTTTGTTTGTGATGTTTGTCATTTTTTTGGGGATTTTTCATCTGTATTTCACCTTTTGATCATTTCAAAAAACAGACAAATTATTTATCCCCCCTTATAGTGTCACTTTTAAAAATGAATATTTTAAATACACCCGCAATGCAATGATTAAATAGTCTAAGAAGAAAAGAGTTAAAGTCAACATCAAATAGATGATAGTATTAATGAGAGAGAGGTAGTGATTTTGTTGAAGTATTACAGACCTTTTTCTTCAATGCTGCATGGAGGGCACCATAGTATCCAGCATCTTTCAGTAGGATGCTTAGAACTTCTGTTGACAGCTCAACTTTATTTTTTTTAAGATCTGTGTTAAAGCCATTATACTTCGTCATATGCGGTTCAAGCGCATGAGAAAGAACGTCCTTCTAATTCAGTGTCTGCCATCAAATAAGATGCTAAAATATAGCGTCAATCTTCCCTACCTGTCAGCTGTTAAACTGTGCTCAGTGGGCTCTTCAATGCACACACACATCACACACAATACATCCCTGCATTATAGATCAAACCATATTACTGGCATAAAACTTAACAGGTATGTAAGCCATGTAATTTCCAAAAATTACCAATAAAAGTATGTTACTTGAACACTATGCTGGCTGATTTGCATGTTGACTCTAATCAGTTAGTTTGTATTGTGTACCACTTTATTTTTACTTTGTGCCACTCTTTTAATCAATGTGTTAGTGGGACAGTACAAGTGTGTGTCAAACATTTCGGTGAATTACATATATCTGGGTTGGTTATATAATTGAAAAAAGAGAAAATGTTGACTTGCGATGACGAGGCTCCATTAAAATGGCACAAGATGCCGTCTGACGGTAACTGTGCATTCACACCGAAAGCAGCGAGAGAGTCAAAGTAGCCAGATGTAATTTTCAATTGGAGCCAGCAGCGATAGGTGGCGCAGCGCATCTTCGCTGGTGTGAGTGTCGAGTAGAGTTGAAATCAAGTCAACTTTTTTGGTAATGAACTATGACACGGTTTAGCAGCAAGCAATCGGAATGAAGTCCAGAGAATACAGTCCTGTGAACTTTGGTTTTGACCACAGTTGTTCCCAAGGGTTATTGCGCTCTGCCGGATTTCCAATTATTTCTGATGTTTTATTACAGGGAGATACATTTAAAAAAGTTTTTGGCTGTTAATGATGTGCATTAATGTTATATGTTTATTTTAAAAAGCCAGAATCTCATCCAACAATACAAAACAGTAGGGGTGTGACGAGACGCATACTCCACGAGACGAGACACGAGATTGGGTTCACGAGAACAAGACGAGATTTTTACACTATTTTAAAGAAATCCTTAATGATGAATATCAATGGAATAATCTTAGAATTCTAATATTTTGCCAATATATGAATGGAAAATTTTTATTAAAAAAAATCACAAAATGCAAAACAATTTAGGTGTTTTTTTATTAACTTGTAATGAATTTACAGCCATTTTTATGTATACAGTTTCCATAATTATTCACATAATTTTATGTATGCAATAGTTTTATATTAGTTTAAATTGAATTATATGCAATAAACATGCAAACACTGCAAAATATTTGTTAATATTTAAATAGAAAATAGCAAACTCTACTGACAGGCTTTTCTCCTATAGCATTTCAAAGTATTTACACTGCAGACCTTAATGGTCAATTCGGATTTTCTGACAATGTCCGATTTATTTATTTTTTTATGACCTGCTTACATTTATCATCTTTTAAATGTGACTCGTACATGATTGACTGCAATTACACAACACACAGCAAAAGGCGCAATGACCAGAAAAAAAAGCGGGCGCTGACTAACAGCTGATAATAAAGCACTCTTTTTTTGCTCCATTCCTGTATTTATTCAGTTCGCATGGTTTCATTTTTTTATTTTCTTCTTGCCAATTTGTTTTGCTGTAGTTTATGATAAAAATTTTCTCATTTGGCCATTTTCTTTTCATCTAGGCCTTTTTAAACCAGTAGGCATCTTGATGTAATGTCCATGGCGTGATTTCTGCATGTGATGTATGCAACAGTATTATTGTATGTTGGTTACGTGGCAGATGTTGAGCTCTCTTTCTTTCTCATGAACATGCTTAAATACTTGTGCTACATCACACATATAAAAGCTTTTTTAGTCTCTGTGTGGAATTTGGTCACTTGAACCTGCAAAAGAAAACGTCCGCTTTTCACATACAGCATAAACGTGTTTGGTAATGATGAATGCGGGTGTGTTGAGTCTCCAGCAGTTCAGTATGTGTGTGCGCGCTTAGAGATGTGTGTAGGTGCAAAGAATATTGTGTCAAATAGCTGTGTGGACTGTCCTATTGCAAAATGTGGCTAAAAGTCCTACACGATGGTTGCCTAATAGTTTGATTTCTGTGTTTACATATATGTTCTGCACTTCAATAATGCGACTTTCAGCACATCTAAAGTGACATTACATCGCGTGGTAATGTTCATGGTTAATTTGAGTGGCTATAGTTGCAGCCTCTGCTTGGACATGAATAGCGCAGCAGCCTTTGGCCGGTGGGAAAAAAAAGCGGTGACGTCACAGCCGCCCGCACAACCAGGTGTGTGCAAAGCACTTGATTTGCGGTTTAAATTCAATCCTGCTTCCAATCTTCAATGCTAATTTTACCCTCACGCTCCATCATAACATTTACTCACGAGACAACTTTTCACCTCGACGAGAAATCTCGTCGTGATTTAATCTCGCAAGATCTCCTCCAACGAGATCTTGTCACACCCCTACAAAACAGTATTGCTGCTTCAGAATATTTCAGACATATAGAAACATATTGTATAAGTGGAACAAAGGCACACCACATGCAACAACATGATCTTCCATTGTTATATGAATTTGATAAAAGGTGTGCAACATTTTCACTCTAGAAAGCATGTCTTATGCAGGAATGTAAGTGATTTGCTAATAATGCTGCAATGACTCCTTTAAATACGAGATCAATGTAGTGAATTTTGACTCTCTCGCCAGCGAAGCTGTGAAGACAGATATCGTTGTTGTCAGGGCGGCCAGAGCGAACTTTGATGCTCTTTTCCTTTGGTGTGAACGCACAATAAAAGTACATGTCTCGCAGCCATTGTTTTCATTCCCATTAGATGGCAATTTTGAAATATTCAGTACAGGAGGTGGCACTGATCAACAGAAGTATTAGTTGTTCAAAGACGTTAAAAGCAAGTAAAATAGATTAAAACTTGATTGAAAATTTACATTTTAAAAATGTTTACATTAATCTTACATTTTTAAAGATAGATCAAAAATAGTTTCAAAGCTGTCCAAATGTAACTCTTCCAAATGTGACCGGAAGTTCAAAGCATATCGCTTAGGCATACATAAAGCATATGGGTAATTTTGCATTCTATGAAAAAGGTATTTGGGATTGTGTAATATCGATAAAATATATATTGTCATTGGTTACAATAATTAAATTTGTATGTTTTTGTACTGGCACATTGGCTGGTCATGGATAAATAAAACCAGTTGGTGGCGGCAAGACCTCGCCTTTAACTAATTCACTAAATCATTCATTCAGATGGCTAGTCTGCTGCATTTAAAATTTAACTAAGTGATTGTTTTATTAATGGATCATTGATTCATTGACTGTATGATTCAATCAAAAATGTATTCAACAAGAAAGCAAAACAGTATTGCAAAGAGATATGCAAAAGTTCTGCTTAGGCTTTAATTAGAATTATTGTCCCTCGCTAATTAAAATGTAACTCTAATTAGTTTTAAAACAAAAATGATGGCTATTTTATCACTCTATGCATATTTATGTCTGTATTACAAGTCTAGTGTCACATTCTGAGCATTAAATGCACCATATGATAATTGAGTTGTTTTCTATTCTATCTAGTGCGTATAAAAGAGTCACTAATGAGGTTCTGTTTCAGTTCTCAGCCACACAAAGCAGCTGCCTATAAAGGCTAGGTTTTGAAACCGTACTAAAATGTAAGCTTAAAGAGATCTCTAAACTGATCAAAGCTGCATTTCATCCATTTTTAAAAGCTTCTTGTGATATTTTATTAGGAGCTGAGGGCTTTATCAAACAGAGAGTACTCTGACCCCCGCATTTCTCCATCTGTCTCGTAGATCTGAACATTGTTAGACAAACAAGAGTAGGAGACAGAATTAACAGCTTGTGTTTGTATTCATTAAGGCTCTGTATGCAGCATCTGTGTTTTTTGCTGAATTCTGTTTGAATAATCAGCGTTCTCATTAGCGAGGATCATAGTGGCAGCATCGGCTCATGATTAAATTGTAAGTGTTGCATGAGCAGAACCAAGACCCTTGTGTGGAGGACAAGGCCCTTTGAGAAACACTCGCTTCACTGAAGCCCATTATCACAAATACATCACACACACCAAGGTATCTTGCTGTGTGTTAGTATAAGAGGGCCCAAGGTTTTTGCAAAAGTGCTCCGTACTCTGACTCTCCCAATATCTTTTCTCCACATTGCTCACTGAATATTTAAGGACTTTCTTCCTTGCTCTTAAATGAAAAGGTCTATTGCATGTCAATACACTCACATGGGGAAGTATTCTACATCATGCAAAGTTGTACACTGGTGTCATTATTTAAATTTTCCCATTAACTTCCATAAGCTGTTTTAATTGAAGCACAACATGGGTTTTAGTTTTCAAAAAAAAAATACTTCACTTTGATTTTGACATTCAGATATCATACAGCTTTTTTAAACATTTTGGGAATCCATACCCAGTGTGATCATAATGAACTGAAAAAAAAACATAAAATATGCCAGATTTTTTGTAGTAATTGTATAATTTTCATTTGTAATAAATGAATTAGAAAACTATAAATAAATTTGGAACTCATATTTGCAATATAAAAAATATCTGCTTCTGCTGGCAGTAATCTATGAACAGTTTAAAGACATTTACTTCAGTATTAAATACATATGATCTTTGTTGTTGCAGATGTTAATCCAGATGACGAAAATGATGAACGTCATAGAAGTTTTGATTAAAATAGTAATCATAATCCTAACTATAATTACACAATATTACCTATTTAATACAGTTGAAGTCAGAATTATGACTTTCAAAGACCCCCCCCCCTTCTCCCTTGAATTTATTATAATATATTTTTTTAATATATTTCCCAAATGATGTTTAACAAAGCAAGGACATTTTTTCATAGTATGTCTGATAGTATTTTTCTTCTGGAAAAAGTCTTATTTGTTTTATTTCGGCTGGAATCAAAGCAGTTAAAAAAATGTTTTAACCATTTTAAGGTCAAAATTATTAGCCCCTTTAAGCTATTTGTTTTCTCGATAGTCTACAGAACAATCCATCGTTATACTATAACTTGCCTAAGTATCCTAACCTGCCTAGTTAACCTAAATAACCTAGTTAAGCCTTTAAATGTCACTTTAAGCTGTATAGAAGTGTCTTGAAAAAATCTAGTCAAATATTATTTACTGTCATCATGGCAAAGATAAAATAAATCAGTTATTAGAAATGAGTTATTAAAACAATTATGTTTAGAAATGTGTTGAAAAAATCTTCTTTTCATTAAACAGAAAATGGGGGGAAAATAAACAGGGGGCTAATAATTCAGGGGGGGCTAATAATTCTGACTTCAACTGTATATGATAAGTTTATGAAACTGAGACCCAAGGGCTGGGTGGTATTTGCTTGTTAAGTGTGACGTCACGCGAAGCGGCTTCCGGGTCCAAGCGTTCTATCAAACCGTATGGGGAGACTCATGAATTGGTAATAATAAATGTTTTCAAAGCAATGTAATCCTTTCAAAAATCACGATCGCAATATATATATATGTACGTGCCTAATATCCGATGGCCAGAAAGTGATAATTTTTTTAATAAATTATTAAATTTTTGGTATTTGTGATGCAGCAAGCCCAGAGACTCTTGTGTGCTCTATGATTTTATATAAAATTCATTTTAATGTGTGATATGAATAAAAAGTGACCCTAAACAAATATTTTCTCAATTCAAAGGAGTTTCGACTTGGACCCGGAAACAGTATTACATACGTCACCAACACATCACCACTTAACAAGCGGATTGGTTGTTTTCATATGACGTCATTAAGGACGTGCGAAATTCAGATGGAGGGCAGGAAGTGATTCTTCTACATAGAAATCGCTATCAGAACATCAATATATTTCTGTTCTGTGTTGTTTATAATGCAGCTTTTATAAACTTCCAAAGGTTTTTGCTCGTAATGTTGGGAAAGTTCAAGAAACTGGCTGAAAAACGAAGAAAAGGTGACATGTAATAAACATTTACTCAATACATCCTCGTGTACAAACGTGATAATTCATTTGACAGCACCAATAAAGATTATACAGGCCTAGCTATGTGCATAAATATGTTAATGTGTTACATAAAAGTCAGATCCAAACACCACCACACTTATACAAAATCCAGGAAAATATAAATAACGTACCTTGCCATGTAATTGCTGCAATGAAATCACGATCTTGTTTTGCAATAATCAATGTCTTTACTGGCGTTTTGGCAGAATAAACAACCATAACGTTAACATCTAGATGTGAATGTTTGTTGGTGGTAAATTCAACGACAGAACAAAAAAGAAATTCAACCCTTGCGGCAAAACTAGACGGTTAATATTGTAGAGCACTTTTCCCCCATACAAAAATAAATAAATAATAATGTAGACTATACATCCACGCTTTTGTATGCTTTCATCGGTTAGTTTGTGATGTCTGGAAGATATCCACATGGGGAAATACTATAGTAATTTATAATAAACAAGTTTTTGAACCACACTATAGTAGTGTATAATGTGTACACCTCTTTGTTAATGAATGCCACAGAATACTGTAGTATAGTAAAGTGATAAACTGTAATAAATACTGTAATGTTAGTGTAAACTGTGGTTCATTGTGATATTACCATAAAAAAACTAAAGCCTATTGAATAATTTGTTTATTACTACAGTAGTGTCGTACCACAGCAACAATACAATTACTATGACAGTTTAATTCAAGTAATTATCTATAGTATGCTTTCAAACATTTAGTATTTAATAGTATTTACTATAGTACTTTTTTATTTAACGTAATAGCTTAACAGTATCTACTGCCTCGACACGCAAATATATTTTAGTTTAGTAGAAAACTCGGTCGAGTTTCCACTGGGTGCTCCGGTTTCCCCCCCAAATCCAAAAACATGTGGTATATGTGAATTGGTTAAGCTAAATTGTCCGTAGTGTATGTGTGTGAATGAGTGTGTATGGGTGTTTCCCAGTGATGGGTTGCAGCTGGAAGGGTGTCTGCTGCGTAAAACAAATGCTGGATAAGTTGGCGGTTCATTCCACTGTGGTGACACCAGATTATAAGGGACTAAGTTGAAAAGAAAGAAGAAGAAAACTTGGCCAAACAAAACTCTTCATTATTTAAGAATCATGCAAAACATATGTGGTTATTTTCTATTTATATCTCCTTTGAAATGTGCCAATAACTGGGTGTGGCTAATTAGCGAGACTGAGCAAGACACTGCTGGTCATGAGACTGAGGGAAGAGCTGATAGTAAGATCAGGTCAGCAATCTTAGGTGAAATTTTACCTGTGATTTAGGGCTTACTCATACTATGCTATCCGAACCATGCCCAGGCCCGTTTCCCGGATCGTTTGAGAAGTGTGAGTGCTCTGAATTGGGCTCACGGTTCACTTTTCAAACAGTTCACTACTCAGGCGCAGTACGCTTACATTGTGAGTGCAAGCGTGCCTAAGCCCTAAACTGAAAGCGAGACGTGACTTTTAAGGGACTGTTTCATATGGATTAATTAATCATCCGTACTGTTCAATGAACGCAAACTCAAAATTAAAGACGCAAATCCCTCACTGCACGTCAGCTGCGCCTTTAGCAAACTTCCTAATTCCTGCAGCACGAGGACTTTATGATTGTTTATGAGCGTCAAAAGTGGCTGATCTGTTCGGCGAAATATTAGACTGCGTGTCACTGCACATCAAACGACTTAAACAATATAACTAAAGAAATCTCCAGTGCTGAGCGAGAGCGCTTACTGAGCAGCGCATCATCGATGACGTAAGCGCGCCCAGGCCCGAATGTAAAGTGAGTGCGGGCCGTTGCGGGAGGGGGGACAAGCGTGCTTTGGCCTGGTTCAAGACAACTGTACATAGTGTGAGTGTGGCCTTAGTTTTACCTGTTTTGGATTATCAAAATAAAACTCCAAGTGTGAGTACTGAATAACTCCGTCATAACTTATCTCTCAGTAGGTTATTTGTGTAGCGCTACAAGCTCTGCCGACTAACAGCCTCTACAAGGTCCTAATGCCTGTGGGCTAACATATAAAGTTATGTCATAAATGCTTAGTTTTGTTTGACAATCATATTGGTCAGAATATATATTAAAAAGATTGACCCATCATACAAAGCTTAATTCAGTATCTGCACTATTATTCCTTTTTCTTTACAATATTTCTCACAAGAAGCCTTAGGCTGGGTCCTAGTGCCTGCTCAATGATATTTTTTTTTTCAGGGGGCTGCTGAGTCACACAAATAATGTTAATAATAAAAAGTTAGCTTTATCTAGGAAATAAGCTTCAGTTGGGGTTATAAAATCATACGTCTGATTTTAATTTAGGCTATTAAGAAGCTAACACTGAAAAACACTTAAACAGCAAACAACAACATAAAGAGAAATATTTACAATAACCTTTTGTTGATTTTTCTGTAATAACTACCTATTTAAATAACTACATTGTGAAGTATATTAATTGTTATCGTAAAATATTACTATGCATTGTTTGAAATAGGTCATACTGCCTGCCCCAAATCTTTCAATTCCCTTGATATGATCCAACTGACCCTTGATATTGTATCTTTGTACTGGACATATGCTAATATAGTCATAAATAATGGTAATATAGCTCTTAATGTTTTATCAAGTTTTAGTCATTTTGGCAAATTGTAATTCTGTGCTTATAATCTTATCTTGTCCCATGTTTTATTAATGACTGATTCCCTGGGAATGTGAAAAAGAGCCTTAAATGTTGGATAAGAACTATGGAAATATTTTCAAAGAGACTGAAAGGCACAAAGCAGAAAGGATTATTTTTTTTGCCAAGAAAGATTAGAAGTTTGCTATTTGCCAAGTGATTCAGGTCTTTTTCATGATTCTTGTCTAAATGAACTGAAAATTGCCTTCATATCAGATCCATTTGTTAATAGTCTTTTTTTTCCTCTTTCGCTTCAGTATCTGATAAGCAGTTGCTTCTTTTTTGGTCCACTGAATAACAGAGGCTCCCCTAGGGTGAGAGATGTCCTCTCCCACCTGTCCTCTCCCATCCTCACCTGCCCTCTGTGCCATTCTGAAGCTTGAAAATTTACTTATACTGTAAGCTGTATTTCACTTTACGTCTTAAAGATCAATAATTGCACATAAAATAAAAATACATATGTTTTAAATATAATAGAATTGGATTATCATTTTGTATTTATTTTTAATGTAATGTTTTATGGCCACCTGCTTTAGAATCCTTTAGGAATCATTTTGTTAGCATTATAACACTGCTGACTGCTGAGATATATAAGATTCAATGACTCACTATTAACTGTAACAAGAGTGATGCAATAATGTAGCATACATTGACTTAACAAATCAAGTGCATAGTAT
>CAIGQZ010032312.1:13323753-13346142 GCA_903798205.1 Danio tinwini
AGTCTGCCAACATATGCTGTGAGCCACTGGAAAAATGGGTAATAGCAGAAAAGCCATCCACACAGAGGTAAGCAGTCAGCTGCTAGTGTGAAAATGAATGGCGTCATACCACCCTGTAGCCTTTGTTTTAAAGATGAGGGCTACATTTTCAGAATGAGCCCATGTTACCTAAAGTTTTATAAGAATTAAATTGCATGAATTCATACAAATTAGTCAATTTTCTGACAATATGCAAAATAGTTACATTTCCTTGTGAGATCAGGCTTGTTTCTACCTATGGTCATGAGCTTTTTGTAGTGAAAGGAACTGAAATAAGTTTTCTCAATGAGATCTGCACTGACCCTGTAAATGGTATTTTTTGTTTAACAATTTGTGAATAAAAAAGGGCGACCATGCCATTGTCCAAACCGATGTGCAAAACACCAGGTGTACTTTTTAAAGGTGTTATTTTTAATAAAAAAAAATCTAGATCTCATTCTATTGGAATTTTGATGGATCAAAAACTAGTCTACCAATGGGATTGGAGCTTTTGTTCATCTGCCTTGAGCTGAAGTTAAAATAAAACATGATTTGATGGCACTCAAGCACAAAAACAGTCTGGCCGGGCGTTCAGGAACTGCATTTTAAATATGACTATGAGGATTTTACTTATTTCATTTTGAGCACCATCTAACATCATACACAGATTTTAGACATTCACTCTGCTCATTGAAAAATGAAATGCACTTGGATAAGCATGATCAAAACTCATCCTGTGTGCATGCACCTTAAGAGAGAGTACAAAGCTTACACATCCAAAAGGGACTTAAAATACAGCTGCTGCTCCTCTGCATTGCAAGGAGAAACTTGAGGTGGTCTGGTTGGGATGCCTTCAGGTGGACAAGTTTGGGTCCTGTCCAACTGGGAAGAGATCTCCGAACAGACCTAGGACATGCTGGAGGAATAATATTTGTCAGCTAGCTAGCCAATTAAACTGAAATTCCTACTTGTGAGTTGAATGTACTGTAGTTCATTTCAGAAATTACTATTTATTTTCCTAACTTCTCGTTCTTGGCATTTCAATGAAGAAACATTGCAGCTAAAGAGAACTGTGTCCTGAAGCCGAAGGCAGGAGACTGATGGGACAGAAAAATTACTCCTCTCAGTCTCTACATATAGTAGCTGACAAGTAGTTACTTTTGCCCTTTCTCAACATTGTCTTTTATTGAATTCCCCAGTTCATTGGGCTCCACCTAAACATTGACAGTCTGCTTCTGTTAGCACCGTCAGCACATCATCTCACCATTGGTATCAACTAAATTTAACCGCATGCTTTGACAGGACACTTCTTTTGGGTTTTGATTTATATTCAGTCCAGTGACAGAAGGGAAGAGATGTAGCAGAAATAAAGACTAATGTTCTATTACTGACACTGTCTCGCTCAGCCACACATGTACTCAGGAGGCACCAGTGCACTGTCATTTTATCAATAATGCTTTATAATGGACAGAAAATTGCCTATTCTGAGTGCTAAGTCACTGTGCATCTGATAAATAAACTCCCTCTATAATAAACCGGGAACAGATACAGAGTCAGTAATGTGCATTAGTCCTAAGTGGTTTTAGAGGGATCCCCGCAAGGCTTAATGAGATCTGGGCAAATTTTGTTTTAATAGAGTTCATTACCATTGGCTTGGATTATTGTAATAATAAATATACTTTATTATATGTACATTTCAAACAATTATAATGTAAAGCAATTCTTTTTTTTTTTTTTTTTTTTTGCACTGATCCAATAAAGTATATTGGATACAGCTGAGAAAGCGTCCCCACATTAATGTTTGCTCATCAATTATTCAACTGTTCTCTAAACAACTTTAAAAGCTTCATTTATTATCCACCCACCCAGTAATTCACTTGTTTTTACACATTCGCTTTCTGCTGTCTCTCTTGTATATCACAGAAACAAATGTCCTAAGAGTTTTAAATACAGTTCACTACATACAATCACATGTTGTAATTTAATTACTACAATTTAACTTAAATTTAATTTGACATTTTGAATTTAATGAATTTAGTTTGATAATTTTGTGTTACTCTTTACACTTTACGACTTTATTTTACATAATTATAATGCTTTCTCGCTGTTTTTTTTTTCTATCTGGAAAAAAAAAAACAAAAAACATTGAATTACAATATATGATTCTGTTTGTAAACTACAGAGTAAAAAACAAAGGTCAGTGAACATTTTTGCAGCTCAATTTTATTTCTGAACTTTATTTTTCTTAATATTTTTCAGCTTGCTTTGTAAGGATGACTAAGTCTCTAATAATATCAGACCCTGAGAACAGTTATGGAATTCCACAAGGCAAGACCACGAGAAATGGCAGGCACTAAAACAACCCTGAGCCCCCTCTCTGCCATCTACTTTACCTCGTCCACCAGAGCAGGTCACTAAGGGCTTACCCACACTAGGCTATCCAAACCGTGCCCAAGCTCGTTTCCTGGAGGTTTGACAAGAGTAAGTGCTCCAAATTGGGCCCAGGCGTGGTTCAGTTGGCTGGACCTGACCTGATTGGAAGACGTGTGCCAGAGCATGATTTGGTTGGGCCAAACTGAAGACACAACATCACTTTTAAGGGACAGTTTCATATGGATTTAAAAACCATTCTTACTGTTCAATGATGCAAACTGTCATAGTTTATAAAAGATGCAAACCCCTCGCTGCACAACAGCTGCACCTTCAGTAAACTTCATAATACTGTATGTGCAGCACAAGGACTTTTATGATAACTTATGAGCGTCAAAAGTGGTGGATCTGTTCAGCAGAAGATGTGTCTGTTTGTCATTGCATATCAAATGGCTGAAAATAATACAAACCAATAAAAATAAAGCAATCTACACTGTACTGAGAGAGAGCACTTCTCTTTAAAACTGAACAGCTGCATCATCGATGATGTAAGCATGCTTCAGCTTGGAAGGTAAAGATGCAGTGTGAGTGTGGGCTGTCAGGGGAGAGGGGACAGAGGAAAACCATGCTTTGGCACGGTTCAAAGCAACTGTGCCTAGTGAGAGTAGGGGAGAGTGGGGCACAAAGTTTGGTTTTGGTCAAATAATTAACAAAGTAATAGGGTTAGACAAACCATATTTTTTTTTACCAACAACACACAAGCCTCTCTTACAAATGAGGACTGGAATTATGATCGCCGGACCTATGGTTTCTGTGCAGTATTGCCAAAAGTGCCAGGAGTAAAAATGTTACTATTTACCCCACCTGCGGGGCAAGTTGTAACAGACAGGAGGTTAGTTGTAACACATGCTTATGAAGGCAGATTTCATACAATTATTTTAAATTCAGTTTACTTTAAGGAGCTATATCTCCTCAGTAATTGGCTCATTTCTTTTTTTATTCTACATAGCACAGTATGTTTTCTTTTTTTGTTTGTTTATTGGATAAACACATTTGAATCTATTTGCATTATTATCCATTTATCCATTATTATACAATGCATTTATTTGCATTATTAGCAATACAATGTGTTTTTGTCTTTTAAAACAATATTTCTATTAAAAAGCATTTTTATTTAAAAAGTTCTCAACATTACACTCAAAATTAAAAAATATTTTTTGTTAGTTTAATTGGTTAGTTTAATTTTGTTAGTTTAATTTTAACAAAATTTTAACACCCTGTTACAACTAATCCTGCTGTGTCATGTTTTCCTCAATGCTGGCTAGCAGTCACTGTGTGTTTTATACATCTTTCAAAATGGTTTCATCTTTTAGCCTAGAAGATGGTGATCACAACAATATAAGATTTTACTTACATACTTTCACCAATTTTATTTTTATTATTTTTTTTCAATAAAAAAATATTGACTATATAATAAAAAATACTTTTATGCTGCAAAAATGGTTTCTCTTGTGTTTCTCATCCAAATTTCGCAGAAAATTTTCAATAATTGGCAGGAAGACGTCTGCCGACACTGTAGTGAAAACCTTGGAGGCATGCCATGGTTAACCATGAGCAAATACTTTAAAACTTTGTGTTACATTTAACCCTGCGTTACTTTGTGCCCCGTGCTCCCCTACGCCCTAACAGTCCTCCACACAGAATCTTCACGTTCTGAATATAGTGCATCTTGTGAATCTTTAATTTTTCCCTTTCATGTTTGGTATCATTTGAAATGTCTCTGTGTGATTGGTAAAGCGGTATAAATATCTCACAATTTCCCTTCTATCTGTTAATTTGGGTTTTGACTTTGATAAGATCTTTGCCAGATGCTCCACTCCAGGAAAAATGGTTTACAAATCAACTCATTACCAGACAATGGTCTTTGTGAAGACTTATCTTGAATCTATGGTTGTTTGTTCTTAGTTGGGTTTTTAAGGTGCAAAAATGTCATTGGGATCTTGTAGCCTATATACCCTGTTGCAGTGCCAGTCTCTGAGCTTTGATATTAAGACTTAAATGCTGCAACGTACTTCTTCTATCTCTAACTCTTGGATTTATCTTTGGGTAATTGATGTTCTGAATTGGCTTTTTATTATTTGATTCTGTAATTGGCATGATACACTTTCATCTGGAAATTAAAGTGCTAAGTTTTGATTCATTCTGAATTCTCCTGAAATCTTTTATATCCAGTAGATTATATGGAGTCTGCGCTACTATGTTGTGACATGATTTCATAAATATTTAAGGAGCATTTGACTGTACGGAGCAGGAGGGGCAGACCTTTTAATCATTTAATCATTGATATTAGCAAGTTGTTTGGAAATGACTAAATTAACTAGTCTTTTGGATTGAGCAGGAGGCAAACAGACCAATTTGGTATTAGTTATATCCTACAACCTCTGACTAACTTCAGAGTGTCGAGATAATGTCTGTGAGAAGAAACAGCCTGATCTCACGAGGAAGCGTAAGTAATTTACGTTTTGTCAGTTTAGTGGCTAATTCGTATGAATTCGTACGAGTTCAGTCGTACAAAAATGTAAGTTTTTAAAAAGGAGGCGTGGCACCTAACCCCAACCAAATCGTGATGAGCAAATCGTACTAATTTGTACAAATTAGATCGTATGAATTGCATACGAATTAGCCACTAAATGAAAAAGTTACGAATTGCCGTGAGATTGTGTTGAAAGAAACACAATCCCAGGGCATGGAACTTTAAGTGGAGTTTGGTTCCTAGTGAACATATAACTGAAGGGTATGGCATCAGATATAAATTAAAACTTTAAATTGTGTCATAAATGATGAATGTGTTCAATTCTTACAATTAGAAATACAGTCTAAATTTGATAGTCACTTAAAATTGGAGTCAGATTAAATTCTGAGCTGAAAACAAATAGATAAATTCTAATAAATAACAGAATTCTTTTCAGAAGCTCTAAAAAGGCAATTTTAATCGTCGCATTGGTAACATTCAACCTTCGACCATGCTGTTAGTTTTTTTTTCAGAATTGCAGGATATAAACTCAAATTTAAAAAAATAAAAAAGTTTCACTTTAAAATGTCAGTTTAATTCTGACTTTTGGCTTCTAAAGAGTGTTTCTGCCCATTTCAAAGCTTGTATTTGAGACAGTAATGTCTTATTTGGTGACAAGGATTCAGTATTGCAAAACATGTTTTAAGCAGTTTTCACAATTCTGTCTGTATTTCACAGTTCTGTCACACGGTTTTGTCACACAGATTATTATTATTTTTTTTTTCAGCATGGCAAGACATACAGTAAACATGTCTGATTTGTGAGGTTGCCTTCTTTTTATTTTAACTCCAGAGTGAAATGAAAGCAAGCCATACACGGCCCTCCATTGGGATGTTGTCACAAAAATGTGCCTTTTTCTAGGATAATGCTGTAAAAAGTTAATTTTTCTTTGTAGCAATGACTTGGCAGTATATGTCTACACACTGACTGAAAAAAATGAACTCACCCTGAGGGAAATATACGGAAGCACAAACTGTTACTACTACTCTTTCCTTTCATTTAATGTGGTTCTCATTTCTTGTCAAAGAATGATGTAATATAATAGAACAGGTTTCTTGGTATGATCATAAAATCGGTTCCTATTTGCACATATTCTGTAAAATCTTACTTGATTTGTGATCTAGAAGTCTAATTCTTTCTGGCACCTATAATGAACAGTTGCCCTCTTGGTTACTATGTGTGAAATGAAAGCAGGGTGCATTTCACACAACTTACGACAAAAGTTTTAATGAATATCCGGCTAGTTACAGTATATGACCTACAGTAAGGATGAAACTTCCAGGCTTTTCTCTTTTCTCTTTTTTTTATGTTTACCATAAAAATAGCTGAATGTAATGAACCATAAGTGCTTGTTCAGGCATTTGTAGGCGGCATGTAGCATCTTGTTACATGTCAGCTCATTATTATTTTTCTGTCACTATTTCCATAGTCACCACGGAGAGAAATTATTGCTAAAACAACCACAGAAGACTAAACTTCAAAAATGTTTTAATGGTTGCATTTCCGTCATTTTTATGAACTGACATGTCAAAACACCTCTGTCCTGGATGTTACTGTTTACCTCAGACAATTTTAAGGCAAGATTAAAATTTAACATACGATCGCTCAGGCTCAAATTAAAAACCTGCTGTAGTGGAAGCCCATTAAATTGGAATAAATAATTGCCTGCTGTTTTTCATGCACACAATGGCAGCATTTACGAAAAGGGTATAAAAGGAGGTTGGAAGCCAGCTCCAAATGGGCTGGTCAGCCTCAAGTGGGTGGGACTTAAGC
The DNA here is from genome assembly GCA_903798205.1 of Danio tinwini. Classification (NCBI taxonomy): domain Eukaryota; kingdom Metazoa; phylum Chordata; class Actinopteri; order Cypriniformes; family Danionidae; genus Danio; species Danio tinwini. The sequence goes on from CAIGQZ010032312.1 coordinate 13,330,487, forward strand.
TCCAAGTGGGCTGTACAAACCTCCTGGAGTTTTCATTGATTTATTAAATGTCATATACATTACATGGAGTCCAACCTGTTGTGTTTTATGAATGTCTACACCTACCTCAACCCTAAACCCAACCTCACAGTAAGCTGTTGTGTTTTATTAACATCTACACCTACACCTACTCCAAACCTAACCAAACCTCACAGTAACCTGTTGTGTATTATTATTATTATTGTCTACAGCTACCCCAAACCTCACGGGAACCTGTTGTGTTTTATTAACATCTACACCTTCCATTACCCTAAACCCAACCTCACAGGAACCTGTTGTGTTTTATTAATATCTACACCTTCCCCAAACCTCACAGTAACCTGTTGTGTTTTATTAATGTCTACACCTACCTCAAACCTAAACCAGACCGTACAGTAACCTGTTGTGTTTTATTAATGTCTACAACTACCTCAAACCTAAACCAAACCTTAAAGTAACCTGTTGTGTTATTACCAGGGCTTGACATTAACTTTTTTTATCACCAGCCAGCGTGGCTAGCAGTTTTCCAACATTACTAGCCACTCGCCATTTTCACTAGACACAATTTTATTGTTGGGAAAATATATTTTATATGCATAAATTTGACTTTGAAATGCTAAAATGACATGATTTAGATTTTGTGGAATGTCCACATGCCTCCTCATTCATGTGACTTTTTGTATATGTTGTGTATGAGCTTGCTCTACCCAATTATTATGAAATCATGGGTTATGATTTCATAATGCTGTATTACAGTTAGTTTTTATTTCATATGACTTTTCAGAGCTCAAAGTGTTTACCAAATTTATCTCTAACCACACAAAAAATAAATAAATCATTATTTCTTAGCCACAAATTTTAAATAATGTGTCAAAACAAGCAAAATATGGCTGTATACTATACATTTTATTTAAGAAAACATTTCTTTAAAAAAACAGTTAACACCAGTTAACTACACATAAATGTGAAGTTAATATCCTATATCCTGTTTAAATAATCGTTAAAGCAAAAGCAATCGATGCTGCTTACAAAAAGACCAATCTGGAGCTCTTGAAAGCAACAGGGCTGTGAGTGCATGAACAATTTTTTTTAGTCTGTTTGAAAGGGAACCGATTACACCAGTTGTGTTTCCAGGCACGGTCGTTCAAGCAAGGAAACGGGAGCTCGCATGTGTTTTAAACAGTCGCGTGCATCACATCAGCTGTTGGCGCGAGTGACTATCCTCTCATTCTATAATCAACCGGCTTTCTTTTGTCCGCACGAACACGATTATATTTGCCAGTCGTGCTGCTTCTCTATTGTAAGATTGCATTTGCACGAATATTGGGCCATCCTTATTGTCGAATGCTGCTTTTAAGAAAACTTCAATTTAAAAATGATTTCCAACCAGCCAAAGTGGCTAGTGGAGGTGTCTGTCTAACCCGCCAGAGCTGAGATCTACCCGCATTTGGCAGGTTGGCGGGCGTTAATGTAAAGCCCTGGTTATTACCTAGATAGCATACGAATGTGGGCCACTTTAGGCAGTTATGCAACACTGGTGGTATACCTTCGGCCCAGACAAAATAAACAGGAACCTGAATGAACTTGAAGTGGCCCACCTGTACAGGGGGCCCAAAGATTCAAATTCATACATGGGCCATTTAAGGGAAAGAGTTGGCACTTATGGCAAAATGGACTCTGAATGTGAGCCTAATGTGGCCCACGTGGAAAATGATAAATTTGGCCCATATGATGGGGGACAAATGTGGGCCACAGTTGGCAAAAATGTGGCATAGTAATTTAAGGGTAATCTGGGTCTAAACCTAAAGTGGCTCACATGTGTAAGTGCAAATGTGGCCCAGTTATCTTAATACATATGTGTGTCATTTTGGCAAATATTAGGCACAGTAAGCTCTGGCTATTGTGGCTGTGAGCCTAATGTGGCCCATAGAACTTATGGCAAATGTGGCCCAGTTATTTTAAAACGAATGTGGGTCAGTTTGGCAAATATTCGGCACAGTAAACTCTGGCTAATGCAGCTTTTAGCCTATAGTGGCCCAGAAAAGATATGGAAAATGTGGCCCAGTTATCTTAAAACATATGTGGGTCACTTTTGGCAAATATTCGGCACAGAATGCTATGGCTAATGTGGATTTCAGCCTATAGTGGCCAAGAGAAGATATGGCAAATGTGGCCTAGTTATCCTAAAACAAATGTGGGCCACTTTTGGCAAATATTTAGCACAGTTAGCTCTGACTAATATGGCTGTGAACCTAAAGCGGCCCAGAGAAGATATGGCAAATGTGGCCCAGTTATCTTAAAACATATGTAGACCACATAGACTAAAGTCACCATCATGGAGAAAAGTGTTTGCTTTAGTTGGGCTCATAGCCCTGATCCTCTTAATATAAATTTTCTTTTGGGCTGCTGTAAGTTTTAAGAACTTTGTTTTTTTTAAGAAAGTTTATTTGTTACAGCAAACAAGCCAAGTAAAAAAACAAAAACAAAAAAACATCCAAATGAGGCACAACCTGTGATGAAATATAATTCATTGATGTTAATCAATGTTTTATCCATTATTAGAAGTAGCGTAATAACATGCTTGCACATGCCACAGAATTATGAAGGTTTATAAGCAAAAAAAAAATTCTATGGTTCAACTTCTGCTTACAGAGACATCAATAATCAACGTATGAACCTCAACAATGGTGACAATTAACAAAATGAACAAAACTTACAAACATCACAAACAGGAGACTAAAAGTTACTAAATCAACAACGTCAACAAACAGCAGAATCAAAAGCAAATTATGAAAACTGTAGCATCAATAAGCTTTAGAATGTATTCATACAATGCATGCTGGGATTTTTGTACTTTGCCACACCCAGCAAGTTTAAGGTGTAGGCCAGATCTGGGCCAGAATAAAAGCAAATTGTGGCCCAGAATAGGGTCAGTTCTGGTTTATTTGGTTGAATACTGACTAATATGTGGTTTTGCTTTGGCTTAATTGTGGCCCAGATCTGACAAACAGGAGCGGACAGCCCAACTGCCATCATTCCATGCGGTATGTGGTCCAGATGTAAGTGTCTGGTGTGGGCCAGATCTGAGCCAGAATAAAAGCAAACTGTGGCCCAGAATAGGGTCAGTTCTGGTTCATTTGGTTTAATTCTGGCTGATAAGTGGTATTGCTATGGCTTAATTGTGGACCAGATCTGGCAAACAAGAGTGGGCCGCCCAATTGCCATCATTCCATGTGGTATGTGGGCCGGATGTAAGGGTCTGGTTTGGCCCGGATATGAGCCACATGAATTTTTCTATCTGGGTAATGTCTACACCTACCTCAAACTTAAACCAAACCTCACAGTAACCTGTTGAGTTTTTTTAATGTTTACACCTAACCCAAACCTAAACCAAACTTCACAGTAACCTGTTGAGTTTTTTTATTACTGTCTACTGCTCTTACACTAAACTCAGTCTACTTTCTGTGTAATCCCTCTCACTTGGCAGTCTCCAGGCTGCAGCGCTGCCTATGAGGCATTTAGCAACAAAGTAGTTGCAAATGGGAGAGATTTAATAAAGTTATCATTTGTCACTCAACATTTTTTCTTCCTTAGGCCGTTAGATTTTTTTTTGTCCCCAACTGAGTTCAAATTGACTGTTCTGACTAATAAGTCAGGAATTTGCACAGTTGAAATGTTACAACGTGGATGGATCAGTGTTTAACGTCCTTACTGCTTAGTCATTCAAGGACACAAATGTTCCAGACATCAGCATGAATTGCTGAATAACAACTATTAAATGATTATGAGAATTAATTATCTGCTTTATTGTGAACTCTTACATTGGCGGTCAATAATTGATGTCACTAGAAGATTAAAGTTAGTAATTACATGGTCAAATAATAAGTCTCAGTAAGTCTCACAATGGTTTATTGAGAAGTTAAAAGATAAATTCTGCACTGCCAGATACAGGTTTGACAGCAATTCCAATGTTATCTCATGCACAAACCAACATATGTTTATTAGATATTTGCATAATGGCAGCCTACTACTACATGTCTGCATTGGCTGCCTGTGAGCAGTCCACTTTTATCCTTAAAGAGCCCCTATTATGGGTTTTTGAAATTGACCTTCCATGTAGTGTGTAACACAGCTCTAAGTGAAGTGAAATATCCAGCTACAGCTTAAATCTGAAAGTGGACAGTTTTTAAAAATATTGAATCATCTAAAAAAGAGTCGACTCATAGGGGTTTAAATGAATGACCCACCAAATTTAAACCTTCAGCCCCGCCCACTAACACAGCAGCAAAGACAAACAGATCCTGAAGTCATGCATGAGTCATGAAGACGCTGTGCTTACCTGGATATTATTGGAAGTGTGAGGGAAAGAAGTGCTTCAGCATCTACATGCTTACAATGAACTTTCAATACACAGCTCATGGATTAGTTTCTTCCTTACACCAAATTATGTGACCATCGTATTCTGTGACCGCTGTTCTCACTGTTTGGCTTGAACTTGCTCCCAAGACAGGCAAACAGCATACATACTGGTTTAGGAACAAATGAATCGCTGAACGATTCATATGGGAGTCGCTGGGATAATTAGGTAAAAATAAATGCATATTATAAGACCATGAACGTGTTTTTGACCTTGCATGCATATCAGTATGTTGTTGAAGACCCATAAAACCGAAATATGACCCTTTTTAATGTATAATAGGGGCTCTTTAAATGCTGTTAACTTCGTGTTGTTGACATGATTTGTTCAAGAAGGCTGAATTCTTTAGAAACAACTCGTGACTTCTGAATGGATAAACAGATCAATGGAAACACTGCAGTGTACATAAATGTTGTGCTTCAGCTTTGTTGGGGACTACTTACATTAGTAAAACAATATTGTGTCAGAACTGTAATTTAGTATTAACAATTTTTTGTTGTTGTTGTTGTTGGATGCTTGTATAAAATCAATTTCACATTTGTGATCACACTCATGCTCATGAGATGTTACCAAACTGTACCATCATGTCTTGCATGTCTCTTGACACATCAAAAATTCAAAAGCACAGTTTTAGCATTCAAATATGTGTTACAGAGGCCAATAGAGACATGCTATGCAGGTAAATCTCATTCCTCTGAACTCGAAAAGGTGCTCTAGCAATACATGCTAGAGGCTATGGTCTTTAGACTCCTTGTTAGAGCAACTGACTCCTATGCGGAGAGTCGCCAGTTTGATATAGGCTCAGAGCGGGTTGGGTAGTGCAGGACCAGCGGGGTTATATTGGTGCCATGACCTGGATGGGAGAGAGGTTTAGGGGGGTTAGTGTAGCGGAGGCCAGCTAGAGAAAGTGCTGTGCAGGTAAACCTCACTTCTCTGAACCCGAAAAGGTGTTCTAATGACAAACGTTAGAGACCATGGTCTTTAGCCTCCTTGTTAGAGCAACCAACTGCTATGCAGAGAGTCACCAGTTCGATCCCAGCTCAAAAGGGGTTGGGTGGTGTAGAACAGGCAGGTTTACATGTACCTTTTTTCATCAATTCATAGAATGTTAAAAAAATAATTTACAGCCCAATTGTAGACAAGATATATCACACATCTTGAGCTACAATTGTTTTCTGACCTCCTTAACTTGTGGAAATTGACAGGTCATGGTGTCTCTTGTCACTAAAAAGTGATGTGGTTTCTTGATTAAAAAATGTTTCCTATACATTTCAAATCATTTTATAAATGTTTTCAATGGTATAGCAGAGGTGAATCCCACACCTCAGTTCCTTCTATATGAGGCTGTTATTGGATTTAGGAAATCCGTCAATATTCTTAAAGGCTCAGAAATTTTTCCTCCTATATAAATGTGCATAAAGGGATTCTGTAGAGGCCAAAAACCAGATGTGTGGACCTCGATGCATGGCTGGAAGAGGGAAAGAGAGAATATTTTAATATAAAATGGACTTGTAAACAGTTTTGAATCACAGCTCACCTGAGCGGCGGAATTAAACAGCCCTTTTCTATTGGGGAGTTGTGTCATGTTGCAGTGCTGCTTTGTCCTCTTGGCTCATCATGAAATGGTCTTTATTTGGTATTCATCAGTTTTACATAAACAAAACCATGAAGTCAGGCAGTTTTCATATTCCCAGAATATTTCATAGACTAGACAAATCAAAGTGTAGAGATGAAAAGCAAATGCGCGCCTCACGCAATGCTAGTTTTGACCTGTTTGTGTTGAATGAGACGCATTATCTGTAATGCTCTTGAATGACTGCTTATTTTGAGGACTTTTTTCAGCTCAACATTTCACAAAGTTCTTAAAAGTAAGTTTTTGTTTACTAATGTTACACAATATGCAAAACAGAATATAAGTGACTTCATATGATAAACATATTTGAAATTCTGATTAGTGTTACTGTTTACAGGAGCTGCAGGATAGAAATCTCAATGTCAGACCGACTCTCATATTCTCTTTTTTCCTGTCAGAATAATACTGATGGACTGACTGTGTTTCAGAGGGACATAAAAACAGCCTAAATGTCAAAAGCGAACAGCAGAGACAGACACCATCAAGATGAAGAGTGGCCAGTCAGGTTACTAATGGATGATGTCAAAGACAGCAGTGCCTTATGGGTATAGACTGTCAAATCACCCAATCAGCGGGGCAGATGAGGACTAGGATAGATGAAGGAGATGAGAAGTCTGATATCTGGGAGACACTAATTTTCCCAGGATGACTTTTTGCTCTGCATCTGTAACTTCACTGCACTCTTGACTTTAATAGACAGCCTGGACTTCTTCATTTCAAATAATCAAGACTACTTTTGATTATTATTTGAACGGTGTGGGAGAGTTACTAACAGAAAGTGAACTAGAAGTTTTTAAGACCGTGTTGACAGACAACATGAGATATTTGACAAATGTCGCAATAACCAGATGCGTGCAAACTATTCACTCTCATGCAATATGTAACATAGGAAAGTCTGAATCATTGTTAGTGAATTGTTTTGTTTGAAAACGTTGTAAATGATTAAAAATATTAATGAGTCTCTGTATCATGCATTTACTTTGCCTTTTTGTTTCTGTAACTTGTATATGGTCATATACACATCACAGTGTATACTGTATATTTCAAATATGTTTTTCATTAAAAGCCACTGTTCTATTCTATTTTGCACCTTCTTATTTATGCGAAAATTTGCACATTCACAAACCCAGCAGAGCTTTGCAATCTGCTGGTGAACTTCTGCTAGAAGTCCCACGGTCAATAAACAAGCAGTTGGGTGATCGCTCTTTTGCTGTGGCAGGTCCTAAAATTTGGAATACCCTTCCTACTGAGCTTCGTACAATCACTGACCTGCTACTTTTTAAAGTCAAGCTTAAGACCCACTTCTTTAAATTGGCTTTTAATGCATAGCACTTACACTTATCCTTGTTTTAATGTTTGTTGTATTTTATTGATATTTCTTGTATTGTTTTGCATTGTCTACTTGTGTTGTGGTGTAAAGCACTTTGGTCAACTTTGGTTGTAGTAAGAATAAAGGCTGAATGGTATATGTACTGTATATGTATATATGCACTGAGATCTTTACCATCAATTATTGTGCTTGATAACCCTTTTATAAATCAAACACAATATATTTTGTTATTATTGTCATTTTCTTAAAAAAAATTAAACAAAACATCAAACTCAAATGCTTACCTTCTAAAAGGATGCGCACAGAAAAGTTGTGCATAATCTATTCATCTTTTGGAAGGAAGCTGCTTGTGGATAATGCTCCAGTTTCGGTATTAATACTTGACATTAATAAAAAAAAAGTTATTTCTTTTTTACTCTAGTGTATTTAAAATACCTTTATTATCCTGCTTATTCCATGGTCGTTTGATTGACAACTTTAGTTAATTATACTAATGTTTTAAGGAAGCACATTTATTTTAAACTGTGTTCAAAACTGACTGTGCATTGAATTCATTTATTGCACAGCTTCCAGCCAATCAGAATCAAGATTTTAATTGACCATGCAATATCAGCAGTTAACCTTTATTTGACTATGTGATCGTTATATTTAGCAAATTACCCTATAATACGTTTTAAAAATGTTCAATTACTCTGCAGGATCGATAAACTGTGATTTGTTCAAACCATTATTAGCATGTCAATTTTTGGGCCTATTTAATTATATCGAGGGTAGCTTGCATTTTTAGTAAGATGAAGGTTAGAAGATATTTTTAGGAGGAGTCTTGATACAATAGCTCGTCACCCAGTCTGTTTGGCCACTATTCAGCATGGCACCTCATAGAACTGAACTTATTAACTGATTTAATCAAGCTGTAAAGGAAATTATCTTAAACCATCTATTTGCTAAACGCAAGCAATTGCGACTGCAGGACAAATTCACATTTCTCGCTTGATTTAATACCGCAGAAGAGACATTTCTGCACATACTTCTTTTTATTATCAGGGGAATATTGTAGTTATTTTAATAAACTGACTTTAGCAGTGATAATAATGGCATGAGAAGGTTTGCTTCACTAGTTATACCCAGCAGGCATCTTGAAGTCAAAATGATGTGTTTTGACGAATTGTGTTTTTTTTTTTTACACCAATATTAAATGTAAATTTGATGTTGTTTTGACATTGGAGTGATACAAAATAGTGTAAATTTGAAGTTTGTAATTAAAGCTTTCTGAATAATACAATTGTTTTTATATTATAATTCTTTTTGTGTAGTTATTTTGGTGGTCAAAATGGAATTGATGTGTGGATGTCAACTGTGCGTACATCAGAGTTTTGACATCAAATCGATTAGTATTCTTTGTTGTGTTTTTTGACGTAGTATGTTTTGGCATCAAGGTGGCCTTAGGGAGGTATCCAAATACATGGCTTAGTAGTGAATTATGCATTATAATATATAGGTTGGATTATAATTCTAAGCATTAGATGTTGCTCACCTTTTACCTGTATTTTGTGTAACTTTGTGAAAAAAAAGACCTAAATATACTAAAACTCGTCTTAATGGCAAAAGTTTAGCATTGTGATTATGTTCAGTCTATATAAAAAAAACATTGGAGTCATTGAAAAGTCCTCATATTAATAGTCCCATCCATTTTATCACAGGTGGCTTCCTTTCAAAAGTGTGGGTGAGGCATCTTCTTCTCAAAAATATTCTTATTACAGTTTTTCTCAGTCACTTTGGTGCATTTCTCACAACACTATTTACATTTGCACAACAGTTAATGCATTTCTCAAAACAATTAGTGATTTGTGCACATCATAGTAGCAGTTTCTCATTCCTTTCAGCAAATCGCAAATGCTTTTGGACATGCATCAATTGCTTTCATACAACTCTCTGCTGTTTGTAACATTATAATTCGTCAGTCATGTAATGTCAGTCAAAATTAACTAAACTTGTGGATGCTGAATAGTCATTCCATATAAAACTAATAGTCCTCATTTCATTACTTGAGTCATTACATACAAAAATGTTGAACTAGTTGTCAAAATCTGTCAAGCTCATTTTATTTAAAAACTTAAAATCTTTTTTTTCTGAAAATGTCTTTTAAATTGAACACTTTCATGAATGATTTACAGACCTGTGTATGTTGTAGGTTCAGTTGCAATATGTACTGCAATATTGTTTACAGTTGTGCTCAGCTCTACCCAAAGCAAGTGTATGTTTGTTGTAAATAAGGGTGTATTTTTTTCTTTTGCACAATGCAGTGAATAAATTAGAATTGTAAAGAGCATATGGAGTAAAAATGTGAAACATACATATTCAGTGTCTTGTACTCAGATACATAACCTAATGCAGTGATGTCTAACTTTACTGTAGTTTTCAAATGGCTGTGCAAATAGTATATAGTGCTGTCTTGATCATTTTCAGAACGTCTCACCGAAATCTGAGTTTTTTGTAAAATGTACAGAGTAAAGTGTCATAATGAAAACATGACAAAGCCATTTGACTATAATATTCATAAATAATGGTGACAGGACTTTGCATTTTGATGACACAAACACTTTCATTGACATGAATACTTGCTTTTGAGGAATGAGCTATACATTTTGAGCAAGTGACACGCTTTTGCAGGTTATCCACTAGGTTTTGCAGTTTGCACTAATTGTTTTGAGAAATGCATTAACTTTTGTGCAAATGTAAATAGTGTTGTGAGAAATGTACCGAAGCGACTGAGAAAAACTGTAACACAAAGCCATTCTGAGAGGTAATGATTCTGGGTAGTCAACATCAGACTGCTATGAATATTATGGGGTTCATAGAATCATTATCTATAATAACTCATAATAAATGTATACCGTTAGACATTTTATTGTATTTTTGCGGTAACTTACTGGCAGCACTGTTACCAGCAATTTACAACAACTGCCTCTTTACAGTAACTTAACTGTAAATGTGTTGTACAGTAGCAGGACCCTAGCTCAATTTCATTTTACAGTATAATAGGCTTACCGCAACTTCTTTTTGTGGTTAAATGCCTTTTATCACATTTTAATTTTAAAGTATTTAATGTTTACAGTATTTTTAATGTAATTTATTTATATTTTACACTGGCAGTACAAAACCTTTATTTTAGTTTTTACTATTGAATTTATTGTATTCCAAACAAGTGACGAAATCATGTACAACAGTATTTGTATTATTCATTGTTATTATATCCATTTAAATGGTTTACAAAAGTAATTTTCAATCATCAATCTATTTAAATACATTTTGTGATACAAGATGTTAATCAATTTTTCATCAACTGTCTCGTTTTTGTCTCCAACTATGGCAGCCCTTAATTACTTTGATTAAAGTGGAATACAGCAAATTCCTAATATGCAGTAAGTTAAGTTTTTTAATTACCCACAATGCAGTGCATATTGCAGTAGTGAACTGTCAGACATGTATGTCAAACATGCATCAGACATCACCAGATAAAAAAAAATGTGCCTAATGTTAAAACAATGCACAATGAGGTGCCACAGTAGAGCAGAAATCAAGAAAAATGTATGGATATAAAGAGAGACCACCATGTGTAGTGTGAGGCACCAATCATCAAGCTGAAATTACCATACCCATACATGGTGTAAATCAGATATTAGCTATAATGCAAAAGCCAGAGGCATCTTTTCTCAGCCCCTCTGCATTAATGAGATTTTGTTCCTTGCTCAATTGAAAGAAAAAGAAAAAAAGCTCATCAAGCTCAGCCTTCAGAGAATAATGCGATTTGGACAATCAACTCAATCGAACTCGAAATTATTTCTTGGCTGGTTTGATAAGGTTCTGTCCAGGAGCAGCAAAATGTATGTTATGAAAGGGGTGAAATTGCCTTTGCTTCAGTGGGATATGCTTTTCTGCCTCATATCTTTTCCTTTTACACATAATCAGTGACGGTTACAACAGAAACCATATAATTCACATCTGGACTCCTTAAAACAGGACTTGACATATCGCTTTAATATGAAGTAATTTTCCATATTGATCTTTCAGCGTTAGGTTTTTCATCCATATTTTACATGTTGCATTACATAGTGTTGTGGTTTGGGAAATGTCCAACACAGTGCCTCAGCCTACATTTTTGTGAAACCGCAAAAACGTATTACAACATATACTGTATTTGTGTGCAGTTTCTAAATAAAATGCCAATGATTTTTCTTCCTTTTCACTCTAATGATATTTACAGAGACATGTATTGGTGAATAATGGATAATTTTTGTGCAAGCCTATGCACAACACAAAATAAATACCACAAAATCACTTTAGAGTGCCTATAATTTGTAATTGAATACGTTTGAATCATCTATCTATCTCCATATGGATACATTTTTAGACACTTAATTTGCTTGGTAACTAACTTTATACTGTGTTTTGCTTGTAATGCAGAGTGCTCAGGTTCAAGTCCACTAAAATAGTGGTTCTCAAAGTGGGGGTCGCGAGACAATGAATCGTCTGGTGGTTTCCAAAATTCCATTCATTTTTTATTACAGTTTTTCTCAGTCGTTTTGGTGCATTTCTCACAACACTATTTACATTTGCACAGCAGTTAATGCATTTCTCAAAACAATTAGTACAAACTGCAAAACCTAGTTGATAACCTGCAAAAGTGTGTCACTTGCTCAAAATGGATAGCTCATTCCTCAAAAGCAAGTATTCATGTCAATAAAAGTGTCAGTGTCATTAAAGTCCTGCCACCATTGTTTATGAACAAGATAGTCAAATGGCTTTGTCATGTTTTCATTAGGACCAATGCATAAAAGTCAGATTTTGGTGACACTTTCTGAAAATGCTCAAGACAGCACTATATACTATTTGCACAGCCATTTGAAAACTACAGTAAAGTTAGACATCACTGCATTTAGTGAGGTATCTGAGTACAAGACACTGAATATGTATGTTTCACATTTTTACTCCATATGCTCTTTATAATTCTAATTTCTTCACAGCATCGTGAAAAAGAATAAATACACCCTTATTTACAACAAACTTCCTTTGGGTAGAGCTGAGCACAACTGTAAATCATTCATGAAACTGTTCAATTTAGGAGACATTTTCAGGAAGAAAAAATATTTAAAAATTTTTTTATAAAATGAGAGTTGACAGTTTTTGACAACTAGTTCAACATTTTTGTATGTAATGACTCAAGTAATGAAATGAGGACTATTAGTTTTATATGGAATGACTATTCAGCATCCACAAGTTTAGTTAATTTTGTCAACACGACATAAGCAAATGATAATGTTACAAACAGCAGAGAGTTGTATAACAGCAAATGATGCATGTCCAAAAGCATTTGCAATTTGTTGGAAGGAAATGCACATGTTGGAAGGATGTGCAAATGTAAATAGTGTCGTGAGAAATGCACCAAAGCGACTGAGAAAAACTGTAAACTATAAGAATTACCATGTTTTATCCATAACTTACAGAAGAAAAAAAATGTCATTTATAGTTACATAATACTATATAGTTACTATAGTAGTTTATATAGTAACTAGTTCTATTGGATTGCGACCCCTGGGGTAATTACATTATATTAAAGACACAGCAATAGCGTCAGATGCAGCAGATTGATTTTATAACACCAGGTTAAACTTTCTGGCACATTTACAGCACTGACATACATTAAAAATAATTTAACAAAGAATAGACTTGGGTCTATTGGTGTGTGTGTGTGTGCGCCATTGCATGCAAGGTTTCTGTATTTATAAGTACCTCAAAGGATATTGGGGGTCGCGAGTCACTGGCATTGTTATTTTGGGGGTCGCGGGCTGAAAAGTTTGGGAACCCCTGCACTAAAGCACAGCAGCATACAAGAAATATAAAGATGTATAATCAAGGAAAGCTATGGCATCAGTGAGCTTTTCTTATATTTGAACGTTAGTGGTTCATGAGGTAATCTGACAAGCCCTGCCTTCTCATGGACATGTACAAGAAATACATGTATCTGAACTGTATAACAAAACATAGCCTAAGTAATGCATTTCAGATGTAAATGTAGACAGTGCCCCCTAGTGAATTTGTCATCAGAAATGTGCAACAAAATGTACCCTGACCAACAAATTTAACATTTTGATCAAATGTAGGCTGAAGCGTGTATTTCCAATGAGCTTGTATTGGAAATGTCCTGGCAATAGCTGTCAAAAACGTAATTGTTTCTTTGATGCATAGCGATGCAGATGTGGACGATTCGGTATTCAGTGTTCAGTGAGTTTGCTGGGACAGTCTGAAGGTACAGTAGCACCCAGGAGCCCCCATTTCATTGCTAGGAAGGAAATCCCTTATTTTTACATCCCAACGTTGACAGGTATGCTGTGGACCCTTTGATCACCTGGCATGTTTGTGAGGTAACGTTTCTTCTCCTCTCTCAGGTGTTACAGCGATACTTGTGGATCCAGACAGAAGCATGTCTCCAAAGTGAGTTTTCATGCATCAGCTGTGATAGCTGGGGTCACTGCTCAATGAATAGCGGTGATTAGTTAGAGACAATCACAGTCATTTCTGTTGAGTGTGTGAACACAATGCCCTATGATATATGTTTAAGAACTCACTCGACAGCAGTCATAAAGCAAGCAGGATTAATATTTACTATTGTGTATTTTGCTTTAAATGCTCCTGTTGTCTTCTGTGCCTGTACACAAAATTAGTTTGATACATTCATGAAGCGTGATTTCATTGAGCAGGTCAAATTAAAGATACAGTTCAAATATTTGATTGTTTGTAAAAAAAGAAAAAATTGCATTGTTGTGTTGAGAAGTAAAATCTAAAATTGTGGATAGAAAGCAATGTCAATGCACTGAGATACCAAATTGAGCCAAATTGATGACAAAATAATTGTTACTAAATCAAACCGTGTGACCAGTATAGGTTCACACCACTACCTGGCAAAGAACAAAAAATAAAACATAGGCTACACCAGTTTATAATTTTATTTCAAGACTTATCTTGCATTCATATTTTTGTAGATGTGTTGTATGAAATATTCAGCTCAATACTACATTATTCACACACTCTAAATAATTGTGTTGAGGCTTTGTTTACACAGAGGCTTTATACTAAACTATAATTATGAGGGGGAGGTGGGAACAGTCATGTCATGCAAATCTAAAGCACTTTCTGTGGCTGTTTCTTTACTTGAAGCCTGTAGGCTGGACTTTAAACGATGGTGTAACAGCTAAGAGGAGGAACGTTCATTGCTCTGAGTTCATTGTTCTCAGTTGTGCTGTGACCATTTGCTTGATATAGAGAATGCAATAAAAAGCTTTGTTGAATCATATCTTTGAAATGCACTAGTAATTTTTCAAGAAACATATCAACAATAATAAGCTGCATAAAACAAACACAAATAACTTACACTTGGAAGATCCAGCAGCATATAAATGTGCATTGAAGAAGAATTGTCATTTTCTCCCTGAACTACCACAAATGCATATCATTTTCTTTATAGATTTCAGAGTAAATTTCCTAGTTCTTTCTGATTCTCCTTTTTTCAGGCTCATTACAGTTTTTCTCAGTCGTTTTGGTGCATTTCTCACAACACTATTTACATTTGCACAACAGTTAATGCATTTCTCAAAACAATTAGTACAAACTGCAAAACCAAGTGGATAACCTGGAAAAGCGTGTCACTTCCTCAAAATGGACAGCTCATTCCTCAAAAGCAAGGCTTTGTCATGTTTTCATTATGACACTTTACTCTGTACATTTTTTCTAATGCAAAAAAGTCTGATTTTGGTGACACGTCCTGACAATGATCAAGACAGCACTATATACTATTTGCACAGCCATTTGAAAACTACAGTAAAGTTAGACATCACTGCATTAAGTGAAGTATCTGAGTACAAGACACTGAATATGTATGTTTCACATTTTTACTCCATATGCTCTTTACAATTCTAATTTCTTCACAGCATTGTGCAAAAGAATAAATACACCCTTATTTACAACAAACATAAACTCCCATTGGGTTACAATGTTTATGTTACAAACAGCAGAGAGTTGTATGAAAGCAACTGATGCATGTCCAAAAGCATATGCAATTTGCTGGAAGGAATGAGAAACTGCTACTATGATGTGCACAAGTGAAAAATGCATTAACTGTTGTGCAAATGTAAATAGTGTTGTGAGAAATGCACCAAAGTGACTGAGAAAAACTGTAAAGTAAACAAATTATCTATCTATCT
>CAIGQZ010032312.1:13368681-13394255 GCA_903798205.1 Danio tinwini
GCCCCCCCCCCCCCCCCATCTATTTGACGTTTAAAGTACTGCACTACATTATACTGTATTTCAGTTTTACTTTCGTTTATATTTTTCGTGCATTCGAGAGTAATGCACATGCAGATTATTTCTGTGACTGATTTAAACACTGAAATAAATGTGCATGCATGCTCTATTTTTACTAAAACTTTATTTTTGTAAATATTCAAGGATCATTTGATTATTATTACTTTTATACCACCTGGATTTTGTTGAACAAACACTTTTTTATGGCTTACACGTTACGCTTATGGTGTAACAAATATACAAATTTTGCTAATATTCGATTCAAATGGTCTCATTTAATAGATTTTCCTCATATGAGTATTGGGATTTCTATGAAAACAATCTACATTTTACTGCTGGTTGAATTGAACATGTTAAAGTAAATGTGAATATACTGTATACTTTCTTTCCCCCTCTTTGTTGTAGTTTTACAAAAAAAGAAAGATACTAAGAAGAACAATTGCCAGTAGAGTCAGTAAAGTCGCCCAAACTGTTTTTGCTGTTCTTGCGCTATCTGTTGGTAAAGCAACAATTAGTTGGGACAGAATAATAGTACTTATTTTTATCATTATTTTGACTATTCAAATGTCAAAATGCTAATTTAAACAGCCACAGATATATTTCAGCAGTTGCGTGAAGCAAAAAATGTGCTTATTTCAAATCACTTTTATTGTCACATCATCAGCAGCACGTGTGCTATGATGAGTGAAAAGCTTAGGTGCTGGCTCCAGACAGTGAAAAATACAGATAGTGCAAATACAACAACAGTGCAAAAAACAGACAGTGCAAATACAACAACAGTGCAAAATACAGACAGTGCAAAATACAGACAGTGCAAATACAGCGACAGTGTAAAATACAGACAGTGCAAATACAGCGACAGTGTAAAATACAGACAGTGCAAATACAGACAGTGCAAAATACAACAACATACTCACAAAAAAGAAACAAAACAGTGTAAATTTGGCAATGTGACAGTGATGCGTACAATGGATAGGTGTACACATAGTTGTAGGCAGTATTGTTTAAGTATAGATTGGTTAAAGTGCAGTGCATGCTACATCTTTATGGTATGCAGTGTGGGGTATGGGAGAGTTTGTGTGGGGTGTGTTAAGTGTTCATCAGCCTGATAGTCTGAGGGAAGAAACTTTCCTTCAGTCGGCTGGTGCGTGACCGAATGCTGCGGAACCGTCTGCCTGAGGGTAGCAGAGAGAAAAGTCTATGGCTTGGGTGGCTGGAGTCGCTGATGATTCTCTTGGCTTTTCTGGTGACTGAAACGCTGGTGACAGGTAATGCTTGAAATACAAACATCAGGTTTGTTGTCCTAAGATGCAACTATTACGTAACTTTTTTCTTTGTGCTTGAATGTTAAAACGGCCCTCCTATGAATTGTCAGTCACTGAAATGGACCCCCGCCAATTTGAGTTTGAGACCCCTGGTGTAAACGCTGATCAAAATTTCAAACATACAAGTTTTAAAAACAAAAAGAAATTTATCTATAAGAAAAAAAAATTATACAAATATAAGTATATGGTATATGAATCTAGCATACAAGACAATGCATTGAAAACAGCAGGGTTTCTTGCACATTGACAAATGTCCCTCAATGTATTATGAGATAAATAATAATCTCTGAAATAAACATACAAAAGCTGCCTCTGGGATGGAGCCTTTAAAAAGGTTATATTTTTTCAACTTAAAAGATACATATTGGTATCATTGAAGGTATAGTATATACTATTACTTACTGTAAATGCTCTATATACCTACTACTTGCAAGTACCTAAAAAATGTGTGGTTCAGATTTGAGTAAACAAATCACAGCAAGATTGTTTGTGGTTTGTGTATTTGTCATCTGTTTAGGCATTAATGCACTAATGGGCATACACTAAGTAACAGAAGAACAAAAGACTGCAGTTTACACGTGAATGAGTGTGAAAGGAAGGTTAACAGTGGGTTCTCCTCTAATAGAACAGAAAAACAGGTTTTTAAATGTCGAGAATGCGGAAGCAGAGAGAGTAAAATACTTGCACAATACAAGCTTTCAGCAGTACTAAT
Source organism: Danio tinwini (assembly GCA_903798205.1). NCBI lineage: Eukaryota > Metazoa > Chordata > Actinopteri > Cypriniformes > Danionidae > Danio > Danio tinwini. Next base: position 13,370,776 of record CAIGQZ010032312.1, read on the forward strand.
AAAATTATATGTTGAGATCAGAAGATCATATGTATTATAGTTTTGCAAACAGTGGTACTCAAATCATTTTCCTTGCGTGCTGGAGAGCTGTCTTTGTTTTACATGGACTGGTTTTACGGACATTTCTCAAATGCATGGTGAAGTGGAAGTCCTTGTCTGATAAATTCTACCTGGAGCTGAAACATGATTTTTTTTTGTTTGTGAACTATTTGTGAACTCTTTAACATTGTGTTGATGGATTCAACTCTTAGAATTGTTTTTACCCATATAACCTGCTCTTGCTCGGCTTGTGAGTTTCAGTCAAGCTCAAAGACTGATTCACAAAGTGATACTGATGGGAAGATACCAACGATGACCCTGTGGGAAAAGTGTCAAATTATAGCAATACATTTTTTTTTGCATTTTTAACTGGGTAATACTGGTCATTAAGAAAGATATCTACTCACCACTGTAGCAAATGAAAGGTGATCTAATATTGCAGTTTTCATCTGTCCAGTTCCCAGAGTCACTAAATGACACTGCAGTGCAGTATTCACGGTTTCCAGCATTATCTGGCTGTCCTGACCTCCAGTTACTGAATGAAGAGTTTCTCTGTTCTGACCAAGACCTGCTTCTGTACAGTCAAATCCAAACAGGATAATAAAAATAATTATAAGGAATTAATGACTGAACCCTTAATACTGACAAGGTCTGTGTGATGTTCTCTGCAGTAACTCTGAGCTTCAGTCCAGGTTTTGTACTGGTGAACAAAAACATAACTAGCACTGGCGTTCTTTCTACCTGAGAAATATAAATCATAGTATTCTGCTTGGCTATGTCACATTAATAAAACATTACTTTTTATATGCCCTACAGTACTTTAAAAACCACTTTTTTTGATGAAGGAAGCGGCTCACCATCATAGCAGATAAAAGGACATATTTTGAGCAGTATGTCATGTACCATATCGCACTGTAAATATATACACAGTCTTTGTCCTCCATAATTGTATGGCACTAGATTATTCCAGTTTCTAAAGTCTTTCTCTTCTGCCTTGAAGAAATCGATGTCCACCAGAGTCCAGTTTAAACTTTTTAGATTATCGTAGAGTCCAATCCAGGCCAAATCAATGGAATCATCATTCACTGTGTTCAACAACTGGATCGTCTTTTGTTTCTTTTCAATGGTGGCCAGATCAGTGTATTTATCTCTACAGTAACTCTGAGCTTCTGCCCAAGTCTTGGATTCATTCACAAACACATACAGAAGAGGAACGCTCAAGGTGAAGGTTATAAAACCCGTTTAAGAGTGAGATACTTCGTTTGTAGATTTAGATGAATTAATCATGCCTTTTCAGATATGATATACTGTAACTTACCATATAGAACCAATAAAAACATCTGTGCAAAAAAACTTGTTTTTTAATAATGCAATAATCTTTGAATAGAGATTATTTAAATAATTTTCTATCTGTTTATTTGTATGTAGATTTTTATAAAAGCACAACAAGTGCAGTAATTATAATCATTTTTAATGGAATTAAATCAATAGGAATTGGAAAATCTTTTATTTTATTTTGCTTAATAGATGCGTTTAAAAATAAAGCTTAGTTTGACTTACCTTAGGATTTTCTTAAATGCCGTTTTCCGATTATGTGACTGTCTTTAAATTTATAATGGTTGGCAAAGCAGGGGTGAATCATCTCTTTTAATACTTATGACATCATGCAATTTGGATCACATAGCAACCCTATTAAATGTACTCTGTAAGAACATTGTGAGTTTACTATAACAATGATCAAAAAGGCTTAGTGTCTATGTTCTGCTTCAAACTGGTTGTATTTTTCATGGCAAGGAAAATAATTTCTATTTTTATCCATTCAATTACCTATGTCAAACTATGTGGATTACATGCATGAATGTATTGAGAATTTTCAGTATCTGTTGTTGTTCAATTGGCGATTTCACAGTAGTCATTAGAACTAGTTGCAACCCATTACCTTATAACTAAATTTTCTTATGAAGGCTGAGAAATGAACAAATGTCTTGTAACTCTTTGAAATATTGTGCCAGTGTATTGTATGGGAATGCATGGACCCAGCCAACGTACACTTAGTTAGGTAGTTTCTATTGCAGGTAATACATTCTTCTGATTTAGGAGATAATTAAGTTCCTTCAAAAGGTTTGACTACAGTAACTTAGAGATCATTCCCAGTTGCTGCAGTGCAAATACTCCACAAAAAGGGTATTTTGCCAATTGTTCCTGTTGTTATTTTGCAATAATTTGTTTGTTGCAATAAAACATTTATGTAATGATTTAAAAAATAATAAAAATAAGATAGAAAAAAGAAGTTTTATTGATCATATGTGATCATAGTTTAGACTTACAAATGCTTAGCATAGGGGTGTCACGGTGGCACAGTGGGTAGCACAATAGCCTCACAGCAAGAAGGTTGCTGGTTCGAGCCTCGGCTGGGTCAGTTGGCATTTCTGTGTGAGTTTGCATGTTCTCCCCGTGTTGGCGTGGGTTTCCTCCAGGTGCTTCGGTTTCCCCCACAAGTCCAAAGAAATGAGGCATAAGTGAATTGGGTAAGCTAAATTGTCCGAATTGTCCGTACTGTGTGTGTGTGAATATGTGTATGAATGTGTATGAATGTTTCCCAGTGATGGGTCGCAGCCGGAAGGGCATCCGCTGTGTAAAACATATGCTGGATAACATAGCGGTTCATTCCGCTGTGGCGACCCCTAATTAATAAAGAAACTAATTTGATATACAGTATTATGAAAGTATTTTTAAAGCTGAAACTACAACATGGTTTTAAACACACATCAATAACTACATATAAAAAGGCAATTTCTATTAGCAAGATGAAGCTGAAACTTGAATTATTATTTCTTTTATTAAATGGTCACAAATTAAATAATGTTAACTGTAATTCTTTTATATTATATAACATATTATTATTTTCCAAAATTCTTCTTCGTTTATATTTTATCTAAAACTGTAGGTATTTTATATTACCATTCATGTACTCATTCCTATAACCATTAAGCCTTTATTCCATGACTTTGAAACTTTCTACACCTTTGAATTTCACTTTTAACTCCACCATAACTTGTGGAAATGTGGGAAATAGCATTTATATCATTGTAATTCACCAAGCAACTATTACTGAAATGAGATAATAAAAAAAGACATATGAAAAGTTATAGAAGTTTATGTTTACTATTAAAAATGTCTACTGTCTAGGCATTGCCTATTTAATTGAGGTTCCCATGAGATTTTGTTTTGGAAATGCACTACAAAATGGCTACCAGCGGACACCCTACACTTAAAAAAAAAAAAGATTCATTTGATTTACTACATTTTTTTAAGGGAACTAATTGCAGACAATTTATATGGGCTGAATTTACACAAACAAAATAAATTTAGTAATGTTCAACTTAATTTGCTTGTTTAAATTCAGCCCAAATAAATAGTTTGCAACCACTTACATTAAAAAAGTTTAGTAAATGTAATTAATCTTATTTCTCAGTGTAATAAGTGTTTCAGTGTTTCATTCACAGTATCATTTCTACCATAAAAAACACCAAATATGGAACAGTGATTATCAGACATTTCTAGTGGGATTAGAGATTCATTCAAAAGATTAAACAAGCTCTTTAATTGGAAAAAAGTACAATTATTTTGTAATATTATGAAAAGACATTGATCAATAAAATATTGAAGCAAACTAAAACATTCTTGGTTTTCATGGTAATCTATTGTCTTATTATGGTTTTCAAACAATACATATATATTGTTCATTTTAAACTCATTCTAACCTCTTTAAATTAACATGAAGTTATTGTTTCAACCATAAGTGGGCTAACTGGGTGGCCGGTGACAGTAAACATGGTAATACATCAGTTACCAAGGATACTTTATGCATATGAATATTTCATTCTTATGGCATAATTTCTATGGATAAAATAGTAGGCATGTTTAGTATTGCGTTAAAATAACAACAAATCTAAAACTTTAAATAATGCTTTAATTTGAGAATACAGTGACAGGCATAAGGTTATATTATGATTCAAAGAATAAATGATTAAAGCTTCTTTTTCTTGATTCTTCAGTTTACTTCCACAACCTATGTAACATTGTTATGTATACATCTTCAAGTCAAAACAAATCATAATCATACATGAATCTTTATCAGGAACAAAATGAACTAGACTTAAACTGATTAGGTGATTCGCCTAAAAGATCTATAAGCTTAGAAACAGAAGGTTAAATATTTTTGAGACCCAAAAGCTGTATTCAAAGCTACAGAGGCCTGTAAAGGTTCCACCATCAGGGTTTGATCTTCTCTCTCAGACTCATGGTGAAGTTGCTGGAAACTCCTCGTTTGACCAACTCTTCTTGTAACTGAAAACATTTGAGATTTATGACAAACCTATCATGTGCTGGGATATCAGTCAAATTATTTTGCCATCATTATTAGGTTTACACGTGTTTATTGCCTCCCCATTGGGCAAATTATACTATGTAATCCTGTGGAAAAACGGTTTATCCCCAGTGTTCAAAATATCTGTGTACTTATTTATGTGGTTTACGAGGATATCGGTATGACCCATGTGTTTCTTTTTAAATGTGCATTATTAAGACATGTCCTGTGTCCTCTTAATTCGAAGGGGTATGGGCCATGTAATAAGCAATTTTTTTTGCTGTATGAATACAATGTCTATGAATTGTCCTCACAAACCACATATACTAGAGTGTGTGTATGTGTGTGCATTCAGTAGAAGACATTTAAAAATGTATTTATACAGAATTGATGTATTTTGGCTTAAAGATATAGATTATATAGTACTAATCTTAATGTACACAGTCATAAATGAACCATTGACTTACGCGTATAACCACCTTCTGTTGAATCTGAGACAAATTGTCTAAAGTTGAAACTTTCACTCTCAGTCCCACCACTGAAAACAAAAACAATAACAAAATAATAATAGTAATAATAATAAAGGTTAATAAAGCAAATTTTCTTCACGATAATTAGCTTTAATATTGTTTAAATGCAGTACTAATGTTTACAAACATACCATACTCATTCAGAAAGGTCAGTTGATGCTCTGGTCAAAAATAAAAAGAAGACTATTGTTAGCAAAATCTAAATTTCCCTGCATTCATGATCTTTCACTTTCTTCATGGGCAAATTTTTGTATGTAACAACCTGGCTAATTGTATTTTTAAAAGGTATGTAAACTCACCGCTGTAACAGAAGAAAGGCAAACTGTTAAAGCATCTTTCATCTGTCCATCGGCCGAAGTATTTTAAAGACAAGGTTGTACAGTGTTGAGCTTGAAACTGTCCTGGGATACTTAATCCATTATCTGGCTGTGGATCACTATTCCGAGTCCATGGCAGCCAGTATGAGAATGAAGAGTTGCTCTGATCTGACCACAGTCTGTTTCTGTACAGACCAATCCAGACATCGTAACCAAAATTTCCAGAGCCTGTAACGCTCAGTATCTGTTGCCACTCTGTCTCACTTCTCACACTGGCCAGGTCTGTGTATCTCTCTCTGCAGTAGCTCTGAGCATCTGTCCATGTCTTTCTCTCAGTAACCAAAACATATGTTTGAGTGCTTTCTTCAAAATAAAACAAATAATACATTTTTATGTAATAGCTTTACATTATTTATAGGTTGTTTTACTGAGGAAAAACTTACAAGACATTTTGTTCAATCTAAAAATGTATCTTTTGGTTCTGTACTTTTTGGCAATTCATGACACAAAATGATTTTTATACAAAATTGCAAAGAAATGAAAATGTGTTTTAATATAAATGGTGCTGACATGCACGTGTTTTGTGTACAGTCTACATGTCAGGGTTCATGTTTGATCTGTCATCTCCTGGGGTCCGTTCTTCATATGGCTCTACTCAATTAGCTGGATTTAGTTATTGTCGATTTGACATAATCCAGGATCGTTTCGTTCTTCCAAACTTGTCTGAGAGTTGTTGTTATAGTAACAGTTCTGGTAGCTAAAACCTGCTCGGGAACAGGTTTATTTCACATAAATGAGATTAGATCGGCTCATTTCAAGCAAAGGTAATACTGAAAGTATGTGCCGAATGCTGATACTTTCTTACAGTAGTAATCAATAGATTATATACACTTGGGAAAAAAAGTAAAATTGTTTTTTTTTAAGCTTATATATACACATTTATAATAATTAATAATATTTAATATTAAATTATTTATAATATTTGTTTACATATAAACTTATATAAGTTTAAAAATACATTAAAAAAAAATAAAACTTAGTAAATAAAACGTACAAAACGGGGTGGTTCTCCCCAAGTGGATCAAAGAGAATATTTATTAATATGGATTTTTTAGATACAAATGCGTACTATTTTAAAGGTACTGATCCAGCTTTACAATTTCTGTAAGATAATGTTTTTGTTTGTTTGTTTGTTTGTTTGTTTGCTTTTTATAAAGGAATAATAATTTATGCAGTCATGCACAGCCAAAATGCCGGTGCCTTGATGCTTTGCAAAACTTGCAGACGCCTTTACCAATATCATATATCAAAATTCCTTACGCCGATTAAGAAACTAAAATAGGACTTTACTATAGTAAAGAAAATTCTATCTAAAATGTAAAACTAAAAAAAAATAGCTAAATACTCTTGACACATGAAAGTGTAAAGTCTGCAGCTCATGTGGATAATTGAATATTAATTAGACGATGTCATTACGCTGCTGTGCCGTCAGCCAATTGTTGGATTGCTGGTCATGATTTCAAAAATTGATAGATCTGTCCTTTACAACACAAGCAGCAATCTCAGATCAGTTCATCCAGATATTTTAATCTGATTTTGAATTTAGTCTGAGACTTGTTTGAAGAACCAAATTAGCCAGAGATCTGTTATCATGATTAAAAGATCCAGGACCTGCCAAATCATCTTAGATCATTTAAGCGAGGTACGAAGAACGGACCCCAGCTCTAGACTTTGTTTTTGTTTTGGGTTTTTTTGTTTCAGCTGTTGAAATGAAATGAAAATTATGGTAATATTTACTTATCCTTATGTTGGTCCAAACCCTTGGGACCTTCATTCGTCTTCTGAAGAAATTAAGACATTTTAGGTAAAACCTGAGAGCTCCCTCATCCTCCATATACAGCAAGGTTCCATACTCATTCAAAGTGAAATACCAAAAAGCATCCTCAAAACAGACAATATGCCTTCAGTGGTTTAATCAGAAAATTTAAAAACTACGAGAATTTCTGCACATGAAACAAAAATAACGACTTTATTGATCATCAGTTTATTAGCATGTTTTTTTTTTCTTTTTTTTTGGGGGGGGGGGGGGGGGGGGGGGGGTTGTATTTCAAGTCTGTAATGTCCATGGATGATGAGAGAGCTCTCAGATTTCATCTAAAGCACTTTCATTTTTGCTTCGAAGGTTCAGAACAACATAAAGATGGATAATTATTAACTTAAAAACTAGTTTTATTTTTGTATGAACTAACTCTTTAAAATGTTGTTTAAACATACCCAAAGGCAAATTATGCTTACTGCTATTAATCTCAAAATAGCATTAAGAATTCTTAACAGATTTTTATATTTTTGCAAAAATTTCTTACCATTATAGCAGACAAATTGGAAATAACTGTCACAGGGTGTATCGAACCAGGATCCACTATGTTGCATGTGCACGCATAACTCCTCCCCCCCCATGTTGTTTGGCTCATGATTCCAGTTCCTGTAATCTCTTTCTCCTTCCTGAAAGAAATCATTGTCTTCCAGTGACCATCTCCAGCTGTTCACATTATCGTACAATCCAATCCAGGCTGAACCATTGTAACTGCCATTGACTGTGTTAATCAGCCTGTTCATTTCCTCCATGTTATCAATGGTGGCCAGATCAGTGTAATTCTGTCTGCAGAATCTCTGAGCTTCAGTCCAGTTCATAGACTCAGACACAAAGTAATACTGATGGGATGATGCTAGTGGAAGTCAATATGTGGAAATTAAAAATTAATAATAATAATAATAATTATTATTATTATTATTAAATTTTTTTTTTTACTTTGACTTAATCAAACTTAATACTAAAACAGTATGTTCACTCTATTCTCTTCTCATCTATTATTCTTGTAAACACAAAGATAAATCGTATTTTTTTTCTCCAAAAAAAATGCAAGTCTGTCATCAGAAACAATTGTACTCTAGTGTAAATTTTTAACTCACCACTGTAGCAAATAAAAGGAAAGGCAGTATTGCAGTTTTCATCTGTCCAGCTCCCAGAGTCAGTAAATGACACTGCAGTGCAGTATTCACTGTTTCCAGCATTATCTGGCTGTCCTGACCTCCAGTAACTGAATGAAGAGTTACTTTGATCTGACCAAGACCTGCTTCTGTACAGTCCAATCCAAACATTATTAGAGTTTAGAAGTAATCTCTGAACCATGTAGTTCTCCATCTCATTCCTGATACTGACAAGGTCTGTGTGATGTTCTCTGCAGTAACTCTGAGCATTAGTCCAGGATTTGTACTGATTAACAAGCACATAGCTTGAACTAGCACTCACTCTTCCTGTGGTAAAAACAAAGCAACACATTTTTTTTATTATGGTGTCATATGGTGTCGTAATTGTTTGAAAACCAGGAGCAGTTCTTACCATCATAACAAACAAAGGGATATATATGTGAGCAAGACAATTCTGTCCATATTCCCCGATAAACAGACAAATACACACACAGCTTTTAAATCCTCCCTGTAAATCTGTATTATCCAATGACCATCTCCAGCTGTCAAGATCATCGTACAGACCAATCCAAGCCTTGCCATAGAAAGTGCCACGTACTGTTTTGAAGAGCATCTTCATTTCCTCCATGTTATCAATGGTGGCCAGATCGGTATAATTCTGTCTGCAGAATCTCTGAGCTTCAGTCCAGGTCTTAGGGTCAGACACCAAGTGATACTGATGGGTACATGTAGATTGTGTGCAGTTTCCTGAAAGTAACAAAATTTTTTTGCATTTCTGGTCAGAAACCAGGATTTTGTGAATAAGATAATATTATGGGTCAAGATGAGGGTTTACTTATTTATTTATTTATTTATTTAGATACTAAATCATCCAGGTTACTAACGTAACCTACATTCCCTGAAGAGGGAACAAAGACGTGTGTCTTCTGCCACAAATGGGAGATTGCTAGACAACCAATCACTCTGAAGAGTAAGAAAATGGACCAATGTATGCCAATGAGTTGGCAGAGCTCAGTTCCACAACTGCTGGTGATTAATCATTAGTAGGGGGTATAACCAGTGTATGCGGAGCGAGCAGTCACATTTTTAGAGGCTGAAGAGCCGATCACTCAGCTATCAGCTGGAGACCCAGCTGCTGTGACATAAGAGACACAAATCTCTGTTCCCTCTTTGGGGGAATGTGAGTTACGTTAGTAACTGGGACATTCCCCTTCAGTCAGATCTTTGATGTGTGTCTTCCGATATAAATGGGAGAGCGTATGAAAACACCACAGCAGTTGAGCCAGTCACACCCCTGATGTGAAGTTTGCCAATCATAGCAATCACCAAGGGTGCAACCTTCCAACGACCCCTAGGCCCTTTAATTACCATTGCATGGGAATAAATTAGAATAGAATTAGATTGAGGGTTGTAAATGTGGTTTTACCTAGCTTATTGTAATCTAGGAATTTTTTTAAAGTATGACAGTACATTGGGAAGCGTGCCAGTCCCCGAAGGGGGAGAAACTCTCTATGGTTTGTCTAACAGGGAATTCGCTTTAGCAGAGCAGAATAAGCACACGTATGGTGCAGCAAGCATTTATGACACCGGGCTTAGTTTCCTCCTGATTGACTGGGGTTGCCCAGTTATTAGGAGGAAACAAGGCTTCCTTAAATTATAAAATCTTGCAAATGTGTTATGTGTCACCCAGCCCACAGCTCTACATATATTTATGAGAGAGGGACCATGTGCTAACACCCAAGAGGAGGTGACACTTCTTGTTGAGTGTGCTCTCACCCCCAGGGCACATGGCTGGCACTGATAGGCAAGGGCGATGGCATCAACTATCCAGTGGGCCAACCCCTTTGTTTTGATACGGCACTTCCTTTTTGCTGACCACTGTAACAGATAAAGAGCTGCTCAGAAGATCTTATATTCTGCGTACGGTCCACATAAAGACATGAAAGAGCTGAGTCTGCCTCCTCCGTGGGCAGCACTTGCGGGGTCACCACCTGGTCTCGAAATGGGGTGGTAGGAACCTTGAGCACATAACCGGACTGGGGTCTCAGAATAATGTGACAGTAGGCTGGCCCGAATTCTAGGCACGATTCTCTAACCAAAATCAGGGAACAAAAATAAAACAACTGGCAATGTGTCAGGGTTCTGCCAGTCCGGTCTTGTAAATTCTTGTTTTGGTGGCAGAGTCCGGACACTAGCTCTGTCTTGTCATGCCCTGTTGTGCTTGGCTCGAGTTTTCTCGGGTCGGGCACTTGTGTTCTGTCATTGTGTGCGTCTCTGTGTGCGCGCCGTCATAAGTGCGTGCAGACCGTGCGCGCTCCCGTTTGATGCGGATGCGCGTGGTCTGCATGTGCTTGTGACATGCGCACTCTCGTACTCGTGTTTGTGTTTTGTTCTGTCGGCATCGTGCTGTTTCATTCTCAGCGTCTCAGTCAGGTTGGTTTTGGTTTCGGTTGCCGCTGAGATGAAACATGCGTGTTGCTTATGTGTGAGCTCACGGTAAGATGTTTTCATCTATCGTGTGCTCGTGTCTCGTGTTTAGTCTTCTGTTGGTGTTGTGTTTAGCACGTTGTGCTTGTTTACATGCACTGCGTGCTTGTGTTGTCATGAACACGCAGTTAATGAGTTCTCTCATTGGCTGCGTGTTCTAGTTTTATGTGAGCACATGGCTTGTTTCGTTGTGTCATGTGCTCTCCTGTCTATTGTCTAGCCCTACCCTCCTTGTTAACCTATTATTAATTTATCATGTTCACCTGTTTGTGTTAATTTACTTCTGCTTAAAATCTCCTCATGTCTGCTGTCCTGTGCCAGTTCGTCATCTATTCTCCTTGTCCTGTCGTGTGTAGCCTTGTCCTGTCCTGTCCTGATCCTTGCCAGCCTGCCCAGTGAAGTTTATTTGTATGTTTTGTTAAGTTTTTCCCCCTCGGGGTAGTTTATTTTGCTGTTTGTTTTATTTTATTATTAATAAATACCCATTTTTCCCTGCAATTGAGTCCTCACTCCTTTTCCCAACCCGCAACCTTGACACAATGGGTGTTTTCAGGAGAAGCAAACAGGTCAACCTGGGCTTCCCCAAAGTACTCCCATATCAGCTGGACTGTACCGGGGTGGGGCCTCCACTCTTCTTGAGACACTAGCTGTCACGATGGCGCATCAGCTGCATGGTTGAGCAGACTGGCAGAGCAGTGTTTTTAAAGTCTATGTTGCTGACTGTGATCACCGGCCCTCCACTTTGAAAAGTGGTGAGGGCAGTTTTCAGAGCCCTCTGATGGATGACCTCGTCCATCGCATCGGCCATTGCACCCTCCTGCAGCTCAGCCCACTCCTGCGCCTGGTAGTGCTGATGGTGGCCATAATGTTAAGGGCGGAGGAGACCAGGCCCGCAACTGTATAGACTTTGGCCACAAGGGATTCAGATAATCTACACACCTTTGATGGGAGTCTAGGCAGACACCTCTAGGTAGCGGCACCTTGTAGGTTGACTGCGATATCATGCTCTACCTGGGAAAATCACTTTGTACCCCCTGGCTGCTCCGTTTTCAAGGGTGGTGAGTGTGGGAGTGCACTACAACCAGGCAGAAAAAGGTGCACTTCATACATGCATGAACTCGCTGCACACCTTCGAGAAGAACGAGACAGCGGGGCTTGGAAGGTTAGACCTTCTTCTTGCCCCTTATGTAACACCCATCTAATTGGTTTGAAGGTTGAGCTGGTGGACAAGCTATCTCCATCCTTAACTCTGAAGCAGCCCCGGTTAGAATGGCTCACATGTCTGATTCCAACTTCGAGACCTCACTGGCAACCTCTGTGGGTCTGAACTATCATCAGAACATGTTAACCCACCCTCCGATGAAGCGATGGACATCTGGTCCTCGGTGTCATCTAATGAGAGTGCGGTCATCCCAGGGGATGCACCATCACACCCACTTGAAGTTTAGATTAAGCACACTGTGGAAGAGTGAGGGGTCTGCTGGCCTGAAGGTGAGGGGTAAGCACCTACTGTAACCGTGTGCTAACCAACTTACGGGGAGCAGCAGGAGTGCAACCTTGCAAATTGCGCAACAGTCATTCCCTAGCACTGAGGGCATGAGCTGTCAAAGAGCACCTCTTCAACATGTTGGACCCCCAGACATGTGATACAGTGCTCGTGCCTTTCATCTGGGGAGAGGAAACCACCCCATTCAGAAGCACATTGCCGGAACGACATCTTTAAAAAGATGTGTTGCTCGACCATGCTGCTCTTTTAGCTGCCAGTGAAACGCCCAGGGGACAGAAAATAAACCCAGTTCGACCGCCGTTGTAAACATCATCGCCTGCACTAATGGAATTACTGCTTTGTTAAACAGCTCAGCAGAAGATCTCTTCAGTCTCATGTGAGAGGCTCTAAAGCGAAAAGTGTATCTGCTCTCTCCTCATGCACTGGTTATACACTTTACTAATGATTAACCACCAGCACTTGCGGAGCTGAGCTCTGCCAACTCGTTGGCCTTCATTGGCCTGTTTTCTTATTCTTCAAGCTAAAAAATACTTTTGGGTCATTACAACACAACATTTATTGCAAAACAGCTCTGTGTCAATCACTCTGATCTTTTAAAACTGCACTGAAAAAGAGAGATCATACAAAATGCATGTTATTTTTTTAATACTGCCCTGAGTAAGAAACTTTGCATGAAATAAGTTTACATATACAGTAGTTCTCAAAACAAACCCATAGCTGAAATTATTACTATAGGGTGTGAACTTACTGTTGTAGCAGAAGAAAGGCATGCTGGATACACAGACCTCATCTGTCCATCGACCTGAATCACCAAATGAAACAGCAGTACAGTGCTCATGACCAGTTTCTGGTTGCAACCCATCTTCGCCATTATCTGGTTGCAACACAGAATAAAAAATTTGTGGTCTCCAGTTTTCATAACTGGTAATCTGCTGGTCAGACCAAGTTCTGTTTCTGTACAGTCCGATCCAGCCTCCTCCACCTGCTGTCTGAAGGATCTTCTGGTTTTCACTCTGATTTCTTACATTGACGAGATCTGTGTAATGATCTCTGCAGTATCTACGAGCCTCAGTCCAGTTCTTAATATCATTTATTTTGATATAATTCTGTGTGGCATTTTGTCTTCCTGACGTGTGAAATATAACAAATATACATATGCATAAGTGCTTAGTAGGGGGGAAAAATGTACAAATTTTTTTGTTAGTGAACCAAACTAAATGTTCTTACCATCATAACATATGAACTGGAATGAATAGTAACATGAATAATCAAACCATTTTCCATAACTATCCATATAAACACACAGTTCCTTCCCACCAGTATTGTCTGGTTCATGATAAAAGTTCCTGTAATCTCTTTCTCCCTCCTGATATAAATCATTGTCTTTCAGTGACCATTTCCAGCTGTTCACATCATCATACAGACCAATCCAGGCCAATCCACTATAACTGCCATTGACTGTGTCAATCAACCTGTTCATTTCCTCCATGTTATCAATGGTGGCTAGATCAGTGTAATTCTGTCTGCAGAAACTCTGAGCATCAGTCCAGTTCATAAGCACAGACACAAAGTGAAACTAACGGATTGATCCTAGCTCTGGAAACAAAAGAAAAATTATCTAAAATAGAATTGCCCACATTCACTCTGTAAAGCTTATTTCTCAGATCAGATTTTTGCTTATTTTTGGTATTGCTGTTTATATCGTTGTTATAAACTACAGAACAAAAAAGTTGATAACTGCCAGCCAGCATGGAAAAGCAGATTTGAATTTGACAGCTAATCACGAGCACTGAACATTCTAATCAAACTAGTTCAATCATTTACTCCAGAAACCAGTCTAGATAAATCACACTGGTGTGATCGAACTCATCAACCGTTAAGCAGGTCATGACACGTCAATCAGAAATTATGTTAAAGCCAAAATTGTTCAGTCTGGTTGCTTTGCAAAGCGTCTGATCTGTGTTTGATTTCATACCAGATATTTAGTTGACTATGACAGCACCAATTGGGTTGCATAAATTCTTTAAAGTGTAAGAAAAAGAAAAAAAAAAAGAAAGGTTATCAGATAACATTTCGTAGAGGATCTTTTCCATCAACAGGAACATCTTATCATATATACTCAGAGAATCAATGCTATAAATTTTCATGTCACATTCCAAATTAAAACTTTATTTTGAATACTTATGGCTAGGGCCAGACGGAATCTGCAAACGTTTTTTGCTATTTCTGCTGAGAATTTTGGTAAAAATCTGCGGATTTCTGCGGAATTATTTTAGGAGTATCATAACTAAAACCTTAAAATGTGAAATAAAAAGTAATATCTTTTTAACTTTTATTTAATGTTTAAAATGCAAATCCAATTAGATTAACAGTAATAGTTAACTGTAAGTAAATAAACATAATTAATGATGCAAAAATCTGCGGAAAATCTGCAGAATTCTGAGCACGCAGATTCTGTGTGGGCCTGCTTATGGCCCATTCATACCAAGCACAGTAACTATAAATATAAATGATAAATATATTTGTGTTTTGTTTTTTTAAAACAAATCTTTATTAGTATTTTCAATTTTTTATCTTCTATTTTCTCTTCTTTGTTATCTATGATTACCATGCATGGTGTAAATGGGCCTTTATACTATTTATAGTGTGACTTGTACTATATACTCAGATTCTTGGACCACATTGTACTTCATAGTGCCTATTTTTATGTGACTACATAGACACAAAATATGAGTAATGGATATCATTACTTATCAAAACTAATAAATATATTATTTTCTACTTACCACTGTAGCAAATGAAAGGAAATGCATAACTGCAGTCTTTGTCCATCCAGTTCCCAGAGTCACTTAATGAGACCACAGTGCAGGATCCTGCTGAAACCGGTTGCCACAAGCTCCAATAACTAAATGAAGAGTTGCTCTGGTCTGACCAAGATCTGGTTTTGTACAGGCCAATCCAAGCATAACCATTGTAAGTTGTAATGGACTCAATTATCTGATTTTCAGTCTCATTTCTAATGCTGACGAGGTCTGTGTAATGTTCTCTGCAATAACTCTGAGCTTTAGTCCAGGTTTAGGACTGGGGAATGAAAACATAAGTAGCGCTGGCATTTTCTCTTCCTGAAATGAAAATAAGTCATATTCAGAAAAGAGAGGCTAGTTTGATATTTACAACTGCCATATGTATTTTGCCACATATAGATCATACATTAATGTATAGATTACCATCATAGCAGACAACTGGAAAATAAGACTGGTGTCTAGTGCAATAGGTTGCATGCCATATCTCTTTGTTCATGCATACACACTGACTTTGTGCTCCATAATTGTATGGGACTGGGTTATTCCAGTTCCTGAAGCTTTTCTCTCCTGCCTTGAAAAAATTGCTGTCCTGCAGAGTCCAGTTCCATCTGTTCAGGTCATCATAGAGTCCAATCCAGGCCAAATCAATGGAATCATCATTCACTGTGTCCAACAACTGAACCGTCTGTTGTTCATTTTCAGTGGTGGCCAGATCAGTGTATTTATCTCTACAGTATCGCTGAGCTTCTGCCCAAGTCTTAGATTCATTCACAAACACATACTGACGAGGAACACTCAAGGTAAAGGTAACAAAACCTGATGAAAACACAGAAGCTATACTCATTAGGCTCTATTTTAATCTTACTTTGGTTAATAAGGAAAATATATGTGCATATATAAATACACCTCCCTTTCTAAAATACATAGTTTTTTCACTGGTTACTTTTAAATTTACAGACTCAGTATCCCCATTTTTCTATAATAATATTATAAAAGATTTATATTATTTTGATAATTTGACAAAAAATATCTACTCAAATTGACAAAAATGATAACGAATTTCAGTACCTGAAAGTAAAATCAATGAAAACATTGCTGTGGAGAGAGAAAAAGAAAGCAATTTCATTATACATCTTTACGAGTGAATGGTATATTAAAAATTAACAATTTTTTGATCATCAATTCTTATATTTACCGTTCAGGTCTTTCGGTCTCCTTTCTTGCTTGTTAGTTTCTGTTTGTTGGTTCTGCAGAACTCTTTATGCTCAAAGCAACTTGAAAAATGTTTTTTTTTTTTTACAGTTTTTTTTTCACCTTTACATAAAGAAATGTGTTGATGTATGTAGGCTATTGCTTTGTTTATCATAAATACAAGTAGATCTGTTTTAGGCAAACCTGTTAAACTGCATCATTACACTCTACAGTTCATAAAAAGAGAGACCAGATAAGTGTATTTATCTCTACAGTATCTCTGAGCTTAGACGATGGAGTTACAAAAATCCTGTGTGTTCAAGTTTTGCTATTGTATGAAAACTTAAACTGAAGAAGACATTATAGAATTATCTAGAAAACGTCTGATTATCTTAGTCTTGCGTCATAAAACCACCTGTATGACATTCCTGCCCTCCATCTGCGTCTAGCAGGCATCTCATCCATATAAAGTACATAGAAATCTAAAATAAGAACAGATATGTCTGATATCACATTTAGAATGAACTTTTTTTCTTTCCATATTAAATCCTTTACTTTGTTTCTTTGCTCAATCTTAAAGCAAATTAATCATAAATGAAAGTAACTTGCTAACTCAACCTAATGTTGTGGCAGACATGCATGGATTTCATTCTATGCCGGTTGTGGTTTTCTAGATTATTCTTGGATTTCATTGAATGGATGAAACTATTTAGTGCAATCAAAAACATGTTTTCTGACTGGATATGACAAGAAGCTTATATTCCAAGCCAGTCTGACTATAGTCAGAAGACTAGGAAGGTTTCTCTCAAAATCAGAATCAGAATCTGTTTTATTGCCAAGTGTGCTTCACACACACAAGGAATTTGTTTGGCAACAGAACCTTCCAGTGTACATAAAGTGACAAGTGACAACACAAAATAAAATATGAAAAAAGAAAAATGCGCTAAACATTAAACATTAAACAGAGATGCAGTTAGTCAAAAAGATCTGGGTGTTGAGTTGTATGTACAGATTTGTTGTAAATATACAGGTTATAAGGTGCTGTGTACAAATGCGAATGGAAAAAGTATTGCATTGTATATTGTTATAAGGTGCTGTGTTCAAGTGCGTATGAGAAAGTATTGCACGTTTATTGCACAGTAGGAGAATATTTAACTGTTCATGAGGGAGATGGCCTGAGAAAAGAAACTTTTCCTGTGTTTTTGTGCTTGGTGCTCTGTAGCGCCGACCAGACAGTAACAGTTCGAACAGGTAGTGTGCTGGGTGCGAGGCGTCCAGGGTGATTTTGCAAACCCACTTACTCACTCTGAAAGAGTACAGTTGTTGAAGTGTAGGAAGGTAGTGCCAGTAATTCGTTCAGCAGTCCGGACTATTCACTGTAGTCTACAGATGTCAGTTTTGGCAGCTGAGCTGAACCAGACGGTGATTGAAGTGCAGAGGATGGATTAGATGACAGCTGAGTAGAACTGTATGAGCAGCTCCTGTGGCAGGTTGAACTTCCTCAACTGACGAAGGAAGTACAGTCTCTGCTGGGCTTTCTTCACAATATAGTCTATGTGAATGTCCCACTTCAGATCCTGAGAGATGGTGGTGCCCAGGAACCTGAATGACTCTACTGCAGCCACAGTGCTGTTCATGGTGGTGAGTGGGGGGAGTGCAGGTGAGTTTCTCCTAAAGTCCACTATCATCTCCACAGTTTTGAGCGTGTTCAGCTCCAGGTCATTGTATCTGCAGCATAAAGCCAGCTGCTCCACCTCCTGTCTGTATGCAGACTCGTCGCTGTTCCAGATGAGGTCAATAACAGTAGTGTCATCCGCAAACTTCAATAGCTTAATGGAGGGGTCTTTTGCGGTGCAGTCGTTTGTGTACAGGGAGAAGAGCAGTGGGGAGAGAACGCATTCCTGGGGTGCACCAGTGCTGATGGTGCGGCTGTCGGATGTGATTTTGCCCATCCTGACTAGCTGTTGTCTATCTGTCAGAAAGCTGGTGATCCATTGACAGAGCTAGGGACAGACAGCTAGGTCAGTTTGTTCTCGAGCAGCGATGGGACGATGGTGTTAAAGGCAGAACTGAAGTCCACAAACAGTATCCATGCGTAGTTCCTAGGTTTGTTCAGATGTTGCAGAATCATGTTGACATTTGTCCCATGTTGACTGCATCATCCACAGACCGGTTTGCTCTATCGCTGTATGGTACAGCAAAGGTCCAGTGATGTCCTTCAGATAAGCTAACACCAGTCTTTCGAATGACTTCATGGCCACAGATGTTAAGGGAACAGGTCTGTAGTCATTGAGTCCTGTGATCTTTGGTTTCTTTGGTATTGGGATGATGGTGGAGCATTTGAAGCAGGAAGTAACTTTGCACTGTTCCAGGGATCTGTTGAAGATCTGTGTAAAAATAGGAGCTAGCTGGTCAGCGCAGGTTCTCAGACAGGCTGGTGATACACCATCTGGACCTGGTGCTTTTCCTCTCTTCTGTTTACTAAAGATCTGACGCACTTTGTCCATTTTGTTAGGAAGAGAGTGGAGATTCGCCAGATGTATGCTAGGCAGCGTCGTTCTGAAGCCGCGCTGTCTCAGCCGGATGAGCGCGCCGGCTCCTTTCCCACGCCTGCGCGTCTTGTTTCCACAGTGTGGCTGCTCCGCCAACAATAATGTTCCACAAAATGCCAGAGAAATCAAAATCCAGTTGGTGATTAGTTGGTGTGCACTGCCGAATGTTCAGCAGCTCATCACTAGTATAACTGATCGTGTTTGATAAACATAAAACAGGACAGACTAGCAAAAACAGTGCAAACACTGGAGAGCTCCACATCTAGGCGGCCATATGCGGTGCCATCTTGAGAAGATGCTTTGGTCTGAATGGGTTTAGAATTCAACGTAAACTACTTTGTTCTTTTTGTCATGGTCCATTTTTACAGAATGGTACAGTGCGGTACGGTGCGGATCAGTACGCGTCACCTTTATCAGTCTTGCATTTTCACTGCCAAAGTCCAAATTCAGTTGTGTGCCTCCTCACATCTATTGTGGAATATCTAGTGAAATACCTAAACAAATGAGGGGATATCATATGCATATGCAGGATAAAAATGATCAAACAGACACTGCCATAGCAGTTGGATGATTCAGTCTTGAGTTCGATTATCCACAACTGCTTATTGGAATTAAAAATTGCAGAGATGTTCTCTAAACAGATTCATGTTATCATCTTATTGAAAACGCTGTGAATGAACACTGTCATACAATGGTAGGTTGTATTAGCGCCAAACAATCAAGCCGGCTCTTCCCTTCTGCCATACGAAAGCTGCCCCCATGCCCCAAAACAAAGACAGCGTGCTGGCTATAAAGTACCCCCCCCCCATATATATATATATATATATAAGGTCTTTAAATATAATTTTGTTTTAAAGTAATTAACAGATATATTTATGAAAATAATATTTTATTCACTAAACATACTAAGAAATTGAAAGATAATACAATTACATTCAAGCTAAATATTGCAAAAAATATTTCAACCTACAAAATTTCAATAAATATTTTCCATTTTTTTTCCTTCTCTTGATTTTTCCACTTTTTAAAAAAACAAATTAATATTTTTCTATAACATAAATTTGGGTGTACTAGTTTTGGACCGTTATCTTAAATTATTTTATAAGATGAGCTCCAGATTTGGCCTTTAGTACTGACTAATTTATATGCACAAATACAATATTGTAAAGCTTCCTATTTATTAAAAATGTAAATTTAAAAGAGAAATTTGTGAGGGGTGTTGTAACCAGGGATGTGACACTGACAACGGAGGTGAGGATCCAAACGCAGGGTTTTATTATCAGTATGGTCAGGCAAGCAATGGTCAACACAGTAGCAAACAGATGTATGAGAGCAATCCAGAGTCGTAGTCAAAATAACAGGCAAATGGTCAAAAGGCTGCCAAACAGGAAAAACAAATAAATGAGGCGAGGGTCAAAAACACGACAAAGCAAGACAAAGGAAAAGGCGTTGTCATGTCACTAAACAGATAGTTAGACACAGCCACAACTGTGTGTTAGTGTGCTGTATTTATAGTCTGTGTAATTAGTCAGAAAGCAGCTTCAGCTGTGAGTGTCTAATCAATGGTGATTTGGAGCAGGTGAGTGTGTGTGTTGCGTGATTGAGATCTGTAGTCCATAAACCTGCAGATTTGTAGTTTGTGTGAATGTGAATGTTTTCCAGTGATCTCTGGTTTTTAGATCGCTGGTGATCATGACAGGTGTACTTATATATTCATGGTCATACAAGCATTTAGTTTGGGCTAGCTTTTGCAAATGGACATTGCTTTACAATGCCCTTAATAGGTGAGTGTCTATTTGCTCTCAAGGTGTGAATGCATACAGCTGAGATCACCCTAATCAATCTTAACAATTTGTGATTAATTTTAATGTTTTCTGTGAATGAGTGAACAGAATAATTTTTACATTATTGGTAAGTAAATATTCTAGCCTACAAGACTGATTACTCAAAAGTCTTGTTCAGGCACATTCAGTGTGGGTTTTTTTTAACCTTATTTCATCTAATTTTTTTTCCCCAAAACTTACTAACCATGCATAATATTTTTTTTTCTAAAAAACGCAATCATATACATTAAATATTTTTCACATATTCTTGTAACACAGTTTGTGCTAAAAAAAAACATACATGTTGGCCAATACTATGTAATAAGTAGCTGAAATACGCACAAATGTCAGGGCATGTCAAAACATCTCAGGGGCCCCAAAATCACCTCAGACCCCTGGGAGTTAAGTAAAGGAGGTTTGATGACAGAATTTTCATTTTTGGGTGAACTTTCTTTGTAAGCTATTGTAATATGATGGGATGCTGACAACAGAGGTTCGCATCCAAATGCAGGGTTTTTAGGTCAGGCACGCAATAGTTAACAGATGTATACAGGCAGGAAAACCGAAACAGGTGTGATTGTGTGGTGAAAAACAGGATTTGTAGTCAATATGTTGACAGATTTGTATTCCTGAGAGAAAGTGAATGATTTCCAGCGATCTACAAGCCTGGGTCGCTGGTGACTGTGACAGCTATTCTTTGCTCAGATCCAGAGTTTGTTTTTGTTTTTTGGTAAAAAATGTGTTTTAATGTTTAAAATCTGTTAATAAATTTTTTTCCTGCAATTTAAAATGTTTAATTCCACATGGGTATGAGTTACATTTTACTTTAGGAGACTGGTACACTGTTGTTGTTGCAAGCTTTTGTGAACTTGGTAAAAAAAATGTTTTTGTCCAATTGTTTTTACGGAACTCAAATGTACCTACTGTAAGACCTACAAAACAACCACCACTTTATTTAAACCCTCAAACTTTATTTCATTTTACACACAGCTTTCAACCTTTGTTTTGTTTATCATTATGATACTAAAATAATGTAATTATTGTTTCATCTTACCTTTGCAATAACAGCTATTGATTAAACTATATGAAGTCCATAAACCCATTTTTCCATCATTTTGACATTAAATCAATTCTGATACAAAGCCCTTCACTGATTTGTCTTTTACACAAAAATAAAACACAACACAATATTCCATCATCAGATCAAGATATTTCACAAGCACACTATAGAAATATTTGTAAATTAACAGTTTTGCATATTTTATGATTCATGTTTTTTTCTTTATTTATGCATTTCAATAGAAGTTTGAGAGCTTGATAGCAGCTTTCGATATTAAAAAGCCACATTTAAGTCTCTATATAATATTTTCTCAACAATATATTGTATTAAACTAATTCATATATTAAAAATGCCACTTTGTTACTGCAGAGTTGAATTTTCAACATAATTAATTAGCAGATTTTTTTACAGTGTAAGATCATTCATTTATAAAAGTAAAGACAGTACAGTTATATATTTTATTAGTACTGAGGCTAAAACTCTAAAATGTGAAAACAGTAAAGCGCTGTCCTCCTTCATCAGGGTTTGATCTTATAATAGTCTCTCAGATGCATGGTGACGTTGCTGGGAAATCCACGCTTCATCAGCTCCTCTTGTAACTGAAAAAATATACAATTTATGACAAATGTATCATCATGCTTATTCTGTCACTTAAATATCACTGATTCAGTATTTGTTGCAAAGTTGTCTTGAACAATTTTAGCATGAAATGTAAACATAAGAAAGTATATGTGGTATCAATCAATTACATAAAGTATCAAAGAAAATATTCGAAGAAAAAAACTGTTACCATTGATAAATGATTCATAATGACTGTCAAGTGGCTTACCTGCATAATCACCTCTTCTTCAATCTGCACCTTTGACAAATTATCTAGACTTGTAACTTCCACTCGCATTCCCATCACTAATCAGTAAAAAATAAAATAAATGAACATGTCAGTACAGTTTATTTAACACTACAGTTCTGTTTGACAGTATTTTTTAAGATTCTTTTGCTGATTAACAGTCATTATGTTGAAAACGGCAAAACAAGCAAAACTGTACAAACATACCGTACACATCTGCAAATGTGGGTTCATATGATGGTCATCAGGTTTACCACAAAGCAAACAGAAGGCTTGCATTAGTAAAATGTATAAGCATAATTATCAAGTGTTACACTTTTCAAGAGTTTTTCTGTATAGTAATAACCTGATGTTTATTATTTCATAATATAAGGAATATAAACTCACGACTGTAACAGAAAAAAGGCAATCTGTTAAGACATCCCTCATCTGTCCACCGGCCAAAGTATTTTAAAGACACAGTTGTACAGTGTTGAGCTCCATGCTCTCCTGGGACATTTGCACCATTATCTGGTTGTGCATCAACATTTGCAGTCTGTGGCAGCCAGAATGAGAATGAAGAGTTGCTCTGATCTGACCACAGTCTGTTTCTGTACAGACCAATCCAGACATCGTAACCAAAATTTCCAGAGCCTGTAACACTTAGTATCTGTTGCCACTCTGTCTCATTCCTCACACTGGCCAGATCTGTGTATCTCTCTCTGCAGTAGCTCTGAGCATCTGTCCATTTCTTACTCTCAGTAACCAAAACATAGATCTGAGTGCTTCCTTCAAAATAAAACAAATAATACATCTTTAAAGACTTGTTATACATTTATTTATGGTTTTGTTTAACTAAAGGTATGTTTACAAAACATTATATATATATATATATATATATTAAAGATGTATTATTTGTTTTATTTTGTATATATAACTCTATATATATATATATATATATATATTTTTTTTTATATATTTTTTTTT
>CAIGQZ010032312.1:13394355-13405705 GCA_903798205.1 Danio tinwini
GATGCCCTTCCAGCTGCAACCCATCACTGGGAAACATCCATACACACACATACACTACAGACAATTTAGCTTACCCAATTCACCTATACCACATGTCTTTGGACTTGTGGGAGAAACCGGAGCACCCGGAGTGAAACCCACGTATACACGGGGAGAACTCCCACACTGAAATGCCAACTGACTCAGCCAAGGCTCGAACCAGCGATTTAAATTATTAAAATAATTATTTATTAATTTATTTATGTTTTTGCTAGAATTTCTTACCATTATAGCAGACAAATGGGTAATAACTGTCACAGGGCGTATCAAACCAGTATCCACTGTATTGCATGTACACACATAATTCTTTCCCCCCTATGTTGTTTGGCTCATGATTCCAGTTCCTGTAATCTCTTTCTCCTTCCTGATAGAAATCATTGTCTTCCAGTGACCATCTCCAGCTGTTCACATCATCATACTGACCAATCCAGGCTGAACCATTGTAACTGCCATTGACTGTGTTAATCAGTCTGTTCATTTCCTCCATGTTATCAATGGTGGCCAGATCAGTGTAATTCTGTCTGCAGAATCTCTGAGCTTCAGTCCAGTTCAAAGACTGATTCACAAAGTAATACTGATGAGATGATGCTATTGCTGTCAAGGTGCAAAAATGAGAAAAAAACAACACTATTTTAAGTATTATTATTGTAAACACAGATATAATTAGGCTTTTTATGCCTAAAATAAACTGCAAATCTATTCTACAATCTGAATTGATTGTGGTGTAAACTCACTGCTGTAACAAACGAAGGCAAATTCAGTATTGCAGTTTTCATCTGTCCAGCTCCCAGAGTCAGAAAATGACACTGCAGTGCAGTATTCACGGTTTCCAGCATTATCTGGCTGTCCTGACCTCCAGTTACTAAATGAAGAGTTGCTCTGATCTGACCAAGACCTGCTTCTGTACAGTCCAATCCAAACTGTGTAAGGATATGGAAGTAATGACTGAACCCTGTAGTTCTCCATCTCATTCCTGATACTGACGAGGTCTGTGTGATGTTCTCTGCAGTAACTCTGAGCTTCAGTCCAGTTTTTTAATTGATCAACAAACACATAACTTGCACTAGCATTCACTCTTCCTGTCGAAATATAATTTATGTAATTGATTATGCTACTGTATAAAAAGTTGTCATAGTTGTTTGAAAGCCAAGAGCAGTTCTTACCATCATAGCAAACAAAGAGTTCTAACTGTGAACAAGGGGATTCACTCCATGTTCCCGGACTTTTAGACATATACACACACAGACTCTGTCCACCCAAGTTAACTTGTTTCTGGACATACCAGCTTTTAAATCCACCCTTTAGAGCTGTATTGTCCAGTGACCATCTCCAACTGTTCAGATCATCATACATTCCAATCCAAGCTTTGCCATAGTAAGTCCCACGTGCTGTTTTAAATAGCCTGTTCATTTCCTCCATGTTATCAATGGTGGCCAGATCAGTGTAATTCTGTCTGCAGAAACTCTGAGCTTCAGTCCATGTCGTAGATTCAGATACAAAGTAATACTGACGGACACATGAAGATTTTGTGCAGGTTCCTGAGAGTAACAAAAATATTTAGTGAATAAGGTATCATTGTGAGGCAAGATGATAACCTCATCCCCTCTCACCTTACTTTTTTTTTATTTGGTGGATAAAATTATACTTTTTTTATTTTGAAGTACCCTTAAACAGTGTTTTGGATCCAAATTAAAGCATTTTACACTCAAAGATTGTATGCATCCATATTGCCAGTATGCAATGCTGCATGCAATCCAGAGTCACAAACTCTGGGTTGACAGATAATGTCTAAACCAGGTTGAATTTGTTTTGCAACAGGCCATAGGATTGTGACAACATTTTTATTACAATCAGTAATTCAAATAATTAGATTAAATCCCAGAAATTAAATTATTGGTAATTATATATTTTATTTTTAAATACCTGGTGTTTATGTTATCCATCTTAAAGGGATAGTTCACCCAAAAATGTATGTTACCATACCAATTACTCATCATCATTTAAACATTTATAAACATCTTCTTTTCAATACAAAATAAGTTATTTAACGACTTCTGGTTGACTGTACGTATTGACTTCCAAAGTTATATTTTCTATGGAAGTCAATCAACCATTAACTAGTATTTTCCAAAAAAAAGTCTTAAATTGTGTTAAGTTTTATGTCTTAATATGTATTTTTAATGTGCCATTAAATGGATAGTTCACCTAAAAATAAATTATCATTTTAATGACACTTTAAAATTAAATAGTAAGAATTGTGGATTTGAAGTGATTATAATTTTAAACTGTATGTCACATTAAAACTTGTAAACATGTCAAAACACTTAGAATTTTTCTCTTCCATTTTTTTTCTGTCAATAAATAAAGAAATGAAGTTTAACTTAATGAGTAAACTTACTGTTGTAGCAGATGAAAGGCATGTTGGATACACAGACCTCATCTGTCCATCGACCTGAATCACCAAATGAAACAGCAGTACAGTGCTGATGACCCGTTTCAGAAATAAAAGTGAGAGCATAATCTTTACCATTATCTGGTTGCAACCCAGAATCAAGAATTCGTGGTCTCCAGTTTTCATAACTGGTAATCTGCTGGTCAGACCAAGTTCTGTTTCTGTACAGTCCGATCCAGCCTCCTCCACCTGCTGTCTGAAGAATCTTCTGGTTTTCACTCTGATTTCTTACATTGACGAGATCTGTGTAATAATCTCTGCAGTATCTACGAGCCTCAGTCCAGTTCTTATCCTCACTGAGACTGATGTAATGCTCTGTGGCATTTTGTTTACCTGATGTAGGAAAATAACAAATATAAATGCACATAAGTGCTTAGTAGGGGGAGAAATTAACAGTTTTTTTTGTGAGCAAAACATAATGTCCTTACCATCATAGCATATAAAGGGAATTAATTTATTACACGAGTAATCAATCCATTTGCCATAATTATCCATGTAAACGCACGTTTCTTTTCCACCATTGTTGTTTGGTTCATAATAAAAGTTCCTGTAATCTCTTTCTCCCTCCTGATAGAAATCATTGTCCTCCAGTGACCATCTCCAGCTCTTTACATCATCATACTTACCAATCCAGGCCAGTCCACTGTAACTGCCATTAACTGTGTTAATCAGCCTGTTCATTTCCTCCATGTTATCAATGGTGGCCAGATCAGTGTAATTCTGTCTGCAAAAACTCTGAGCTTCAGTCCAGCTCATAGTCACAGACACAAAGTGATACTGGCGGATTGATGCTGGTTCTGGAAACAGAAGAAAAAGTCTGTAACACTTTCATAATAACTAACACTGACTCATTTATTAAGCATTTGCACTTGAGTTCCTTATTTGTAAAGCATTAACCCTACATTAATAGGCATTAGTAAGTAATTATAAGTACAGCTACAAATGCACATGTATTTATAAGCACATGTATAATGTGCTTAATGATTGTTTTGTTAATGATTCCTTTTTCATTACTAAATTAAGTATTGCATTATTTACAAACCAGTTATTTAAGAAGAGTTGGTGTGTTTAAAGTTAAGTTAAACTGAGTTAAACTGCATATGTAAATATTTAGTAAACTATTCAAATTAACATTTATATATCGCATTATTCAGGCATAAAGTAATGCATATAGTAATGATTTATTAACTTAACTTATATATATAAAATGCTTCTAAAATGATAATGAAAGTAAGATTTTAATTTGTGTATTAAATTGAGGCAACACTTTATATTCCAATGGATTGCAACTGGAATATTTTTAACAAAATAAATAAAATTAAATTAAATAATTGTTAAAGTTATGCCAACTTTTTAGTTTTTCTAGTCGTCTGAACTCTATATTCAGAATGATTTTTAGAATTCTATCGTTATCATTATCTTTATAATTATTGTGCTTGGTAATGGATATCATTATTTATCAAAACTAATAAATATATTTATTTTTACTCACCACTGTAGCAAATGAAAGGAAATGCATAACTGCAGTCTTTGTCCAGCCATTGCCCAGAGTCACTAAATGAGGTCACAGTGCAGTGGCCATTTGTACCTTCTTGCCATGAGTTCCAGTAACCAAATGAAGAGTTGCTCTGATCTGACCAAGATTTGGTCTTGTACAGACCAATCCAAGCATTATTGTCAGCTATGATGGACTCAATTATCTGGTTTTCAGTCTCATTTCTAATGCTGACGAGGTCTGTGTAATGTTCTCTGCAGTAACTCTGAGCTTCGGTCCAGGTTTGGGGCTGGGAAATAAAAACATAAGCAGAGCTGGCGTTTTCTCTTCCTGAAAAAAAAAAAAAAAAACATGTCATATTTAGCTAAGAGAGAGGCTGGTTCAATATGACCATTGTCATATGTATTTTGCCATATATACAGTGGTGTAAAAAAGTGTTTGCCCCTTAATGATTTCTTTTATCACCCCTCCCCCCACTGAAAAATAACAACTTTGGTTTATCACACCTGAGATAAATGTCTCTAGCCAAACCCAGGCCTTATTACTAGCACATATGTTTGACCTGCCTGTCAAAGTTAAGTACACCAAAAGATCCTCAAGATAGAAAACATGCAAGACCCAAAGAAATTCAAAAACAAATAAAATAAAGTAATTGTACAAAATGTCCAAAACAAAATAACAACGATGAGTGTAGTAGCAGGGTGTGAACAATGTTCCAGATACACAGCAGAGAAGCGTCCAACGTAAGTCCTGACAAAACACAGAAAGACCATGAACAAACAATAACATACTGACAACCAAGTAAAGTACTGCCCCTCAACTGAATAAAGCACAGCTGAAGCTGCTGATCAGAACAGCTAATAGGCATTACGTAATCACCCACGTGATTACAACACACACAACACAGACAAATTGAGTAAAGCAAAACACAACAACTACGTGACAATAACAAAACACCACAGAAAGAGCACAACCGTGACAATTTCTTTACACATAATTTTATATTTTTTGTTTTCCTTTAATAATAAAAACTTTCATTTCAAAACTGCATGCTGTGTTGTTTACTTGTCTTATCTTTGATTAATATTTACATTTGTTTGAAGATCTGAAACAATAAAGTGTGACAAACATGCAAAAAAATAAGAAATCAGTAAAGGACAAACACTTTTTCACACCACAGATCATATATAAATTTATAGATTACCGTCATAGCAGACAGCAGGAAGATTTTCCCCAGTGCAAAATGATATTTGCCATATCCCCATGTACATGTTTACACACAAACGTTGTGTTGCATAATTGTCTGGTACTGGATTTTTCCAGTTCCTGAAGTCTTTCTCTCCTGCCTTGAAGAAATCGCTGTCCTGCAGAGTCCATTTCCAGCTGTTCAGATCATCATAGAGTCCAATCCAGGCCAAATCAATGGAATCATCATTCACTATGTCTAGTAACTGAACCGTCTGTTGTTCATTTTCAATGGTGGCCAGATCAGTGTATTTATCTCTACAGTATCTCTGAGCTTCTGCCCAAGTCTTGGATTCATTCACAAACACATACTGACGAGGAACACTCAAGGTGAAGGTAAACAAACCTGTCAAAAGCACAGAAGGCTCACTAAGCTGTATTTTAATCTTAGCTTGGTTCAGAAGAAAAAAAAATACACCTCCAATTCTAAAATAAGTAATCTTTTCATTGGTTACTGATAAGAGTTTTTTAGCGCTGGGCAGAAATTTTTTGCAATTAATAGTTTCCAAAATAAAAGTTTGGTTTGACGTAATATATGTGTGTGGACTGTGTATATTTATTATATCTATATAAATGCTTACATCCATGCATATATTTGAGAAAAATGTTTTATTTATATTCAGAATTTAATGTTCAGTGAAATTAAAGAGTCAAACAGACGAGCAGTTAAATTTATTGTGAATTTGGTTCTGATAACATTAATGATAAAGTCAGTCCAAATATTTATAATTAAATAATAGACTGATTAGTTATTAATATTTATATTTATGTGAACTAATTTTGCTACAATGGATGCATTTGCAGTTAGATAACAAAACACGAGACAAGACAAAAGGGTTATAATAAATAAATAAAATGATCCAAAGTGACTTACATAATGAGGACAAGAGAAACAGTCAAATCAATTAAACGGCAATGAAAAACTGGACCAAGCCAAGTGATCATTTAACAACAACAAAAAAATCTAAATAAAATAATAATAATGCTAATATTTTTGTCACACAATTAATCTAGCACAAATATATTAATGGTAGTCATAAGACAAATTTGATAGTGCTTTAAAAATACAGTATAACATTTTTTTTAAATAATGTGTGTTTGTTTCCTCCATATTCAATTATCAACTTTTTGCTTTCAACTTTATGGACAATTTATAATGAAAAAAATAATAATAAAAGGTTTACATTATTTTGATTGTTTGAAAAAAAAAAAGTTCTGTACCTGAAAGTAGAATCAATGAAAACATGGCTGTGGAGTAAAAAAAAAAAAAGCAAAATTGATGATACATTGTTAAGAATGAATGGTACATTTAATATGAACCTGGCATTTTTTGATCATCAAATCTTATATTTACCGTTCAGGTTTCCTTTCAGTCTCCTTTCTTGTCTCCTTTTCACAACTTAAATGTACTGTAAGACCTACAAAACAACCACCACTTGCTTTTAAAACCTTCAAACTTTATTTCAATTACACACAGCTTTCAGACTTTGTTGTGTTTTCCA
This sequence comes from Danio tinwini, assembly GCA_903798205.1. Taxonomy (NCBI): domain Eukaryota; kingdom Metazoa; phylum Chordata; class Actinopteri; order Cypriniformes; family Danionidae; genus Danio; species Danio tinwini. The sequence goes on from CAIGQZ010032312.1 coordinate 13,401,089, forward strand.
AAAAAATCATCATCATGATTATACTAAAATAATGTAATTATTGTTTTGTCTTACTCTTGCATTAATAGCTATTCATCAAATATCTAGTCCATAAACCCATTTTTCCATCATTTCGACATTAAATTCAAGCTGAATCAATTTTTATACAAAGCCCTTAACTGATTTGTCTCCTTTCAGTCTCCTTTCTTGCTTGCTGGTTTCTGTTTGTTGTCTCTGCAGTACTCTTATATATATAAAAATGTTTGACCTTTGCCTAAAGAGATCTGTTGTTGTCCTTTGTTATACTGAACAAGTAGTGTTTTAGGGAAGCAGCAAACCTGTTAGACTGCATCATTAAATTCTCTACAGTTCCTAAGATGTGAGATGTTAAAAGAGTTACAAAAATCCAGTTTGTTTACTTTTTGCTATTGTATGAAAACTCAAACTGAAGCAGACATCAAAGAATTATCTAAAAAATGTCTGATTATCTTAGTTGTACATCATAAAACCACTTGTATGACATTCCTGCCCTCCATCTGCGTCTAGCAGGTATTTCATTCCTAAAGTACACAGAAATCTAAAATGAGAACTGATATATTCAATATCATAATTAGAATGAACTTTCTCCCTTTCCCTATTAAATCCATTATTTTGTTTATTTTCAAAATCTTAAAGCATATGAATCATGAATGAATTGCGCACACCCAAAAATGAAGGTTACTTGCTAACTCAACCTAATGTTGTTCCAGACATGCATGACTTTCATTCCACTCTTCAAAATGTGTTTAGAAGAATTATGGTTGCCCAGTTGTGGTTCTCTATTCTATTATGCTTGGATGCTATTGAATGAATGAAACTACTTAAAAGACACCCAAGCTCAATCAAATCAAATTGAGTTCAATCAAAAACACGTTTGCTGACTGGATATGGCAAGAGGCTTATCTGTATCCAGGTTTCCTAGTTGTTTGCCCCCTCACATTTATTGTGAAAGATCAAGTGGAATACCTACATAAACAAATGAGGGGATATCACATGCATATTCAGGGCAAAAATGATAAAAACAGACACTGCCATAGCAGTTAGACGATTCAGTCTTGAGTTTGATTATCCACAACTGCTCATTAAAAATTGGGGCGATGTTCTCCAAACAGATTCCTATTGGCCTCTTATTGAAAAGGCTGGGAATGAACACTGTCATACAATGGTGTGATGTTGCTCCAAACCAATTGATTTCTTTTTGCTCAGTTGAACACAAAAGAAGATAATTTGAAGTATGTTGGAAACATGTAAGCATTGACATTCATAGTAGGAAAAACAAACGTTATGGAAGTCAGTGGTTACAAGTTTCCAGTGTTCTCCAAAATAAACTTTTATGTTTAACAGAATAAAAAAAAACTCAAACTGGTTTGGAACAAGTGGAGGTTGAGTAAATGATGTTTGATGACAGACAACAGTGCCAGTGCACTAACCAAACACCAGCTGTAGGTGGAGTGAAGAGACAGTGATAGAGCCAATTCAGTATATGAGGATGATTGAGAGGCCGGTAAGGGCCAATGGAGGGAATTTGGCCAGGACACCAGGGTTACACCCCTACTCTTTACGAGAAGTGCTATGGAATTTTTAATGACCACAGAGAGTCAGGTTTAACTTTTTATCCAAAAGACAGTGCTCACTGACAATATAGTGTCCCCTACACTTTCCTTTACTTTACAGGGGCATTAGGACTCACACAGACTGCAGGTTGATCGCCCCCAGCTGGACTCATTAAAAACACTTTCAACAGCAACCTAGTTTTCCCATGCAGTCTCCCATCCAGGTACTGACCTTCTTAGGCTGCAGGGTGATATGGCTGTGGCCATATTGGGTGAACTATCCTTATAAGCTATTCTTTGCTTAGATGCTGAATGTTTTTGTTTGTTTGTTTTTTTGTGAAAATGTGAAAATGTTTAAAAATGTTTAATGCTCAAAACACCCTGATCATAAATTTGTTATTAAATTGTTTCTGCAATTTATGAACATGTTTAATTCCACATGGGTATGAGTTATGTTTTTTCTTTGAGAGACTGGTACGCCATTGTTGTTGCAAACTTTTGTGAACTTGATAAAAACTGTTTTTGTTCTTTTGTTTTTACAAAACTCAAATGTACCTTAAGACCTACAAAACAACCACCACTTCTTTTAAACCTTCAAACTTTATTTCATTTTACACACAGCTTTCAACCTTTGTGTTTTCCAAAAAAAAATCATGATGACAATAAAATAATGTAATAATTTTTTTTGTCTAACACTTGCATTAATAACTATTTTGACATTAAATTCAAGCTAAATCAATTTTGATACAAAGCCCCTCAATGATTTGTCTTTTAAAACAAAATAAACACAGACACATTATTTCATCATGAGATCAAGATTTCACAAGCACACTATAGAAAAATCTGTAAATTAACAACTTTGCATATTTTGTTAATCATGTTTTTTCATTTATTTATGCATTTGAGACCTTGATATTTATTGGATGTTGAATATAAACTTGGATAAACTATATAACTTGGATGTTGAAAAGCTTGAAAAAGTTCATTTATTTGCCATACTTAATTCTCTATATAGTACTTCCTCAACAATATATTGAATCAAACTACAAAAACATAAGGTCTCATGATGCAAACAATAAACAATAATTTTAAGATATTTTTTATCAAAGAAAGAAGAATACAGTTATATTACATGCAAGTAGTAAGCACTTAGCCCAAAACTAAAATGTGGAAACAGTAAAGCGCTGTCCTCCTCCATCAGGGTTTGATCTTATAATAGTCTCTCAGATGCATGGTGACGTTGCTGGGAACTCCAAGCTTCATCAACTCCTCTTGTAACTGAAAATATATAAAATTTATGACAAACATCTATTTGTACCCCTTTTATCATTTAAATGTCACTGATTTAATATCCCTTACAAAAAATTACTGCAGTAAACTGAAGTAAAACTGTAGTACTACTGCAGTACATGTTGTGGAAAAAAGGTTCTGGTCTGCAAAATATTTTCTAAGTTTCTAAGTCAAAGTTTTCAAAAACTAAAAAAGTCTGAGATCTCTGAAGTCTTTAGGCAAAGCAGTTTACAGTTTAACAGAGACAGGTAATTCGAGTGTCAGACGAGTATAGGCTAGCACACAGTTTAGATACACTTCTTTGTCTTAACACCACCCAAATTTACACAATTAGCACACCTCCATTAGCTTCTCCTCTACTGGGATTTCAAATATCTCAGGTGCCCATCACCAATAAAATCTCAGGTTTTTTAGGCATCCTACCCATGTCCAGCTTAGGTCTTTCCTTCCTTCCTTCAAATGTGATGATTTAGCCAAAAGACAATGCTCAACAATATATCTTGTTCACTACACTGAGCTGTCAACTGTAAGTTCAGCTGAAGTTCACGGGTAATCATATTTTTTGGAAGTCATTACAGCTGAGCGTGGGTGCACGTGCAGGTGTGCCTTCATCATGAGTTGCAGAACAGAACGCAAGTGCCCCTATAGTCTTGCTTTCATAAATCTACTCCCATTGTGACATTTTATCCTGCTCTCCTAATTTCTCTTCTCATCCCTGACTGCACAAGGTTACTTTTTTTATTTACCAAAGCACACATAAATTATAATAATGCCACAGGTACGGGTAATAATACAATAATAGATAGATACATAATAATACTGAAATCACTCAAATAATAAATTCACCAGACACACATTGAATTCCCCATCAAATAAAAGCAGTATATAGAAGTATAACTGCAGTAAAATTAAGTACACATGCAAAATTGTGGTGTGAAACCAATGGTGTGATAAGAACTGTACTGCACTTGTGTTCCAGGGGGTTTGTTTTTCAACATCTTTCGAGAATATTTTGTACTTTTTCAGGGATGTTTTTTGGATTCAAGTAATTTTCTAATTAGAATTTTACGAGTTTATTTGCAAAAATGAGTAATACAAATAACTGCAGTGAACTGAACAATACAACAGCAGTAGCCTATATACAAGGACAACTGAGGCAAAATTCAATGGAACTGCAAAATTGCTGTGTAATGAGGTATACACACAGTTCAAATACAATACAATAAAGTTCAACAGCAGTAAAATCTGCAGTACAACTGAAGTAACATTAAATAAGCTGAGAGGGACAATATAGTGATATGTAGCTAAGTGCAATAAATTAAATAACATAAGTATTTAAAGTGCACTTTAGTTTTATTATGTATTGCATTATTGTAGATGCATTTCTGTAGTTAGTTATACTTCTGAAAAGTACAATACAATATATTCTGGTAGTACTTCAGCAATACAACTAAAGTACTTAAACCTCATTTGAAAACCATTGCCCACCGAGCAGGAAAAGAAGTAGTTGTATTTCAGTTGTATTGTAGAACTAATTTAATTGAATTGTGGTGGCAGTTCTGCATTATAGCAGTAGTATCACTTCAGTACTATTGCAGTAGTTGTACTGCATTTGTAGTACTTTAGTTATATTGCAGTAGTTGTACTATAGTAGTACTTCAGTTGTATTGCAATAGTTGTACTGTTTTAGTAATTCAGTTGTATTGCAATAGTTGTACTGTTGTAGTAATTCAGTTGTATTGCAGTAGTTGTACTG
>CAIGQZ010032312.1:13415705-13425859 GCA_903798205.1 Danio tinwini
ATTCACAAACACATACTGAAGGTCACACAATGTGAGGGCAAAGAAACCTGTTTAAAATATGAAACCTGCATTGAGTCAGAATCTTATCAACAAATCACATATGATTAGTGTCTTTACTACAAGACACTTTTGCATGTGCAGAATGTGTGACTGTAAAAAGTCTGCAGCACAGACAGCTGAACTTTACAGTTTTTTTATTGCTTTGTAACAGTTTTTTTTACAAACAATTGGTACATTTTCAAAACTCATAGGACTTATTGCAGATCACCAAAAGTGCACTTTTTTCAAACATTTTCAAGCATTGTGTAATCACAAATAATCAAGTCTTTTACACGTGCAAGCAAAAAAAGTGAATTAATGACATTTTCACCTGGTCTCTCCTCCTCAGACTGATATAGTTTACAGGATTATCGAAACCAACAGGAGTGAGCCAAAGTCAAAATTTGGTTTAGGTGAATTTCTGTGTGAATGAAGCAATTATAAGAAATATTTTCCACGATCGTGTTTTCTGCGGAAATTCAAATAATTTAATTTAAATATAAAATTCGATTGTGGTGAAAAACATCCTGCGGGTAAAATAGAGAGAGTTACCCCATGCTCTGAATTAGGTGCATTACAGCATTACATTGTAAACTGCTCAGCTAATGTTTACATTTTTAACATGTGTATTGCTTGCAAATGAAAGACAACGTCATGTAACATTCTTATTTCAGAGGCTGTTACTGTCCTGTCCTCCATTTTTGGCTGCCCCCTGTCTACATGGAGGCAGCCTTCATGCTGGAATGAAATACGCTGTTTTTCACCAAGGCAAACTGGAGTGCCAAAATATAATTTGGTGAACTTGCAGTGGGGTGAGTTACACAGACCAAAACTAAGACAGACATTCCAACACGGAACACACCTTCTCAATAAAGAATCATTATTCGTATTATTGTTTTCCAGATGAACAAGTACAGAATGTTCACTTAGCATGTTCTCTGAATATCTGCAAACATTATGGTAATTTTATGCTTTAGAAGAGTAAAAAACATACATAAAGCACATTTAATATTTGTCAGGTTTTTTCTAAACAGAAGTGTAACATTTGCTGTGATGTGTTCATGTATACTGTTTTACATTCGTTCAGCACTGAGAGCAATTTAAAACCTGTACCTCGTATTGTTTGCTACTGAATGAATGTGCTGAGTTGAAAACAGGTTTTACTGTTGCATTTTTGTCATCAAACCAAATGTTCTCATCACATATCACAATGATCTTGTGTTCTGAAACAATGATTATTTAGAATGAAAACATGTGCAACTATAATGTAATCATAACATCAGGTGTTGAAAGAATGACAACTGGTATTACAAGTGGAATCACTTAAAGTTTCGTACTAAGAGATTTGAAAATGTACACTTATGAAAACAGTATCAAATCAAGTTAAAATGTAATAAAAACTAATATGATATCATTGTTTAATATACAGTTAAAGTGAAAATTATTAGCACACCTGTTATTTTTGTCTTTCTTTTTCAAATATTTCCCAAATATATTTAACAAAGCAAGGAATTTTTCAAAGTATTTCCTATAATATTTTTTCTTCTAGAGAAAGTCATGTTTGTTTGTTTCTTTTTTAGTTAGAACAATTTTCATTAAAAAAAAATTTAAGGTCAATATTATTAGCCTGCTTACACAATTATTTTTAGATTGTCTACAGAAAAAAACTATTATGTTTAGAAATGTGGTCTTAAACATATTCTCTCCCTTAAACAGAAATATACAGGGGAGCTAATAATTCAGAAGGGCTAATAATTCTGACTTGAACTGCATATCAAAATTGTAGAAAAAATCATTGAATCATTAGTACAAAAATAACATTCGTATTTGTCTATAAATAAATGAATAAATAAATAAATGTATTCCCAATCATTATGTTTTTATCTAACAGCATTCCTAAACTTTAGGAATTTCAAAAATTATATGTAGCAAGATGATAACAAGAGCTTTGTAACAAAAGCAACTGACCATTTATTGTGGATAACTGATATGTTTCCAACTAAAGTGTAGTTCATTTTAAAATTACATTTGATCAGTAGCTTGATAAATTTGTTGATAATGTATTCAGTAACTGCTTTCCATAATTAGGTAGTGTATTATTTTTGGTTCAAGCTAAATTTTTGTTCATGTTTGTTTTCTTGATTCTGTCAACAAAATGTAGCAGTTTCTAATAAAAAATAAAACTAATAATTTCTTTAACTTCTTTAACTTTAAATTTAACTGCAGTTCATATATAGCGTAGACAACGAGCTCAAAATACCAGCATTCAAAATATAATTTAACAGAAAATCAGAGTTTGAAATAATTTTAAGAAAGTTAAGTCAAGGTGAGTAGGCAGATAAGCACATTTGTGATGATAAACAAGATTACAATTATACTAAAGCAGGAAAAAAGTTATTAATTAGCAAAAAAAAAAAAAGGCAAGATGAGGAAAGAGTAAAAATAAAAGTGTTCCATACCTGAGAATAGTACCAGTGTAAACATGGCTCTGCATGAGGAAAATTTGCATGGTTAATTGTGAAAAAAATATATATATTTGTTTATCATTACGCAATAGTTAATGTATTTTGTTTTAGCTGTTACCATTTCCGTGTCTTGCTCGCCAGTTTCTGTTTGTCGTTTAGCAGATCTTTTCATAGCAGAGCACAGTATGTGGGTGTGACAACTTTCTTTATAAGTATAAAACCTGCTACTTGGTGTAAATAAGCTACACTACCATTATGGGTTTGTTTAGCAGAACTATAAAAGTATGTGAATGCAATATCAGCAAACCTGTTAGACTACTTAGAGTATAAAGTGATTAAGTGAGATAAATGCTAAAGAATTCATGTTTTTATTTCTGCTCGTCAGCTTTCCTTTCATTTTCTTTACAAGCATTAAATATAAAAATGGTCTTTATCATTGTAGATGATTGTTTAAATACAAGAAAATGCAAGAAACAATCAAACTCAATAACTGTATATAATTAAAGCACAGGACAAACACTAATCAGTAAGGGAGCAGCTAATAAAACTTAGGATATCCTCTAATAAATAAGACCAACAAGAGTTTTTTGTCTCAAAATAGATATTATTTTTTGCACTAGCATCTGCCTTATTCATATCAGTGAAGCTTTTATTTTGCAGTATAGAACTCAGTGTCTTACCTTCCACTATCCTTTACATTTGTTTTTTACAGCTATAAATTTGCTTTAATAATTGTATGTGATCATTGTGGCTGAAAAAAACAGGCATCACATAACCCAGAACCAGATAAACAAGATGTCAGAGGGTAAACAAAGGCTGTGAGTTACATTTTATTGGCCATTGAAAGTGAGGACCATATAACTTTATAGATTAAAACCATTTAACTCTCTTCCTGAATCTAAGACTTATTGCTAGTAAAAAAAATAAATAAAATTATATATATATATATAATTAATATATATATAAAATATCACACCTCTAGTTTGTGCAGATTTTTTACACAGGCAAAACAACACACAGATGCAGGGGAGAAACAGTGACTACGTTTACTTTAACATCAGTGATCAAATTATTTGCCAAATTATTAATTTGTCAACTTTAACTGCAGTTTGGCACTTTCACTTTCATTCAGGAACATTTCATGCATACCCCCCATGACAAACGAGATATTGGATGCGAGTATGAACTGCTGGAAGAAAGCAGTTTTAATGGAATGTTTAATACCGCACGCCATGGGAGAAAAAAAAAACCTACATGAAAAAAAATTCTACATGACGGTAATATGTTTACATGTTTACATTCAGAGAGCAGCGTTAAGAGCGGATCTTTCAGTCCATAATATTGTAGTAATATTAACATACTGTAAACTTAGTAACTAAATCATTTTGACTAAGGTATGTCTTTAAAAACTGAAAGAGTACTGCTGCTGATACTAACAAATTTTGCCCACTGAATTACCATAAACAAAGAACACTGATCACACACTTACCAAATACCAGAGACAGGACAATCAACACGAACAGGACCCGCACCTTTTTTAAAAGAAGATGAGCGGCAAATCCAGATTTCACAATTTCCAGATGTGAAAAGCTCTCGGGTAAAAAAATTTCCTTACAAACGTATTTTTGTTGCATGTTAGCAGACCACTGTAATCCACACGTAAGTACAGCTGCACTCTCATAGCGGGGAATTGAAAACAAAACATTTGTTGCAGCATATTTATAAACACAACACTGATGACCCATGTCTCTGAACAATTCTTCTTCTTCCACTTGTTTTAATTACAGTTGACAACACAACATGGTGTCTCTCTGCTGTCTAAACACTGTATCAGGTAAAAACATAAGTTTTGATTTTCTTTTCAGCTTTGTCCCTTTATTAATCATTGGTCGCCACAGTGGAATGAACCATCAACTTATCCAGCATATGTTTTACGCAGCGGCTGCCCTTCCAGTTGAAACCCATCACTGGGAAACACCCATACACAATCCAAAACACACATTGACTATGGACAATTTAGCTTACCCAATTCACCTAACAGATGTGTTTGGACTTGTGAGAGAAACAGTAGCACCCGGAGGAAACCCAGGGCCTCTGGTGGATTCGCGAAAACAAAAACTGTAAAAAATGTACCTCCTATAGGACGTATTTGGAGCTCTCCATCATGGGGAGGTGGGTGATCACAAAGTGAAGCATGTGCATCTTTGCACCAAGGATGTGCGGTCAGGGGAGGCAGGGCCTATAGATGCAATTTCTCTATAATTCAAATGATTTCAATAGTTTTTATGCTCAAAATCGCTGTATTTTGATTATTTCTTGTTTAATTACAGCGTAGAAAGCAAGGTGAGGCATCCCTGCCCCTTTTGCTCACTCAGTGTAGGCTTCCAATGTATGGCTTTATTAAAATGTTTTTATACATTCTAGACATTTTTATTCCATGTCCTCACTTTCCATATAATATGTAATATATTCCATGTATGTCTATCCCTTATTTAGTGTTAAAATCTGAGACATGAGTCTGAAAAGACATGAGTTGAGGCAGGCAGTAGCTCGCGGCAATGAAGGGCGCACCTGAGCTCACGTTTATTCTTGTTCAGTGGTTGCTCTTCTTCTACGCAGTAAAGTTCAATAGGAGTCTGTTTTGCTCTGACTGACTGCAAAAATAGATCATATCAGCTCAAAAATTTCTCAAAATTGGACTTTCAATCAAAACGTGAATAAATAATGGGCGACCAATGCCGGAGCTAATTCAGTAAAGCTAGTTCCTTCTTTAATACGTGTATGAGAAATTATCAAGGCCCCACTAAGAATCTAGATTGAAAATCCTAAAACAAGCCCTTACCATCTACTTCAGCAATGACATAATGCATTAGAAAATGGCTGACATACTGTGAAGTCACACATTTTATACTGTTCTATTTGCCAAATCCTCAAATCATTGTCTCAGTCCACCCCTGAGTGACATATAGCCTACACTTGGATGCCCGTGCACAAGTACTTTAATACGTCAAAGGTGCAGCCAAGCGTGACGTGAATGTGCCCCTATACTAAAAATGAGTAGAGGAAACTGTTGAATAAATTATTCTTTTAACTTTTTGTGTTCACAAAATGAACTTTTAATAGCTTAAAGTGAATTTTGAATAATAGTTTTAAAACATAGCTTTGCACCTGTGTATATTAAAAAAACAAAACCAATTCAAAACAAACACCAAAATATCATCATACCAATAATACCAATTTATTGTACTTATTGTTTCATCTTACATACCTTCCCATTAACAGCTATTGATTAAACTATATATAGTCCATAAACCCAATCATTAAATTCAAGCTAAATCAATTTTGATATGAAACACTTTACTGATTGGTCCTTTAAAACAAAATTAAATATAATGACATAATATTTCATTATGGGAAAAATATACACTGTAAAATATCTGCAAGTTAACAGTGATCCATATTTTCATTCATTTTCTTTTCAGATTAGTCCCTTAATCTTAATCTGGGGATGGACCGCCAATTTATCAAGCATATGTTTTGCATATGAAGGATGCCCTTCCAGCCACAACCCATCACTGGGAAACATCCATACACACTCATTCACACACACACACACACACACACTCATACACCACGGTCAATTTAAGCATACACAATTCACCTGTGCACATGTCTTGGACTTGTGGGGGAAACCGGAGCACCCGGAGGAAAGCCACACGAACACAGAAAGAACATGCAAACTCCACACAGAAATGCCAACTGACCCAGCCAAGGCTCGAACCAGCAACCTTATTTAATTATGCATTCAAATAGCATTTTTCAACTTTTGATGTTGAACAGTTTGAAAAAAAAAGTGTTTTTATTGTCATTTTTAATAGTTTAAAGTGATATATTGCCTGGGTTCATGTAAATTATGGTACATAAACCTGATAATAAACTGCCAGCACTTTTTTTTTTTATTGATACGGGCTTAATATATTCTATATGATATTTCATTTATGGTACATATTTTCAAACTACTAAAATGTCAATAAAATTTCCTTTGTTACACTGCAGAGTTTTCAACATCAAAAGTTGACAGAGCAGAGATAAAAGTCCCATAATGCAAATGATAACTGTAAATAATAGTAATGGGAAAAACTGTGATTCACTAAACACAGTACCTGTTGATTATGGATATTTTAAGGTAAGATTATTATTATAATTAATTCATTCATTTATAATAGTAAGAAGAATACAGTTATATTATATGCAGGTAGTAAGTACTGAGCTTTAAACTCTAAAATGTGGAAACAGTAAAGTGCTGTCCTCCTTCATCAGGGTTTGCGCTTATAATAGTCTCTCAGATGCATGGTGACGTTGCTGGGAACTCCAAGCTTCATCAGCTCCGCTTGTAACTGAAAATATATACAATTTATGACATCTCTTCATGCCCTTTTCATCATTTAAATGTCACCGATTCAGTATTTATTGCACAGTTGTCTTGAGCAATTTTAGCATGAAATGTTTATATAGGAAAGTATATGTGGTACTTTCCAACCACTTACATAAAATGTTTAAAGAAAAATGCTGTGTTATTATTAGTAAATGATTCATAATAACTGTCACGTGTCTTACCTGTATAATCACCTCTTCCTCAATCTCTGTCTTTGACAAATTATCTAGACTTGTAACTTCCACTCGCATTCCCATCACTAATCAGTAAAAATTTAATAAATGTCAGAACAGTTTAATTTAACAGTACAGTTCTGTGTAATTAAATGTATTTTTAGAATTAATTAACTGATTAACACCCATTATCTATTGAACAGGACAAAAAGAACATATTACTACAAACATACCGTACACATCTGCAAATGTGGGTTTATATGATGGTCATCAGGATCACCACAAAGCAAAGAGAAAGCTTACGTTAGCATAATTATCAAATGTTACGCTTTTCTGTGTAATAACAGAAATTTTATTAATTATTTATTAATAAAAGGTTTATTTTCTCACCGCTGTAACAGAAGAATGGCAAAGTGGCAAAACATCTCTCATCTGTCCACTGACCAAAGTATTTTAAAGACACAGTTGTACAGTGTTGAGCCCCCTGTTCTCCTGGGACATTTGCACCATTATCTGGTTGTGCAACATCACCTTGAATCTGTGGCTGCCAATATGTGAAGGAAGAGCTGCTCTGATCTGACCATAGTCTGTTTCTGTACAGACCGATCCACACGTTATACCCATAATAATAACCATAATAATTATAACGTGTAATATTCAGTATCTGTTGCCACTCTGTCTCATTCCTCACACTGGCCATGTCTGTGTATCTCTGTCTGCAGTAGCTCTGAGCTGAATTCCACGGCATACCTGTACTTACCAAAATATATTTCTGAGTGGCATTTTCTCTACCTAAGATAAAAACACACATTTAATGTCATGTTATTTGTTACCTTGTCTGGTCATCCACATTTTAAATGTACATCTATAATACTTTTACATTTCTTTTTTACAATCGTTCTGGAGATCTTACACCAACAATGATTGTAAAGTTTCTTGAGACTTTAACGCAATTTACCTTTAAGTAAAACATTAATTAGTATGTGCATTTAAATATATTCAAAGAGAAATGTCTTACCATCATAGCAGACAGGTGTGAAATAATTCTCGCATGATGTATCATACCAGAATCCATTAGGATTCATGAAAACACACAGTTCTTGACCACCATTGTTGTTTGGTTCATGATAAAAGTTCCTGTAATCTCTTTCTCCCTCCTGATAGAAATCATTGTCTTCCAGTGACCATCTCCAGCTGTTCACATCATCATACTGACCAATCCAGGCTGAACCATTGTAACTGCCATTAACTGTGTTAATCAGCCTGTTCATTTCCTCCATGTTATCAATGGTGGCCAGATCAGTGTAATTCTGTCTGCAGAATCTCTGGGCTTCAGTCCAGCTCTTAGACTGATTCACGAGGTAATATTGACGAGATGATCCCGATACTGTCAATAGATTAAACAATTTTTTTTTGTATCAAAATACCTCAACATATTTTGGTAAATTAATCTTATTGATCTTATCTTAAATTATATTATTAATCTATATTGTTAACTTTTTTATTATATTCCCAGCATTAAGATTGACGGAATGATGCTATTGCTGTCAAGGTGGGGGGAAATTAAAAATGTTTTTTACGAAGTAATTTTTACACCTTTCACACTTTTTTACAATTTACACCTCTTGACTTCTACATGAGGTAATGTGAGCATAATATACACTGTAAAAATGCTGTATTCCACACAATTCCTTCATGTTGTTCCAAGACAAATCAATTAAGTTAACTTTTTTTTGACAAATTCAAGTAGATTGAACATAAATTAACCAAGTTGTTCGAAAGAAAGCAAGTTGAAAGAAATTGTGTTAATTTAGCTCATTAAAAATTAGTTTGAAGAAGCACCGAAAATATTTTTTGTGTAGACTAATTATACTTAATTCTAAAAAAGTTAATTAATTGTAGTAATATTAATTAGATTTATAATTTTATATTAGTAATTAGTTAATATAGTTTCTGTTATTTTTTTTGTTGGGAAGGATAGGCAGTTTTTGTACACCCCTGCTAAAAGATAAATACTGCCCCATATTAAAATTAAAATTACATTTCATTCATTTAATTATTAATTTTCCTTCGGCTTAGTCCCTTTATTCATCAGGGGTCGGAATGAACCGCCAACTTATCCAGTATGTTTTATGCAGCGGATGCCCTTCCATCTGCAACCCAATACTGGCCAATTTATGGCCAATTTAGTTTATTTAATTAACCTATACTGCATGTCTTGGGACTTGTGGGGAAACCAGAGCACCCGGAGGAAACCCATGGGAACATGGGGAGAGCATGCAAACTCCACTCAGAAATGACAACTGACTCAGTCATGACTTGAACCAGCGACCTTCTTGCTGTGAGGCAACAGTGCTAACAATTGACCCACCATGTTGGCCCAAAATTCCTTTTAATTAGTAAATAATCTGCAATAATCTGTTATTGTCTAAAATCTGTCTCTATAATCTGTTAAGTTTAAAAGATGTCAAAGTTGTCATAACTAGACTGTCATCTTAAAAATAAAAGTAAAAAAAACTTAGTATAGCCTGTTAAATCATTACTGTCTTCAATATATTTTGTTCATTTGGCTATTCTTCCACACAAATAAACATTTTGTCTTCTCATTCCTGATTTACAGAGCACTTATAAGAAAGCATTACATTTGCTATGATACAGAACTAAAGTGAAAGGTTTTCTTTGATTTGTTTGAGTAAAGATTCTTGTCTCTAACAGGTAAATGCATTAAATAGTTTATGGACCACTCATGCTTCTACATTTGGTTTGCTGCAGAAATGAGCATGTGCCTTTATGAAATAATATCAGAAACAAATCTGAAATTATTGTTATTTTTTTAGTGCATTTATTCATTAATTTCCTTTTGGCTTAGTCCTTATCATCTATCAGGGATTGCCACAGTGGAATGAACTGCCAAATACTCAGGCATAAGTTTTATGCCATGGATGCTTTTTCAGTTGCAACCCAGTACTGGGAAACATCCATACACTCTCACATTCACACACACACACACACACACACACACACACACACACACACACACAC
>CAIGQZ010032312.1:13429867-13443297 GCA_903798205.1 Danio tinwini
TATATATATATATATATATATAATTTTTTTTTTCCAAATTTAAAATATTATATAGGATTTTTTTACCCGGTGACACCTCAGACTGGCGCACATGCAGTTTGCCAGTTTGACAACACCAACAGAAGCAAGTCAAAAGCAAAATTAAGTATTCATTGCAAGTATATTACATACGCAAACCCACAAACCATAGTTAAATTTCTGTATGAATGAAGTGGAATATGCAACCCATTTGTAGTGAACATGCAGAATTCACCTCAATTGCATCTTCCTTGGAAATTCAAATAATTTCATTTTGAGTAGAAAATTAGCTTAAGGTGAAAAACATCCCGCAAAAACTAGAGAGAGTTTGTCATGGTTGTAGGTGTTTGCGCACTTCTGGTATTGTCTGTATTATTGTCACGTGCTTATATTTTGCCTACTCACGTGCATTTGTTGTGGCGTGTCTGTTGTTGTGGTTACGTGGTTAACTGCTACACCGATCAGCTATAGACGAACTACCAACCTACGTCACACATGACGTCACACGGGTCCCCGGTTGCAAAAAAGACCGGCTGCAATAGCAAGCATGTCGTGTTTTGGAGTATGATGCCAAATTGGAAAGTCAAAAAATAGAAAACTTAAGACTTAAAACTTACGACTGCAGATGTATTTGGCTAAAAGGGAGCTGAATGACGATCTAATTATAAATGCTGGACTCTGCAGTTCTCATGTTATATCAGGTAAGTTCAGGTTACGCTAAATCATATACATTACTCGTTTTTGATTGCAGCAATGATTTCGGCAAAACAGTTACATATGGTTATTTAAACTGCGGAAACTGAATGCTAAGAATGAAATGTGAAAGTGTAAGTTATTAAAGTTGGTTTTATATTCACACATTCATTCAGTGACAACTTGTGATAGACTCCCTATATTGTTTACCACGGCACTTTGAGTATTCGCTCTGAAATAACCTGCAAGTGTGACTTGAAAACAACATTAACACTGTTCATTTGACTGTGAACAATGTTGTACTTTGATAGTCATTGGCTGCTAATATGATTTCGCTTTTTAGAGTTTGCAAATAATACTTTTATGAAATTATATTATTAAAGAGAAAGTCTGAATGTGCGAATATAAAACCAACTTTACTTTTATGTGTAAGTTCACATACCCTGGGCCTGCCGTACAGGTGTAGTTCGCTGTCAGAATGCAGTTTTGCTTAATGATGATCACCTAGGCCTTGTATAACATTAGCTCCGTCTTTTTTCCCTGTCTTTGGCTTGGCAGAACCTCGGTTTTTAGCACTACATAATTTTGAATCTGGTAATCAGGGAACATAATTTCTTGCGCATAACTACACAGAACACAATTGTTGGCATCCAAACACTTGTAGATCTTTAACTTCTCTCTTGTAAAATCCCTTGGAGCTTCAATGAGATTGTATATTTCGGGCTGGATGCTTGGCCATTTTGTCTTATTCAATATCCATTGGGAGGGGGCTATCACAAATGGACCTATCAGACGAACGCCGCTCACTTTAACGTTAATTTTGCCGAATCACTGTGCTTATGACTGGGTGACAAGCTGTTATAATACGCTGAAAGCATTATGTAAATAATATATAATATGTAATCAATATATCTTATTTCTAAGACAACAACAAACTCTGTACCGCATCGGATGTCATTCCCTCGCTGTAAATGGTAGTGCTCCCAGTTTTTTTCTGCCACCTCCCTGCGCACGCATCCTGAATGTTTACAAACATGGTAATTGGTCTATAGAGTAAGGGAACTATGACGTCAATTTGTATGCAAAAACCCAGAAGCGAGTTAGCATTTTAGCAGTTCCGGTTCCCTTGTCCCAAAGTCAATGGGTTTTTTCAATGGGATTTCAGTTAAATTATAAATGATAAAATTATAAAAGGTTTGTGGCTAACACAAACTCAAGATACTTTCACGTTTTATTCTACGAAATAAAACACATCAGTTACATCACACTCTTGATTTTTTAAATCGGTTTTCCTTCTTTAAAAAGACGGTAGCTATCAAGTTGCTAATCGGGACTACCGTCGGTGTCGGAGACATTATACGCCATCAAGCTGAACTGGTTAACTCGCTTGTGTTAAGCATTTGTATTCGTCTGTGATTAAAGTATTTTCATGAATAGTTTTATATAGTTTGTAGTATTTTTCTAATTGGGAATTTATATTGTGTGTAGAGAATGCCTTCACTTGTAATTACTGTCAAGACAGATTCATTTGTTGAACATTTATTTTAATTAAACGATATTATGAAGATACTACTTACCAGTGCAGTCTGTCTTTTTCCTGCTCTCAGTAATGCAAACGTGTGAATAAATGTGTAAAAATACATACATGTTAATTGTCATTTTAACGTGATCAATAGATTTCATGTCCTTTTTTTTCTTTATCTGAACACATTTAACTCTGTCATAACTGCAATATTTACACTCCTCAAAATGTATAGCATATGTGACTGTATGGGCTGCTTTTCGCTGTACTCAGTGACAAAAAAAAAAGAATATTGAATGTTGTTCTGTGTTCATGCAGGCATGTAACATTTGTCCCTCACGCCTCATCTCCTCATTTCTGTTGTCTGTTACTAAGATAAGCAGGCTGTATGCACGCGAGCGATACACTTATTCAAACATGTCTTATGATAATACTATGTAGGCACATTTATACTTAAACTTTTACAACAACCGTAAAGCAAAACAAAATGTATTTCCCCCGTAAAACTATCCAAAGGGTACATAGGTCTATGTGCTTTTGCGTATTTATTTGTTTATAATATTATAGCATGGATTATAAATCGAGAGAGAAATCTTTGTCATTGATCATATTTCTAAAAATAAGCTTGAAGAGTTGTTAGCAGGGTGGTGCTGACGTCACAGGCGAGCGCCCCGAAGGCTGTAGTCTGTTCATAGCCCAACGTTAGCTTTTCAGTTCTTGCGTTTGCATTTAAGATCCAAAAGTGCTAAAAGTTGTATTTTCGTGTGAGGATTATCCGGCTGGACAAAACATGTAAGTGTAATGAACAGTGTTTGAACACAGAGCTTATTATTTGCAATCTTCGAGAAGCCTATAGGAAAACCCTATAGAGATTTTATCGAGGGAACCAGTTTTATGCTAGCAGCCAATTAGCCTACAAGGTGACATCATTGTTCCTCCACTCTATTCTGATAAGCCACCCAGCTGTGGCTAATTACCACATCTATAGACCAATTACCATGTTTGTAAACATTCAGGATGCGTGCGCAGGGAGGTGGCAGAAAAAAAACGGTAGCGCTAGCATTTACAGCGAGGGAATGACAACCGATGCGGTTCAGAGTTTGTTGTTGTCTTAGAAATAAGTTAGATTGATTACATATTATATATATTATTTACATAATGCTTTAAGCGTATTATAACAGCTTGTCACCCAGTGATAAGCACAGTGATTCTGCAAAATCAACGTTAAAGTGAGCGACGTTCGTCTGACAGGTCCATTTGCGATAGCACCCTCCTAATGGATATTGAATAAGACAAAATGACCAAGCATCCAGCCCCACATATACAATCTCATTAAAAGCTCCAAGGGATTTTACGAGAGAAATTAAAGGCCTACAAGTGTTTGGATACCAACAATTGTGTTCTGTGTGGTCATGTGCAAGAAATAATGTTCCCTGATTACCAGATTCAAAACTATGTAGTGCTAAAACCGAGGTTCTGCCAAGCCAAAGACAAGGAAAAAAAGACGGAGTTAACGTTATACAAGGCCTGTGTAAGCATCAACAAGCAGAACAACTGCATTCTGACAGCAAACTACACCTGAACTTACAGCAGGGTATGTGAACTTACACATAAAGGTAAAGTTGGTTTTATATTCGCACATTCAGACTTTCTCCTTAATAATATAATTTCATAAAAGTATTATTTGCAAACTCTAAATAGCGAAATCATATTAGCAGCCAATGACTATCAAAGTACAACATTGTTCACAGTCAAATGAACAGTGTTAATGTTGTTTTCAAGTCACACTTGCAGGTTATTTTAGAGTGAATACTCAAAGTGCCGTGGTAAACAATATAGGGAGTCTGTCACAAGTTGTCACTGAATGAATGTGTGAATATAAAACCAACTTTAATAACACTTTTACATTTCATTCTTATCATTCATGTCACCATCCTGCACTTTGTCTCCATTCCCTTAGAGGTCCTCATGTACCCCCTCTGCCTTTGTTCTTCTTCGTGTGTTCTTGTTTACTTTATTTCGATCACCTGTGACTTGTTCCAGCTCATGTATTTAAGTTGTCACTTTTTCTGTGTTCCTCACTCAGTTTTTGAGTCAGCTCCCGTGTACTTGCCTTGCTGTCCCTAGATCTCCTGAGCTACGTCTAGTAAAAAGTGTTTTGTTTATCCTGTTATTTGCTGCCTTGTTGTTCGTTTGTTTTCTTTGTATGCTTATTGTTCTGTTAAAGTATCTTATATACCTCATACTGAGAAGAACCTAAGTTGTTATGTTTTGCTACCTCATTTTTGAGAAGAATCTAAGTTAATTTTTTTTATTTATTTATTTTTTTTTATAAATCATTGTTTCCTGGATTTCCTCTTGGAGTGTTTTTCGTTTGGGTCCAACTCAACTGTCCTTGTGGCTCAGTGGTTCACACACACCAGTCTCCACACCAGAGACCCGGGTTCAAGGCCCGACCGTGACAATTCAGTTTCCGAATTTGGCATACTACTGCAAAAAACTCTCTTCCTAACAAAATGGACGAATTACTTCTGCTCTCACGCAAAAACAAGAACTTTAACAAGTCTGCTGCGCTGTGTTTTACAGAAACCTGGCTGAACGAAGCCATTCCGGACAGTGCATTACACTTACCGGACTTTCAACTGTACAGAGCAGATCGCGATACGGAGTCAACGGGCAAAACGCGTGGTGGGACATGCTTTTACATCAACAGGAGGTGGTGTACGGATGTAACTGTGTTCAAGAAGATGTGCTGTCCTGATGTGGAAGTGCTTTTATTTAACTGTAAGCCGTTTTTTGCACCGCGGGAGTTTTCCTCGTTCATTCTCATCAGTGTTTACATTCGACCGCAAGCACACTTGAATACTGCGTTACAACAGCTGTCTGATCTGATCACAGAGACTGAACAACGACACCCGGACTCTGCTTTTATCATTCTCGGTGACTTTAAATCAGGCAAAACTCACACATGAGCTGCCTAAATTCAAACAGCACATTACATGCCCCACCAGAGATAATAACATTTTGGATCATTGCCACACCACAATAAAGGATGCATATCGCTCCGTCGCCAGAGCAGCTCTAGGACTCTCCGACCACTGCCTGGTTCATCTTTTACCAACTTACAGGCAAAAACTTAAAACTACTAAGCCAGTATTAAGGACTGTTAAGAGATGGACCAACGACACAAAGCAGGTCTTACAAGCGTGTTTTGAATGCACTGATTGGAGTGTTTTTGAAGCTGCAGCCACCGACCTGGACGAGCGCACAGAGACTGTAACATCATACATCAGTTTCTGTGAGGAGTTATGCATCCCTACCAGGACCTACTTATCATTTAACAATGATAAACCATGGTTCACACCAAAACTTAGACAGCTTTGTCATGAAAAAGAGGATGCCTACAGGAGTGGGGACAGGATTTTATACAATCAGGCCAGGAACACACTGACCAAGGAGATTGGTGTGGCCTAGAAGAGCTATGCCAAAAAGCTGCAAAACCAGTTTTCTGCCAATGACCCTGCATCAGTGTGGAAAGGCCTGAAAGACATCACGAATTATAAAATGCCATCCCCCAGTATCGACAGCAACAAACATCTTGCAAACGAGCTAAATATGTTTTATTGTAGATTTGACACCTCTGACCAGACACCTCACACCCGCCCGGACCATCTCCCTACACAGCCATCAACACCTCCAGCCATCTCCCTCTCCCCCCTGCACTTCAGATCAGTGAGGATAATGGGCATCAGATCCTCAGTAAACAGCCATCCCAATACCAAAGGAACCAAAGATCACAGGACTCAATGACTACAGACCTGTTGCCTTAACATCTTTGGCCATGAAGTCATTCGAAAGACTGGTGCTAGCTTATCTGAAGGACATCACTGGACCTTTGCTGGACCCCCTGCAGTTTGCCTATAGAGCAAGCCAGTCTGTGGATGATGCAGTCAACATGGGACTGCATTATATACTAGAACATCTGGACAAACCAGGGAACTACGCAAGGATACTGTTTATGGACTTCAGTTCTGCCTTTAACACCATCATCCCATCACTGCTCGAGAACAAACTGACCCAGCTGTCTGTCCCTAGCTCTGTCTGTCAATGGATCACCAGCTTTCTGACAGATAGACAACAGCTAGTCAGAATGGGTAAAATCACATCCGACAGCTGCACCATCAGCACTGGTACCCACCAGGGATGTGTTCTCTCCCCACTGCTCTTCTCCCTGTACACAAACGACTGCACCGCAAAAGACCCCTGCATTAAGCTCTTGAAGTTTGCGGATGACACTACTGTTATCTGCCTCATCTGGAATGGTGACGAGTCTGCATACAGACAGGAGGTGGAGCGGCTGGCTTTATGGTGCAGATACAACAACCTGGAGCTGAACACGCTCAAAACAGTGGAGATAATAGTGGACTTTAGGCGAAACCCCCCTGCACTCCCCCCACTTACCATCATGAACAGCACTGTGGCTGCAGTAGAGTCATTCAGGTTCCTAGGCACCACTATCTCTCAGGATCTGAAGTGGGACATTCACATTGACTCCATTGTAAAGAAAGCCCAGCAGAGACTGTACTTCCTTCGTCAGCTGAGGAAGTTCAACCTGCCACAGGAGCTGCTTGAACAGTTCTACTCAGCTGTCATCCAATCCATCCTCTGCACTTCAATCACCATCTGGTTCAGCTCAGCTGCCAAAACCGATCTCCGTAGACTACAGCGAATAGTCTGGACTGCTGAACGAATCACTGGCACTACCCTTCCTACACTTCAAGAACACTCACTCTTCCAGAGTGAGTAAAAGGGCTCGTAAAATCACTCTGGACGACTCACACCCAGCACACTACCTGTTCGAACTGTTACCGTCTGGTCGGCGCTACAGAGCACCAAGCACAAAAACAGCCAGACACAGGAAAAGTTTCTTTCCTCAGGCCATCTCCCTCATGAACAGTTAAATATTCTCCTACTGTGCAATAAACGTGCAATACTTTCTCATACGCACTTGTACACAGCACCTTATAACCTGTATATTTACAACATATCTATACATACAACTCAACATCCAGATCATTTTGACTAACTGCATCTCTGTTTAATGTTTATTGCCTTTTCTTGTATTTAATTTTGTGTTGTCACTTGTCACTTTATGTACACTGGAGGCTTCTGTTGCCAAAACAAATTCCTTGTGTGTATGAAGCACACTTGGCAATAAAACTGATTCTGATTCTGAAAACACGACATGTTTACTATTGCAACCGGTCTTTTTCTTCAACCAGGAACCTGTATGACATCATGTGTGACGTAGGTTGGTAATTGGTCTATATCTGAGCGGCAGTCCTTTGTTATTGTTTGTTTATGTTACTCTGTGTCTTGTCAGGAATCTCTGTGAACTTTCTCTGCATTTCTGGACTGTTTGCATGTCTATCGGCTGATCTCTGGATGCTATCGGCTCACATTTTTCCATGTGTTGTGCACTCTTGTTTTCACTGTTTTTGGACTTTTTTTGGTCAAATAAAACACTTCCATCTTGGATTCATTTCAGTTGTATTATTTTTACTATTTATGTGAGCGTGACAGAGTTACCCAGTGCTCTGACTTTGGTGTGAATCCAGCATTACAATGTAAACTGCTCAGTTAATGTTGACATTTTTAATATTTGTATATTGCTTGCAAATTAAAAACAACTTCATGTGAACTTTTTATAACTCTGAATCTGCCTCATTTCGGAGGCTTTTGCACTTTTGGCTGCACCCCCAGGTACATGGCTGCAGCCTTCAATCTGAAATTAAATGCACTGTATTTCACCAAGGGTGCATGCTGACATAAAATTGGGTAAAGTTGCTTTAAGTTAAAAAGATCTTACTGTTGTGTTTGAGTCATTAAACCGAATGTTCTCAACACATATCACAATAGGCTTGTGTTCAATCTGGGGTCAATACAGTGGAATGAACCGCCAACTTATCCAGCATATGTTTTACACAGCGGATGCCCTTCCTGCTGCAACGCATCACTGGGAAACACCCATACATACTTATTCACACTACAAACAATTTAGCCTACCCAATTAACCTGTACCACAGGTTTTTGGACTTGTGGGGGAAACCGGAGCACCCGGAGGAAACACATGCAAACTCCACACAGAAATGCCAGCTGACCCAGCCGGGGCTCAAACCAGCGACCTACTTGCTGTGAGGTGATTGTGCTACCCACTGCGCCACCGTGCTGCTCGAAACAACGTTTATGTAAAATGAAAATGTGTGTAACTATAATGTAACCATAACATCAGGTGTTGCAAGAATGACAACTGGTATTACAAGTGAGACCAGTTTAAAGTTTTGTACTAAGAGATTTGTAAATGTACACTTATGAAAATACATTTATAAAATGAGCTGAATAAACACAATTATTGAGGTTTATTGAGACAACTTAAATTTGTAAAAACAATTAAGTTAACTTAATTGATTTGTGTTGGCACAGCATGTGTGAAATTTAGCACCTTTTACAATGTAATTCCAAACCAATTTAAAAATGTAAGGAAGAAATAATTTATTCTAAAAGATGCCAGTAATAGTATCATTGTTTTAATATATATCACAATTATAGTATAATCATTTGGGTCAAAAATAGCATTCTTATTTGTCTATATAAAGTATTAAATTTATTCCAAATCAATATATATTTTATCTAACAACATTCATGAACCTTAGTAATTTCAAAAATTGTACGTAGCAAAATGATAAACATTTACTCACCTGTTCTTTTAAATCTTTGTAACTATAGAGCAACTAACCATTTAATGTGGATGAGTGATATGTGTCCAACTAAAGTGCAGTTCATTTTATAATTACATTGGATCAGTAGCTTGATAAATGTGTTGATAATGTATTCAGTAACTCTGCTTTCCATAATTAGGTCATTTATTATTTTTGGTTCAGGCTATATTTTTTTGTTTTTGTTATGTTTTTTAAATCTATCAACAAAATGATGCAAGTGACTTCTTTGAATTTACCGTCAACCCATCTAGAGCAGACAATGAGCTCAAAATACCAGCATTCAAAACATAATTTAACTGGATATCAGAGTTTAAAATAATGTTAAGAAAGTTAAGTCAAGGTGACTAATCAGATAAGCACATTTGTGATGATGAGCATTTGAAAGTTATTAAAGAAGTTATTAATTAGCAAAAAAGGCAAGATGAGGAAAGAGTAAAAATAAAAGTGTTTCATACCTGAGAATAGTACCAGTGTAAACATGGCTCTGCATGGGAAAAATATGCGTGGTTAATTGTGAAAAACTATACATTTGTTTACGATTAAGCAAATGTTATTGTTTTTGTGTTTACCATTCCCTTGTCTTGCTCGACAGTTTCTGTTTGTCGTTTGGCAAATCTTTTCATAGCAAAGCACAGTATGAGGGTGTGACCATTTTCTTTAAACTTATAAAACCTGCTAATTGGCATAAATAAACTACCAGTATGGGTTTGTTTAGCAGAACTATAAATGTTTGTGAACACAATATCAGCAAACCTGTTAGACTACTTCTGTAAGCATAAAGTGACACAAATGCTAAACATGTTTTTATTTCTGTTTGTAAGCTTTGCTTTGATTTTTTTTTTACCAGCATTAAATACAAAAACATGATCTGAAGATGATTATTTAAATACAATAAAGAAAGGATCAAGAATCCTTAACCAAAGAGCATCACAGGCAAGGGAAATTGCTATATAATTAAAGCACAGGACAAACACTTATCATTAAGGGAGCACCATTAAAGTAAAGTAAAACACTCATGTGAAAAATTGCATAACAAGAAAGCCATTGTTATTTGTCTCTGTGTTAGCTATGTCAGTTTTTATATAGTGATTTTTAAAATTAACTAAGTGCTATATATCCTCTAATAAAATACATATTTTGGCACAATATTGATATTATTGTTTGCAATATCTGGCTTATTCACATCAATGAAACTTTTGTTTTGCAACATGGGACTCAGTATCTTACCTTCAACTATCCTTTACATTTATTTTTTACAGCTATATATTTGCTTTGTCGCGATTTAAGACAATTCAAGCCTTTCTGCATGGATCAGTCACACACAATGGCATTACTGTTTACAGTAACATTATGTCAAAATGTTTTAAAAGAGGACACTATAGTCTAAATAGCTTTCAAAACTTGATTTTGCATCATAGGTGCCCTTTAAAAGTGAAAGCAGGCATCTTACATACAGAACCAGATAAACAAGTTGTCAGAGGGCTTTAAGCAAAAGCTGTTCACATTTTATCAGCTATTGAAACATGAGGAGTATATCGTGGAACTTTATAGATTAAAAACATTTAATGATCAGTCCTTAATAAAAAATGTGTATTTCTCTTCTCTACCTGAATCCTGAGACTAAAGCAGAGAGGTAGTTTGAAAAAAAAAGTTAAGGGTTAGTTTAAAAAAATGTATTTTGTTATTAATTATTACTCACCCTAATGTTGTTCCAATCTTCTAAAACAAATCCAACCCAGGAATATTGGGAATATGTGTCCAGGGATTTAAATTTGAGAGCCAAGAAATATGTACCCTGGGATATGTCTTCTTGCATTCTTTGTTTTCACAAGGCCATTTTTGACAATCATATGTGCCATTTCTCGTGAATCCACCAAAGGCCTCTGTGTACATTTCTGCTTATCTCAACATTCTTCTCACATCCGTGAGGGAGCAAGCAAGTGTCTCTTCCAGCACTGAAGAACCACTGATGGCATATGGTCTGTTTTGTGAATGTTTACTTTATGGACTGAAGTATAGTCGGAATGGACGCTGTCTATGGATTATGAGAGAACTCTCAAATTTCACCTAAAATATCTTCATTTTTGTTTTTAAGATGAACAAATGTTTAAGGTGTTTGGAATGACATGAGCGTGAGTAATTAATAACATTTTTCAGGAGAACAATCACTTCATATACAGTATTTAAACACTTTAAACACTTATATTCATAATAAGGTCTATTATAAAACATGTCACTGAAAAATGTACACACTTATTTTGTTCTGCATGCTAAAGTATAATGTTCTGCAAGTAAACTTTAGTTGAAATGTTCATTAATTACAAATAGAGCAAAAACATTACATTTAATAAGCTATGTCAGGGTGGGTAAAGATGTTCATGTGTTGCTTGAAATGACATGCTTTCAAAACAAGTTCAGCAACTAAAAACGTGACAAGATTTTGATCTGCACATACTGTATCTGTTAGTGTGTGTAAAGACATAAGTTTAGTACTATGGCCATCATGAATCATGGTGTACAACGGTGTACAAATTCTTAATTATTCACTTCAATACTGGTTATTTAAGGTGGACTAAGTAAAATATATCCAAGTCATTGTTATAGTTTGACTCCACCTCACATATGAACAATGGACATTACAGTACAGATGAACACTTTGCCTGAACTGAAGTACTTGACTAAAAGTTAAATATGTTGTCTTGAAAATTAAATAAATTTTTTAAGTTTAAGATCACAACTTACTGTGTAATAAATGTACTTGCATCATATCTCATTATGAATTATCTACTTATTAAGTGTATATGGTCAATGTTGTGTGCAATGACTGTTGTTATATGATAAATTTACACGTACTTCACACTTATATTGTGAAATGTTATATGCTGATAAATTCCCCTGAAACTGTGAACTGTAAAGAAATTTAACAACTGCATTAATTCCTCAATTGTTAACCTTGATTATTTTTTCAATAAGTATAGAGGATTGCAATAAAAGTGAAAATCTGAAGTAAATAGGATATATGCAGAAAGACTTTAGATTTTTCAGTAACCTGGGTCAAACGTTTCCGGTAAACTGTATGCTGTTACAAAAATAGTCAAACTTAAGGTCTGTTTTCTTTACTGCCTGATTGATATAGGATATAAAGTGGGTCTAAGACTGGACAAGAAGCTCTGTATTAAATTACATTTTTTCGCACCATGTCTTTGAAATATAAACATATCTTTTACTCCAGTATTTTCAATGGAGTTTCTACACTCGCCTGCTGATCCTGACAGCGCGTGTGTGTAAAATGTGTAAACGCATTTCATCTCGTTTTACTCTGAACAACTAAATGAATGCTATATTACTTTAAGGGATTATATTTTAGTTCATCGATGCTGTAAAAGAAACTTTATAAATTTGAAAAAAAAAATCACATTAACCATTCACCAAAAGTTTATCGGTATGGGAAGAAACGCTAGCTGTGCATATACCCTATCTACTAGCATAATAATTAACAGAAACAGTTTCTAAACTAAAACCTTAGAAATTTGCCTGCAATATAGAAACTAAAGTACCATTTACACTAATGTGTTTTAGCTTTAAAGGCATAAATTTGGTATGCTTAACATTACGCCTGGCATCCTCAGTATCCAGCATTGTCGACTCCTGAAAACTAAGCAATATGGAAATGCTGAAGCTTTGTTTTAGTTCAGAGATGCTGGTGTTGTGTTTCAGTTAGGTGGGCCTCTTTAAAGGTACTATAAAATAACAAATTTAACAAAACTGCACATTTTTCTTTGTGTTTACAATTGTGATTTCTCTTTGATGAATTATAGACCTCTTTGAAAAAAAATCATTCATTCATTTATCTATTTTACTTTATTAGGGGTCGCCACACTGTAAACCATAATAAGTTGAGACTACTCAAATAATTTAAGGAAAGTGATTCCCTCAGTTCGTTTGAGTAATGAGAAATCGATCAACTCAATTAATTGAGTTGACCAAATGTGGTCTTTATTGAATGAAATTAAATGTTTAATTACTTATTAAATTCTTATGAAATTTTTTTATTAATTATTTAATTTTTGTTTAATTAAAACTTCCAATTTTTTCAGCTTTTATATTATTTACTTACTCCCAGGGCGGTTTATATCAAAGTTGATATTTAGCCACACCATGTTGATGTTTTGTAACATCTAATTTTTATGAGGTGGGTCATTAGCCCAGCGCTCAACCCCCAACCTGGAGGACTAGGTCATACACTAAGGACAATTTAACTTACCCAATTCACCTAATGGATGTTTTTGGACTGTGGGGGAAACCTGAGCACCTGAAAGAAACCCACACCAACATAGGAAGAACATATAAACTCCATACAGAAATGCCAACTGGCCCAGCCAGGACTCGAACCAACAACCTTCTAGCTGTGAGGTGAC
>CAIGQZ010032312.1:13443697-13516519 GCA_903798205.1 Danio tinwini
ATACACACAATTGTTTGAGTTGACCAAATCATCGTAAGCAGTGACTATACCTTTCATTGGAACACTTTACCGACTACGAGCAGACATTCAGGGAAAAAAAATCTAAAACTAAAACTTATTTGTTGACTGAAATAAGATTTAGGCTAAATAAATGGTTTACAAAAGACTAAATGAATTTCAAAAAAGCAGAAGCATCAAAGATATTTTGTTTAAACCTCAACAGCTATTAATAATAATAATAATCATCATCTTAATCATAATAATAATAATAATATATATTTTTAATATATAAAGTTGAAGTCAGAATTATTAAACCCTCTAAATTATTAGCCCCCCCCTGTTTATCCCCCCCCCAATTTATGTTAAACAGAGAGAATATTCATTTAAGTAAGTTAAGTCAATAATAATTTTTTCAACACATTTCTAAGCAAAATAGTTTTAATAACTCATTTCTAATGACTGATTTATTTTATCTATGTCATGATGGCAGTACATAATATTTAACTTATATTTTTCAAGACACTTCTATACAGCTTAAAGTGACATTTAAATACGTAACTAGGTTAATAAAGTTAACTAGGCAGGTTAGGCAAGTTATTGTAAAGCGATGGTTTGTTCTGTAGACTATCAAAAAAATAGTATATATATAAATTGGGCCAACGCTCTCCAAAAATTCAGTCAGATATGCTTTCGCTTTAAATAAATAAAAAGTAACGAATCTGCGACTCTGAACGCGACTTTCTCAAACACGCCATATTTGATTCAGCAGCAGTGTGTTGTTATCTGTTGTAGCAATTGCTAGCAGACCTATAATTCGCCTTTCCCGCCTTTAAAGAAATGGTTATACATTTTTAAAAGCCTATCCCTTATTTTGGTGTGTCTTGTGGATATTATCTGGAATGTATCGGCGCGGGGGAAGCAAGAAGGAGCAAAATAATGCGACGAAGGAGCAGAGCGACAGCAGCAAGTACGCGGAGCTGCTGGTGTTCGGCTACGCCTGTAAGCTGTTCCGCGACGATGAGAGGGCCTTCTACCACGATCAGGGCAAACACCTTATCCCATGGATGGGGGACAAGAACATCATGATCGATAGGTCGGTTAAACAAACCTAATGGGAATTATTACTTAACCAACTTAATGTCTTCCAAAGGGACCTTGGATGTATGTTGTTTTGCAGCGCAGGAGGAGAAGCTAATGGGCAATGTGTGATGTTAACATGGCCAAACGTTAATAAAAAGAAACTTGACATTGATATATCTAAGTTAACTTGCTTGGATTGTGATTTTTGTAAGCTCAATGCAATGACAACACCATTAATGGTTTAAACAAGACGTTTAAAGCAGCCTGGTGGTTTGCTGGTCTTAAATTGTTTGTATTGGTTTTCCAGCCTGATCAATATGGTCTGGTGGTTTGGAAAGTTACCAGATCCCTGTAAAATCATCTGAGAGACCAACAAACCAGTGTAGGCTGGTTTAAGAAGTTTTAATTTCCTTTGCAGAGTTAGGTAATGTTTAATATCTGAGGCAGAGTCCTTTCTCACTTATAAAGTTGCATTGACTAATTATGTCTGAATGGGTCGAAGATGTGGAGTTTCATTTTGATATTGACATCAAAATAAATTTGAACAGTATATTTATAAAAGTTGACAATATATTATATCCCAGTTCATTTTCAAGTAAGGCTTGTGAAAATAAAATGTCAAAATCTGAGTGAAAATACATTTTATTTTTTTAAGCTTTACATATGTATTTATGTAAAAATCCCAAAACATACTTTTTCTGATTGTAAGTAAAAGAATACGTACACAAACTAATAAATATTTTAGATAATTAAGAAGTTCTTGCAGACAAATTGATAAAAATTTGTATTTTAAAGGGTAAAGTGCACAGTGGGCCTGCACTGTGATCTATTAATATAGTCTTTTAATATGCCGTCGAATAGGGCTGTGGGATTTGGGGAAACACTAATTGTGATTAATTTTTTTATTTTTATCAGATATTGTGATTTCAAAATGATTAGCGAATACATTTTTAGTTAAGCTTCAGCTTAATTACACCTCATATAGCCACATGTGGTGTTTTTTTAGTGGCTGTTTGTTGTATTTCCTCATGCTGGCAACAGTTCTGCGACAGCTTTTACAAATGACCTGTTTTTGTGGGGTCTTGTGAATTTTTAACCAAAATATTCCCATATTACAGACTTGCTTGTTTAAAAAATATATTAATTTGACTACTAATGCTTCTGATGCAGCAGACGTCATCATGCCACTCGTTTGCACTTTCCTGTTTGTTTGTTTGTTTGTTAGTTTGTTTTTTTATTGTGAGAGTTCCACATAGTTCTGTTGCACTATTCTGATTGGGCAGAACAAAAGTGCTAGTAAGACTGTCACACACAGGGGTTACTATAACAGGGGTGACCAAACCTTTTTGTATGAAGGTCCAAAAACCAAACATCATTGAGAGCTGTGTGCCAAAGGTAAAGTTACCATGAGTAATTTCCTAATTTATTTCCTAATATTTCAAAATAAATATAAAACATTACTTTAAATTGTATTATCTAATGCAGTATAAATGTCAACTTATTTCAATAAAAACATAATCCCAGTTATAACACAGTAGAGTTTAATGCTGAATACACTTGTCAAACAGAACCTGCCCTTGACTTAATTTGCTCACTGAATTCTCTGCATTGTTGGATGAAACTATGCACATTTAAACAAAATGTGATTACTTTACCCCATTTACTTGTAATATTTAATTTTAACTTAGCTTTTAACAATAAAACAAACAAAAAGTTGCATTAAAGGGTTGCATTAAATTTCCACATCATTTTCCCTCTTCTCAGATGGGATGGCGGGCCAAATCTAAGGTTATTATGGGCCAACTTTGGCCCGCAGACCTTAGTTTGGGCATCTCTGTTTTATAAGAAATTTTTTAAAGCTGTATTCATTTTTTTTTCTTGCTTTTTTCCTCCTTTCATCTTGGACCCATTTACATTCAGTATTAGAACAAATTAATATGAATCAAAATATGGACCAAATCTCATGGTTAATTTAAGGACTCTGTTTCCTGACACTTAGAGAATTTGCTGTGGTCACTTTTGTGTTGCATTCAATGATTAAATGCAAACCACAGCAAACTCGCATTAGATTAACCTGCTAGGCTGCTACTGTAAATTAGTCCGTGCATTAAGGTGGTTCTCACATATTATGTGGACGATGAATTGAATCCTGTTCTATAAATACTGTCTTTTTGTGTAGATCCAAAGTCTAACATTGTTCTTTTGCAGGAATTGTTTGTATCATGTAGTCAGATATTGTGTTCTATATATGTTTTCTCTCTTTCTCCACACTTTTTCCAGCTGCAGTCCTTAAAAAATGTAAAATTGATAACAAGCCAGGAGTGTTGAACTGAGGTTGCATTGAGCCACCTTAATCTGCATGGATCTGTTTCTTGTTTCCAATGTGTATGTGTGTGTCTCTCTATCACGTAATACAAACTTATTTCCTCAGCAATTAAGGCTAAGGGGTCCCGCCAGGCCCCGATTGCCACCTCAGCGCCCACTTCTCTCTTTCGCCGAAGAAACTGGAACTGAGAAGTGGAATTCAGCAGCGAGCGCAGGAAAATTTCCTCCATATGGGTTCTTACGGATAGGTATTTATGTGCTCGGGCTTGTGTGGATGTACTTCTTTTACAGTAAATGTAGGAAAGATGATTCCAGTTGTCTCAGTAAGTTGGAATGGTTTGTTGAACCATGTAAGGTAAGAAGAGAGTTGTTTGCGTTTTCTGCTTATTTATTTGTTCTTTACGCTCAGGCCTGTTGCGTCATAGTGATTTAGTACGTTTATTGTGCACTCATCTGTTGATCTGCTGAGTGCCTCGTATAGGCCACCTGACTTTGCCGCCAAGGCATTTGTTCAGTTCTTTTCATGCAAACCTTGTAGGCCAAGTAGAATTTTGAAAGCAAGGCATAGATGTGAATATTCAAACGAAAAGCTTTACTTTTAGGGTTCTCCAGTTTGGTGAGTATCTGTTGCATGGTAATCCAATGTTAATTTCCTCTCGCCTTTAATCATGTGATTCGTATTGCAGGTACGATGGGCGTGGTCATTTACATGATCTTTCGGAATATGACGCTGGCTCGTGGAATCACGACTACCAGTTGTCTGAGGAGGAGGCCAGGATAGAGGCTCTGTGCGATGAGGAGAGGTATCTGGCTATGCACACCGATCTACTAGAAGAAGAGGCCAGGCAAGGTAAATGCACAGCGGTCTATCAGTTCAGTCAATCTCTATGCATAATTCAAGCAAGTGAAGTTTGTGGCAGCAGGAGTGCTGCAGCGTTGTTTTTTTAAAATAGCTTTATTTTTTAAGGCTCTAGCACTCCAAGCTGGCTATTGGCCTTGTGTGTGGTGTCTTCTGCACCATCCACACATTTTTTTGTCCTATTAAGAATGTTGAATTGGTTAGATTTTCCCAAATTAACTTCCAAGACCTGTCAGAGTTGTTTTTTTGGTTGGAAGGTATTCAAGTATGTATGTAAAAATGACATCTATATCACATGTGCATGCAAAAACAATCTTCTACAACTCATCATAATAGAGAGAAATGTTTTTTTTCCCCACTCACGCGTAGTAACTGAGCCTTAATAAAGACTGGTGCTGCACCTGCCACATTGTTAATAGGTTGCCAAGCAAACGTATGCTAATTGTGGTGCTGGTGGTTGTATCTGGTTCATACCATCATAGAAACAGGATATTGGTTTTAAATGGGGTAAGTCACATTAAAGTGGGATCTCATGTAATGAGATGCATGAGTAATTTTGCATTCTTGCAGCCCGGTACAAACTCTTTCATGACCCAGTACTGGATTAAATCTGAGTTCTATCATCCTCCATATACAGCAAAAGTCCAGAAAAGTAACAAACATTGTCAAAACATTATTCATTCATTCATTCATTTTCTTTTCGGCTTAGTCCCTTTATTAATCAGGGGTCGCCACAGCAGAATGAACCGCCAACTTATCCAGCATATGTTTATGCAGCGGATGCCCTTCCAGCCACAACCCAACACTGGGAAAAACCCATGCACTCTTGCGTTCACACAGATACACTACGGCCAATTTAGCTCATTCAATTCACCTATACCACATGTGTTTGGACTGTGAGGGAAAACGGAGCACCCAGAGGTCAAAACGGTATAATCATCTATAATAATATAAACTCCAAACACTTTTGTGTGCCAAAAAAAGTTAAATATGACACTTTTTCGTCTATATCTCCTTTCCTCGTCAGGTCACCTCGTCATGTGTTGTTTTTCCCACTGGAATTTGGTACCTATCGATACAGAAATTTAAAAAATTTAAATTTCCTGTGAACATTTGAGCGCTGTTAAGCATATTCGAAATGCTTCAGTGTCCTTGTATCTGTGTTTATACTCAGTAAACAGTGGTGAGTTTGGTGAACTGATGGCATTCATGGCCAATCAGTCATTTCTATTGAGGACATGAACACAATGGCAAATCATCTGTGTTTAAAGGCTGATTTATACTTCTGCATCAAAGAGCACGTTTATGCTACAGCGCAGCCTACGCATGGACGCATAGCCCTCGCCGTGGCCGTCAGCGTCATTGATGCGCACCTTTCAAAAAATGTAACTTATACGTACACATAGCGCAAGCTCTGTGATTGGTCGGCTTGGTAGAGCTGACGAGTGTGGGTGGAGATGAGAGCCGTGCGAGTGTGATGCAGCGAGTGTTTACAAGTGGTGAGTCCTGTGAAGGAGCTCTGGATGGAGACTGTTGTTTTGTGTTTACCTTATGATTAAAGTTGTTGCACATCCGCCGATTCTAGCCTCAAAATGAGCGAATTTAAGCCACTTGTACATTTAAGGAAGCGTTCAGAAAAAATAAAGCACCAGCGAAGGAACTCAACACAGAAGAACATAAACACCTACTGCCAGGTAGCGTTTCAGAAGTGTTATTGCAGAGTCAGAAACAGAAACAGAAACAGCACGCAGAAGTATAAATGCACGGCTACGTGCAAGGCTTGCGCCGTGGGTCACGGCGTTCACTTGACGCAGAAGTAAAAACCAGGCTTAAAAATGTGCTCAACAGCGCTCAAATTTTAGCAGGAAATGGACGTGCAAATTTTTTAATTTCTGTACTGATTGGTACCAAATTCCAGTATCATGACAACCCTAATGCGAACCCTGATCTAATACATAAACTGCTGAAAAAGTTATTACAGTCTTAATATTTTCCACACAAAAGTGTTCTTGGAGCTTTGCATGGTTACAATCAAACCACTGAAGTCACATGGACTGTATTGCCAATGTTTTTGGTGGCTTTTCTGGACTTTGAACATCTCGAGACCATTGCTGTCTGTAGAGAATGAGAAAGCTCTCAGAATTCATCTAAAATATTTTAATTTGTGTTCCAAATTTGACCAAAGGTCTCAGGATATTGGATCAACATGAGGGTGAATAATTATAACTGCAGAAGTTTTAATTTTTGAGTTTACTAACCCTATAACAGCCCATGAAGGCTACAGCCAACTAGCAGCAATGGACTGCATTTTGTGAGAGTAAATTGCTGTAAATATGTGCAGGTATCAGCAGTCCTAATTTGTAAAAAAGTAGGACTGCATATATCCAATTTGTAAAAAGAAAAGCAGTGTTTGCTTATTATTTTGAATTAAAATAATTGTATCACTTTCTTCCTTCCAGATGACTTGCGTTGTTATTAATATATTCGCAACAACACCAACGTAACATGTTTAAACATACCAAAAAAGATTGGGTGAGAATAGTGCACACAATATGATACACACCACCTGATATTGGTGTATGACAGCCGACTATCAGCTTACTGTGTCCTGGACTTGAGAGAAAGGGCTTAATGGCTGTTTAGTTTAGAAAATAAATCACTGCATAATAACACACCACTGAAGGCTGTTCTAAAATTTCCATCTTACAGCAGCATTTCAGCACAATTATATTGACTTAAATTATACTTTGTTTACTGTGTTTGAGCAGTCTGAGTTTTAGTTTCTCTTTTTAAAAGAGGAATGCATGCTATTGTTATTTACTTAAGCACATACCGTACCTGCTGCTTTGTCTGTTGGGTGTAGTATATGACTCTGACACACAAACTGGTGACAATGCAGTCATTTGTAATTAAATCTTAAACTAAGTCTTTGCAGCTGGTTAGGTGTGACAAGCCCTTCAGTTCTAGGTTTACTCTCAAGTCATAGCTGGTTTGGTTTGTCTCGTTTAAGGGTGTTTACTTGTTATTTTCTTTAGCTTTTTTGAAACCATGTTATTTTTCTGAGTTATCACAAAGTAAAAAAATATTGTCATAAAATAATTCAAATTTATTAAAAACATTTTTATATAATCAGTAATTTAAAATGTATTTATCACCGTTCACATTTTTCATTTTGCTTTCAATTACAAAAAACAAACAAACTGTATTACCGTAACATAATTTATAAGTATTATTATTATTATTATTATTATTAATAATAATAATAATATTATTCAAACATTATTATTAATATAGTTTTTTTTTCAACTGTGATACTACTTTTATTAGAGATTCGTTTTAATAAAAGTTATTTACAAGCAAATATACAGTATATACAAATAAGCCTTTTATTTATAAATTACATGTATTTATTATTTATAGATTTTACAGTTGAAGTCAGAATTATTAGCCCCTCTGAATTATTAGCCCCCCTGTATATTCCCTCCCCCCAATTTCTGTTTAAAGGAGAAACATTTCATTTTAATAACAAATTTCCAATAACTGATTTCTTTTATCTTATGCCATGATGACAGTGCATACTATTTTATTTAATATTTTTCAAGATACTAGTATTTAGCTTAAAGTACAAAGTAAAGGCTTAACTACGATAATTAGACATGTTAGGGTATTTGGGTGGGCTCAGTGGTTTGTTCTGTTGGCAACTGAAAAAATACTGCTTATGGGGGCTAATAATATTGATCTTATGTTTTTTTTTAATAAAAACTGCTTTTAATGCAGCTGAAATAAAACAAATAAGAGTTTCTCCAGAAAAAAAAAAATTATAGGAAATACTGTGAAAAATTCCTTGCTTTGTTAAACATAATTTGGGAAATATTGGAAAAATAAAAAAGAGGGGTAATAATATTGCCCTTAACTGTATATATTGCAGACCTTAGGACTCACTGTATTTAAAGTGTGAATTTTTTTTATTTTATAAGATGTAAGAAACATTTTCCTTATTATTCTTTCAGTGAGAAGCAGATATAATGCATAAAAGTATGAACTGGCTCTTTATTAGTGACACTCTTTTTCTTAAAGGAAATGCTGCTTTTACTGGAAATGATTTCTCCTGCCATTGGTTTTGTTTTGCCTATACTGTAGGGTTACAACCGGTGCTCTTCTGTAAAACCTTATTTTCATGGTTATTGACTGGTACAGTTAAGTGCATTCCTGTAATATCCTTTTTATTGTATAGCATTTCAAAATATGTGAATGCGGCTTGTTTGTGCACTGCGAAGAGCGTAAAATTGACATGGCTGAGTTTGTTTTTGAATAAATCAAAGAAGCAGATCTGTTCAATGTAGATCTATTATCATTCAGTTATATACGATCACCAGATAGGCTCCTGTATGTCAGATGTCATTTATTATGTGGTGGTTAAAGCTTGTTCTAAAAAGGTTATGTTGAAGGATATTTTCCAAAATCTAATTTGTCACTTTAACTACAGCTTGCAGTTAAACATTTATGACAATTATTCATTTGTATCCACTGAGAGACAATAACCATCCTGTATTTTAAAAGAAAAGTATTAATTTTTATATATATTTTTATTTGACAAATCCGTTTCATACTGGAAGCTAAAGTGTACTATGTAAAAAGACATCAACTACTAGTGTAGCTGTGGAAAAAGAAGGTTGAAACTGATTAAACAACATGACAATAAACAAACCCTTCTGGGAATATATGGTTTATATATTTTCTATAAGTCATCCTGGATATTCACATAAAAATATCTATTTTGCGATATCTATTTGTCATGATATCTATTTTTTTATTGCAATTTATTGTGATTAAATGATATTGTCAATTTAAGACCATTTTATGCCACTCATATAATGCTAGAATGACAATATAATATCATCACAATGTAAGTACACTCTTCCAAAGAACACATCATATTTTATTCTTAAGAATATTTAATTTAATTATAGTCATTTTAACAAATTAAACATTAGGTATTGGAATCAGAATGTGAAAACGTATATCCTAAATAATAATAATAATTAATGTTAGCAAAAATATGCAATGTAAAAAAAATCAACTAACAGAGGCTGCTGTGTCTGCTACCAGATCTATTTTTAGTTGTCAGACACCCAAATGAAAATAATACTAAAGTAATTTATAGTAAGAACTATAGTGTTTTTTTTAACCATACTGACACCTCCAACAGAGATCGAGATGTTGCACAATAAGCTAAAATTATTGCTAGAATTGTTTTTATGTATGGGTGATATATATTGTTATATATTGTTATATATATAATATCACCAAAAATGATTGAGGTCATGTGCATGTTGTGCGATAAGTCGATATATTGATTACTGTGACAGGCCTAATGCTAATTGACCTAGCCTGTGTCACTTACTATAAAAATCCTATAGAAAAAAAATATGAAATAGGATGATTTTTTCCTTGATCTGAGAAACCACGTCCAGTCACGCATTATTAACTGTGTTATTTTAAACACTCGACTGAAAAGTGAAAGTGTGCTACTGTAGTGCATTTTTGTCATTTGCATAGATTGATTGTGTTAATGTACAAAGCCCTGTAAATAGCCAGAGTTTTCAAGCAATGTTTCAGCATGTACATTCAAAAAATATATTTTTTTTGCTTGTTCAAACTGCTTGTTTTAA
Organism: Danio tinwini; assembly: GCA_903798205.1. Lineage (NCBI taxonomy): Eukaryota > Metazoa > Chordata > Actinopteri > Cypriniformes > Danionidae > Danio > Danio tinwini. The sequence continues at coordinate 13,453,634 of CAIGQZ010032312.1, forward strand.
AATTAGTTGAAACAACACAATTCTTGGGTTTTTTAGAAGACAACTTAATTTGTGGTGTTCAATCCATGTAATTTTGTAGAAAACAATTCATTTGACTTAATTGATTTGTGTTGGGACAACATGAAGGAATTCTTTTAAACCAAGCATTTTTTTTCGCCAGATTAATAAGTGAAATTGTTAATATATAAACTATTAGGCTAAGCAATTAAGTCTCCCAAGTATTTAGTGCTGTTATAAACATTACTGCAAATACAATGTAAATATTTTTTTAAAAGGCAGTCTAAATGTTTAAAAGTAGCACTGCTTGAGTGGGGTGTTTGTTAGACTGTCATGAAACATTTACACTCATGACATGACTCGTCATTAATATGAATGGAATTTTTTGCAAGCTGTCATCAAGTGTCATTTGATGAGTTATGTATTTTTAAATGAAAAAGAGAAATAGTTTGAGATGTCTTTGTTATGACAACTTGACATTTAAATACATCATAACCTGTCTTTGTCATAACAACTTGACATAGCTTATCGTTAATCTCTAATAAACATGATTGTCATGATTTTCAAAACAGCATCATTAATATTTTTTTCTTGACTGGGGTACAAATTAAATTTATCTAAATATTAATGGCACTTATAAAATTATCTGTATTATAAATGATATAAAAAAACATTTTAATATTTAATATAATGTATTTATTAGTAATACAGTATTTTTAATGAGAAATATTAATGACAAGTGCAAAAAAGTGACTATAAACATTCATGACAATTATATTGCTGTCTTGATAATCATGTTTATAACAGAGTTATGACAAGTTATGTTGTCTTGGTAATGCCAAGTAGTTGTCATGACAAAGAGAGGTTATGATGTATTTGTTTGTCAAATTGTCATAACAAAGACATCTCAAATCATTGGTTTAAAATGAACTAAGTGAATGACAATTATCATAAGCATGCATAAAAGTGTGTCATGTCATGATTATAGCGTCATGACAGACTTAGAAACACTCCCTTCAAGTAAAGTGTTACCATAATGATTTGCTTTTTTGAAGTGCCCACAATATCAATATAGCAAATTTTTATTATAATGATATATTGTGTTACTGAATTCATGATCCAGAATTCTGTTGAGGGAAAAAAAGTGCACATTGATGCTCCCTGATTTCTTACGTTGCATTGTGGGACTTTCAGGGAACTAACATTTCAGTGCACTGAAAGAATTTAGCAATTTGAGACAGTCCTCAAATCGCTGACACCCTGATCAGTGCCCTGACTACTGAATAAGGGAGCTGATTAAGATGCAACCCTTAGTCTTTGCTCATCAGTATGCATCAACGGGTTCAAAAAGTCAAAAATGATGCTCCTCGACTCTGTTTGCAGTTTAACAGCCTTTAAAGTGAGGTGTGCAGTAAGTGGTAGTGACTTATGATGTCCTTTGCTGATAGTGTCAGTACGCTGTAGTCATTATCTCTATAGTCATCATGTGGATTTGCCCTTCAGGGGAAAACCCAACCTCGTTAAACTTTTATCAAGCTGTCTACATTAACATCCTATAAACGGCAATAAAGCATTTTGATAGTTTAATATTGAACTGTCCTTGTGCTCTATTGCAGTTTTAGTATTTGTGATTGTGTAGTGAGATTAATAAAGAGGATGACATACTGTTGCTGTTTGCATGCACAGATTGGTTGCGAATATGAAAGGGGAACTGAAGCAATCTTCAGAGAGTCATTTTAGGGTTAGTTAAGCTATTGTATTTGCTTTGGTTGTGGTTAAATTAAATGCCATAGCATATGATTTGCCAACAGCCTGCATTTTTTGACCTATGTGTTAGGACTATATGATATTGTAAAAAAAATTTAATATTTTCTTTTTCTGCGATACATATGGAGAATACATATTTGACCAGATGACATAAAACACAAATATAATTATTCTTTACTTAAGTTACAAACATAAATTTATGTGTCTGAATGCTTTAAACTGGCTTACATTTACGCATTTAAATTATACAATTTCTGGTAAATCTGTAGAATTACTGCAAAAGTTTATCATAAATCAGATGTTATTTCAACTGTAGGCCTGGTCAACAATAATCCTGGCTCCACGTTGCAGATGTAACGATTGCAGATGCACACACTGCGATATTGATGCTAAAACAATATATTGTGCTGCCTGAATGAATCAATACACTGTTTTTATAAATATAAAATCCAATCAAGACATAAGAATGATAATTTGTAATGGCTTTATGGTCAGGTATGTTTTTAATACAGAATATTATTTGATTAATTTGAATTAATTGATTGTATTTAATTTTATAATTTAGTTTATTACGGTGTAAACCTTGGGTCACAATTATTTTTAATTTTTTACCACAGAGATAAACTATGTTGTATATAGATATTCATAAAGAAAACACTCTAAATCTTAGTTATATTTCAAAACAGATTTCTTTTTTAAAAACATGAATGTAAACCGAAAATAGATAGCACTAATGTTTTAAGTTAAGTTTTTCTGTGTAACTTAAAGGGATAGTTCACCCCAAAATAAAAATTCTGTCCCAAAGTAAAAATTATTTACTCACCGTACTTTTTCAAGACCTATTTCACTTTTTTTCTGTTGAACACAAAAGAAGATATTTTAAAGAATGCTGGTTGCTTTTAAGGCTGATTTATACTGAGTGGCAACTGTGACATCAACTGCTACAGGTTCGCTTTGGGTGCACGCGACATGATTTCGGCTGGTGGAGCGCACAATTTTTTCAACACTCAAGTGAACAGTTTGTGCAGTTTGTGTCGTTTCATTTGAGTCGAATATGAATTACTTTGAACTTTGAAGAGATTTTGTCTGAAACGGCTATGCCTGTACAGACATCTTTATGATCCGTCCATGCGTGATCATAGGGATAACCAGATGACCAATAATTCTTGGTTAAAATTGCAACAGCAGTGGAAAAGGAGGAAAGTTTTTGTTTTAAGTTTAGAAAAACTTGAGGGATAAGTTTGTTATAACCAAAAAAAAAAGCCATGGCAAAAGTGGAGACCCATGTGGTTTTAATACACAATAGGGTATATGCACAGCTAGTGTTTATTCCCATGCTGATAAACTTCCGGTGAACGGTTACTGACTTTAAAAAATTTTTTTTTACGATTCCTATTACAGCATCAATGTTGTAATGTAATTAAAATATAATCAGTTAAATGGACTTCAACATTCATTTAGTTGTTCAAGGGTAAAAATGGGATAAATAGCTGTTTACACGCATGTGCCCGACAGGATTATCAGGCTAGCGCAAAAGCTCCATTTAATATACTTGGGTAAAATAAATGTTCATATTTTAAAGACATGGTGTGGAAAAAAATTATTTTAATGCAGTGCTTCTTGTACAATTTAAGACCCACTTTATATTGTATATCAATCAGGCAGTGAAGAGCGTTATTTTTTAAAGAAAACAGACCTTTATTGTACCGATTTTGTAACTGCATACAGTTCACTGGAATCGCTTGACCCAGGTTATGAAAAATTAAAAGTCCTTCCGCATACTTTTGCACATACCCTTCTACAGAATGTTTTTCCACCATTCATGGGTTTTTCACTAATGTGTATATTACAATTTTGAATTTAAAACAATTGAATAGTTACAAAACTAAATTGAAGTAACAAAATATTATTTTGAAAACTGGAAGAAAATATTTGAACCTATAGGTTTACAATATACTGATGTCCTGTTTTTCTAGGTTTTATTGGTGATAATGGTCAGGAGTTTTGGACCATTATTGCCTTTTTAGCATATACATAGAAGACACAAACTGTCCAGACAGTAATGTGTGAATTGTGCAGTGGGCTAAAAAAAAAAAAAAAACTATCAGTATTTTTAGGAAATACTTTTTTTGCTTTTATTCTTTCTGTAATAAAAATAATATATATTTGTAGAGCAAACCATGTTCTGTTGTCATTTAATATTTGAATAAACTTAAAACTGTCCAAAATATGAACAAAAGCAAGTGATACATCAAAGTTTGATTTTGAAAAAAAAATATGGTTATAAAAATCTTTATAATCATTAAAATAATTTTTAAAAAGTAATAAAAATAATAAGTTTAAAAATCTTGAACGATTTTAATGATATGACGTAGTTCTGGAAACTTCCTACTTCTATGTTTATCCGTCTGATTTTACAGTCACTTTTGACTGATTTTACAGTTTCTTTTGACTGTCTCCTGTTGTTTTAAAGAATTTTACAAAGGTGAACGAATGCTTCAAGCATAAAAGCCTCTTTCATTGCACACGCAGTCAGTTGAGGTCTGCGACATGGCGCCAGGCAAAACAATAAAGCAGCCCTTACTCATTGACTTGTGTAATATATCTGTTTCCTTTTATGGAAGTCGATGGATCACAGGAACCAGTATTTTTCAAAATATCTTCTTTTGTGTTCAACAAACTACATAAGGGAAAATAAAAGACTTTATTTTATTTTTGGGTGAAGTTTCTCTTTAAGGCTAGTGCAATAATGATTTGGAGGATCATTATTTTAACCCAGTTGAAACAGTGAGAAAAACAGTTATAATTGCAGCATAAATCTATTAATCTATCTACCAACATTAGAAGTTTTAAAACTTTGCAGCATTGTGAATCAGTCATAAAATCGTTGAGAACTATAAAGAGAATATATGAGAACATTGAGCATTGCAGATAATTCAAAAGATAAGCCGAGGTTTTTTGTTCATGTGAATTTTCTTTTTTTTTTTTTTTCTATTTGCAGAGGAAGAATATAAAAGACTGAGTGAAGCTTTAGCAGATGAAGGCACCTACAATGCCGTGGCCTTCCGTTACAGCGCAGACTACTACGATCCCTCCCAGCCCACTGAAGAAGACGAGGCCAGCAAAGAAGCAGGTGGGATCCTTACAAGAAACCACACAACTTCAAAAAAACACACACTCACTTTGAACTGCTGCTCGCGAGTCAGCCTGAGGAGATTCTCTTTCTGAGACTAGTTTCTGTTCTCCTCAGACAGACTTTAGCCTACGAACTTCAAAATGCTCTGGGATGAAACGAGGCTATTTCCCTTAGGTCAAATAAGTATCGTTTTTAAGCCTCAAGGCACTGAAAATCTTAAAGTTTGTTGAAGTGTGAGCGAGCCAGGCTGTGGTTATGCTGAGACTGCTAATGACCAGCAAGGTCCGGCGGTTCACCACTGAAGGCTTGTAGCAAAAACATTGCACTCTATGGCTGATTGCTTTATAAACACGAGAGCCTGGAATTAGTTTGAGTCCTCAGAGCTTGTCTTGAGTGGAAATACAGTGACAAATGAGTTTCTAAAATGAACAGTAATCATTCTTTATGCTTTTGTGCCTCTCATTCAATCCTGCTCGCACCAGCACTCTATAGAGAACAAGACATTTGGCCCATGGCGAACAGTCCTTATCCACTGACTTACTACACTCACACACACAGTCATCTAGTGTCATTGATGTCTCTTACCATGACTGTGATGAACTGGAATCCAGACAGCTTTTATTCACTCAATAGAAGATCATTCACATTCATCAGCCTCAAACGGCACAACAGTCTTTTCACTGAACATCTGAAATTGCTCATGAAATTGAAAGTACTTTCTCAATTTGCTAAGCTTTAATCTGATTGGCTTACTGTATACAATACACTGGAAAAAGTCATTCTTTCTAATGTTCCACTTTGCAGCTACAAGAAGCTCATGAAGTTTATAAAATGTTTAGATATAATTAAAATGCATTTGCTAAGGATTTCTTGACATTAGGGGATTTGAACACCCAGGTGTAGGCTTTTGAAGATGGTATAATTAGCTGATTTGTCAGTTTAATGGAATTTAATCTTTCAAACAACTTTAAACAAATTTCAAACAAATTTGATCTTTCTTTTTAAACGTTTAACATCACAACATTTAACTATAAAAAAGCAATCCCATCAAATAAATTTACCTCTGAACTACCTCTGAAATCAGTCCTAGAGCGTTTTAGACCCTATTTACATCTGTTTTCAATGTCATCTGCTTGTGGACGGATTGATTAAAAAAAATGCCTCTTAAAGGGCCATGAACCCCCCCTTTCAGTTCAAGTCTACCTCAGAAGTCAGAATTAAAAAAAAAAAATGCTTCATGATGGGCGTGGAGCACTGTGAGCAGAGGGAGGGATTGGGTGTGGCCGGCAGAGCAGGGGAAAAAGAGGGGAGTGAACAACTTTTGTCAGATGGCTCACAAAATGAGACACAAACCATGAGGAGACGCAATATTTTATAGTTTACAAAGTTAAAATGCAAAGAAATAAACAGTCATTTAATGCCCTGCTACATATGTTATTCAGAATTTTTTATAAACATAACCACAATTTGTTATATCATAAAGATGACCATGTAAACACTATAAATAAGGAGGATGCTCTCCTGAATCCCCTGGTCTGAATGCAGACACAGTGGATACAGGGCTCGAAATTGCTACCATTTTGGTCGCATATGTGCCTGAAATTTTATCTATGCAACCTCATAATATATTTGGGAGCATTTGTGCGACTGCATATAATGGTTGTAGTGTGTTTTGTTTCGATTTTATTCTAAAAACGTGCTGAATCTGACTTTTCTGTCGCTATATTGGTTCATATTAGCTGTCAGAAAAAAGGGAGCTTTTAAGGGCGCCAGCCGAGATTAATCGACTGATTTCGGAGAAGATGCCCGAATCTCGATGCGTTGCATTCACTGCGTGTTCAGTGCAAATGTCCGCTAAATGTAAAATCCAACACTGTACACATCATCGCTAAAGAAGCTCGCCTTCACAAAGTTTAAACTGAATTTGGGGCTCATAACAAAGAACGGTATTTGTGCCACTGGTCATCTTGAGAATCCTGCTCTGCCTGCTCTTATATTTGGTCAGCTGACTCGCCTACTTTTCCACAAACACAAAAAAATTTAAATCACAGCAAAACATAACGAGTGCATTTACAATGACACAAACCGAAACCAAAACTTTTAAAGAGTGGTAGAAGTAAGACTTTTCTTACTTTCTTTGGTCCATTCTTTCTTGAGATGTATATTATTTTTTTATTTACTGATTTGCAGCTTTCAGCATTGGATTGAATAATTTATTATAATCTTACGTTTGTTTTGTTGCTGAAATATTTATTAAATTGACATACATATAAAAACAATAGTTCAAAATAAATATTACTTACTGCAATGCTTCATTTTTGTTTGATGTAAACCATAAATTTATTTTTCATAAAGTAACAGCAGGACCTTTTACAGTACATAACTCGCATTCAAGCACATTCAGGGCAGCATGATAATGACAAATGTAATTCATTGTAAGTATTATTGACATCATCATTAATAATATTTTATAATTATTAGACATTCATTTCGGAATTATTGCACAGATATCAATAATTCATCACAGCATTAGTTAGTTGTTTCTGTTTTTTGTTAGTCCTGATTGATGTTGTTTTTAAATACAATAAATCCTTAATATACAATTTGCTGTGGTGCTCATTAATTTTTGGTGGGTGCTCCTAAATTTTTTCTGGTGCTCCTAAATTTTTGAAGTTAGGAGCACTGGTGCTACCAAGTAAAAAAAGTTAATTTCGAGCCCTGGGATAGCAGTGCAGCATGTCTCTTGCCCTGTCTATTCCAACCATTAACCCTGCCGGTAATCTGAAGGATTTTAAACATATGGCGAACACAGTAGCACAGACATAGGTGATGTGTTTGAATGGTAACAAACTCAACTTATAAAAGACAAAGTTCGCCATTCTCCAATTCTCGTACAGCTCTCTCGACAAAAATGCTTGCTGCAAACCAAACGATTTGCTGTATCGGCTCTGACAGCATCGTGGGAAAAAAACATGCAACAAACCCCTTGAATCATTGAAACAAACGCATAACGTTATGACCCTTCATGAATGGCTAAATACTGCTTGCAGTACATGGATGTGGTCATTGGGTCTTACAGCTTGGCAGGTCTGCCTTGCCTTCGTGCTTGCACATGCTCTTATGAATAATTAAGCAGCAGGGTCTTCTCATAGGATAAGAAAACTCAGCTATGAAAAATAATGAGAAACTGACGCGTCATCACTCCACTAGCAGATTCGTGTTACATCACTAATTTAGATCCCGGAGGTTGAATTCAGCTGCCAAAAGCTCAAAATTATCCAGTTTTGCCCATGATTAAAGCTAACAGTTCCTAACTTTGTTAACTGAACTTTAAAGATCACGTAAAATCAAAATAGGCACAATGTAATTGCTCCCTTTGAGCTGAACAATTAAATAAATAAATGCTAAATTAATCCACAGGGAACATATTATAATCCCTGGTAATCAAAATCTTAAATGGCATTTCTTTCACACATAAATTCTGCAAGCATTTACTAGTTCACAACTCTAAATACCTTGCACATAGTAGATGCCGTTTTGAGCATTTATACTTCTGTTGGATTGGCAATAATACTTTCGAAACATGGAAAGCATGCAGTCACTTTGGTATGCTATAAGTCCCAAATAGCAAATGTACCTATGCACTTACACACTCAACAGCATAGTATATGTATGTAGTGTCGTCCCAAATGGAACACTAATGTATTTTTTTTTACTAAACAGAAATTCAAACCGTTTCCCTGATGCCGTTTGACGGTTGCCAAATTAGTGAAACAAATGACCAAAGTACCAAATAATACCTACCATGAGTATAACCACATTCACCATCGGGAGGCGGTATAATCATTTTTGTAGGAGAATTTTGTTATCCAAGTTATCCAACATGAGCACCTGACAGCTCTTCCCCTTCTGCTATTTGAGCAAAGCAGTGGCTATTGAGTGTATGAAGTGTTCAACAGTCCACACTTCATTTTACTGGTTAAATAAGTGCATCATTCAGGTATTTAAAGTGCACTTATTATTTTTAGTTTTCAGTGTGAATGCACTATTTATACTACAAAATGGCATAGAATAGTGCATCAGTATGCGATTTGAGACTCACCTATTGTTCCACTCTTGTCGAGTGTGTTTGTTTTAGATTTGCACAGAAAATGCTTATGACGCTACTAGGCATAGGCTGGTATAAGATTCTGATGTTATGTTGACTGTGTTGTGATTACTGCTCTAAAATATGATCTTTTGAAATGTCTGGGCAAAAAAGCACAACTTTTTTTTTCCCCATTGGACACAATACATTTAAAATAATTTGGTTCAGAAATCGTAGGAACGGTATAACAGAAAAATGTAGCAGTTTTAAAGCCTTGACTTTTCCAAACCACCGTAAACCTTGAACCCACTTATCGTCCCATGCCTAAATGCTACTGTGGAAAGTATCTCAAACTCACACTTATTCAGGGAAGAAAGAATGGGATTAACTTTGAACAACTCTAATCATAGAATAAACACAAAACAAAAGTATCCATCTGGAGCTCCTCTACAGGAATCGTCACTTGTTAAACACCTGGGCCACCAGCCTCGATTTGCTCCCAGTTCTCTCGGCAACACTCGTCACCTCTACCTGGCTGACCAATCACAGATCTTTTGGTCCATATGGTTGTGACGTGTTGTCTCCTCAGGGTATAGCAAAAGGTATATGTGCCTTTTTAAAGGCTACGACCTAACCAGTGCACTTGATGCAGAAGCACCGATTGGCCTTAAACCCATAATTTTATAAGATTAAGAGTTAGGATAATTAGATTAACAAGAGTTTTGTTCTTCTGCTTAACATAAAATAATATTTTTAAAAAATTGTTTTTACCCAGTCAGCGAATTTTAATCACTGTATTTTTCCCATGGAAGTCAATGGTTACCATGAAATGTTTGGTTACCAGCAATTTTCGAAATTTCGGGTGAGTAAATGATGTAATGATTTAAAGAATATGAAATAGCCTGAAAATTATTTTGGTTAAAAAGAAATGGTTTGCAGATTAACTAGCAGATCTGGATATTTAACTATATTTGCTGAATCATATCTGGGAAATATTGTATGCATTACTTTTGGATTTACAGAAAATCTAATTTTAGCTAGTTTTCCAGTGTTTTCTGTATAGCTTACCTTGTTTCGATGTCAATCCATTATGGATGCTGCACGACATTGGAAAAAACTGACATTGCAATATTTTGTTTTTCTGCAGTTTAAATTGCGATATGAATAGCATTTCACAGTATGACTATACCTCTATTTGAAAACCGTTCATAGGTTTATATTGATTGTGATGATTTTGTAAAGGAGTGAATCTGCATAAAATATAATAAACGTATAGCATAATGAGCATAGTCTTCATTGTAGAAATAATTAAATGCAATTATTCTTTGCTATAGCAACAGCTTTTATCGTTTCTATTGTCCAAATGGATTAAATTCACTTGAACTCTTACATAGTCACATGCAGGTCTAAGAAAACTGGTGTTTTCTGGTTAATTACAGTCCCAAATCAACATTGCAGATCCTACGATGTGACTATTGCAAATTCACACATTGCGTTATCAATGCTGAAACGATATATTGTGCCCTATAGTTTATTATTATTCTATAATCTAAACAATAAAAAAACTACAAACAGTGCTTGATTGGTGGTATGTCTTTTGTAACCATTAACACACACACACACACACACACACACACACACACACACAAAATTAAATTAGACTTGTAATGAACTGTATCTTTGGCTCTAATGCACCAGCAATGTGTTTCCATCTCCAGCCTCTATTTCCCATCACACAGAGTTCAACATCAAATTTTAATGTTTTTTTTTTAACCTGTCCTGGCCAATTTGTGGAGGCAGAGGTTGGAAGAGTGCATGGAGGACAAGTGGTAAGCAAAGCTGATGGGGCTTGCTGTGTCTCTGAAAGTTTGAGTAATTCAAAATGATACTTAAAGTGGCGTTCTTCTAAAGTGCCTTTAGATAAAGAAACTTCATGGTTGTATCTCTCTCTCTTTCTCCATGTGTGTTTTCTTTCATTCTTTGTGCTTTATGGCTTGTCGATCTGATTTTGTCTGTTCTTTTGTTTTTTTCCCACCTTTGACCCTCTTCTTAGATCAAGAGCAGCTGGAGGAAGAGAGTGAAGAGCCGTTTGTGGCTCCTCCTGGCCTTCTTATCCCTCCGGATGTTGAGCTGGTGAGTATTATGAAGTATACTCATTTTGTACAGTTGTGTACAATATTAAAAATCTGTTTAAGGCCAGTAAGATGTTATGGCTGCTTAATTTGTCATGAAATGAAAATTTTACTTTGTTAGTGCCCATTGCCATTGTTGAGGTCAACAATGTATTTGTGAAATAAGCAAGTGAAAACACAGAGAAAAAAGTATAGTTTTTGTCTTCAGTCAAAATCTAAAAATTTGCTTTTGCTCTGGAATGTCATTTGAGTTTCATGACTTAAGTAAAATATTTTTAACGGTTTAATTTCAAACAATAGTTTGCAAAAGCGCTGACCTCGATTTTTCTATTTTATTTCAGTTGAAAGTTGGTCACAATAATAAAGTACAGTTGGTAGAAACTTCCAGTTCATTCAGACTTTATTTGATAAAAAGCTGATGGCTTATATATTAGTATGTGTGAACAAATTAAAATGTAACACTAAAGACTTAAATCACATTTGAATTATAATTTTAAAAGAAAAGAAAAGAAAATGTCCACTTAATATAGGGTTATTTATTGTAACACATACCAAGAAAACATGACGGGCAAATTTTGAACAACAATTACGTGATGATATACCGTAAAAAAAAACAAAAAAAAACTCTAAAAATACAATTAAATTGTATTAAATGTTTATTCATTGCTATCCTTTAAACCACTATATGTTTTACCCATCATTAGGCCCACACGGAATCTGCACGCATAGAAATCCACAGATTTCCACACATCATTGAGTCTATTTATTTACTTGTGTAAATGTGTGTAAATTAATATTTATTCATTTTTTAAATTAATTTCAGTAATAATATTGACAATATGAAAGTGTTCATTTGATTTATTTACAATACTTTTTACAATATTTTCTGTCTTTTAGTAGATGTTATATGAAAGACTTTGTTTACCAAATAAGTGGACCTAGATGGATTGTAAACATTAAATAAAAGTTAAAAAGCTATTATTTTTTATTTCATAGATTAAGTTTTTAGTTTTGATACTCCCAAAATAATTCTGCATAAATCTGCAGATTTTTCACAAAATTTTCAGCAGAAATAGCAAAAAATGTCCGCAGATTCTGTCAGGTCCTACCCATCAAGTATACTTATATACGTACATATATACGTACTACATGTAGTAATGAAGGGACATTATTTTACAAAAATGCAACATTTTTTTTCACCCTTTATCGGAATTAAATTTACTTTTCAAATTGTTTCTGTAAGTTTCATTTCAGTGCAATTTTATGTACGGAATACATATATTCATAAAGGCGGCCACACTAAAGCTCCAAAAAATACAGATTTATTAAATTAAAATGGCTACTACAAGTTGTGTAATGTTTTAAGCACACTGGCTCTTCATCAGGCCGGATCAGGTCTTTAAAGATTAATTCAGTAAAATAAGTTATTTTTAAATAGAAAAAAATCATAAATTTCACAATTTAATTAATACATCAAGTCACGATTATAACGTACAGCATAAAAATGCATATTCATTCATTCATTTTTTTTTGGCTTAGTCCCTTTATTAATCTGGGGTCGCCACAGCGAAATGAACCGCCAACTTATCCAGCACGTTTTACGCAGCGGATGCCCTTCCAGCTGCAACTCATCTCTGGAAAACATCCAGAAAATCCATATTAATTTTTATAATTGCTAAAGAATACATATAACAGTGTAATTTAATTATTGTTATGGTATTTTTATAAAGATTAAATTTAAGTGAGACTATAAATATTTTGAAATGAGTATGTGCTGTAAAAGGTCTACAATCCAGATCAATGATTACCAAATATGTTCAGATAATCACGATGAATACAATATATTGTCCATACCTACTTGTAATGTAATGTGTATTTATATAGCACATTTATTGTGTATGGCCATACACCCAAAGCGCTTCACAATCATGAGGGGGGAGTCTCTCCACACCACCACCAGTGTGCAACATCCACTTGAATGATGCGACGGCAGCCACAGGACAACGGCGCCAGTGCGCTTACCACACACCAGCTATAGGTGGAGCGGAAAGACAGTGATAGAGCCAATTTGGTGAATGGGGATGATTAGGAGGCCATGATCGTAAGGGCCGAGAGGGAATTAAGCCAGGACACCGGGGTTACACCCCTACTCTTTACAAGAAGTGCCATGGGATTTTTTATGACCACAAAGAGTCAGGACCACGGTTTAACGTCTCATCCGAAAGACGGCACCCACTGACAGTGTAGTGTCCCCTTCACTTTCACTAGGGTATTAGGACTCACACAGACCGCAGGTTGAGCGCCCCCTGCTGGCCTCTTTAACACCACTTCCGACAGCAACCTAGTTTTCCCATGTGGTCTCCCATCCAGGTACTGACCAGGCTCAGCCCTGCTTAGCTTCAGTGAGTAACTGGTCATGGGCTGCAGGGTGATGTGGCTGTAACTTGCATTCCCCTGCGTGTTATAATTAAATATGTACTTGATTTGTTTTTTTATTGTTGGCTGTCTGATAATTTAAACCTCAATTTTGTAGATTTGCACTCTTTAAGAGGCCATTTCTGACTGTGTGGCAGATAAAGATTATTCTCTGTTCTTCTCCATTCAGAAGAGTTTGATTGTAAGCTATAAAGGAATACCTTTTTATAAGCCGTGTGCACAGTGGGTTGCTAACGTCAATCTGTACAAACCAGACACAGGCTTTTATCTCTGCAGGATCCCTCATTTGGAAGCCACATACAATCACTTATGATTTCTTTTTTTACTGTGCCTGTAGCTGAAAGCAAGTTGATCCCACCAAGTTATACTTCTCTAAAAGCTCAGGAGTCTCCATGTCCCTCATTTATCCTCTTAAACCAGGGATTTGTCAGCACTTTACCCACTAAGGCCTTACTTGAAACATGGCAACACAAATGCTTCCCCATCCAGTGTTGCAACAACATACCACAATCTGGCTATTTTATGTTGATGGGAGACGTGTTCGTTTTAAGGTTGAAGGATTAGTTGAAACCTTCAGCTTCTCAGGCTTGAAAACCCCAATTAGTTTCAAGTCTGCGAGGTGCTTTGAAGGAGCATTGTGAATTATTAATCCTCAGCTGCTCTGATTACCTAGCTTATTGTACAGCACATAGCTCGAAGCTACAAAAGATCTGATTTTGAAGACAAACATTGGGTTATCTTCGAATTAGCAAGTCATGATTTCTATCTCTTGGTCTCTGGGGCTTTGGAAACAATACAATCTCTGTTTACCTGGACACCGGAGCTCAAGTGTAGGCCTACGAAAAGTTCTTCTCTCATGCAGTATTCATACTTTCCTCCAATGAAGGATATGTGTCATTTTCACATCCGTAACACGAATCAAAGCATTTGTCATTCAAAATACTGCGTCGTCATAAATCAGCTCAGCGCATGAATGTGATTTTGTCTGCAGCTTGAAAGATTTGTGACACATTTAAATCTGCATGTGTTGCAGGAAAGGAATTAATGACGTCCCCGGTTAGATTCATGAAGCGCCCCTCGCACATAAATTGCTTGTGTGTAAACCGCAGTAGCTAGAAATCGCCTGAAGACATTGATGATAAATGTTCTATACTAGTTTTTCCCCTATGCAAATTTTCTAATTAATCTTTATTTATTTTAAATGCCCTGTTGTCTTAGAAGCCATTTCGGGGTGTCAGTCTTGTTTACTCCATTCCTTTGCCATCTATTTCAGCCTGCGACCACCAAGACTCATGCTATTATCGAGCGCACCGCCAACTTTGTATGCAAGCAGGGGGCCCAATTTGAGATTGTGCTGAAGGCAAAGCAGGCTGGAAACTCCCAGTTTGATTTCCTGCGGTTCGACCACTACCTGAACCCTTACTACAAGCACATTCTACGAGCTATGAAGGAAGGGAGATACACGCCGGCTTCAGAGGGCAAGCAGGACCAGCAACAGGGTATGTTTTGCATGTGGTACAGTTCATTACAGGGGTTGGCATCTTATGGCAGACCTCTCAATTATTTACATGCAAGCAGTAGAGAAAGTATTTAATTGATAGTTTTCAGTCACATGAACTGTTCGGAGATCTGGCGGGCAAAAAAACAATGGACTGTAATAGCAGCTACACTGGGATCTCCATATATCATCCACTGCACCATCCTCTTGTATTTCTATCTGTTTCAAGCTATGAATATTTAGATCACATAAAAATGGAACAAAACAGATATATGATCACAAAATGTAAATTGTGTGCTCTTGTGATCCATGTACTGCACCCAGAGCTATTTTTCAGTCATTTAAAATCATCATGTCAGAGCTCCAAAATGGTGATGTTTACGTCCATTATGTGAATATTCTTCAGCAATTCAGTCACTGGTGACTACATTATAGCACATAAGTGTCTGCTTTTAAATTATTTATTTATTTATTTATTTTTTTGCTTTAATATTTGCTAGTAGGGAAAATCTGTTCATGCACTTCTGCTATTTGTACTTTTTAGATTTTAATTAATACTTTAATTTCACTTAACCTGCAAATAAAAATAGAAACTGTATAAAAAGCACACAAACGTACAGACAGTTATAGGTACTAAATATTGTTATGGGTCAATTATGCTACCATTCTGCACAACTTGGTGTTGTCAAGAGTATTGAGTTCAGTACCAATTCCCGCTAAAATTTGAGCACTGTTGAGCACGTTCCTAAACCCCACTGATTGGCCATTGTGTGACTGTGATTGGACGTGAAGGGCATCAGTTCACCGCTGTTCACGGAGAGCAAACACTGATACACAGACACTGGAGCATTTCTAAGTCACGTCCATCAGCTGGTCTGTCTATGTACTGACACACGAGCGATCTGCTGAGTGATCGGCTTTGAAATGCTCCAGTGTTTCTGTATCTGTATTTTCACGGTCATGATCAATCATAGTAATTTCTGTTGACAACAACGCTCAAATGTTAGTGGGAAACGGATATTTTTAAAATATCTGTACTGATTGGAACAGAAATTCCAGTATCGTGACAACACTAGCACAAATCCCTCAATGTCTCTTTTTATGCTGTTCTTTTAATGATGGAATTCTGTAGAAACACAGGCCAGGAATGTCTCCTCGTTAGTAAGTAATGCTATATTGTGTTGCACAACAATTATAATTTTTTGGGGGTTAAAGAAATTACGTCGCCTTTGACTTGGCGGTCAGCAGAAGAAATTAATGTTTTGTAAGGGGGCGTTCTAATGCTGTGGCGTCATGTTAAACCTTTCAATAGGGCTGAACAATTTATCGAAATAAAATTGCAAATGAGATTAAGCACAGCTGTGATTGTCATGCACATCTTGTCAGTGAAGCACTATTGTGTGATCAGCAGTAAATCTCAGATCAAAGGCCACTCTAACTGAAACTCTAAACACCTATAAGAAAATCCCCATAGCGTTTTATTATAAACAGTAGGGTTTATCGTAATCTAAAATTCACTTATGTGTCACTTCATGTTTATCTCCATGTCAATATTGTCAGATAAAAACTTTTTCAATTTTAAATCAGATTTTTGTCTACCTTCGGCTGTACTAATGCCCTGTGCAGTAAATGCTGCTCAATCTGAAAGCACATGCTGGAAGTTTAGTAAAACTGGCTTTACTGACAAAATGAGCATGAAAATCATGTTTGAATGATCTCCCAACACTAAGATTTAGCTTATGTCAAGTCCTTGAACATGCATACCAATGTTCGTTGTGTGGTGATTATTCATCATTGTCACACAGCCTCTTAAAGGCTATAAATACTGTTTAAATGTGAGAATTAGCCTCCTCTGATTTGTATTGTTTTTTTCGAATTGTAGTAATTTACTCACTTAAAGAACACACTTTTCAAGATTCAGTTATTAGATAAAATCATTTTATACTGTGTAACTTCAAAATTAACTACAAGTAAAAAATGTTTTGTAGTGCAGGGGATGCATTAAACAAAAAGTGGAGCTGAAAAATGTTTTAGTATGCATTGAAATGATTAAGTTGTTTTAAAACAAAATAATGTTTTCAGATTCAGAATATAGCTTTTTTTTGTTTAAAATAAAAGTTAAAATATTTTTATGCTCATTTTTAGAGAATGAATTCATTTACAAGCGTCAAATTCATTTGTTTTTTGAATAACAACCAGATCTTATACACTTTTCTTAACAATCTTCATTTTTAAAACAGAATCCAAATCAGATGAATCAGATGACGATGACGATGGGGATGGAAACTACCTGCACCCGAGTCTGTTTGCACCCAAAAAGTGCTCTCGTCTGGAGGAAATAATAAAGGTATGGTTTCAAACATTCGCCATATGATGACATACCTTGTGTCTTGGATAAAATGCTTAATCACTATATGTTCATTAAGCGAAAAGACTGACTTGTTATTTTACAACCCGTTATGCACTGCACACTAAGCTCTTAAAAAAAGGTTATTACCATTAATTTCGAATGCAATTGATAAGTGTTCAAAGCCATACATTTATGTCAAATTGCTCTTAAGTTGTTTTATTCCTTGGCAGAACTGGGCCTGATATGAAAGCATCTGACATCAAAGTGTTCTCTCTTTTTTTCTATATTTGTTCAAATAAGGAAATGAAGTTCTCATCATAGCTTTGATTTCTTCATCTAATATTCTGTATGTTTAAACTGATTTGCTCTGTCATTTTTTTAAAGAGAGTGTCACAGAGAGGCAACAGAGATAAAAGCTTGAAAAATAAACTAATGTTATCTGATTTGGTTTCCTAATAGAAATCTTCAGCTTTCGGCTTGATGGTAGAAAGTTTGATTTTCAATCATAAACTTTAAACTTTATTTATTTATTTACTTATTTATTTTTATTTTGCCAATGCCAGTGTAATTATTTAAAGGAGTATGTAGCTTGTGGTTGTTACAGTAAGTTTTAAACTAAGTGTTTTGATGGTAAGAGATTACGTGTTTTAACATTCATCCCAGGTTTTAGGATCTCTCTGTGTGATAATGTATCGTGTATCATGATATGGTGAATTGATAACCTAATAATAGCTCAGGAAACCAGTCCTGCATTCTTAAATGATGGAAGCAGGTTTAACAGGTTTGCATAGCACGTTAAGATAATCTGAAAGAATTTGAAAGATTGGTTTACATTTACGCTTACTACAGTATGCCAGAATTTTTGAATATTTTAATGTTAATTCTATTCAAACTATCTTTTTATTAAAATGCAAAAAAAATGTGACATTATAATACTCTTTGTTTTTCTTTTAAAGGAAAAACAGCAACAGCAACAATGCAAAACAAAAAACAGAAGATAGAAAGGAAAACGAAAGAAAAAAAAAGAACCGGTTGTTTTAGTTAGTAAAAGGTTATTCCATATAGTAAAACATTAGGAAGAAATACTTGAAAATATGTATCATTTGTGAAATATTATCATTTGGCAGGGTGTTTAATATGTTTATTTACACAGGTGTATATATTTTTTGTGCTGGGCTAATATTAATCGTGATTAATCTCATCCAAAATAAAAGTTGTTTTGATATGTAAAAAGTAATATCATGTGAAACACACATAATATATGTGTTTGTATTATATATATTTATGTTTTACACGTGCATACAAAGCAAACTATACAAAACAACGGTTGCATAAACATTTTTATATAGTTTGTATCATATACATATATATTTTTAATCTAAATATAAATAAACATTTTCTCAAATATATGCATGCATGTGTGTATTTATGCATGCATAATAAATATACACAGTACACATAAATTCATTCATTCATTTTCTTTTGGCTTAGTCCCTTTAATCATCAGGGGTCACCACAGTGGAATGTACCGCCAACTTATCCAGCATATGTTTTACGCAGCGGATGCCTATTAGCTGCAACCCAGTACTGGGAAACACCCATACACTCCATGGTTTCCGCTACATTCATTCTTCCATGGCAGGGCGCCACACCAAAATTCATCACACCACAGCTACATTACAGCTTCTCATTCAAAACATTCAATCATTGTTTTTTTTTAATAGCGGGTTATAATCGTACCAAAACATATTTAAAGGTAAGTGAATTATAAAAGCGCAAACTTTTCGGTAATCGCAGTAGTACTGTGCATTATTTGTTCAACCCTTTAAGGCAGGGGTGTCCAAACTCGGCCTAGGAGCGCCAGTGTCCTGCACAGCTCCAACTTCCTTTAACACACCTGCCTAGAAGTTTCTAGTATACCTAGAAAGAGCTTGATTAGCTGGTTCAGGTGTGTTTAATTGAGGTTGGAGCCAAAATATGCATGACACCAGCCCTCCAGGACTGAGTTTGGACACTCCTGCTTTAAAGTGACATACTGACTGACAGACTGACAGCTGCGTGATGCCAGCAAACATGACGTAGCTTTCAGTTAAGATGAACACAGTTTCCATAATTATATTTTATAGATAAAGGTCTATGGCTCTTCATACAATGACTTCATCTAGCTGGAGTTTATAGCCGTTTCATTTTACTTCATTAATGCCACATTAATGCCGCTCCGTAGGTCTATTGGAGTTATTCATAAATATTCCTAGCATATGATTGTTGGAAACATACTTGTTACATAAACGCACAAAGTCGCACTACAGCAGCATTTATTTGAAAGTGCACAAGAAAATCTGCACTTGAGCAGTGTTTTGTGCACGAACAGAGGAAATCGGTGCACAAGCGAAGAGATTTGCATGCTCGTATTACATAATTGCGATTTCTACTTGTAATACTGCGCTCACGACATTTGTTTTTGAAATAACGCCGTAGGTAGTTGGTAGATCTGTGTAAAAGCCCTGCCGCCACAGCTGGAAAAAATCCTAGAGGAAACACTGCACTCTCACATGAACACACAGTACGGCCAATTTTTAATTTATTCAATTCACCTGTACCGCATGTCTTTGAACTGTGGGGGAAACAAGAGCACCCGGAGGAAACGTATGCCAACATGGGGAGAACGTGCAAACTCCACACAGAAATGCCAACTGACACAACCAGCGACCTTCTTTCTGTGAGGCGACAGTGCTTAACACTGAGCCATCGTGTCATCCTCCACACATAAATTGTCAAAACAAACTTTTTATTATTGTATGCTATTAATTGCGATACATTTTTGCCCAGCACTAATTGTTATATGATCTATATTATTGTATATTTTAGTGTACACGTCTACACATCAACATTTTGATGTGTAGCCATTCTAATGCATGCTTTTGTCCTTTCTCACATTTTGATGTGTAGAAAAAAAGAAAGGTTATTAACTTTCATTCAGAGCAATACATTTTTAAACATAATAGGATCTACAGTCATTAGGAAGTAGGTTTTTAATTAACAAGAACTTCTACAGCTGTGATGATGCATGTGTTGCGTTGTTTATCATTTTTCAACCCATTTAAATAATGCTTCTCTAAAAAAAGGTAAATCATTTTTACAATTTCCACAAGACCTCATTTATGTTACCCAGCTAAATGACTTCCCTGACATATTGAAATCATCAGGCTTTGCAACAGCAATGTTCAATCCATCACAGAAAACTAGATGCTTAGGTAAATGCAATGCATTCAAAACTAAACTTTTTGGACTCAGTGATCAATGACTTTGTCGTACAGCCATTCTTATGCATGCTTTTGTCCTTTCTCATTCATTTTTTATAGTCTGAATGAATGGGAATATAATAAATGGAATTTTATACCTGCAGTCTAGGACTTTTTTTTTAAACCCAGAGAGCTCATTCATTGGAAGCTTGAAATATGAGCCCTTGAGGAAGCATTTCTCCAGGTGTGATAAATATTCAAGAGGATAATCAAAATGGTAAAACAGCACCTCTGGTGGTTAAAATTAACATTGCATTTTTCAGCTGAAAAAGCCTGTGTTGAAGCAATAGTGCAAAAACACAAATTCTGTCATCACTTTCAGGTTATATCTTAGAATATACATTTTTATTCACTGAGCAACAAGCCTGAAAAGTGGATTTTAAAGACGTGCTGTCATGGTACACTGTAGACATTTGTCGAGACTAGACAGAAATTGTATTGGAAGGCAAAAAAAGCTGGTGAAACTACTTAAAAGGTCACCTCCTTAAGGGACAGGAGGAAATCGAGTGAAATTGCATGTTCAGCATGTCGTCTAAAAAGAAGTGGACTCACAGGGAAAGCAAAGAAGCGTTCATGCAGGACGGCAACAAGCAGAAGTGATGACAGCATGCAGAAGTCTATAAAGCATGGAGTGACATCCAGTGGCAGGAAATACTGGGGAGAGACAAGAGCAGACTTGAAATCTTTGGACGTCCCAGTGTGTTAGATGTCTTATTCTTGCAGTGTTTTACTGGCTATCTCATACGTGGTTGGAGCTCTGCCTCATATGGACAAGGGATAGAAGCAAATGTAGCCAAACACTGCTTGAAGCTTGGACCGCTTTGCCAGGAAGCCACCTGAAAAAAAAAAAAAACTACAAAATGGTGAATTGCCTCCAAAGAGACCACACAAAAATAGTGGCCGGATTTAAAATCTGATTTATAGGCTTAACACAGTCTTGTGTTTTATTTGCAAATACATTTCCTTTTTGTTTTTAAATCTGTGTTTTTTTCTTTATTTTAAAAAATGTTTTAAAAGAAGCCTGTTCTGCTCACCAATGCCACATTACAGTGGGAAAGTCAGTGTAAAATATTATGAAAGTTTAAAATATTTGTTTTCTTATTGGATGTAGTTTTAAATTTTAAATTTTTATTATGATTCATAGCTGATTTTTCAGCATTATTTCTCCAGTTTTTGGTGTCTATCAGAAATCATTTTAATGTTCTGATTTGCTGTCCTGTTATGATCTGTTATTATTGGGTCTTAATTGTTAATAACGATTTTTATAATTAACAAATGTTTTCCGACTTCATAGTTCTGTGGAAACTGATACATATGATTTTTTTTTTTTAGGATTTTTTATTTTTATTTTCTGCTTAAGTTGTAATGTATGGAATATTGTTTCTTTGTCCAAGCCGCTACTCATTTCAATTGAGAAAATATTTATTTATTTAGTCATATCACGCATTAAAGTCAATTTCTTATAAAATTATGGACTACACAACAGTCTCTGGACTTGCTGAATCACAGAAAACAATATTTTCAACTTTTATAAATAAAATTTCATAAAAATTCATAAAAAATGTGTAACATCTGATATTAGACACACACACACACACGCTCACACACACACACACACACACACACACACACACACACACACATACATACGCACACACACACACACACACACACACACACACAGTTGAAGTCAGAATTATTGACCCCCTGTTTATTTTTCTCCCAATTTCTGTTTAATGGAGAGAAGATTTCTAAACATAATAATTTTAATTACTCATCTAGGTTAAATAATTTAACTAGGTTAACTAGGCAGGTTAGAGTAATTAGGCAACTCATTGTATAACAATCTGTTGCTCTGTAGACTATTCGGAAAATATATTGCTTAAAGGGGCTAATAATTTTGACTTTCAAATTTCAAACTTTACAATTTGTACTGTATTTTTTAATTAAATAAATGCAGCCTTGGTGAGCAGAAGAAACTTTTTTTTAAACATTTAAA
The DNA here is from genome assembly GCA_903798205.1 of Danio tinwini. Lineage (NCBI taxonomy): Eukaryota > Metazoa > Chordata > Actinopteri > Cypriniformes > Danionidae > Danio > Danio tinwini. Next base: position 13,476,338 of record CAIGQZ010032312.1, read on the forward strand.
AATCCTACTGACCCCAAACTTTTGACTGGTAGTGTATATACATGCAATCATTTTGAAAGTATTACATTTACATTTAGCAGGCACTTTTGTCCAAAGCAACTTACAATTGAGGAGGTATTCAAACAAGAAGAGGCAATACATACAAAAAGTGCTATTTATTCAAAGTAACTTGTTTGTGCTTAGAGAATTTAGTGCTAGAGTAAGTTTTCTTTTGTTTGTTTTTAGTTTTTTTTAGAGAGAGAGAAAGGGAGAGAGAGAGAGAGAGAAGTACTTCAATAGGTGGTTTTGGCATTATTCACCAGGGTGCTAATTACAGCACTTTGTAAACATTTATTATTACCATTTGCTGAGCCTTCCTGTACAGTTTGATAGAGCAATTGGACCAGTTTGCTCCGTCACGTCAAGACTTGACAAGTTTAAATAAAATAAAAGCATACTTTTTTGTACATTACATTTTATTTAATTTGTCACTTTCCATTTTGAACAATTTCATATGTCCTTGATGAATAAAAGTGAATACATTTTTAGTAGTGCTTTTTAGTGCTATTCAATCACAGATTACACAAAAATGTGAAGCAGCGCAATAGTGTTATACATCTATATATATATATACATATGATATTAGAATGAATTCTGAAGGTTTATGAACTGAATATTATAATAATGATACTCCAATCACAGGAATAAATACAATTTAAACACATTTTTTTGAAGAATAACTAATATTTTTGATGTTTTACTATATTTTTCTAGGGTTTATACACCACAGAATAGGCTTCTCTTAAACACATAACTTAAACACAAAGCTAAGTGGAATGCACAGGACATTGACCACATGTTATCATGTGTTGTAGCCTCTGCAGGTCATTGATCCAGATCACCCTTTGGCAGCACTCGTTCGGAGAGCCCAACAGCAGAATAATGGCACTGCAGCATTGCCAACTAACGCAGAAGAAGAGCATCAGCCGTCAGCAGTGGCCACACAGGCTGAATACACCTCTGACCGTGAGTATAGCAACACATTCACAGCTGATATATGTGGTTCAACAGAAGGTCATGGAAAAGGTTTTTAGAAGATTCGAGTGCTTAGGGCTTCACAGGGAAAGAAATAAAATCATGCAATCTACTTTAATAACAACAATAAATAATAATACTAATAATAATAATAATTATTATTATTTGTTTAATTAACATTAATAAATAATAACAATAATAATAATAATAATAATTATTATTATTATTATTATTACTTGTTTCTTAGTAGGTCAGTTGTTATCAATATCCCTAATATCTATTCTATTATTGGTTATTATTATTTACAATAATGATAATAATTAATAACAATAATAATTCATACATTTTATTTTTGGCATTTTATTAATCTAGGGTCGCCACAACAGAATGAACCGCTAACTTATCCAGCATATGTTTTACTCAGCGGATGCCCTTTCCACTGCAACCCATCACTGGGTAAAGCAATAATATTAATAATTATTATTATCATTATTATTATTGTTTTATTATTATTAGCATTCATATTATTAATCGTATTATCAATATTATTAATAATACTGCACATTTATTATTATTATTGCTATTAATAATAATAATAATAATTATTATTATTATTATTCATTAACATTAATAATAATAAAAATAATTATTATTATTATTGTTTTTAGCTCAATTATTATCATCAATATCCCTAATATCTACTCTATTATTATTATTATTATTATTATTATTATTATTTGTTGTTGTTGTTACCGAATTAACATTAATAATAATAATAATAATAATGATAAATGTTGTTTCATGATTATTAGCATTAATATTAACATTATTATTGATATAATAAAATATATTATTAATTTTATTAACATTATTATTATTATTATTATTAATAATAATAATAACAATAAAGTGTAAAAATAATTGATAAATAAAATGCTGTTTAATAATTTCACTAGCATGTTTCATAGTTTAGATTTTTATATTATTATTATCACTATTATTATTATTAGCATTAGTAGTAGTATTAATATTTTGATTTACATTTTTATACTTAACTGGAATGGAGAAATGGAAATAAAATGATGCTATACATTTCTTATTGTCCCTATTTTATCAGTATTATTATTGTGTTGCTATATCAGTAATTTACTAGACGGAGTTACTATATACATAATGAACATGATTGGAACTGATGTAGACCCCCTCAACCCCCCTAATCAAAAAAAAAATGTCAAATTCAGATGCAAAAGAGAACTGTTTTTTTTTTTTTTACTAAGAAATTTCTGCATGCATATTTTACGATGTGCATAAAAATATTTCCCTGCATCTTATTCTGTTAGTCATTCTGCTTGCTCTAGTGTAAGAACGGATTTGTGTCTTAACACATGGTGAACATAAATGGGCTTGACATTTGCAGTGTATGCCAAGACCTAAAATGCTCCATAAAGCTCGACACAAACTGAAACTGCAGCACGATTCAGTTCATTTTGCCTTTTTATTTTTTCATTTTTTCGGTGAGGTCGGTGGTTCTTGGCACGTCTTATGCTGATGAACAAAGACAATACGTCCTTTTGAGAAGAGTCTTAATGGAAGTAGGTGAGGACCATAATATCAGCTCTTTAAAGACTCTGGCAAATCATTAACATCTTGAATTATTTTTAGGATGATTGCTTTTCAGCGTGTCCTTGAGTGATCAGAGCAATGAAGCTGACTCTTTAATGCCAGCAAAGTTCATTAAATTAATTACTAAATTGCGCCCTGCTTATCTTTACTCTGTAATAATTCAATTTTATCACTTTCAAGGCAGTTTTGCTTTGACCTCTTGGATTTATTCTCACTACATCCTCCAATTTTTGAATACCATAAACAATCACGGTCATTTGTCTGCTTTAATATATTGATTCAAGATGTTCGGAGTGTTTTTTGTGGTGTTACAATGATAATAGGCTTTATTGTTGTGTTAGTGGTTAGAAGTGTGTTTTTGGAGCAAACACTATATTGAGCTATTTTGACAGTGTTTGCTGTACATCACAGGGATTGTTTTAGCTGGGTCGTGAGCTTACGGTTGAGTGACTCTTCTGAGCCAGTTCTTTTAAATGAATCAAACCACTCACAAATGAGTCACAGATGAACTCGCTGGTCTAAAATGAATTACTCTCTCATTGAATCAGTTGAAATGGGTTTTGAGGACTGCATTCGTGTCCAATGAAGTTCCACTCTCTGAATTTTTATTGGTTCCTTTTTGATGGTTAGGATGAAGTGTAGTATACAAAAGAACATGGCTGATTAATTGAAATGATGAAACTTAATTTAATTCAACAACAATTTAGTTGGAGTTTTAAAAGAAGTAGTTGAGGACAACAGTGATAACACTTTGTAAACTCTGGCAAATCAATATCATCTTGAATTATTTTTAAGATTTTATTTTTTGGTGCGAGTGATTGGAGCAATGAAGCTGACTCTTAAATGTGGGCAAAGTTCATTAAAGTACAAACTTGTGCCTTGCTTATCTTTGGTCAGTTCTAATTTAACTTCATAACTTTTGAGCAGCTTTGCTTAACCATTTGAGGGCTGTTTACACCTGCTCATGTCATGCATTTTTTTCCTGATTGGATAGTTATCCTATTGTGGAATTTGCTGGTTTAAATACCTTAAGAATCGCATATAAAACATATATAAATTTGATTGTTTAAACCACTTCAGGAGGTGGTCTCTAACGTTTTCCACATGAAACTGAACTTGTCTAAATGGATCTGGTAGTTAAAATCACATATGTTAGTTTTTACCCTCCTAAAATGTAACAAAATATATTGATTTTATTCTTCTTGTACGAGTGGGTGCAGCCATTTGAATCTTTTTGGCTTGAGATCGCCGGTCTCATTCACTTCCATTCAGTTTTAGATGTTAAAAACAGCTTGTTATGCTGCTTGATGTTGCAAACTGATGTTTTCTTATAATATTATTCTGCTTTGTCTCTATAGTTATGAACACACTTGTTTGTAGAGCAAGTAGTTTGACCATTTTCTGCCATTTATTATTCCTAGTAGGGCTGGGCGATTTGGTCTAAAATCTAAATCTTGATTAATTGGACATTTTAACTCGATTATGATTAATGAACAATTATTTTATTAGTTTTTTTTGCCCTCATAGTTCATAGCACATATTACAAGTATTTGATTTTTGAATGAAGGGTGCATTACTGGATTTTAATATTATTGAAGGAAACACACACACTATCTAACATCTAGGATTATTTATTGAACATCAACATTAAACAAGGAATTAAAACACGCATTGCCTAAAACCAACAGTGACTCCTTTCTTATAAAAAAGTGAAATAACTTGCACTTTTGGAAACAAAGTGAATTATTTTCAATGTTTTCAAAAGTATCTCTTCTAAAAAAAATAGCTCTCGTATATCCTGTATATAATGTTTTAAATAGGGCATTTCTTGAATCTTCTGTAAACAAATATTGTAATTCATTCATTCATTTTCTTTTCGGCTTAGAACCACCAACTTATCCAGCACATGTTTTACGCAGCGGATGCCCTTCCAGCTGCAACCCATCTCTGAGAAATATCCATACACACTCATTTACACACATACACTACGGACCTTTTATCATACCCAATTCACCTGTACCGCATGTCTTTGGACTGTGGGGGAAGCCGGAGCACCCGGAGGAAACCCATGCGAACGCGAGGAGAACATGCAAACTCCACACAGAAACGCCAACTGACCCAGCCGAGGCTCGAACCAGCGACCTTCTTGCTGTGAGGCGACAGCACTACCTACTGCGCCATGCGTCGCCCAAATATTGTAATGTATATAACACTTTTATTGCAATAGAAAATATGCAGTCTCAAGGCATATGTTGTGCAGCTTCCAATCATTGTCAATGTAATGTAAACGTGCAATGTGTAGTTACATTTTGAAGTGTGCGGGTATGCGAACACAAGAAGGCTGCAACGGATCATACCCGTGTTCGATGCAGAAGTATAAATCAGCTTTAACAGAGCAGGGTCACGTGACTTCACACGCGGTAGGGAAGCTTATTGAAAAAATTTACCTGGAAAAATTCGAATGATTATAAGTTCTGAATGTCGATATCGATTACTTTTCGATTAATCGCCCAGCCCTAATTCCTAGTCATTTCTCCCATAGGCAACTAAATCCTAAGTTTTAAAACAATTACAAAAACTAGTGCACTGTAAGATAATATAACAATGCAAAATGCAACACGCAAAACCAAAGATGACAGTTTGGTATGTTTGTTTTATTTGTTGATTTTATTCTATTAAAAAATATAATGTTTATTTACACACACAAATACACTTCATTGAGCATGTACACAATTATATCACCTTTATACTAACTCCAGGTTAACCATACTTGTATAATAACTTTAACTGTTAAAAGCTATTAGTCACTAGTTAATTAGTTAAAGTAATAAGCATCTTATAAAGTTATAGTCACTAATAACTTTTCTGATTTTGATTGTAGTTTAATAATGTGCACCTTTTGTGAAGCTGCTTTGAAACAATTATTGTGAAAAGTGCTATACAAATCAACTTGAATTAAATTTAGAAAGGCACAGTGCTTTGTTTTTGGGAGAGTAGGCTATGCACAAATTAATGCAAATCCTTTACAGTTTTGAATGATGTCTTGCAAGTATCTGCAAGGCAAAAATGGATGTAGAAGTCGTAGAGATACCTGGTGCACTTGTGCTGATGTTGCATGTTGATTACTGATATGCAAGTGAGGTAAAAAAAAAAAAACTATAGTTATATCAAATAATTTTTATGCTTAAGATAGAAAGCTTCTGTTTCTGTAACAAAAGCAAAAAAAAAAAGTGGCACATCTGATGTTTTATTTGACATAACCTAGTTTAATGTTACATTTAGCTCAGGATTACAAGATCACAATAATATCCATTTAGTGGAGACACGTGTTTGTTTTCACAAATCAGATAACTATTCGGTCAGAGAACACACATGAATTGACCAGGTGTAAATGGGGCCTTGGATTAATTCTTACTACATCCTCAAATTTTAGACATGTTCGTTGAGTGCATGGATTGATTTGCAAATTGAATGCTCCTTCAAATGAGTCTGTAAGTCTGTCAGTACCAACATCTGCGCCTAATGAGTGAGTTTTGATACACAGATGCATGCTTTCTCTACAAGGCACGAAATGAGTGTGCCTGATGCTCAAGAATGCAGCTCAGAACCAAAGCGAAAAAAGTAATGTGGTAATTTGGAATAAAATTGGATTTGCGTGATATTGCAGCCCTTGCTAGTGCTGTAGTACCTGACATATTCTGTAAGTGAGCAACATGATCGAGCTAGAATGGTTCTGTTATAATCAACCAGGCAAATAGAGCTTTGAGCAGTGTAGACAGTTTTCTGATTGTAATGGTAAGAGAACATTTTTGTTGCATCTACTTTTGTGTAAAGCTGTTCAAAACAAATAACTGTTTTGGCGGCTTCCAAGAGGACAGATGTGAAGTGACAGTTAGCACTGTCGCTTCACAGCAAGAAGGTTGCTGGTTCGAGTCCCGGCTGGGTCAGTTGTCAGTTCAGTGTGGAGTTTACATGTTCTCCCCGTTTTCGCGTGGGTTTTCTCTGGGTGATCCGGTATCCCCCACAGACCAAAGACATGCGCTATAGGTGAATTGAATAAACTAAATTGGCCGAAGTGTATGTGTGTGAATGAGTGTGTATGGATGTTTCCCAGTACTGGGTTGCAGTTGGAAGGGCATCTATTGTGTAAAACATATGCTAAATAAGTTGACAGTTAATTTCTCTGTGGCGACCCCTGATGAATAAAGGGACTAAGCTGAAGGAAAATAAATGAATTCATTCATTTTAGTTGTAAGGTATAAGGGTTCTTTTTTAAAAAAGAGTTTTTTGTTAATAGTAACAGCACTGATTATTAGATTAGTCATGATCGATAATTACGATTACAGTACCTTCTGTCTCTTTAGTTAAATACCTTTTACACTGTTCCAAGTGTCCACTTTATAGCGGCCAGCTAACTTATGATCACAGGCACAGATGGATTTATTTTGACCAAAGAGAAGAACAGAAGTTTTTTTGTCTTCCAAAATCCCATGGTGCTAAAACTTCTATTTGCCTTTAGCTGTACTCTTGCTTTAACGCTGAAGGATTTAAGGTACTGTGGGGAACGAACAATTCGCCTTTTATTGGAAGTAGAGAATTTAGTGCTCAGCTGGTGAAACACTCAAGCTGGGACCACTGATTTGTCTCAATTAGCCTGACTGTAGGAGCTCTGCTGGTTTCTTGAGGAAAGTGCCATAGGATTACAGTGCCCAAAGGCGCTTCAGCAGGCCAGTTTCTCAAAAGAAAAGCTACTTTGACTGCAAATGTGTATTTTCTAGGATTAACAGCATGACAAAGAGGTTCTATGGGCTTAACCACAGTCATCCTATAATCTTTGTCCAAATGTGAGGGTTATTTTTTTCCAAGACTCTGGCCTGTATTTGAGGTTTGCTGTGTTATTTATCTCTGAGGGATGCTTGGCACTAAAATTTGAAATTGGGTTGAACATTGTTCCCTCTCTGCCCGACTCAAGTTTGAATTCGTTCCCCTTCTTGATATATATAAATTGCCTGCTATCAAGTTTCAAGCATGTGGTGCAAGGAATGCACAAAAAGGCTTTATGAAAACAGATTCATTTGGTTAACTGTCGGGATGTCATGAAGTGCACACTCAGCGGACTTGAGAGATATACACAACTGGCTGACCTCAAACCTTCTTAGATATCCTCATTTGTGGCCATAGCAAACTCTATTCTGCATGCCGTTGTGCTCATTCATCCCAGAATGCCTGGCTTATTGTCATCTTTGAGGCATCTGACTTTAAACCAAACTTGTAAGACAGTGTTTATGTTTCCATCCAAAGCGGTAACACAAAATTTGCACAAAATTGAATTAGCAAAAAAAAAAACCATTTGCAAATAAAGCACTTTTCCCTTTAATGTATTTAAGAATGAATGAATGAATGAATAAATTGGTGACATTTATGCTCTGCAACCATCAACCATTTCTCAGAAGATGACAAAGCTGACAAAACATTGCTGCAGCTTTGATACAAGTTTTATTTATACACACATTTAATTGGACAGGACAGTGGAAGATATAGAGCAGAAATCATGAAGAGCTGAGGAGAGATTGGCAATGGAGCTCAAGCCAGGAATCAAACTCGGGTCCATGAGCACCATATATTGTTTATTGGTGCTAATATACACATCTTTAAATTGAATAAAAAATTATCTGATTCAGCCAAAACAAACAAAACGACTTTCTGGGGTAAATAATGTGTTGGTGCTCTTTGAATATAGGATTTTTAAGGTATGCAAACCAATCATCAGTTCAAGGCACTGGAAAAAGTTGTGAAAAGGCCTTTATTCACATGGCATATTAAAAACTGCACTCATGTGCAACTACGCATTGCAGCAAACTTGCCTTCATACTTATTCAATTCTCAATTCTAGCATATATGTTATTATGTGCATTTTTAAAATGTATACATCTTTTTTTTCCATACCACATAATGCACATAAAATGTGGATGGAAGCATGGCTATTGCTCTTCTGCTGAATAGAGCCGGCCATTCTGTCCATCTCACACCACTAGAACAATTAAAGTCTCATTTGACCAGGGTTCAGCAGACCTCAGTGATCCGCATCCATTCTGCTGGCATGATTAATGCAGATTATTACATATGTTGACAGTGGGGAGGTCTGACCTTTGAACTGCTCAGTTACTGGACTAAACTGCTGCCAAAACTGCTGTCCCTGCAGAATAAGTTGTCTGCTTTTATATAATGAGCCCTGATGCTCTGAGTATTTTTCTTTGTGGTTTTATACTGAACACAATCGTGCTGTTCTAAGTGGTCAGGTCAGTGTGATGTATTTTTGGCATATACAAACTTATTAGCCCTCTTGTGAAATTAATTCTTTGATTATGTTTTAACAGAGCTAGAAAATGTCTTGCAGTGTTTCATATTATTTTTGTTCTTGTGGAGCAGTGCTTTTTTGTGCAATTTTTAAAAGTAGTTTTTACATTTTTAAAGAGACGGTTCACTCAAAAATGAAAAATTTGTCATCATTTATTCACCCTTTACTTGTTCCAACCCTGTTTGACTTCCTTTCTTCTGTTAAACACACAAAAAAATTGGAAACCTGTAACCACTGACTTCCATAGTGAGTGTTTTTTTAAATGATTATTTTAGGTTTAGTGGACCCTTTACTTATCCCAACCCTGCTTGAGTTTCATTCTTTTGTTAAACATAAAATAAGTTATTTGGAAATATTTTGGAAACCTGTAACCATTGCCTTCATAGTATTTGTTTTTCCCACTATAGAAGTAAATGGTTACAGGTTTTCAGCTTTCTTTAAAATATATTCTTTTGTATTCAGCAGAATAAAGAAACTCACAAAGGATTGTAATCACTTTAGAGTAAGGCCCAATCCCAATTCTATTTTTGTACCCCTTCCCCATGGCCCTTAAAAACGAGTGTGAAGGGGAAGGGCTTAAAAAATTAGCCCTAAGAATTGGGACAGCACTTCAACACCTGCACACGTCATCATATGTCATCGCGATCTCTTGCTTCATATGAGATCAGACCATTGCGACTGCTGTAGTAATTCCAGTTGTGTTATTTTTTGGTATTTCTCTTCAGAAAATCACTGAAGGCATATATTATGTTATCATAATGATCTAATTTGACAATAAGATCGTAACTATACTGTGCATTTACACCGTGGCCATATTCATCTATGTAAACACACCAAAAACAACATTAACATTATAGCAGACACTGTAAAACGCTTATTCTCAGCCACTATACTTTTCTGACAGGGTATTTGAGTGTCATCAAGTGACAGAATGTTGTGGGATTGCTGTACAGGTGAAATTATTAGGGATTAGATTGCAAAATTTAGTGGGTTTTTTTTATAAAAGCATGACGGTAAAACATGAACGCGGTTATGAATATATTAAAACATTTGTTTGTTTGTTGTAAAAATTCATAATAATGACAAAAAATACTAATTTGTGGCTCTCCTTCCGGGTGTAGCGAAACCGGTCGCTGTAGCTGGTGCATTCTGGGAAATTTTCTTATCCCTTGGTAACGAGTATGCTCCTGAAAAATCTTCATTTAAATGGGTGTATACCCCTTCCCCTTAGCCCTACGCCTTCAAGCTAAAGAGAATTGGGACACCACTACCCCTTCACATGAACGCGCAAAACGAGGGGTAAGGGGAAGGGCAAAGGGGAAGGGCTAAGGGGTAAAATTGGGATTGGGCCCAAGTAAAATATTGAGTAAATTTAAGTTTCCCTGTAAGTTTCCCTGTTTTTTAAATTTTGTTGTATATTGTGGTAATATGCTGTAGTTATTCTATAAATACAATACAGGCTACTTCCTCCAAACTGCCAGAGTCAGATAATTTCTTGCAAAATCCTTTCCAGATCCCATTCTGCTCTATTAAGGCTCTTTCGTTACCCCACTTTGTGCTCAGTTTAAGTCTCAGCATTACTCCAGATCACAGCTTCTTCTAGCCAAATGATGTGTCGTGTAAAAGTCCGAAAGGAAATCATTGAAGACAACTCACTCGCATATTTGTGTGCCAGAGTGAGCTTAAATTTGTTTGCATTTGAGCTGCGTTCCCTCAGGCATCAAGCATTGTCTGTTGATTCTACAGGCTAATCTTTGTCAAATAGCACGCAAGTCAATTCCAGCAGCACATGCTCGTCTCTGGATCTTCCACAGCTCTCTGCATCTTTATCTCCACAGGGAAACGTCCTAAATGATTAGATCCCATCACTGAGAATGAGGCCTGCTAAGCTGGAGGCATAGTAAAGACTTGTTCGTTATGAGATTTGTGATTTCTGCTGGGCTTTTTTATATAGAGAAGGGATAAAGTCATTGTTACACAGTTATAATGATGGAAATTGGTCTGTCCACATTAATCATCCTAATGTATGCATTTGATCAAATTGCAACAAGTTTAAATTGGAATTATTTGTAATAGTATTATTTAAAATTTTAATAGATAGATTTTAGTGTATTGAAATAAATTTTTATGTAGAGATGTGCTACATATGAATGTAGCATGGTTGTTTGTGCCAGACAAGCTGGCCTAAGTATTTTAGAAACTGCTGATCTACTAGGATTTTCATGCACAGCTATCTCTAAGGTTTACAGAGAATGGTCTGAAAAAAAGAAAATATCCAGTGAGCGGCAGTTCTGTGGGTGCAAATGTCTTGTTGATGCCCAAGGTCAGAGGAGAATGGCTAGACTGGTTCGAGCTGAAAGGCAACAGTAACTCAAATAAGCACTCGTTACAACGAAGGTACGCAGAAAAGCATCTCTGTATGCACAACACATTAAACCTTGAGGCGGATGGGCTACAGCAGCAGAAGACCACACCTGGTGCCACTCCTGTCAGCTCAGAACAGGAAACTGGTTAGAATTTGGTGTCAGCAACATGAAGGCATAGATCCACCCTGCCTTGTATCAATGGTTCAGGCTGGTGGTGGTGGTGTAATGGTGTAGAGGATATTTTCTTGGCACACTTTGGACCCATTGGCACCTATTGAACATCTTGTTGAGTATTGTTGCTGACCATGTCCATCTCTTTATGACCATAGTGTCTGTTCTGATGGCTACTTCCAGCAGGATAACGTGTCATGTCATAACGTGTGAATCATCTCAGACTAGTTTCTTGAACATGACAATGAGTTCGCTGTACTCAAATAGCCTCCACAGTTAGCAGATCTCAATCCAATAGAGCACCTTTGGGATGTGGTAGAACGGGAGATTTGCATCATGCATGTGCAGCTGACAAATCTGCAGCAACTGCGTGATGCTGTCATGTCAATATGGACCCTAATCTCTGAGGAATATTTCCAGTATCTTGTTGGATCTGTGCCTCGAAGGATAAAGGCAAATCTGAAGGCAAAAGGGGGTCCAACACTAGTAAGGTGTACCTAATAAAGTCAGTTTTTAATGCATACATTTAGAATGTAATCTTTCTAATATTTGAACGATTTAAATGTACTTTTTTAGCAAATGTATTTAAATATACTACTTTGTTTATATACATAATACAAATTTATATATTAAGTACACATATTTAAAATAGTGTATATAAATATATATTGTAATGCTATATTATATATAAAACATTTACCTTTTTGAGATTTTTGATTAAAAAACATTTACCCTCAAGGCTTATCAATAAAGTAAAACATCCCTCACTGTGCATCATCCTACTTATTAAATCTAGCATCATAAACATGTATATGATATATTATTGCATAACACAGTTTCATAACATTAATACAACCGTCGTTTCGTTCAACATTTCGTAATCGTGACTCACAGCCCCAGTTCTGGCACTTTTCAAATGAAACACGGAGACACGTTTACCACACACATCTCCTGCTCTCTCTCCTTCTTTCTGTTCTCTTCTCCTAGAATCTCTTTGGTGCCCTCTCTCCTTTTTTCTCTCCCTGCTCATTTCTGTTTGTCTCTTGCCCTCTTGCGCTCAGTTTCTTCCTCTCTCTCTCCTTTCACTCACTCCAGTCAGTCCTGAAGTAAATGCAGGGGTGTCCAGATCTCCCCTTCTTTCTCTTCTTCCTCTTTCAGCTGTCTTTGATGTGGAGCTGCAGTGAGACAGAATGCTAAACTCGCCTAAATGAGCAGGTCTATTGGTCTCTTCATGGTCCTGAACAGCCCTTACTTCAGGAGTACCCTGGAGACGCGGTGCTTTAATTGCTCTAGCTTCTATATTTCTTCATTGTTTCTTTTGGAGTGTTTCATCATTGAGTGCTGAGGGTTCATGGTGTTACCTTTCTGAAGTGTATCATCTTTGTGTTCAGTTGTTCTCGGTTTGCTCTGGAATGTAAATGTTGTCATTTACTTGCCCTCATACTGGTTTGGAACAACATGAGGTTGTGTAAATGAGAACATAATTTTTATTATTAGGTAAGAAACTTCAGACACAGATATTTTTTTTTTTTTTATTTTGAGATTTGTTTGTTTTTGGGATCTTGAGCTTTTTTTTGGCATCTTATTAAAAGAAACCATACATTTTAAGTGTTGCTTTTGTCACACTTTATCAATTTGTGACTAGAATTCAACTATAGTGTATTTTTAATTCTTTTTTTTCTGCACTGAGCCGTGAATCTTGACCTACCAACCATTAAAGATTTGTTCTTTTTTTGTGTTATAAAGGTTTTTACGGGGGATATGTTCATACATAATTTGCCTGATTTATATGCAACATTTAATTTTACAATCAAATTGTTCATTTTTTTTAAGCACTTCTAGTCAAAATTTCTCATTTTATGTCAAAATCATAAAAAAATTGATTGAAGATCATGCTCTTTCAAACATATTGTAAATCTTTAGGTAAGCCACTTCAGGAAAAACACTTTTTTTCTAAAAGTATCTGTCTGTTTTGAGATGTTGGACTTTTTGGCTTTTTATAGTGTTTAGGGTTAGGGTTAAGATTAAGTGTTTTATTATGTGTTTTATAACTGTAGTGTTATATATAATAGGATACAAAGAATTGAACACATTTTACAGTTTAAATACATGCCACCTTTTATGTTAAGTCCAGGAGATTCAGTGTAAAGGGAATAATAAAATGTTTATATCCAGGGCTTTACATTAACACCCGCCAACCCGCCAAATGCGGGTAGATGGTTGTGGCGGGTTAGACAGCCACTCCCACTAGCCACTTTGGCTGGCTGAAACTAATTTTTAAACTGCCAATGCTGGCTCGTCGTCACTACAGATTAGACTGTTAGTTTATGACCGTTTGTCTATATGCGTACAAATGTGATCTTAGAATCAAGAAGCAGCACGACCGACACAGCTTTTCGCGTGAACAAAAGAAAGCAGGTGAATAACGAATGAGAGGATCACGCACACGGTGAGATAGGCTTTCCTCACTCACTGAGGGCTTTAGTGTCGCGCTCACAGTGCGATGATTTGATGTGCAAGAGTGTTTAAAAGCTCCTGTGCCATTTCCTCACTCGAAGCAACCGTGCCTGGAAACGAAACTAGTGCGATGCTCGTGCACCCACTGTCCTTCAAGGGCTCGAGATTCTTTGTAAGCAGCAGCAGTTGTTGCCACTTTCACTTTAACCATTCTTTGAACAGATTATTATTAGCCTAACATTAACCGTGTGAGCGGCATCATCCTTTCATTATCGCGCACGGAATGTTTTTTTACCAGCTTTCTTTTGCTTGCTGTTATTTTGTTAATATAGTTTATTAATCATTCTTTACAATAATATTGCTTTAATATGCTGTTGTATGCATAGTTAACTGGTGGGATCTTGTGCCAGAACAGACCACTGTGCATAGTTTTAGATGTGTGAGAATATATATTTTTTAAAAATCAACTGTTTTGTTGAATAAAAAGTGTACGTATACAGCAGTATTTTGCTTGTTTGACACATTATTTAAAATTTGTAGCAAGAAAGAAATAATTTGTTTGGTGTGGCCAGAGAAAAAAGGTAAATCCTTATTGTCTTGAGCCCTGAAAAGTCCTGTAAAAGAAAACTAATTGCAATGTGCTACTTTTTTTATAAAAGCCTAACCCATTTGCTCATGCTCATTTAGTAAATTCATAAACAAAAACAGTTAAATGAACGAGGAGGCAAGTGGAAAAAAAAACACAATCTAAATGAAGTCATTTTAGCATGCCAAAGTCAAATTTATGCATATAAAATATATTTTCCCAACAACAAAATTTTGGCTAGTGAAAATGACAAGTGGCTTGTAACAGTTGAAAACTACTAGCCACAGTGGCTGGTAATCAAAAAAGTTAATGTCAAGCCCTGTTTATATCTATTCAGGAATCTTTTCTTATATTCAATCGGAACCCTTTAGCGTCTACCTAAGGGAAGCAGCTCGCATTCTGAGTACAAGACATGAGATCTGCAATTGTCATCTTTGCCTAATTAACTAGAGATTTTGAAGGGAACTCCATCACCTGATCACTTGTTAATCATTCTGCTTATTTGTAATTTTAACCTAACTTTTAACCATTTCATAACATAAGAAACTCTCTATTACAGCTTGATAAAACAACATCAGTACCCTCTGTCCAACACCAAATACCTTAAATCTTCACTAAAAATAAATACACTGTTGAATCTTAGTACATACAGAGCGAATAATAATTCTTTCTCTGTTTGTGTGAGTTTTTGTTTTTCACACAGCGTATGTGGCCACAATGTTTTAAGGCTGCCTGATGGCGCATATTGCCTTGCCTCTGCACCTCCTGTGATTTTTATTTTTTTTTACCAGTCTTATAAGAAGAAAACATAAAAAATCGAGAAGTTTAAGTGTTGCTTTTGTCACACTTTATTTGTGTCTGTAGAATTCAACTATAATGCAATTTTAATCATTTTTTTCTTTTGCACTAAACCTTCACAGACCATGCAAAACAGATTTGCTCATATCTGTATTCTAAAGGTTTTTACAGAGTAATTTGTGCATACTTTGCCTGATTATATGCAACATTTAATTTGACAAAAAAAAAAAATTCCTAACACTTCTTCTAGTACCTGACTTCATTTAAGATTTTTCATTTTATGCCAAAAATCATTAGAAAATTAAGTGAAGATCATGCTCCTTTAAACATTTTGTAAATTTCCCACCACAAATATATCAAAACTCATTTTTTGATTTGTGATTTGCATTAAACACTTAATTTAGGCAATTTTTGGACAGTTAAAAATATTGACTACTGTAGTTAGTAGTGTAGTTAATAGTGTATCTCAGTCAAATATGGTCAATCCTAACAAAGCATACATCAATAAAAAATTAATTTATTCACATTTTAGATAATGTGTAATCTCTTTTTCAACACTTCACACTTAAGACTGGTTTTGTAGTCCAGTGTCACAATTATGAGGTGATAAAAGAGATTGCCCAAATTCTTTCTGTAAAAACGTTAACTGTGATGTCAAAAATAGTTTTCAACCAGACTTTTGTGTCTGAAATGTATGCAAATGAGCACAGATTTAATAAAATAATGCCTCGTTTGCATACTTAAACATAACAATGTTTAATGTTTGCTGTTTGTAATTAAATCAATCTACTGGGGATGATTAATGATTTAATATTAGTTGTGTTTTTTAATCATTTACCAGCAGTGTCTTGTCTTAAGCTGCTAAAAATAATCTGGTAGCAGATTTTTGCCTAAAAGCACAGATTTGGTTGTGTTTATTTTAACTGAGCTTGAACTCACGTCACTGTTTGCCTTGGCATCTTATTAATCTGCTTTGTTTAATGATTATTTTTGCTTTCTTAACAGTTGACGAAAGGAAAGGAGCAGCGCTTGACTGTAATTAGGCTTTATTAGGTGTTTTTCAAGAACTGTATGTCTTTACATGCTTGCCATCTCAACACAAGGACAGTTTGATCCTAATTATTTGTGGTGGAGCAGAACAAACGAATTCGGCTTTTCTCTTCCGCTCGCTTTTTATCCTCTACTTGAAAAGGAAATTTAATTATGCGGACAGTGATCCAAACGTAGATTATTTTAATTCTTAATTTGCATCAACAGTGTACTTTCCCGACCGTATATATACAGAGCAGAAATACTCTTGATGACTAAGGTTTAATTCAGAGCTCAACAAACATCAGCAAAAACATGCAGCTTTTAATTAAACTTTTAGACAGGAGCCAGAGAAAACGGTTTTGGCTCAAATGCTGAAGCGTGTATTTGAAACATTAAACTTAAATGCGTGTGGGAATTTCTGCCTTAATCTTTCGTAGTATATATATATATATAAACTGCCTTAATCCTTCGTAGTATATATATATATATATATATATATATTAGACGTTAAACGACTATTATATGTTATTAAGTTTTATGTTATTGGTGGTGACATCATCAATAAAACACAAGGTGCAAATATTTAATTAATCATTAATTTAGATTGATTTACTGTGATGTACAAAAATAAACACATTTCAAGCAAGAATTAATATAATAGAGCAAAGAGAAAAGTAAAATAAACTGTACCTTATGGTTTTCCAGAGATTCAAACAGTATTCAGGTACAGAAATTGTACATAGAAATATATTAAATAAATCACTCCATTACCTTCATTGTATTAAAAATTCAGTAAAATTATTTTTCGTTAAAATTACAAATGTTGTACTTTTTTGCACCCAGATGCTTTAACTGATTCCACAAATCTCATGTATTGTCAATTGTCAATCAACTATGATCCCAACTCAACATTGCATATCCTGCGATATGACTGTTGCTGGTGCACACATTGTAATATCAATGCTGAAATTATACATTGTGCAGCCCTAAAATATAGAACTGGATACAAAGAGTTCAACACATTTCACAGTTTCCTATACATGTCACCTTATATCCTAAGTTCAGGAGACATGAAAATAAGATCAGTGAAAATAAGTTCAAGAGATTTAGTGAGAGGGGAGTAATAGAATGTTTATATCTATTCAGGTACATTTTCTTATGTTGAATCAGAACCCTATAAGGTCTACCTGAGGGAAGCAGCTCACATTCTGAGTGCAAGACATGGGATCTGCAATTATCTGCCTAATTAACTAGATTTTGGAAGGAAGGATACTCCCTCACCCCATCGCTTATTAATCACTCTGTTTATTTTTGTTTTTATCTTAAATTATATGTTTCCAAAACAAGCTACCACTTCATAACATAACTCTTCATTACAGCTTGAATAAACAACATCAGTACCCTTTGTCCAACACCAAACACCTTAAGTCCTCTCAAATAGGTCTTAGTACATAAAGAGCTTATAATAAATCTTTCTCTGTTTGTGTGTTTTGTTTATTTCACACAGCTAATGTGGCCGCAATGTACTACGGCTACTGTATGCTGCCTGATGGCACATATTGCCTTGCCCCCCCACCTCCTGGGATTGACGCCAGCCACTATTACACTTCGCTTCCCACCGGCATGATGCCAGCTCCTCCTGCATCTGGTCCACCTCCCCCTCCTGGCACTACACCTTTGGATTCTGCTGTTGCAATCCCATCAGCCCCTGCTGTAGGTCCGGTCACAGTGTCAGCTCCTGCGTCTGCTCCACTCTCCCATTCCGCTCCTTCTGCTCCTTCAACTTCTAGGTATACATCATTTTCTGCTGTGCTAGGTGTCAACAGAGCATGAAGTTAAAAAAAAAATCATGTGTGCTTCTATTTTTATTGCATATTTTTGGCATGCATGATTCCGATATTCAGTTTTTGCAGCTATCCGATATAAGCCTTTTTTTTTTTTTTACATTTCACTTACATCAAAATTGTATTTATTTGTCCAAAGCAAAATGAGAATTTTGTCAAATCACCAGAAAAGCTACACTATGTACAGTTGAATTTAGAAATATTAGACCTCCTGAATTATAGGCCCCTCTGTTTATACCCCCCTCTCCAATTTCTGTTTAACAGAGAGATTTTATTTAACACATTTCTAAACATAATAATTTTAGTAACTCATTTCTAATAACTGATTTCTCTTATTTTTGCCATGATGACAGTACATATAACCTCAAATCAGAAAAAGTTGGGTCAGTATGAAAAACACAAAAAAAAAAAAAGTGATTTTTAAATTTACTTTGACTTGTATTTCATTGCAGACAATACAACAAACATTATTTAATGCATACCTGCACAAAACGCGCCACACATTCTCTATTGGAGACAGGTCGGGGCTGCAGACAGGCCAGTCAAGTACCTGCATCCTCTTCCTCCGCAGCCAGGACTTTGTAATGTGTGTAGAATTTGGTTTTGCATTGTCTTGTTGAAATATGCATGGGTATCCCTGGAAAATAAGGCAGCATATTGTGCTCCAAAATCTTTATGTACTTTTCAGCATTAATGGTGCATCACAGAAGTGCAAGTTACCTTTGCCAAAGGCAATGACAAAATCCCAACCCCATACCCTGGTTTTTAGACTTGTTGCTGGTAACAGTCTGGATGATCTTCTCTTCTTTGGTGTGCTAAGGTAGTCCTTGCTAAAGTAGTTATTGTAGTCCTGAGCCCATGTGGTGTTACTGCTTATCAAGGAATGACGATTCTTGATGCAGAGCCTCCTGAGGGTTCAGAGATCACGGTTGTTCATTATAGGCTTGCTCCCGTGTCCTTTACGTACTGAATTTTCTCCAGATTCCTTGAATCTTTTGATTATGTTATGCACTGTTGAAGGTGAAATACCCAAATATCTTTCTTCAAGGAACATTGTTTTTAAACATTTTAATAATTTTTTGTCACATATTTGTTGACAAACTGGTGATTGTCTGCAATAAAATAAAATACAAGTCAAAGTAAATTTGGAAATCACTACTTTCTTTTTTTTTTTTTTTTGCGTTTTCTATACTGTCTCAACTTTTTCAGATTAGAGGTTATAATATATTCCAGATATTTTTCGTATGATATAAGTGATTTAGCTTAAAGGCTTCACTAGGTTTATTAGAAGTTAGGCTAGTTAGGCAAATCATTGTATAACGATGGTTTGTTCTGTAGATAATCGAAAAGAAAATGCTTATGAGGGCTAACAATATTGACATAAAAGTTTTTATAAATAAAAAAAAAACACATTTTATTCTAGCCAAAATAAAACAAATAAGACTTTCTCCAGAAGAAAAAAATATAAGAAATACTGTGAAAAGTTTCTTGCTCTGTTAAACATAATTTGGGAAAAATTTTAAAAAGAAAAAAAATGAAGTCTAATAATTTTGACTTTGAATTTGATTGATAATTTTAACTCTATATGCTGCGACAAATCTCAGTTAGTTTAGCATTGTGTTTATAACTTTTTTAATTTAATAACAAATATATATTTAGAACAGAAAAGAACATGCTTTTGTGCAATTCTGAGTGTACTTAGGCTTGACAAACCACCTACAGTAGAAAAGAGAAAAACTATTTTCTCTTCATATGCACCAGACACTTTCTTATAAACACTCCATGCTTCTGGGATAACATTGTGCGATCCTGAGTGTGCATCAAGCAAGTGAGTTGACTTGCCAGGCCATAAGCGGGAAACACACTTTTTCCTCTCTGTGCATGTGTATGTATACGTGTATTTATGCATGTATAAAACAACTGCTAAACTGGCTTAGACTTGTCATGGTATATATTTATTGCTGCTCTTTGGAGATTTGAAGTGCTTCTTTATCCTCTTTTGTAAGTCGCTTCAGATAAAACCATCTGCTAAAAGATTAAATGTAAATGTAATGTTATTGTTGAAGTCTCAAGCGTTGATGAAACAGATTTTTTTGTCAATACCAATGTCCTAATTTACTGCTTTTTACCTTTTTACTAATACCTTTCATTTACTGTGTTTTAGGATTTGTTTTTTTATTCTCCATAAGCTGTTGCTTCTAACAATTAAATCAAATCTTTATGGACTTATGATTTAATGATATCAATTAATACTTAATTTCTTTACAAAATTAATTAATATGTTTTCATATTTTACTTAAATTTTTATTAGTAAAACAAACACAGCACAACCAGGGAGAGGCTGCTTGGGAGCGATATTGTAAGAAAAAGGGATTCATGAGCTGGTTCTGAATTAAGCAGTGTATCACTAATACCTTTCAAAGAATAAAAAAAATTTTTTCAAAGCAGAGAAAGCTTATTGGTTTATGACAACTTTGTTATTTGTGTATTTTACTTAAATTTTCCTGTCACAATTTATTTAAAAGTATAAATCTTGCTATTAACTAAGACATAAGTTAATTAATTGTTCTAGGTAATTGGTGGGTTTAAGTATAGGGTTGTAGAATACGATCATGCAAAATATGTACTTTTTAAGTACTAATAAACAGCCAATTTCCTAATAATAGACTGGTAGTGAGCCACTAAGTAGTTAATAGTGAGAATTGGTCTCTACATTAAAGTGTTGCCCATTTTTTCTAGTCTTAGTTCAACTGGGCAGGCATTAGGACCTGTGGGAGGCTCTTATCAGAGACTCAAGCACACATTGGACTAGTTATTGTCAGTAAATAACTTAATGACAGGTATTAAACACTGAGTCATTCAGTACTTGTGTTCACAGTTTCAAGTTGGCAAACTGAAACCGTGACTGTGGAATAAATTTACCTCAAGAACGAGCAGATTGCTAACCTGATTTTACTGCTAGCACTCATGCTAGACAATTAAGTTACCACAGGCTGATAATCAACTCATCATCTAATTGGCAAGGCATATAATTTTCCATATTGGTTCGGTGTTCACGTTTCAAGTCATTATCAGCAAAGTGTTTCAATATTATCTTCTTTTTTTTTTCATCCATCAGTTCCAGGCTTCCTCAAACCACTGTTGTTTCCCCGCCGGTTGCAGCCGCTGCTGCTCCTGTCGCTGCCATCATCCCTCCGCCTCCCGATATCCAACCTGTCATTGATAAACTAGCCGAGTATGTGGCCAGAAATGGGGTGAAATTCGAGACCAGCGTTCGTGCCAAGAATGACCCGCGGTAAGGATGTTTACTCTGCTGCTCTTTACAGCCATCTTTCAGATACTACAGTCTCACTGCTCCTATTAGATCACTGTAATATGTAATAACTATAAAGTGCTCTCTCTTTATGTATGTGTGTGTCTTCTACACCCTAAAGGTTTGACTTCCTGCAGTCCTGGCACCAGTACAACTCCTATTACGAGTTCAAAAAACACTACTTCTTGCAGAAAGAAGGTCTGAGCGGGCAGGAGGTAGCGTAATGCTGTTTTCTCTTTTTCATCTGTCATCTTCCTTTCCTCTCTTAGTTTTTATATCATTTTGAATGAAAGAATGAGGTTATGACGCGTTTTGTACATGCACAATATTAATTATAAGGTTTAAATAGCTGTTTTGTATGAAGGGCTATTGAATGCAAGTGTTTTTAAAGTATTATTCATTATGCAAAGTCATTTAGAGGCATAATCTTATAAAATAACAGATCAGAAGCTATATGCTGCCCCACCATTCAACAGATTTCTTTAGAAATTCTACATTACGCTGGTCCTTGTGTACAAAACAATCATTTGCACTGAAGAAACATATTATACATTCTTTATTTTTTTTAAATCCCATACTTTTATTCATTTACACTTAAAAAATTCAATGACAAAAGGTTAAGGCATTAAATATTTTAAGTTGCTTTAAGTTAATCAGGTTTAATTTTTTTTAGTTATACAAATTTTATGTATTTTTTGTCAGTTTGATATGTTGAAATAAAAAAACTTAGACAGCAATATTTTTTACAGTATATAAGGGTTGTCTAAATGGCTACTTTTAATTAAAAAGTTCAGAAAATGTCTAATTTACTGAGAAAAACATCACAGTTCCTTCACTATTGCATACACCTTAATGTTTTAAAAATAGTTTCCATGAAACACTGTCATTTACAAACAGGTAAAGCTGTTGGGGGGGAGTGTGCGTAGATTGCTAGGCGACCATCAACCATTTTCTGAGAAGATGACAAGGTGACAACACATTGCTGCAACTCTAATACAAGTTTAAATATGGAGAAAATTAAAAAGCACTGCAGTGTTTGGGTGTTCTGTGTTTGTATATTCCATACAAAGTATGAAGCTGATCACTCAGTTCTCATCACGTGACTCACAGTGCACTCACGGCAATCTAGATGTTTTCAAGTGGGTGTGCTGCTTCCGCGCATCGCTCCCAATATGCCTTCATTGGAAATAAGGAACTTGTGCCTGGAAAAGACATGATATTTAAATGGCTGCCATCATTTGCAATGTCCAGCAGTTGATCTTTTTCTTGCACAGACATGCTGAATTCACCTGATTTGTTGACAAATGGGTTGGTGATTCACAGACCTTATTTCCTTCGCAAAGAAACTTTCCCAAGATGTCTTTATTACTCATTTTGCTATCTTGGGGGTTAAATATTGGCACTTAAGTGACCAAAGTGTAACTAAGAGAATACAAACATATAATTCATAGTTTTTTTTATTATTATTGTTGCTTTTTAAAGACATTAACACAATTCTTTACCTATAATGCTCATCTTTTATGAACAGCTAATATCATTTATTGAGAAAAGGCATCAGAGCTTCCTTTCTTTTTCATGCAAGTATTTTTTTTTTAAATAGTAT
The DNA here is from genome assembly GCA_903798205.1 of Danio tinwini. Taxonomy (NCBI): domain Eukaryota; kingdom Metazoa; phylum Chordata; class Actinopteri; order Cypriniformes; family Danionidae; genus Danio; species Danio tinwini. The sequence goes on from CAIGQZ010032312.1 coordinate 13,499,503, forward strand.
CAATAATCCACTGTAACTTACAGTTATTTGTGAAATCTCCATTACACCTTGTTTTCAAATCAATCTGTCCCCTTATGGTGCACTGAAGCAGATTTATTCGCCACTGTTAATTGCAAATTTGTTTGTGTGAAGTCATCGGTCACACACAATCCAAACAAGCTTATTTGGAGCTTTTAAATAAAGAGGCCGTTTGAAGTTATGAAACTTGCAAGATGTTTTAATGGTTCAAAGACCTCTTTAATGTCAAACGATCAAGGAACATTTTATTTCTCACATCATGACCCCTTTAAATTGCATTTATAGCAGGGACAGACACTCGTCCCGTGTGATCAGCCTTTCAGTATGCACAGTTCCCAGTCTTTTTGATACTGACAAACTGTTTTGCATGTGTATGGGATGCTAATAGCACAATATGGCATATTCAGCGTCTCATTACCTACTCATTTGGTTTCAGAAATTGATGTTTACCAACTTAAATAGCCATGTTTCATAACCTTCAAGGTTATGTTCATACTTTGTGGCTCTTCTCCAAGGCCGCTTCTGCAGATTCTGAATCACAGATTCACCTCTGTGTATTTCTATTCATTAATTTCACGCAGTTTCAGTGCCAAGAGCCTTGATTTGACACTGCTGCTTGTCCTACATCAGTAGGAATATTCAAAAATATTCATATTCAGAATGCAGTATATTGATTTGGAAAGAAAAGTGGCATTTTATCATCTGTTCAAGATGTTAATTTCTGTGAATGATGGTTTCTTGGGTAATGGTGGGGTTAAGCAATTGTAGTATAGATGTAAAGCCCAAAATATACATTTTCAAGGAAAAGACAGCTTAATGTAAACAAATTATATGTCAGTGTGGTAGGCAGATTAGTGCCTTATAGTCCCCTTTAGTAATGTAGAAATAGTGCAATACAATACAACAATGCAATTCAGGATAATGGTGATTCAATAATGCAATTCAAGACAATGGCAAGTGTGTAATATAAGGGCAATTAGAAGAGTAGAGGCTTTGTGCAGTCAATACAGAAGCAGTTTACTTTGTTCGTTGCTCTGTACTGCAGAGGGAGATTCAGCAGCTGTTTTTGTGAGCAGATATGTATATTATAGGATGATAATATTTAGTTGAGGAAAAATCTTCCATAGATATCTATTTAGCTTGACTAGATATTTACGATTTTTCTCAGTTGATTATTATTAAAATGAATGATTCGTTTGTATCTTACATACAGTGTTCATATACAGTCTTAGAAAACCTGGGAAAGTCATGGAATTTTGACAAGGCATTTTCCAGGCCTGGAAAAGTTTTTGAGAAATAAATAAACCCAAAATGTTTTGAAAAATTCATGGAAATTTGTTTAACAAATGTCTATTTATTGTATAATATTGGGGTACATTTAAGTACAATTGAGCTGTCTTGCATCTCTTTTTGAGACATTCTCTGAGTGGGGTATAAAAGCAACTCTGTGCTTTCACTTGCATTCAACATAATTAAAGCTACATTTTGAGTGTCATGTCCAGAAATAAATATAATAAACATAGATTGTCACATGTTTTTTTGATATGCTGTAATACATTTTAATGTGCATTAGACATTAGATCATGAATATTTACCTAAAAGTTTTGGAGAAGTCCTGGATTTTAGTAGTAAAATGTGTATGAACCCTGTACATACTCAAAGGGATACATCAAATCAAATTTATTTATAAGGCACAATAAAAAACAACAGTAGTTGACCGCTGCGCTGTACAAAATATCTGCTTAGAAAAAAATACATTAAAAAAATTGGCCAAGAAGGTAGAAAAACAATGGTTGATAACAATTTTGTATACTTTATGAACAGTTAAAAGCCTTTGAAAAGAGTTAAGCTTTTAGCCTTGTTAAATTCTAATTCCGATGAAATCATAGTTTAAGCACAGCAATTAAAAACGCAGTCACCCCTTAACTTTAATCTCGATAGTTCACCCGAAATGAGGAATTCTGTCATAATTTAATGTGTACTCTGCTATTTATTTACACTCACTGGCTACTTTATCAGATACACCCTACTGGACCCCCTTTTTGTCTTCAGAATTGGCCTAATCGTTCGTGGCATAGATTCAACAAGGTACTGGAAATATTCCTCAGAGATTTTAGTCCATATTGACATGATTCTGGTGTGTTCAGAAATGCTCTCCTCCGTACCTCTGTTTTAACGAGTGGTTATTCGAGGTACTGTAGCCTTTTTATCAGCTCGAACCAGTCTGGCCATTCTCCTCTTATCTCTGGCATCAACAAGGCATTTGCGCCCACAGAACTGCCGCTCACTGGATATTTTCTCCTTTTAGGATTTTCTCCTTTTTAGTGTCTTCAGGCTAATCCTAGATGATTAGCGACTTGTCTCAGTCTGCGAACAGCAAATGACGCCAGTCTTGACCGCTGACTGCCAGCAAATGACATCTTGATATATTTACCAGTCAATTAGTTCTAGGGACTTGAAAACATGTCAAGAAGGAGCCAATTAATTTGGACTCTTTAATTCCTGTCCTAATTTTTTTTAAAGCTCATATTGTATTATTATTGACTATTTGTTGTGCGTTCTGCCTCTAATAGTGTGTGTGTGTGTTTGTGTGTGTGTGTGTGTGTGATGCTGTAAATCCATTATGCTAAGACTTCTAGTTGCTTTGCCTGTCATTAGCGATAATTAACTCGCTGGTCATCCTTAATGCATTGAGAGGCAAGATGGACTGAATTGTACAGCTGCACATTATTGAATATAAGGAACGTTCCAGTGAATTGAATTAGAATAAGAGGGTTTTTATGGATACATCTGCCTGTAAGTGCTCAGCGTGGCCCTTTCTGTATTTCTCCCACGCATTGGAATGGATAGTACAAATTTTAGCAGGCAGATGATAGACTGTCAGATTTCTCATGTTATCTGAATGGCAGAATGCGGGCATGCTTAAAGCCATCGTTGACCTGTGATCTCCATAAGTGAATCTTAAACTAATGGATCCATTCTCAGCTTTAAACTGATATTGCATTTGTGCAGTTTAGCATTGAAGTGATTCAAATTCTCCTAAATAATAATAATTTGTATGTTTTTATTTGTAGTTCTAGAGCTGTGTGTTTCGGAGCGCTTATAGCTCATTCCCAAGGTTCAATTTTCAGGGAATGCATTAGCTAAGGGTAAAATGCAATATAATTTGTTTAAAGGGATAGTTTACTTTTTACATTTACACTTTTTTTTAATAAAGTGTTGCTTGGACTCTTCTATATAATGACGTCTGCCATCCCACTATTTGAATAACAATCTTGATACTGAAGTTAGAGTTTAACATATTTATGTGAGAAAAATAATTGTCATCATATCTACACAAATGGCCCGTTTCCACTAAGTGGTACTGTTTGGTATGCTTTTATGGCCATTTCCACTGTGAGAAGGTACTAATAAGTGAACTGTACCTTACCACTTTTTAGGGTACCTAGCACAACAAAAGGGAACCAAAAGGTGGAGCAAGATGCGCAACTGAATGCTATTGTTTTACAGAGATCCGTCACTAGCTCGTGCAGTGCCAGGAGAATTAAAACAAAGGAAACAACATTTTTAAATACACATGCAAAACATTACACCATAAAACTATACACATATAATCACAAACCACGGTCGACCCAAGCTAAAACAAACCTTGTCGTCATCTTGATAAACAGCCACAAAGCCAAGAAGAAGAACAGAATCCACCCTGTGTACCGTAGTTGTTTGCAAGGCCATCTAACACACGAGCAGTTTTACTTTATCCAGAGAGTTTGCAAATGCTTTCTGTGCATCTACAGTATATTTGTCATAAACTTTTTGAGCTGATGATAATAATGTGCGCGTGATTATTGAAGTGCTTCTGAAATCCGATCGTTTCAGAAATGGAAAAACTCGAGAGTGAAGTGTGAAAAAACAAAAGAGAAGCCAGAAAAACAAAGGAGCAAATGATTCTTTCAGCAACCTAAAACATGAACAAATTGCCATGTTTAACTATTATCATCACCTTTTGGACTATTATGAATTCGGAATAGCGGAATTACTTTCTAACAACAGGTTACATGTGCTGGTGAAGATTAAAGATACAGATATAAGATTACTGTGGGCTGTATGTTGCGTGTTTTAAAAAAAAAATCCAAATAAAGACTAAATGTATGCTGTGTGAAGTTTTTCTGTAATTGGTAACTTATCAAAGACTGTAAGGGTTTGTATGTGTTCACATATGATTTATTTATTTATTTTATATTAGTAGGCTATTCCGCCCCATCATTGATCTGCAGTTATAATCAAATCATGTTCATAGAAGGGTTAGTAATAAACATTTATACACAAGTATCTGTGTGTATAAAAGTATCTGTTTTGTGAGAAGTGCTTCTCATATGATATGTGAATGACCCATACAGCTTACTTTGACATTTACTTGAACTAGAATGACGTTGACTTTCTGTCATACACCATGCACACTAAAAGGGTATCATTGGCAGTGGAAAAGCAAGCCTTATAAAGGTGACCCGTACCAACCTGTACCATACCATACTGTACCACTCGGGCCAAAAGAAACTCACAGCGTCTTTACAGTTATCTGTTAAATGTAAAAAAAAAAAAAAGATGGAATTTGTTAAGAAAAAATCAAATACACTAAAGTAAAAACAAATGCAATTTAAAATAAATCTATGGAAATCCAGAATAATAAATCTGTTTATTTTAGCCATTTTGAATTATCTGCCAGATTTTTCATTTTTCAGCTGATGCTCTTTTCTGAAGATGTTCAACTCTGTGAAGGAACACCATGTGCACTTTTTGCGAATTTCTAGGCATTGTGTTTGATGTTTTATTAATCTTGTTTTAATGGTGCACTTATGTGCTTTTTCTGGTAGAGTCTGACTAAGCTGTAGCACTAATTGGTCAAAGACTAATGGTCAAGCTTTTCATTAAATAAAACATTAAATGTCGTTTTTTTTTTTAAACAAACCTTTCGTATTGCATCGTTTTGTAATGCTGGTGGCTGTTCACTGCTATTACAGGTACAATCTGAAGCAGGATATACAGTGCTCAGCACATATATACACATATACACAGCATATAAGTACACCCCTCACAAATCTATCTTTTAAATTCATGTTTTTAATAGGAAGTTATACAATATTATATTTGTGCATATACATTAGATTAGTCAGTACTGAAGCCAAATCTGGAGCTTATCTTACAAAATAACTTACGATAACCATCCAAAAACTAGTACACCAAAATTTATGTGTTATAGAAAAATTAAAACAGGAAAAATCAAGAGAAGCAAAAAAAATTGAAAAATTTTGTTGAAATTTTGCAGGTTGTAATTTTTTTTGCAATGTTTTGCTTGAATTTAATTGTTATCTTTCAATTTTAAAATATGTTTGGTGACTAAAATGTTATTTTAGTAAATATATTTGTTTAATAAGTCTGTTTTGTTTAATGCACCAAAATACATTGCCTATATTCACTGAGAAATGGATACAAATTGTTAGAAAATTGTTTGAAATAGCAACAAAAAGAGCACCAGTGTAAATAAATGATGATTTAATTTAAATTTTTGGGTCGACTATCACTTTAATTATGCTACACGATGTTTGCCCAATGGAACTATCTTGCTGGCTAAAATGAAGATGTTAATTATGTGCTAATCAACTTGCGAATTAAGGATCCTATTATTGAAAGTGCGTTGTTCATGAATATTCATGAATTTGCTTGACTGGACAGTCATGCAAGGTTGCCAAGCAACTTGTTCATGATCTAATTTATGTCTGCTATACATTAAATTCACTGGGTGTACATACATGAAGAATTAGGTTTAGCAAAAACTGATGGAATAGAACATGAATTTTCATGTATGAATTAGCACATGTGAAAAATAATTTGCATAAACTTGACAGTTTTTGTTCTGATGGTTGCGTGCAAGTTCATTAGCTTTCATTTGGCTTTAGGTGTCACTTGCACCAGATTACACACATTCATTTGAGTCTGTAGCTGCTGTTTTTCCACAGTGTGCGATTATGATGAAAAGTTTGACTTAAAATCCTCCTTTCCTTAATGAGACAGTCGACTGTGAGAGTTGCCTGTGTGGCTCATGTCAGCCTGTGTTTTGGTCAGAATTACATGTATAGGGCTCTGATGTTTGGTTTGGTGTGTAACACTGCTTTCATCCAGGGCTAAGCAGAGACTGCTGGAGCTCAGATGAAATCAACTTTGTACGGTCATCCCTCCGAAATCAAGCTGATTGATAAGTGTCTTTTTTAGAGTTGTTTACTCAGTATACGTCTTACCTTTAATTATGGTATGAAAATGAGTGAAATCTTTAAATTTTATGGATATTTATTTTAAAAGTAGCATTATTAATCATGAACATAATAATTAAATTGTGATTTTTATTTCACATTTAGTTCAATTCAAGCTTAATTTGATCTATTAATCAGGCATATGCATGTGCAATTAAAGAAACACTTTACTTAAAAAGAAGCTCATTTAGTGCTGTAGTGAAGTTCTACCATTTTTAAATCCATTCAGCTGGTCACTGGGTTGCACCTTTATTTTAGCTTAGCATAGATCATTAAATCAGATTAGACTATTAGCATTTTGCTAAAAAAAGTTTATTTATTATTCTATATTTTCCTATTTAAAGCTTGACTTGTGCTGTTACATTGTGTACTAAGACTGACAGAAAAGGAAAAGTTGCTATTTTCTAGACAAATTTGAAGATAGAAAATAAAAATATACTCTGATGGTCTAATCTGATTCAATTATCTATGCTTAGCTAAGCTAAAACTGTTCCTGCCAGACCTGGAGATTGGCTAAATGGATTCAAAAATAGTAAAACTCAACTGTTTAACTTTAGGGAGTCGTAATATGAGCGTTACTTTAAGTAGAAACAGACTGTCGTTCTTCTGACCGATCCAATATTTTTAACTTTATGGGCTTTACTTGACGTAGTTGAGAAAGAAAAACTGTAAAATGAGAAACTGCACCATGTTTTTTCATGTAGCATTAGTATAGCTGGTACAATCTTAAAGCCAACATTTTGGGTTCCCTGAAGAATCTTTCTGTGAGAAGTTCTGGAAAGAAAGACATTTTTTTTGGACATAATTTTTCAATGGGAATGCTGCTGCATATTTAAAGCTGGCAGAAGTAAGTGTCTATTTCATGCTGAGCATTGTCACTTTTTAACCAGCTGTCCAGTCATAGTGGGGGAGCGATGGGACAATAACCACCAGCTGTTGCCCAGTTGTGGGTGCTTTAGAGCTGTTTTAGGATGTGCAGTATTTAGATGGACCCATGGTAAACAAAATGTTCCTCAGAGCAATATTTTTTTTTATGAATTTGATTTTAGTCTTTGTTACAGATATGGATACTTGAAAAGCAACAACAAAAATACTACTACTCCATTTTTGTTCAGCTGTTTTACAAAACAATATGACCATTGGTAATATTTGTCACAGCTGTTCTTGTACAGTAATTGTAAAAAAACAAACAAACAAAAAAAGACTGATGATTGCTGTATTTGAACCAGAGCTCTCTGCATGAAATTCACACTCATCGCCTCGCCATTCTGCTTCTCGTTTTCTAAATACGCACTGCCTTCAATGATGACAATTTAAAAATACATTTGCCTCAAAGAAAATGTTTGGTTGGACATGCTACCATCCTTTGTGTGCAATCGAATGATTCAGTGAATGTTAAAAATCATGGAATATCTGAAATGTCATGGAAATTTTAAAGGTCATTTACAGACATTGAAATTATTGCTTTATTTTTGTAAAAGCCTAGGAATATCAGGATTTTTTTCATTTTATACTTGCAACTCTTCTTGTGGCATTTGCTGTAAAATATATACACAAGTTTAAAATCTTGGTTTATTCCTTTTTTGACTCTAAGAACCCTTGCTCTCAATTTACATCTTATTCATATACTACATCTTATATATTGTAGATGCATCTTAACCATAAACAACCCACTACATCATATTTGATGCATGAAAGACTCTGAATCAAAATAAACAAACTGCTTATTGTCTTCAACAATAGCATACACAGTAATAGCATTTTAGCACATACAACAACGCGTATCCCTGTTGAAATTGCATTTGGGGAAGAATGCATGTTGCAGTAATGTCAGATGATCCGTAAAGCAGGTCACCTACCTAAGGAGAAGTTCAATGCAAAGCAATTTCTATATGCAAATTACTGTTATGTAATGTAATATAGCAATGAAGATGGCTAGGCATAAATTTGAACCATGTCCTGGCTGGCCAAAATCTGCAGGAAGTCTTCAGATATGTAAAAAAAATCACGGTTTCTCTATAAATGTTGCATCATTTGTTTTTTGTTTTTATTAAACGATCACTGAATCACATAATTATGAAGGCACTACTCTACATCTGCCTGTTTTTTTTATTAATAATTATAGGTCATGGAAATTCAGCTTTTAGGTAAGTGAATGTCAAAGAATTTGACATTTGGCTTAGAGTGGGAAGCCTGAAAGATGCTCCATTGAACCTCTGATGTCAGTAAATAACTTATGTTAGTTAAATATTCTATGTTAGTGTAGCTTTGCCATATCAGAATAGATGTTAGATCTTCAGCCTACAGCCTGTTAAATATAGAGCTTGAAAGTAATACACACCAAAAGGAAATAAGAGCTTATAACAATGGGGAAAATAGAGGAAGGAGAGTGTTTAGTGGGTAAATTAGACGAAATGTTCCATTGTCACAATCAACCCAACAATGCTGTGCTCACAGCAGGATCTCTTGTTATTTGCTTGCCCTGCCAGTAATAACATCTCCAGAGACAGAGCTGGTCTATGGCTTCAACTAATTTCCTCACTTGTTCAGAACTTTTTGCATTGTAAGCTGTGCAGTTTTTTTTTCTCATTCGTTCATTTTGAATGTCTTCCATTCTTAATTTGTACTTCCAGCTGGGTGGCAATCATTCCAGCTGCCGGATGTGCCGAACGCTTTCCAATCTCTTAAAGCTTTGGCTTTGCTATGGTTGCCTAAAATTCATCACGCATTCCACAAATTATCTGGGTAGATCCCTTAAACTCACTTTTGGACCAATGTCTGAAAGAGCCATCAAGTTATAAACAACGGCCCAAAGAAGTTTTTGGTCTTTTTTTTTTTTGTCTAAAATGTCTAAAAGCATAAATAAAATTGAAAGATTTACCATCATATACTCGCCTCATGTTGTTTTGCAACCTGTATGGCTTGCTTGATTATGTGGAACACAAAAGAAGATATTTTTGAGTTTAATTGAAATATTTTCCCATGCAATTTGAAGTAAATGTGGTTCAGGGACCACAACATTCTTCAAATTCTCTTTTGTAAGTAGGACATAATTATGTCTTTTGACTGAATTATCACTTTAAATCACTTTTGAAATGTCTGAATAGTATAATAATGAAGTGTCAAATCAAATGCCATTGCGTATGAATTATACTACAGCATTTCAGAGTATTACACTTTTTCTCTTAATGCAATGGCAATAATACACTTTTTATGAAGCTTAAGGGTCTAAATGCTTTGAAAAATATCGAAAAATTTGTAAAAGATATGCTTTGTGGTATGTTTAATGCAAAACATTTCCTCAACTTTGTGTCTACTGTCGCAAAAAAGTTTTGCATTCTAAATTATGCTGTTCCTGCATAAAAATCTGGTTTAATATCATCTTAAATTGCACGTTTTATCACGTCATTAGAGTGATCAAAAAACCGGAACCATATCCAAGCCGTGTCAAATAAAGTGAGTTTGCAGCTGCGTTCGTGCACACTTCACTGCTCTTTCGTTTAAGTCCGTTTAGAGGATTTTTATTTATGCGGTCAGTATTGAAATACGGAAGTTCAGAGGAAGGACACAAGGAGCCTCGAGCCTGTGAAAATCAATTTATTCTTGTAACTTGTGTGCATACCTCAAGGACACCATCCCGCTACCTACTGCTTTGAGCGCCGCACTGCACAATGGGAGTTTATGCGCTTTGTCATATTTTACACCCGCTGCCTCATTAAAACTTGTGTCCCACCAAGTGCCCAAAAGGTTTTTTTCTGCTTATGGGTGAATAAAAGTTGGATCTAATCAATCAAAATTGAGAAAAAAGGTACAATAAATCACAATTTTATCCAAGTGCACACGCTGAAGAACCACAATTTGGTTTTTCGAAGTCCAACTTTTTTGCACTGCTTGATATTCTTTTGCTCCTTCTCACTAATTCAGAATGCTTGGCATGATTCGCCGAGTTCAGCATCTGTGTAAATTCGTCTTCCTCAGCCAACATTTAAAGTTGATGTTTTGGGATCGTCTTCAAAGCGAGTGACATTTGGTTCAAGTTTCTCCATCTCAGCAAAGTCTGACTGCTGTACGTCAGCTATATTTAACCACATTTTATGCGTTTTTTTCTCCCTCCTTCATATAATTTTTTCTTTGGAAATATATGAGGGAGTTGTAAAAAGCTTTAACAAGGCAGAATTGTGTCTGGAGCCTCCCAGAGACTGCAGTGGCTTGACTTTTCGAGGATAATGTATAATCGTGGATAGTTCAGGCATTTTAAATTATTTTTAAGGTCAGGAGAGGAGTTTGACCTTAAAGCTGGCAGGTTCTTAAATCTGGATGGTTGTAATTGCGACCCAATCCCATATTTAAACCCTCCAGCTTTAGCCATCAACACAGTTCTTGAAGTGTTCTTGCGAAGAACATGTTTCCTTGTTAAATAAGGTATTTTAAACCATTGTATTAGGTGTAACTCCATTTCAATTCCATTTCTGTTTAAGCAAGAATGTCTCGTATATCAATACAATGCATTAGAGCTGCTTGATTAATCAAAATCCAGCATTTCTACGATTCTGCCAATCATATTTTCAAGTTCAGAAGAGAAGCAAAGGCAGCCGCACGAGTCTTCACATTGTTTTACATCAACCTCCAAGTGATGTTGAGAGGGTCACATACTTTATTTATTCGGAATTCATCCAATAATGTCATATCTGTCTTTATGTAATGATGTATTTGTGGCCGTGAAATCACACGTGACGTGAGCTGCTGACCGTGAGCTGTTACCACAGAGAGGGCGGGCACGCACCCTACTTAATGTTAGACGCGCGCATCTACTTTAGTAGACAGAACTTGCATAGGCTGTGAATAACAGGTAATAAAGTTGTAAATAACATTCAGTTTGTGGCACAGAGTTGTCGTTTGGGAGCCGCGCGGGAAGTATGAACAGCACTTAGCAGTAAAATTGAAACCGAAAGCGTGCACATCATTTAAATAGTCATATCGCATTTTACAGTTTTGATTACGACAAGCATTTAATGTTTTTCTTTCATAGCGAACACAGAGAGTTGTGCATAAAAATAACTGTTTATGAACAGTGTCAGTATAACTACTGTAGCCTATTTGATGTTGAGTATAATGTAAGAGGGTATCTGATAATGACAAATGTGTCATTTTACCAGTGAAAAAATGGTCTAATAATGTTGTCAATAAGAGATTGCAAGCATATGTCTCAAACATAATAATTCAACATCAGAATTAATAGTTGTATTCTGATGTCGTCACTTTACTGTGCATTAATGACCATGACGTATTTAAAGTCTGTTCAAGTCATTTGAAGTCTTTTCAAAATTTAGCATTTTAACCAACAGCTACACATAATATTATTATAGTTGTTTTACCATATGTTTGAAAAATAATAATAATAATAATAGCCAACTCATATTAACCTTATTGTACATCTACAGAATCGTGAGAAATTCGTGATCTTGTTTTTAAGCAATAAAATTGCGATTCTCATTTTAGCCAGAATCGTGCAGCTCTACATTGCATTCATTTATCAAACTAAGTTTGTTCAGTCTGTCAGATTAATGATAACATTTATTTGTTTCTCTGTGTTTATTAATGCTTTAATTATATATATTGTTTGCATCCTTTAAACCAAAAACTTAAGAACCTTTGCGAATTTAATTTGAATGAAATCGATTGTTTTGTTCTTGTGTGGCCCTCTAGAAACCTGAATGGGCCGTTTTATTTTTTGCTTGCTTCACTGGGGCCCTTGTTAATATTTCCCTGTGTAATAATCAAGGCGTTTGGCGAGTCTGTGGACTTCATAAGTAATCAATAATGTTTTTTTTTTGTTTTTTTTTTGTGCTGCAGCTTTTGAGTTTCACTGTAAGGCAAATGCTGCACCGCCAACAGTTCCAGCTCTGAGGTTTTGGCACATGCTTACGTTTAAATGAAACGCTTGGCCTTTTAGCTGCTTTTAATGAAAAGTGGAAACATTTCTCTGCAGTTCCAGACCTCAGTGTAACTGAGCTTTTCATTTGATGTTTTTTTTTTCCCTTCAGCTTTCTTTTTATTACACATAATGTCATAAAAGTATATATCAGTGCTGCCAACAACTATATATGTCAATTGACTTCACCCCACAATCACTGCAAAATCTTATTAAAATTAGATCAAAACATTGCCCTTTTTTCCACAATTCTCAGTTCACAATTTTCTTCTTGAATGCAACAACGCATATCTTATGCCTATTACACACTGCTCTTTGAAATATTCAATACTGATTGGTCAACTGCAGCAATCTGCACTCTATATAATATCACTGATATTTTTGTAGCATGACTAACGTTTGACTGTTGCTCTAGCAGCCAATTTCCTGGATAGTTGTTTTATCTCTCTCATGCTACAGAGTATTCTTTTTTATGTTAAAATAATTTCAGCTTAGATTAATATTTTATGCTTTTTTCATTTATTTATTTGGTTGTATTATTTATTTACAAGCACCTGTGTAATTTGTAGAATAATGAACTTCTGTTTGGTCATTATCTCAAATAAAATCCCTTCAAGGTGTTGCAAGACCTTGCCACTTTGCATTGGGATCCCGATCACCTCATTCAAGTTTAATTTGTGATAAGAACTGCAGTTAACCTTTTTATATATTCAGGTTTTTTATGTGACATTTATTTTAAAAAGTAATATTGATACAAATAAATAATTTCCTCTTCACTCTCTTTCACTGTTTTCATATGCCAATATTTAAAGTCCCCCCTCCCAAACCTAGTAAATTAAAGCTCTCATTTTTAGAAGTGTTTGTTTTTTTTGCCCTCTGGCAATGGTTTTTGCATTCCCTTTCATTTCCAGCAAGCTGCTTTAAAAACATGAAAAGTGAAAGACAGGAATTATCTTTGTTTTTTTGGTCTTTTTTGAGGGTTTAAGGATGGTAGTAAAAACATTTGCATTTCTTGCAGATATTTCACAAAATCTAGCAAGTATGTGATGTAGAAAATAGTGTGCATTAAAAATCTTTTTGAATTACACCAATTTTGTTTATAAAAAAAATCTGAATATATTTTCATATAGTAAGTGGTTAAAAGAAACGGAGGGCTGTAGCAATCTCTTCATGTTAGATTTTGGCAGACGGATGTGTGTGCTGCTTGTGTCACAGACCTTGAGAAATGCCTCGGAGCACCAGTATCTCAGCTGCGACAGTGGCGCTTTAAGGCTGTCTGCACATTTCCAGCACGATGCCATTTTACAGCTTCCTCTAGGGTACTTTTTCTACAGCTAAACCATTTTTGATCGTTTTCCTCTCTCTTTTTTATGTTCAACCAAGTCTAGAGCTTTCCTTCAGTTTTCTGTGACTTGCAATGCATGAAAAAGTGAATGAAATCTACAGGCTCCTGAATATAGACAATATGAGGAGGAGGACACTTGACCACTTGGAGAAAAATGACAGTGCTCGGTATAGTGGGTGTAGGAGAGGAGGAATTGTTCTGAAGGAATTCCTTTAATGTAAAAGAGCCAATTAGCTTATTGGTGCAGGCTTCTATTTGTCTGTCCTTTCTAGAAGCAAAAAACGATTAGCTGGACTGTCCTTCTAAAGTACCGTAATTGTCAGGGTTATTATAGTTAACTAAAAATAAAACCATTAAATAAAACTGAAGGGACAGTTCAACCAAGGATGTAAATTGCCTCATCATGTGTTCTCTTTTATGTAGTTGTAATCCCTAATGACTTCCATTCTTCTAATGAACACAAAAGAAAATATTTTGAAGATTGTTGGTTGTTGGAATCCATTGACTTTCATAGTAGGAAAAAAAAGACTGTGGAAGTCATTGGGTGCCAGCTTTCAGTGTTTCTCAAAATACCTTCTTCTGTGTTCAACAGAAAAAATAAATTTAAATAGGTTTTGTACAACTTAAGGGTCTTCATTTTTGACTATCCCTTTAATTCCACTGATTGCAACAAATAAGAATATGAATAAAAACTAGGGCTGTCAATTGATTAAAAAAATTAACTAATTAATCACACTTTTTTGTGTGATTAATCATGATTAATCACGAAAAAAAAATCCTAAATACAGGCATTGGAAATATAGAAATTGAAAAATTATAATAATAAAGTATTGAATACAAACAATTGTATTCATTGCAAAGTTGTATTGCGAGTTGAGAACATTAATTATAAAGTAGAAACAATTTAGCTTTGTCCTCCTTAACATTTCGTCACCTTGGAATTATAAGGTTCTGTCTGCATTCTGAATGATTTTGAGATATTGAGCTTCAAAGTTTTTGCATTCCATAGCAAACAGCATGTGTGTAACATTTGTTTTTGTTTTTATAAAAGGTCTTAAAATGTAAACAACTTATAAAAAAACATCCCATAATGTAAATAAGTTGTCATTTAATAAGAATATGTCAGTAACTCAATTTTGACAAAAATGTCAGACAGAACCTTATAATTGTAAGGTGACGATTTAACCAGTTGCTAAGACAGACCAGTCTATTGACATAATCGGGGACAACACACACACACACACACACACACACACACACACACACACACACACACACACAGAGAGAGAGAGAACAGCGCACTCATCAACGAGATCATCAACACGCACGATCGAATCAAATTTGCTTAAACTAAGCGTTTTAAAATATGGCTTTATTTCTCAATCAAGGATTCTGACACATCAACGTGAAGCAGACGCTTTACAAAAGTTGATCACGTCGCCCTCAACCCGAAAGTGAAATAGAAACTTGCCGGTTTGCCGTTAATTTTTTTTACGCGTTAAATATTTCAAATTAATCACGTGCGTTAACGCGCTAATATTGACAGCCTTAATAAAAACAAATGTATACTATTAATAAAAACTACAATAGTTATTTGATGCTTAATGTTCAATGTGTTTATTATTTTTTTATTATAATACAACATATAGCAGTTTTTATTGGTTATGACTAGGCAGTTGTATACATGTATTTATTCTAATAATTCTGACTTAAGCTGTATATATGCTTATTATTATAATTATATCTTGTGACTGAATAATGTGTAGGTTAGTGTATGCGCTATTCAGATGTTTTTATTTCTGTCTGCTTTGCCCTTATTTAAATAATTGATCACCTATTTTAATAGCTCAGAACAATGTTTTGTCATTTTTTAATATATATTTTGGGCTAAGTAGCTCTGTAATAAACGGGATAAAGTAAATACAGGTGGTTGTTTTTGCAGAATAAAGCCCTTCAATCTTCAATCAGCCAACTTTTTTTGTGACAGGCTGCCGATAAGCCTATCAGGTTTTATTTTGCAATAACAACCGCCTGCATGTACTTTATACCTTACTTATTATGGTAAAAGCAACAATATTCCAAAAACTAGCAGAAGTATAGCTGTGATAGGATTAGTTTTTTTCTCATGTGAAACACTTTTATGTGAAATGCTTAAATGAAAAAACAAAACTCCCCCCCCCCTTTTTTTTTCAAATACATTTGTCATATTGTGCAGCTAAATTATCATATATATACAAAATAATTAACACACTGTTCTGCTTTTTCACAACCAAGAACTAATGACCTTAAAACTCAATTTGTTCAGCTTTAAACACAAATAAATAATTTTATGAAGGTGGAGATGTTTGTTTCTACTTAAGGAGAATAAGCCTATAATGTGGCAAAAGCAACAAAATTATGTGTTATCGAAGGCAAATTTGGTTTTCGCCAAATTGTCTTAAAGTAGGTGAACACTATTGTCTATTTAGACAAAGGCAGTTGCAAATATCATATTAAGTACGTCAATTTTCAAACTCTCTGTCTCACACAACACCATCCTCCTCCTCCAGTCTTGACTGCTGCCCCCACGTCTCATAGTTCACTTAAGGACTGACTGAGGTGCCTGGGTATCTGCTTTCTGTCAAGTCCCGAGGCTCTTGCATTCTCCTATTCTCTCACACCTACTTTAAAAGTGCATTCTGTAATTACTGCAACTGGCAGGCCATTAGTGGTGGCGCAAGAACAAACAGCAGCTCTTCCTGCTCACTACTGTGGTGATTAAGCAGGCTTATTTGCAAACCCAAACCTCTGTTTTGAGCTCATGAGCTGAATCTTTGTCTTTGAGAGTCTGCTTCATCAATTATAGATTATATCTGTAATTAGAGTCTCTCTGTCAGTCGTGGCATTACGCATGTGATAACTTTGGCTATTATTTCAGTTGTAGTCGTAAAAAGAATTATCCAGTTTTTGAAACTTGATGGTTGCAATATCTCAGTGTTTTTTATGATTTTATCAAAATAAATTGAGTCTTGTTGTTTAGTTTGTAAAAGTTAGACTTGTCTTCATGGAGGCATTTACACAACACCATTTTTAACTAAAAATGAAAAGGTTTTAATGTGTTTAGGACATTCATTTTTATGACAACAGCATTTTTGGAGAGAAAAATGCACATTCTGTTCTCATCTGCAATTGTTTTATCGCCCTTTCGCTTTGACAGCTTTCTGTCTTACTCTGATTCATACCACTAATATGTTTTGAATACTTTAGCTCATCCATGAACTTGATATCCGCAGGAGTTCCATAGGATGTAATGAAGATGACAACTCCAATGATACCACACTTAGTCAGAGTGTCATCAAACTATATCTTTGTTTATTGTTAATGCGCACCCTCTAGTGGCAAGAATTACATACTGTGCCCTTAAGTAGGCATCTAGTG